>OY821518.1:215243886-215969720 GCA_963682025.1 Cordilura impudica | reverse complement strand
ACACGATCATTTTGTTTGTTGAGAATTGTTCTATGCAGAAGGTTTTCTCATCCAAAAATACCAAATTTGTAAACTCTCCACTGGCGAGCATACAAGTAACTCTTTTGAACTTTCTAACCTAACTTTTTTTTGATCAACAGTTAATTCTTGGCACTTTTGTTTTTTCAAAGGCTTTTCTTTAAGCTTCTTTTTCAGGATTCGCTGAACACTTGCATTGCTTATTAGCGATTTTTCTTGCACTTCGAACCGGATTACGATACAACCGATTACGCACTTTGTTAACGTTTTCTCGACTAGTTGCAGTATATTTTCTGCTAACGCCATAGCGTTTTTTTATGCTACCAGTCTCGTTGAATCGTTTAATGGTACGATAGACCAAGAGACTACTCAAATTCATGTTATTTAACTCCCTCCGAATTTCGATGTTTGATTTTCCAATCAAATGAAGTGCAACAAATGCATTCTGTTTAACTTCCGTTATAAAAAACAAAAGAACATGTCTTCTCACAATCAAAAAATTTTTAATAAAGACGGACAAGATGGCAGTGCATAATTATGTCAAATTACAGTATTGCCAGATGAGCGCTTTACTTTGGATAGTGATTTGAATATGACCATCACTTCAATTGGGTCACCCGGTATTTTCAAGAATACATAGGCCGTAATGAAGCCTGAATATTAAAATGTTTAAATTTTTATTAATAGAGTCACTGACTATATTCATAATGCCCTATTTCATTTCATAGAATTATTACCGAATCATTGCTCAATTCTTAGAAAGAGTGCTGAATGGCAGCATCATATTTAATACAATGATTGCACATGTGAACTGTAGCCTGTGCTATTTGGAAATTCATCGAAGGCATCTAAAAGGCTGAAACATGGATGTGAGAAAACAAAACGGTTTTTTGAATACCGGTTCCATATAATATATAGAGGAAATAAATTGGTGGCAAATATGAAAAAATTAGCAGATATCAAAAAATTTATAGATTGGGCCGACAAAAATATAGTATGGATAACTTGAGTCTGTCTCTTCTTTGATATGTAGAAATTTCATGGCATTTAGATTCTCGCTTATCATTGACTGAGATAATGCAGGATGTTACAAAAATTGTCAATTTTGGACGAAAAGTTATAGATTATTTTCCGGCAACGAAAAATCAACTTAATTTAAAAACAGTAATGAAATTTTCATTTAAGTAAAAATGAAGCCAATATTAACAGATGCAGCATTAAGGGAGAACACTAAAGCAGTATACAATGCAATTAGGCAACTCAGTGGTGAAAATTTAAGGTCACTCCCCAATATCAAAGACTCTATTTGTAGAACGCTGTCTACATCTGATGAACAACTTCGAAGGTGGAAGGAGTTTTTCGAATCCCCAATAGTATCAGACAACTACCATGAACTCGAAGATACATTAATATGAAGAAACCCTTGGAATGACATACAAACCACAGCCCCATATCTTAAAGGACCCCTTTTTTCAAAAATAGTTTTCGTAAATAAGTTGAAGGTACCATTTTTAAAAACTCCCTCTTCTTAAAAAATCACCTTTGCTTAAAAAAGTAACTTTTTGAAAAAGTACCGTTTCTAAAATGGAATCTTTTTCCAAAAAAATTACCGGTCTGAAAAAAACATCCTTCCCTAAACAAGTACCTGTTTTTAGAAAACCCCTTTTTTAAAAAAGTGCTAACGGGTGATTTTTTTGAGGTTAGGATTTTCATGCATTAGTATTTGACAGATCACGTGGGATTTCAGACATGATGTCAAAGAGAAAGATGCTCAGTATGCTTTGACATTTCATCATGAATAGACTTACTAACGAGCAACGCTTGCAAATCATTGAATTTTATTACCAAAATCAGTGTTCGGTTCGAAATGTGTTTCGCGCTTTACGTCCGATTTATGGTCTACATAATCGACCAAGTGAGCAAACAATTAATGCGATTGTGACCAAGTTTCGCACTCAGTTTACTTTATTGGACATTAAACCAACCACACGAATGCGTACAGTGCGTACAGAAGAGAATATTGCGTCTGTTTCTGAGAGTGTTACTGAAGACCGTGAAATGTCGATTCGTCGCCGTTCGCAGCAATTGGGTTTGTGTTATTCGACCACATGGAAGATTTTACGCAAAGATCTTGGTGTAAAACCGTATAAAATACAGCTCGTGCAAGAACTGAAGCCGAACGATCTGCCACAACGTCTAATTTTCAGTGAATGGGCCCTAGAAAAGTTGGCAGAAAATCCGCTTTTTTATCGACAAATTTTGTTCAGCGATGAGGCTCATTTCTGGTTGAATGGCTTCGTAAATAAGCAAAATTGCCGTATTTGGAGTGAAGAGCAACCAGAAGCCGTTCAAGAACTGCCCATGCATCCCGAAAAATGCACTGTTTGGTGTGGTTTGTACGCTGGTGGAATCATTGGACCATATTTTTTCAAAGATGCTGTTGGACGCAACGTTACGGTGAATGGCGATCGCTATCGTTCGATGCTAACAAACTTTTTGTTGCCAAAAATGGAAGAACTGAACTTGGTTGACATGTGGTTTCAACAAGATGGCGCTACATGCCACACAGCTCGCGATTCTATGGCCATTTTGAGGGAAAACTTCGGAGAACAATTCATCTCAAGAAATGGACCGGTAAGTTGGCCACCAAGATCATGCGATTTGACGCCTTTAGACTATTTTTTGTGGGGCTACGTCAAGTCTAAAGTCTACAGAAATAAGCCAGCAACTATTCCAGCTTTGGAAGACAACATTTCCGAAGAAATTCGGGCTATTCCGGCCGAAATGCTCGAAAAAGTTGCCCAAAATTATATTTAATTTTTTTCAAAAAGTACCGTATTATAAAAAGGCACCTTTTCTTATAAAAGTACCTCTTCTTGTCCATAAAAAGTACCTTTTCTTAAAAAACTACCTTGTCTTAAAAAGCTTATTCTTAAAAATGTACCGTCGCTCACACAAGTAAATTTTTTTAAAAAGTACCTTTTCTTAAAAAATATTCCATAAAAAAAATTACCTTTCCTTAGAAAAGTTAATTTTTAAAACTTTAATTTTTCTTAAAATGTAGCCTCTCTAAAAAAGTGCTTTTTAAAAAGTACCTTTTCATAAAAAGTATATTTTCTTCAAAAATTACACTTTCTTAAAAGGTGATTTTTCTTAAAAAGTACATATTCTTAAAAAGTACCTTTTATTAAATAGTACCTTCTTGTAAAAAATTATATTTTCCTTGTCTTAAAAGTACCTATACTTAAAAAAGTTCCGTTGCTTAAAATAGAACATTATCTTTAAAAAGTACTTCTTTTTAAATAGTCCTTTTAAAAAAACGCCAATCTAAAAAAGTACCTTTCCTTAAAAAAGTTAATCTTTTAAAACGTTACTTTTTCTTAAAATTTACCTTTTTGAAAAAAAATTCCCTTTTAATAGTACCTTTTCATAAAAAGTATATTTTCTTAAAAAATTATATTTTCTTAAAAGATGCTTTTTCTTAAGAAAAAGTAAAAGGTGCTTTTTCTTAAAAAGTACCTTTTCTTAAAAAGTACCCTTTCTTAAAATATTACCTATTTTAAGAAAGTACCTTTTCGAAAAAAGTTTTTTTTTTTGAAAAAAGCACCTTTTCTCAAAAAAGTGCCTTTTCTCAAAAAGTATTTTTTCTTCAAAAAGTAATTTCTCTTAAAGCGTACATTCTCTTAAAAAGCATATTTTCTTAAAAAATTTAGTTTTTTTTTTTATAAAATTACCGTCTCTGAAAAAATTATCTTTGGTAAAAAAAACTGCCGTTTTTGAATAATATAGTTCTTAAAAGGTACGTATTCTGAAAAGATCATTTTCGTAAAATATGTACTTATTTAAATTACATTTTCTTAAAAAAGAAGTTTAAGAAGAAACCCCTCTACTTAAAAGATTATTTCCATAAGTTTTTAATGAGCAACTATGTCGCCTTAGTATTATATATCAGTATTAAACATCAGGATTTTCTCGGTATTTGCCGAGTTGCAGATGAATAAGCTAGGCGATTTCAGTTTATTAGCAGCTCCCTAAATTGTGACATAACATTTCTACTCTTACACTCTAATCTTTCACATACAAACTGTATAAACTATTATCTAAATGTTTTTTTTTTTCAAAACTCTAATCTTCCTATTTCCTTAATGATAGTAACCAGCAAATGTTATTATGATTTTGTTCTAAATAAACCTTTCCTTTCCATATCCAACTATTTCCCTCAATATTTATCATTTTGTGTAAAAAAAAAGCATTCAGCTATTTAGCGCTATAGTATAATGGGAGCCTTTAAAGTAAAACTATTTTAACTTTTAATACACTCGTAACATTTTATTTTCTGACCAAAACATTCGACAGACAGAAAGTGAGCGACAACCCAGCAAGAACTTGGTACTGATTAGTTATAATATGCATTACTTGATAAAGAATACTACACATCTCCATCTGTACTTGAAAACAACAAATAATACATATATGGAAGAATTATATATAAATTAACAATTTGAGAATATTTTAACATATTATTGCTCAGAAAATTGCGTATCTTTTCTGCTCTTAAATTGAGCTATGAGATGGCATGTCTCGGTGGCTTAGTGTATAGTGCTTGCTGCTGGGAGCACACAGATGTTGGTTCAAACTTCCCCTCAAAGTGTAATTATTAGTTTTGTTGGAAATTACTTTTAAAGAATACTTAATTTAAGCTTGTGAATAGTATATTTCATTATTTCGTGGACATGAAATTCCAGAAAAAAAAATATGTATCATAAGTAGTGAACCCCTTAAAATGTGTACTATATGCAACAGTACTTAATAATAAAAGAGTTTTTGCTGGGAAGCTACAACAGCCAAACTTCAAATGCATTTTAGGCCGAAATAATATTTTGTGAATAAATATTTTTGTAAAGAATGCTATGTTTTACTCTGTTTGCCAGAAAAATAACTGGGAAGAATACACTGTTTACAATTTCTAATTAGAGAGTTTTAAAAGTTTTAAATCATTTCATAATATTATGAAATTCGGTTATAAAGTCTAATTGTTATTTTAATTGATTATCATGTTATTTTAATATTTGAAAACTGATTAAATCTGACAAACAATTGGAAAACGCAATTAAAATTTACAATTATCATTTAATCGGTATACATCCTTTTTAGGCCAGCACGCATTTACTTTTTTCTGGTTTGCAAAAGATAATTCTAAAATGTAATTAAAAATCTATGGTTAACTCGTGTTGTAAAACAGAGTATAAAAAAATATATTATACTAGCAGTATACCTACTACGTTGTTAGAGTATTTATTGTATTAATTATATAAATCATACTAATATTTAACAAGTTAAAAAATTATAATCGGTCTAGACCGACTATACAATACCCTATAGCATGACTTTGGACACCGTATCTCTTAGACCACACTACTTAGATATAGAAAAAGTTCGTACCGAATCCTGTATTTATATAGGGACTAGGTCAAAAAATGGACCGATCCTGACCATATTTAGTAAGATCACTTATTTTTTGCAAAAATATATAAATACCAAATTTTAAAAAAATTTGTGCAATATCGGGAAGCAGCTTTATATTGGGGCTATGACTAAGAATTGTCCTATAGGGTATATTTTTGGACTACTGATTAATGAGAGTAATAAATATATACGAACCTAATTTGACCGAGATCTTTATGATAATTTGGATCGAAGTCGAATTCGTAGAGGTCATTTGTATGGGGACTAGGTCTGAACATGCACCGATTTTCACCAATTTGAACAGCGTTCATTCTATGGCTTATACGCCAAATTTTATCAAAATGTATTCGTATTTGCGACCGGTAGTTTGATTACAAAGATTAAAAGGACACACAGTCAGACGGAAGGACGGACATCGCTAAATCGGAATAATAAAAGATGGTTCTAGGTCAAATATTCTTGCTGGTTAAAAACAGCACCAAAAAGTCATTATAACCAGACCACATAGTGGTATAGGGTATAAAAACAATAAGAAATATATTTTTATTGACAATACATCGGAGACTTTTAACAAAATATATTTTTGACGACATGGACGGTCAATACCAAAATCATAAAATTAAAAAATCTTTTATTAATTTAAACATTTGTATGTTTTATGTATTTAACAAAGAAGAAATATTAACTTCAGAAAAATAACAACATCTACGCGTAAAAGTATTCATTTTTATGCTGTTGACAAAACAATGGAAACCTTTCTACATACATATCTATACAATAATAACAAATGTGTATTCTTATAACACATTTGTTGTCTTTCAACATAGAAGATACCAGAGAGTGACTTCGCAAAAAAAAAAAAAAATGCATAATATTAAAACTAAACGCGAAATTATTAAAATAACAAAAGTGGCAAATTTATAATCTTGTAAAATTTCCCAATGTATTGCCACCTAATCTATTTAAGTACCAAATTTTATTCATATTAGATTCGACAATTATTTGTAAGAATAAATGTTCGGTGTAGACCGGCTATAATTTTCTTACTTTGTTTTTTTTTTTTTTGTAATAATGCGGACTTTCAAGTGAAAATATACCAGTTAAAAATTACCAATTTTCCCATTTTTGGCCATTTCTACCCCCTAGAGGCTCGAATTAAAACAAATTTTATTCTTTTAAAAGGTTAAAAAAGTACCCTTAACATCGGAATTTCCAAAGTTTCCTCCCATCTGGTGTTTCTATCTATAGTGGAATCCACAAACTATATTTTATATTCGTTTGTTTCGCAGATAACAAATGTACAATATTTCCACTTTTTGGCCGTTTTTCTTCACCTAGATGTTAGAATTAGCAATTATTTAATTCAGTATTGACTGACGCCCACGTATTCGGTGGAGTTTGTTTACCAAAATTCATATATCTATACAATAATACGTACACGAAAATTTGTTATTCCCCTTTTAAGCAAAATGCGGGCATGGATGAGTGTGCAATTCGGCATAGTTATAGCTCATATGGAGGAGAAGCGGAGAGTGAGGAAATTTATGTATTATATGTTTTAAAAATATATTAAATTAAATAAAATAAAATATTTATAATAAGTCGTTACACCCGTTAGATTAAAAAAACTTTGAAAGAAAAAAACTGAATGACAAATAATATATCCTAGAATTTGCACTCGAATTTCGAGTGCTTTGCTATACTAGTATAGATTAATATGGTGAGAAGATGCAAAAGGCTAACATTTTTACCCTTTTTGGGCGTTTCTACCCCCTTAACATCCGAATATCCAAAAGTTTTCCTCTCGTCTGATGTTTCTATTTGTAATGCATCCGCATACTGTATTTCATATTCCTAGATTCGTTTGGTTAGAAGATACCAAACGTAAAATGTTTCCCATTTTGGCAGTTTTTCCGCCCCTAGACGTCAGAATTATCAATAAATAAATTTTTGACTGATGCCGACGAAGTCGGTGGAGGCTGTATACCAAAATTCATATACATAAAATATCACTAAGTTAGGCGATTTCTTGTGACCGATGGTTTGTTCCACAGTCTTCTCCGGATTTTGAACAAATGTATCTATTTGAAAGGTATTTCTTTTTTACCTATCCACTAGACTTACAGATTTTTAAAATTTTTTCTTTCTTTGGAGCTATGCTCATTTTAAATTGCTAACACAAGCATAAAAAACAGTGTTATGTATGTGTTTACTAAATTTGTTAATGTGCTTGCAAAAAAAAAAAAAAAAAATGAGTCTGTTTTCTTTATTCACACACAGTAATAATTGTGTTGAAATGAAAAATTAAATTAGACATAAACCAAAAAAGTGTTGAATTGTGAGTTGGCTAAAATCGATTAGCATACCTATATAGTTAATTATTTAGCAAATGAAGAAATAAAATTTACTAGAATTTGCACCTGAATTGCGAGGGCTGGGATGTGCTAGTATAGATTAATACATTAAGGAGATGCAAAAAGTTTAATTTGTTTCCCTTTTTGGCCGTTCTTCCCCTTAAAGGGCCGAATTTTGATAAAATTAATCCTGAGCCAATGTTTTTTCCCGCATTTAATCTATACACCAAACTGCATATTCCTAGATTCAGCTGGTACCATTTTTCCACTTTTTAGCCATTTTTACCCCTTAGTGTAAGAATTTCTAAAAATCTCTTCTTAGTGGATCTTTACGCCGACAGGGGAACCTAAAGTCTAAATTTAAAGTTTCTGGGTCCAAGGGTTTGGACTGGGCGAGAGTGGTCATCCGCGCAAGTCTTTTATATGTAGATAGTTTATATATCTTAATTTCACAGTACGACTCTAAATTTGTTCGTCTAACTTGGAAATGGTGCACCATGTAGAGCTTCATTTTTAACACCCATACTCAGACATGCACACTGTACGTAAACAATGTGAGACTTTACAGTACACATGTAAAAATATTATATAAGTACGAGTACCTATGTGTATGTTTTAAGTATTATAAAGTTGAATCATATGCCGAGGTAATGTAAGCACATATCCGTTACCGGTTTTTATGTCATTTTACATGCTAACACAAATATTTTCAAAAATATAAACTTTTTTGCTGCCTTGTTTTAGTAAAAATAAAGTATCTACTATAAACGCCAACATTTGGGCATTTTAAAGTAGTAATAGAATATAAGAATATGTTATAAATTTAACGAAATTTTAAAATGTTTGCTTAACGTGGTTTTCTTGTTTTAAAAAGCAATTATACTTTCTTTGAAGGGGCTTTACTTTAGAACTAAACGTAAAAACAATATTAGAATTTGAAATAATTAAAAAAATAAAAATATATATATTTCAAACGTTTCGTTTTGTTTTATCAAATGAGCCCATAGACGTTCCCATTAAAATTATTTAAATATCTAATTTTTATTGTCTAGCACCAACAAGTTTTTAAGTAGGAACCAATTCCTGATAACTGAAGAATTTGGTTGTACTTCTCAAGAAAATTATAATAATTCTCTTGAAATTTTTTCGTAAAAATGTGCCCTAAAATAAATCAAAATTTGCACAGTCAGTTTGGGTTCCGACAATTGTTCTGTTCGCGCCAAGATTGCATTTTAATTTTATGGTATTTTAAAATTTCAAATTTTTTTGATCGACACTGCAAGAAATAGATCAGAAAGGCAGTAAAGTAACACTCCAATCAATTATAGCATAACAATTATTACAATGTTCAATGCAATCACTAATGAAGGCTGAAATACGACAAACTGGTCTGCTTAAGAATACAGAGTTATGAATACGATAACTGTATGCTTTCTTCTTCTCTACCACTCACCATAAAAAGTAAAAATGTTTGTCTAAGGTAATTTTGATTTTTGGATGCCCTTCATAAAATTTCACGAGAAATCGAACCAATTTATGCTTCTTTCGGGTATTTCAAAGGGTTAAAACGTTCCGTGATATTGTTTAGCTGCCAAATTTAGCAGAGGTCTCTTGAGGACTATTATATAATGTGTCATATAAAAGCGTCTACCCATATATTTTTGAGATTAAATATCTACTGCTCCAAAGAATAAACAACTGATCTTCAGAATTTTTAAAAATATTCTGAACGACTTTAAACTTCTTTATGACATCTTAAAAAAAAAACAATTTTTTTATAAGATTTTCTGAAATCTGGGAATCTTTTTAGCTCTGAATATAAAATTGTACATATGTGGATAGTTTGAAGGTTTCAAATGACCTTTGACCTGTGAAATATTAAGACGGAAAAAGGCTAGTTTTGGTATACCATTTTAATCAATTGAGGAGATAAAAACCATTATCTAAATTGACTTTAACAGCTGCTTTGAGGGCTTCATTTTGAAGTAGATGGATTTTGTTTTCGATGAATTAATAGGGAATTTTATTTCATAACAAAATCCACCTCCATATTTTATGTGAGCCGATTTAGTGATGTCCGTCTGTCTGTATGTCTATGTGTCCATGTAAACCTTCTAATCATACTACAGCACGGTGGCCGATTAGCATGTAAAGCGTAACGAAATCGAAATTTTCAACCCAATAAATTTACCAAAATTTGGTGCTCATTTAGTCACCAATTTCCAAATTGATAAATCAAGTTGGTATTGAAGATTTTTTAATATAATGTTTGCAAAAGAGTCGGCAGATTTGATTTGTGCCGACATTGGAAACATTAAATCACAATTTTTTGAAAATTTAATCCAAGCGTCTGAGCTGTTTTCTAGTTCAACACAATTTACAGCTCACAATGATTGATGGCAGAGTGTTTAGTGTGATGGCAGAGACTTCCTCGCATGACCTAGATATCATTACGAACTTGCCGATTATGAAGATTTGCTATAACTTTTGCATGAATGGTTTCTCTGTTTCGAGTGTATGTTGCATGTAGGATATCGACTACCACCCAGAAAGTGGAACGACCGCGTCGCACAGTGAGACAACCCTGTAGTAACCGCGGCAAAAATGGTTTTTGGCGTGTCGTTCAATTTGAATGAAATTCTCACAGTGCATTAACAGGTATATGAGTAACAACTCCCTGAAATTTCAGCCTCATAACTTCATTACTTTTTGGTCCAGAGCAAGTCAAAGTTGAGGTATGCCAACGCGCTTGAAATATGTTAGTTCAATATGTAATATTCAAAAGCTTATTAATAAAAAAATACATAATAAATATAACTTTAAAGTATTTTTTTAATTAATATAGTTGCTGTAGAATGAGTAGATGAAAAAATAAATTAAAAAAAAAAACACAAAAAAAAATTTGTTAACAACAGAATTGTGGTGTAAAAATTGAACATTTTGTATTTTCAATGGACTAGGAAATATAGAGCGGCCCCTCGCCCTAGGTGCAGACTTATATCAAATGAAAGATTGAAGTCTCAGCTTTCATTTAAAGGAAAGGACATATAGCAAAAGTTTGCAAAAGTACTTTAAACATACAAAAAATACGCAACGCGCACATTCTGTCGCTATACGTATGTTAGCATGCAATATCATGCTTACATATTTTTACTTTTTTTTTTTTAATTGTTTACAACTATTCACTTATTGTTTATTATTATTTTATTTACATTATTCATTTAATTCATAATTTTTTTGAAGGTCATTGACTTTGGGTTAGATAGTTGCATAATTTTTAATTTAAATTGATAGTGCAAGCTGTTCTTATCTAAGTTGTGTTATGCTCACTTTCTAATGTGGTTAGTTTAATTGTTATATATTGAATTTAGTTGTTGCATTATTTATTGGGTTAAGTGATAATGAGTGTTCTTGTAATGATCTCTTTTGATAAGAGATTAGCATTTCTCTAACATATTTGATATTTTATTTTGTGCTCACAAACTTTTTAAAAACAAACTGCAAAATAATATTACATTGTTGTTGTTTTAAATATTATTGATCAACAAACGGTAATTGCAATTATATATTTAATTCACAATCTATTTGAGAGTGCAAGTTTATACAAGTTTATATAAAGTGTAAAAAAAAATTTACAAGGTCATGATATTTGGATCGATAGCAATAAAGATATTGATGTTGTTGTTGGTGTCATATCAACAAAATTCATTGAAATGTCAGACTTAATTATTAAAAAATTTCGTGATTTTTTAATAAAATATTTCATACCAAAATTAAAATCCAAATGAAACAAATCTGGGCGCATAAAAAGTAAATTTTTGGCTGATAATGAAGAATGGCTTGCACAGCTTTACACCATATGTGAAGAAACTTTGGATGATGAACAACCAAGCACTTCGCATTCCGTTAAGCGTGGACGACCTGTAAAAGCTTTCGAAGAAAGCCAAGAAAGGTCTAAGAGAAGTAAAATATCTCAATTTTGTGAAAGTTTTCCAAAGGACTTGATAGTGTCTGCTGCTAAAAATATGAAAAAAGTGAACAATTCAAATCATTTACACCACAGAAAGCACTCAGCGTTATAATTGATGCTTCATTAACAAGACACCAATATGATGTTTTAAGAAGCTCTGGAAAAGAAATTGGTTGTGATATATTTCCACACTATAGCAAAATATTAGAAGTTAAAAAAAATGCTATCCTGCAAATATTAAGGTTGATGAACGTTTTAGGAGTGTTGGATTACAAGAATTACTTGATCACACTGTTTCAAGAATTTTTCAAACAAAAACAAAAAGTGAGATTGATGAGATTCCAAATGAGTTGAATTTAATAAGTAAATGGGGGTGTGATGGATCATCAGGGCACAGTGAATATCATCAACGTTCCACCGATGAAAATGTTTCTGATTAAAATATGTTTTTAACATCTCTTGTTCCGTTAAAGTTAACTGATCTTTACAATGATTTTTATTTGTGTTGGACAAATTCAGAACCATCTTCAACAAGACTTTTTACGCCTATGAAATTCGAGTTTGTGAAAGAAACAGCAGATGTTATTAACAATGAAGTGAATCGTATAAATACAGAAATTCAAAATTTAAAAACTACAGAATTCGAAATGTTCAACAAGAAGTTTGCGATATCTCATAGTTTAACTATGACGATGACTGACGGAAGAGTGGCAACAACAGTCAGTAAGAATTGCTCGATGGCTGTTTGTTTCATATAAGGAGCAAAACCTACTGAAATGAATAATTTTGATGCAGTTATCTTGAGAATAAATTCAGTTGAAGCATTGAAATTTGGAATTTCGCCGCTACATGCTCGAATAAAATTCATGGAATGTATATTACATATCAGTTATAATAAAAGTTTTAAAGCGTGGAGGACAAATAAAGACACAAAAGAACAGAAAGAAGCTGTTAAAACAGAAATAAAAAAAATTTCAAATTAGTTCTGGGTTTAAAAGTCGATGTGGTGAAACAAGGCATGGGAACAACCAATGATGGTAATGTCTCTAGAAGATTTTTTGAAAATCCAGAAATAACCGCTAACATAACTGGTGTAAATGTAGACTTAATTCACCGCTTTAAAATTATATTAAATACTATATACAGTAGTAAAAATATAGATGTTGGTAAATTCCATACGTATTGCATGGACACTGCAAAATTGTATGTGGAGCTTTATGGCTGGTATTACATGCCTATCACTGTGCACAAAGTTCTCATTCACGACAGCAAAATGGTATCTGAGGCTATATTGCCAATAGGTTTGTTTGCAATATTTATTTTTGAAAGTATTTTTTTAAATTTTATTTAATATTAACTATTTTTTTTTTGAATAAGGAGTATAGAAACTGTAGGCTATTCCATTCTCATAAAAATTCACGTATTTCTACGAATGAAGATGAAATGCATTATTTGCAAATATCATCAGATCCTTATATTAATTCATTTAGAATGAGAATGAAATTGAAAAAATTAGAATACCATGATGATATTAAAAAATTATTGATAGAATGAAAAAAAAATTGTTCTTTTTTATTGCATTTCAATGGGAGGTTGGCGTAATAGTGGACGTGTTATTGTAATTTTTGCATGAAACATTTTATATGATATAAATTACAGTAATATCAAATTTGAAGGTTGTACCTAAAATATTTTATAAAATATGGCACTTTTTATGTTGAGGTTGTATGGGTGGTGGGGCTAAAAGTGGGCTAAAGTTCAAAATTTTTTTCCGATAATATTTGTAACAATATAACATTCAAGTGTACCAAAATTGAAAGTTATACCTAAAGTATTACGGACAATACGGCATTTTACAAATTTCGATTGTATGGGAGGTGGGCGTAAAAGTGGGCGAATTTTCTTAATTTTTTTTTTTAAGGACTGGAATTGTCTCAAAAATAACCTGTGCAAAATTTCAGAGCTCTACAATGACTCCTTGTATTTAATGCCGGCGTTGGCTCACTGTGCGTCGTGGACAAGAGCGTAATAAACCAAATAAAAGCTGAGATCCAATAGAGATGTAGGGTTGAAATGGCTTCATGGGTTGATATCGCAATGCAAGGTTCGCACAACATGTATAGTGGCAATACAGCTCGAATGGTTCTACCACACCACGAATTGTCTGCTCAAATAACCGACGTTAATGGAAATATAATTAAAAGGTGTGTTCGCATTTCACACCGCGAAGATATTTGTAACAAAATATCAATGTTTATACATGCCTAGCTCGGTACATAAGAGACTTCGTCACGAAGCTGATATAAATTAATGTGTATCACTTTCTATTAGCATGATGTCGGTAGAATCCTTTGAAGATTGGAATAAAAATTTCGGAAGTTTTCGGCTCAAGCATACACGTAGAACTTCGCCTATAGATGCAATGAAAGACATTTTTAACTCTTTATTAATTTCTTCGGATTTTTAAATATCGAGTTTATGCAAAAACTTTTTGTTCAATAATTTTTCATATATGTATATGTATGTATATGGGGCGTTTCATGACAAGTGAACTTTTGAAATCCATGTCTTCCGATCGAAATTAAATTTGCGCCAAGGTTAGCTCTATTAAATAGTAGTTTTGACACAATTTTTCGACAAGATCGGTCCAGAAATCTCTGAGTTAGAGGGTGTCAAAATTTGAAATTTTGGCCAAACAGGTGTTTTTTCTCATCCATGTAACTTTTTATACCCTATACCACTACGTCGTTTGGGCATAATGACTTTGTGCTGCTGTTTGTAACAACCAAAAATATTTGACCTAGTTATACCGATCGAATCAGAATCACTATCTGATTCGATTTAACGATGTCCGTCCGTCCATCTGTGTGTCCATGTAAAGATTGTAATCAAACTGCAGGTCGCAAATATGAACATGTTTTGATGAAATTTGGTACTTGACCTTTTGTCGACCATGGGATGAACGTTATTGAAACTGGTGAGAATCGGTCCATGTTCAAACCTAGCACCCATACAAATGACCCCTATGAAATCAACATATATTACCATAAGATCCAAATTATCATACAAATCTTAGGCAAATTGGGTTTTTATGTATATATTACATCCATTAATCAGTAGTCCAAAAATGACCCCTATTGGATAACTCTTAGTCATAGGCCCCATATAGAGCTGCTTCCCGATTTTCACTTAAATCTATCAAAAAACAAAAATATTGCACTGATTCCTCTCAAATTTTGTTTGTCTATATATTTTTGCAAAATACGAGAGACTTTACCAAACATGGTCAGGATCGGTTCATTTTTGGGCCTAGTCCCCATATAGATATAGCACACCCGATATGAACTTTTTCATATCTTCAGCCGAAAAAATTAATAAAAATCCCACTCAAATTTGGTTTATGCTTATTTTCTATATCCAGTTAGTTGGACCTGAGAGATAGGGTCTCTAAACGTATGGTATAGGGTATCGTATTGTCGGTCTAGACCGACTATATTTATACCCTATACCACTATGTGGCTTGGGTATAATGACTTTGTGCTGCTGTTTGTAACTACCAAAAATATTTGACCTAGACCCATCTTTAATTATGCCGATCGAATCAGAAACACTAACTGATTCGATTTAACGATGTCCGTCCGTGTGTCCGTCCGTCTGTGTGTCCATGTAAACCTTGTAATCCAACTGCAGGTCGCAAATATGAATATATCTTGATGAAATTTGGTATGTAAGCTTTCATTGGCCATAGGATGAAACCTATTGCAATTGGTGAGAATCTGTCCATGTTCAAACCTAGCACCCATACAAATGACACCCATGAAATCGACATAAATTGCCATTAGATCCAAATTGTCATATAGATCTTACTCAAATAGGGTTTGTATGCGTTTATTACATCCAATAATGAGTAGTCTAAAAATGATTCCTGAGACAACTCTTAGTCATAGGCCTCATATAGAGCTGCTTCCCGATCTTCACTTAAATCTATCAAAAAACAAAAATATTGCACTGATTCTTCTCAAATTTTGTTTGTATATATTTTCGCAAAATACAAGAGACTTTACCAAACATAGTCAGGATCGTTCCATTTTTAGGCCTAGTCCCCATATAGATATTGCATCGTATATGAAATTTTTCATATCTGCAGCCAAAAAAATTAATAAAAATTCCACTAAAATTTGGTTTATGCTTATTTTCTATATCCAGTTAGTTGGGCTTAGGAGATAGGGTCTCTAAACGCATGGTATAGGGTATCATATGATCGGTCTCGACCGACTATAATTTTCTTACTTGTTTCCTGTTGTTCTTAGCAAAATTTGTCCCAAATAGTTTAGATAGGTATTTCTTCAATCTTTCGGGAAAAAAATTTGAAAAAAATACAAAAATATTTTTTACTTTTTTTGCAAAATCAGAAATTTTTTTTTAAAAAAGGCCCTTTTTTTGCTCAAAAGAAAGCTTAGGTTTTTTTATTTAAGAACTTTTTGGTCGCTTAGTGTTATGCCAGTGGGATATCTAAAAAAAATATATTTTGTAACTCAAGACAACGGTTTTTCAATTTTTAGGGTATGCACTAATTTGAATTTTTTCCTATTAGTGTTTAAATGTTTTTAAAAGCTTAGAAATAGAACATATACTTAGAAACTACACAAATAAGCCATTCCGACGGTATGTAACATACATAACTAAAATTTCATACCTTCGATACTGTAATACTCGCAATATGTTAACGTCAGGAAAAAAATCACTTTTTTTCTATAGAGAGGTTGAAAATTTTTTTTTTATTTATTTGTAAAACACAGAGACATCGGTTTCAAAAGTTGGTTCACTTGACATGAAACGCCCCATATACATATATCGACCTTCTTCTGAATTTAAGTTTCTGTGTTTTGGAGTTCTCTAATTAGGCTGTTAAGGTAATGTACTTTTCAATTTTAAATAAAAACAAGTAAGAAAATTATATATACGATACCCTATACCATGGTTTAGAGACCCTATCTCTTCGGTTCAACTAATTGAATATAGAAAATAAGCATTAACCAAATTTGAGTGGCATTGTTATTAATATTTTTGGCTGCAGATATGAAAAAGTTCATATCGGGTGCTACATTTATATGGGGACTAGGTCGAAAAATGGACCGATCCTAACCATATTTGGCAAAGTCACTTATATTTTGAAAATATATATACGAATCAAATATAAAAAAAAATTGTGCAATATTTTTGTTTTTTGATAGATTTTAGTTGAGATCGGGAAGCAGCTCTATATGGAGCATATGACTGAGAATTTTACTAAAGGGATTATTTTTGGACTACTGATTAATGGATATAATAAACACATACAAACCCAAGTTGACTGAGATCTATATGATAATTTGGACCTTATGGCAATTTATGTCAATTTCATAGGGGTCATTTGTATGGGGACTAGGTCTGAACATGGACCGCATTTTACCAATTTCAATGGCTTTCATCCTATGGCTGACAAAATCTTATATCCCAAATTTCATCAAAATATATTCATGTTTGCGACCTGTAGTTTGATTAAAAGGTTTACATGGACACACAAACGGACGGACATCGCTAAATCGATTCAGAAAGTGATTCTGAGTCGATCGGTATAATAAAAGATGGGTCTATGTCAAATATTTTTGGTAGTTACAAACAGCAGCACAAAGTCATTATACCCAAACCACATAGTGGTATAGGGTATAAACATTTATTTAATTTTCATCATCAAACGTTTCGGTGATAGTTTTCCAGCATTTTCAGGGATTATATTTTATTAAACAAATAATTTTTCGTCAAATTTCGCACTTAATTTTCAAAAATAATATATGTTTTACACAGTACATATAACACGACTTAACACACATATATAATTTAAAAAGTAATTGCAAATAAAAAAAAATTAAAAATATCACAGTAAAAATTTTCCTAATACTACGATCACAGTTTTGGCCTTCTACTAAGTAGATATTTTTAATTTTTATTTGCAATTATTTTTTAACTCAGACATAGTCCCTATGCAAATATCCCCTATGAGATCGACTTAAATTGTCATTAGATCCAAATTATCACAAAGATCTCGATCAGATTTGGTAGTGCACAACTAAAAGCTGTAAAACCATTCTTTGTAATGATTCCCAAATAAAATTTATCAAAAAAAAAAAAAAAAAAACTATTGAAAAATTATTAGCTTTACTAGTTAGATATGGTTACAATCGAACTGATATTCGGTTTAACATGGATTCTGCCTATATACTTGCTACATGAATTTGTTGATGCTAAAAATTTTGCTAGAAAAACTTATTTTTTACATAAAAAATTGTTTTCAATAAAAGAAAAGTCTATCAATAAAATAATTTGAATTAAATGGAATTAATAGCAATAATTATATATTTAAAAAAAATATTGTTTAATTTGCTAGATAAATGCAAATTAATCATATGGTGTTTTTATAGTAGCCTTAGCTAACAAATTTTTTGTTTTTCTAACCAAATATTGTTTATATTCCTCTTATTACTTTTTCAGTTTTGTATGTTGAAGGCACCAATTTAATATTGCCACGCGTGAAACGTCAACATATGGGAGCTTACTTATGCATTGCCTCCAATGGCGTGCCACCATCTGTGAGCAAAAGGATTACACTGATAGTTCATTGTGAGTTAAGCAAAACATATTTGTATAACAATAAACAAAACGACAACATAATTTTTTTTAATAGTCCCCCCTATGATCACTGTACAAAATCAACTAATCGGAGCAGTGGAAGGAAAAGGCGTAATTTTGGAATGTCAGTCAGAGGCCTTTCCAAAAGCAATTAATTATTGGACAAGAGAAAGAGGAGAAATTGTACCACCTGGTGAGCTTAATAAAGCTTTTTTAAATTCGTATTTGTATTTTGAAATAACTCAAGGATATTTCGAAAAATCCGATATAAAAGAATATTTTCATAAAATTTTGTTTACCTATAAAATTAAATCATAAATATTTGAATTATAAGTTTTAAATATTTAAATTTTTTATAAATTGAAAAATATTTTAAATTAAAATTTAAAATTTTGTTTGATTATCCATTTTTTTAGGTGGTACATTCGTTTCAAATGTGACTGAGATCGGTGAATATCGCAGCTCTATGAAGTTGTACATCAATCCTTTGACCATGTCCGAGTTTGGGGCGTATCGCTGTGTGGCCAAAAATTCTTTGGGAGATACTGATGGCACCATCAAATTATACAGTAAGTATATATTAGATATACTCAAATAAATAAAATTAAATTCCTCTAACCTTTATTTTTAAAATCTAAATCCTTAAAAACAACCAAACATCCAAAGAAAAATTTATTAAATTTTTTTCAATTAAATTGTCGTATAATTTACAACAGTTTTTATACCTTCTACACTACTGTTCAGAGACTATATAGATAAATTTTGTAATTCCATTTTTACGCATCGAAAAATGAATATTATTTCGAGCAAGTTGGAATTGAATTTCGATAACCTGAGGAATTACGTACGGAAATACACAGATACTCCATAAAAAACTAAAAATATTTACAATTTTTTTTAAGCAACGTATAAATAAATACGTATCAGTGATTCATAGACATTATTGTTTGCTTGTTGTTTTTGTTTTTTTTTTTTGTTTTTGTACATGTACACAAAATATGTATACATCGCTGATAAACAAACAAACAAAAGTGTAATTGTATGTATTTGTAGTTATGCTCATTGCATTTAATTAAAAAGACACGAAAATACCTAAAATTTTCTTTTCAATATTAGACATAGTTAAAACCTGGTCATTAAAGTGATGACAACCTTTGTTCAAATATTGTGTTTAGAACACGTGTACTTAGAATACAAAATCGTTTCCCATTGTTTTGATACGAAAATTTATCCAATTCGCGATATTAATGAACTCTTTAACAAAAAGTATTTACACTCATTGTTTACATATCCGTTTTTGATTACGTTTGTAACGTATAAAATAAAATTCTGAAAACCCCATCACTTAGTTATATTCTATTATCCTTATAACAAAAGAAGTTGATATAATGATGGCCGTCGGCCCCATCTATCCGTCTGTCAGTTTGTCTATGGAAATCGCAATAAAGCTTTCAATAACTAAGCTACGCCCTTCGCTTAAAATCGGTCCAATTGGTCATGAGTTCTATAATATTAATAGGCTAGGCAATTTCTTGTGACTGATGTTTTGTTCTACCGCTTTACCCCAATTTTGACCATATTTTGCATATTTTTAATTTTTTTCCTTTGTTTTGAGTAAATTGCATTTAAAATTGCTACTAACATATACATGTAATTATACAATGCTATGTGTGTGTTTATTAAATTTGTTAATGTGTTTGTAATAAAAATGAGTTTGTTCTTTGGGTTAATTTGTGAATTGGCTATAATTGATTAGCATACTTTTAATGAAAACATAAAATTTCCTAGAATATGCGCTCGAATTTAGAGGGCGGGAATCTGCTAGTATCAATGAAATCGTAAAAAAAACGTTGCCTTTTCTATGCGTTGTTTTTCTTAAGTTATATTTTGTAATTGTTGCTATTGATGTAGTCGTTGTAGCTGCAATATAATTAAGCAAGTATTGCCACCCATTTTTACCGCTATCCGGATATAATAAAAAAATCGGCAAAATAATAGAAAAACAAGTAAGAAAATTGCAGTCGGTCTGGTTAGGTCCAACTAATGGGATATTGGAACTTGTTTGCGTGCAGATATGAAAAAGTTCAATCGGATGCTATAAATATATGGGAACAAGGTCAAAAAATGGACCGCTCTTGACCGCATTTGGTTAAGTCGTTTATTTTTTACTAAAACAAATACATATCAAATGTAAGAAAAACCTCATATTTGCAATACTTTTGATTTTTGATATATTTAGGTGAAGATCAGGAAGCAGCTTTTTATGGGGGGCTATGACTAAAAAATATCCTTCAGGGTTCATCTTTGGACTACTGGTTAATGGGTATAATAAACACAAAACAAAACAAATTTGACCAAGATCTATATGATAACTCGGGTCTTATGGGGACTAGGGCTGAACATGCACCGACTTTCACTAATTTCGTTAGCATTCATAATTCGATTGCAAGGTGTACTAAGACAGGCGGACAGAAGGACATCGCTAAATCGACTCAGAAAGTGATTCGGAGTCGATTGGTATAACAAAAGATAGGCCCAAGTGAACTATTTTTGGTACTTACAAACATCAGCACAAATTCATTATACACTGACAAGGTAGTGGCATAGGGCATAAATATAATCCATTTCTTTCAGAAGCACCTCTTCCTGAAAAAGTACCTGCTCTTACAAAACTAAAGGGTCCGCCAAATAACTTTTTTTTTTTGAAAATGCTATAAAGAAAAACTACTGAATATTATCTCAACTTTCTTTTTTTATTTGAAAGTACAATCCTTCCGGTTAATAACGGAAAATAATTCCATTCAAATGGCTGCCTCGGTTGGCCAGGCCGTAGCCTACATGATCTGTCCAATATTTAAGCACATTATCGATTGTGTGCAGCTGTATTTCACCAATGCCTTCACGAATATTGTCCTTTAAACCGTCAGTTGTCTCTGGCTTGTTGGCGTAACACTTATCTTTGAAGGCACCCCACAAATAATAGTCCAACGGTGTCAAATCGCAGCTCCGAGGTGGCCAAACGACATCAGCTCTGCGGCTGATAATGCGATCTTCAAAAACAGGGCGCAAAACATCGAGTGTAGCTTCGGCTGTGTGGCACGTAGCGCCGTCCTGTTGAAACCATATGTTGCCAATATCCCCCTCTTCAATTTTTGTGAACAAAAATTCGTTTAACATGGCCGACCGCCATTGACTGTAACGGCCCCTCCTTGCTCATTGTCGAAGAAGAATGGCCCAATTATGCCTCTAGACCAAAATCCGCACCAAACAGTGACTCGTTTTGGGTGTATCGGCTTTTGCTTGTTTACATACCCGCCAAGATCAAAATAAGCTTCATCTGAAAAGATGATTTTTTTTTGGCAAAATCGGCATCTTCTGTAAGTCGATCGCAGGCCCACTTAACGAAGCGAAAACGCATTGGATGGTCAGTTGGCTTCAACTCCTGAACCAATTGGACTTTGTACGGCGTCATACCAAGGTCTTTATGCAAAATTCGTCTTAGTGATGCCTCCGAAATGTTCAATTCTTGATAACGACGGTGAATTGATGTTGATGGCGCTTCACGCACACTTTCTGCCACAGCAACAATATTCTCGGGTGTACGCACTATTTTTGGCTTTTCACGCTTTGGTTTATCGATGAGGATGCCAGTTTCTTTCACTTTTTTCACAAGATAACGAAGATACGGAGCTGACGGTGCTTCTCTTCTTCCAAAATACGTACGCAATTTTCGCACACATTCTGCAACATTACCATGATTTTCAAAGTAATGTCGCAATATTTCCCAGCGTTGCACAAGCGTACGCACAACCATATTCGTTCAGCGGAAGGATAAAATTAATTATCTGTCAAATCAGACATGACCTAAGTGTTACCATTCACGAAATAAGCACTAGTTGAAAAAAAAAAAACGTTAGATGGCGGACCCTTTACATTTTCTTAAAAAGGTAGCTTTACTAAAAAAAAGAAAAATTTTTTCAAAAAAGCACCTTTTCAAAATAATCTAACCCATAAAAACAAAGCTTTTTATAAAACTTCTTTCTTTCCTTATGCATATGAGTTTTGAAGCTCTCCATGATTGTGCGTGACTTTGCGTGACTCTTTTATAATTAATCTTTAGTCACAACAAGTCTATGGACTAAGTTTCACATTGACTGGATGAGGGTTGGATGTGATTATGCGTGACTGTGTGTGACTATCTTTAAATTAATCTCTGGCCAAAACAAGTCTATGGACAAAATTTCAGATCGATCGGATGAGGGGATGTGAGGTTTTAATCTCTCCGTGACTGTGCGTGACTATGCGTGACTGTGCATGACTATGTCAAAGTTAATCTATTTTCACAGCAAGGCCATCGCCAAGTTTCAGATCGATCAATTGGATGAGGGGGAATGGGGTTGCCCCATGGCAGACAGACAGAGAGACAGAGAGTATGAGTTAAAAGAAATAGTTTAAAAATAACATTTTCTTAGGAAAGATCCGTTTTTTAGAAAAGTAAATAGAGTACTTTTGAAAAAAGTAATTTTTCAGGAAAAACTTCAGTTTCCTAAAAAATATTTTATCATAAAAATGTACCTTTTCTTAGAGAAGTTCTTTTCCCCTAAGTAAATTTTTTTGGAAGTAACTTTTTGAAACTAGTTCTATTTTTTAAATAAAACTTTTTTAAAAAAGTCTGCGTTTTAAAAAGTTGATTTTTAGGAAAATACCGTCTTGTAAAAAGTATTTTTTCGTAAAAAAGTTAATTTTCTTAAAATAGTGCTTTGGCTTATATAAGTACATTTTCTGAAAGAGTAAACTTCTTTTAACCCTACACTTCATATTGTATCACTGGTGATACACAAATTTCTTATTAATATAATAGCTACATTACTCTTGTTCTCAATAAATATTCACTTATATTACATTTTATGGGACATATTTGCACAATAAAACAAAAGAACTGAAATGTGACTCTCAATAGTTTTGTATTGCCAACTCAGTTTTTGAAACGTCTTACAGTTTAAGTGGAAGCGTCCGGAGTGCTTAGACAACAATCAGTTGCACGTTTTCAATTTTTTACGTAAAAAGCGTAAGTTGAATTAAATTTACGTAACAATATACTATATATATTATTAAACAACATTTTATTATATAACTTATTCTTATTTCCTTGAGAAATCAATATTAACTTTATGTATCACTGTTGATACGCCATGCAGTGAACAAAATTTTAGTACAATAATATCATACATAGTAGCAAATATAAAAATTTTTTAAGAAAATATACGGGTCTATTACAATGTTTTTACATGTTCTACTTATAAATTACTACAATTTAGTTTTACAGTAAAAATTAATTAATTAATTTATGGAAGCATGGGACGAAAGTGAATATGCATTTGATGACTTGGAATCTGAATGTGAATTTGATATCAATCCCAACATTTTGCCACGTATTGAATATGATAACGATTTGTTTTACATTGAAGATTTACCTGCAATAATCAGTGATAAAACCGAAAAAATTTGAGAAAATATATCAAATATTCCTAGTACGAGTAGTAGATTTATTGATCCAAAAGTAGTGACGAAAGATTTAAAAATAAATATTCAAAAATTTTGTGGAAACGGAAAGATATTCCAAATAAATCCGATCAGCTCGCCTTCAGAGTAAATTTATCTCTGTCAACAAGTATTTTAAATCCAGAAACCCCGTATGAATTTTTTAAATATCTTTGGACTGACGAACTATTGGAATAAACTATATTATATTCATCTCAAAGAGTAAACTTCTTTTAAGCAGTTTTATTATACATTTCAATCGCTGTACTGGGTGCGTTACCAAACTTTGATCGCAAGAATGCAAATAGAAAGTAAAACATAATAATTTTGGTTTTTAAGGAATACATGGTTATGCATAAGGGGACTACAAAAAAATTAACTTTAATACTTTTGATTAAGGGAAATCAGTATTGATCCTACTATCTTATCTATATATGTATATATAAATATATCGTGGTTTGTTCGTCCGCTTAAAACTTGAAAACTACAGGATCAAAAGGGATACTTTCTTCTGCGAGTTTATTTGTAGCTGCCACGCGAAGGTTTAGGAAAAAAGAAAAGTACAAAAAGTCTCAACAGGTGGCGCTGTACGCGGTTATACCATTTTAACATCATATATGTTGAGCACTATGAGAGGGAGAGCTTTGTAAATTGAGGCCATCTATTATTAATATGGATAGTCATACAGAAAATGGTCGATATCGGATAAAATAAATTTTCAAAATAATAAAAGTATCTTGAATAATGCAAAAGGGATAGTGAAGATAATTTGAGTGAGTTCATAGGTTATTAGTGTGAGGAGCCGTGCAGGAATTCATGAACGACAATCCAACGGACCTACAGTTAGTGAAAGATCAATTGTTATTGCTGATGAAAATTTGGAATCTAGTGATATAGTCAAAGAACGCTGAACTAAAAACGCACTACAGCGAACAAGTGAGACACATCGGTCGTATGACGCACTACAATATCCGCTTATGTTCTGCCGTGGAGAAGACGGATATCACTTCAATTAAACCATGTAAAATCCGGTCAATGGTTAGTGCAAAAAAACATTTTTGGTTGTTACATATATACATATTGTAAATTTTTAAGGGTCGAGACATATAAGAAGGTAAGTTCAATGAACTTTGACAATCACCTACTGATATATCGACGATTGTTCCAACAATCTGCTGTTGATATGTACGTTAGAGTTGAGACAGAACGACTCAATTACATTCGATTCAATCAGGTTAAGTTGCGATCTGAAGAATATGTTCACTTGCGAGATGCGGTTAATAGAGATGCAGATATTACAAATGTTGGTCGTCTCACAATTTTCCATTGGCATACATTGGAAGTCCGAGACACATCCACGAATACACCCAGGATGCGATGAAGTATGTGCGAAATTATGGACGGCCGGATTTATTTGTGACGTTTACTTGCAATCCAAAATGGCTTGATGGACTTAATTGTGAAACAATGCGTATACGGTTCTGTTAGATGCTGGATGTATTCAGTTGAGTGACAGAAAAGGGGTTTGCCACACGCACACATCCTTCTTTGGATGGTGGACAAAACTACACCATACCAAATTAATGACATCACTTCCATACAAATTCCTGATCTTAATATGCTTCATGGACCATGCGGACAACACAATCCCACTTCGGTTTGTATGTCCGACAATAAATGTACAAAACGGTTTTCACGTGCTTTTATTTGGGAAACTTAAACTGGAAACGATGGATATCCACTTTAACGGCCAGTTGATAATCGAAGAACATTCATAACTCCATTGAGAGGAGTGAATACACATGGATCATGCCATATTGGCCAATATGGTCTAAGGCATTTAAAACACACATCAAAGCAATCAACTATTTGTAAAAGTGTTGCAAAATTGTAAATTGATTATATGGAATGAGTGCACGATGGCGCACTAACGATCATTAGAAGCACTGGATCGAACGTTGAAAGATTTGCTTAACAATAATCTTAGATGTGGTGGTGTGATGATATTGTTGGTAGGAGACTACAGGCAAACACTTCCCGGCATTCCGAAATCAACAGCAGCGGATGAATTAAATACATGTCTGGAGTAATCGTATTTGCAGCGATACCCAAAAGTCGTTCCCATTGACTATGAATATGCGAGTGTTCCTGCAACAGGATAGAACCGAAGCAGCTTTCTCTAAATGAATTGGAAATGGACAAATTCCGGATGATACTTCCAGTGATTTAATATCAATTCCACCTGCCATTTGCCAATTCACTTCAACGAAAAATGAACTCATCTCTTAATTAAGATCGGTTGAGCGCGCGCGCAATTTTATCCGCAAAAAATATTGATGTCAATAATTTGAATTAGACGATCAAATTCCTGATGAATTGCACTCATACAAATAGATCGATCGCGATGAAAACGAAGATGACGTCGTGAATTATTCAGTGGAATGCCTAAATTATTTCGATTTGCCTGGAATGTCGCCTCATTATGCTATGAAATATTCATGCTCCGAAACTATGCAATGGAACTCGACTGATTGTGATGAAATTAATGAGTAATGTGATAGTGGCAAGGATTTTGAAAGGGCGGTTCAAGGGAAAAGAATGCTTAATTCCGCGAATTCCCTTGACTTCAACCGATTTGACGTTTCAGTTGAAACGTGTTCAGTTCCAAGTGAAACTTGCATTTGAGATGACAATAAACAAGTCACAAGGACAGTCCCTGGAAGTGTGCGGCATAAATTTGGAAATGTTATGCTTTTCACACGGCCAGCTATATGTTGCGTGTTCCCGAGTTGGGAAACCATCCTCACTACTCATTTACGCTCCGGAGCAGAAAACAAAAAATATTGTGTATCGTGCAGCATTGAATTGATTTCAATCATTTTCTATTCTTTTTTTAATTCCTGATTTTATTCTATTTTCGCCAAATGTTGGGCGGGACGATGACCGTCGGGTCAGCTATCCGTATAATTAAAAAAAAAATTCGAAATTAATTCAATCACAAAATCTCTTTTGGGCAAAACGAAGTTTGCCGGGTTAGCTAGAACTTTACATTTTCCGACCGTTTACATCACTATTTTGCTTTATAGGAGAGTTGAAAAAAGCTAAAGCATGTTAAGAAGATTTTTTTTCGAAAAATCACTTTCTTAATATATTTGCGATGATCGCCCGTCCATGTGTCAGTACACGCACGTAAACCTGGTATGTACCTCATGGTCGCAATTACTCAAATAATTATTTGGGTGATCTTTGGTATATACGATTTAATCGGGAATATGTTTTAGTGCATATACATAGTTGATATTGCTTGCTATGATTTTTTTTTTTAATATCAAATAATTTTTATTTTTCAATGTTAATATCTGAACGTTTTTTGCCAAGAACCATTTGAATTTTTTTAATTACTGCTTAAGTTTAAAGCTCTCGAAACATTCTTATATGGTTCAAATTTTGTCTTTTATTGTAGGCCTATGAAGTTCTAAGGTAACTTGTAGGTTTTCTAGTCTAGTAAGAGAAAAATATAATAATGAAATTTTTCAGATAGTAATTAATTCTTTCTATAGAAGATACCATCATTGGTTTTATAACAAGAAATATATACAGAAACTGGCTAAAAAGAAACGCAATTTATTTAAAATTTAAATGGTATTCGTATTTAAAATTTAGTTATCGGCAATAGTGTTAAAGTGGTAGCTTTACTCAACATATGTTGTAATTTTGAGTTTAAGATGCATCAAAGTTTTTAATATCGGTATGATATTGCCTCTTCTATTTTACCTTGGGAGTTTGTTGCAAAAAACAAGTACTAGCATAAGCTCTAAAAATATTTTTTTTCATTTGATGTTCTAAAACATATTTAATTTTTTAGGAATACCTTCCAGTACGGTCAATTATGTGGACGGTTATGACAATCGATACAAAGGTAAGTGAATAAAGCAAATAAATACAAGATCGCTTTGATAACTCAGATAACTGGGCGCAGAAGCATATTTCTCAACATATTCTCCTTCTAGCTCGGTACAATTAGTGTAGCATATTTCCATTTTTACTATTCCTTTAAAATATTAGGGCTTATTAAAGTCCTTCATATAATCTAGCATCATTAGAGTCGTCCTTAAAGAACAAAATTAGATTCTGGAGTGTGTAGGGGGCTCAGTTTGTTTCCTTTCTATATAAAACTAATAAATGTGAAGTTAGGGGACAATCGCGCAAAGTCGCGCCAGAAATGGATTGAAATGAAATTCTGCTATATTTTAAGATAATTTGCCCTCATTTGCTCCTACAATTAAAATGATACATTACAAAAAAATAATTTTAAGATGGCTTAAACCAATTTCTTAAAGTTGAAAAAAGTGACGCCAAATTTTATGACCTAGTTTTTTTTTGGCACAAAAATGGTCTGGGGCAGTTGCTGTTTCTTGGCGAGTTTTTATTCGATTTTGAAGTTATTCAGCTTTCTGAAAAGATAATGTAATACTAAATCGATTCATATAACAATTTTTATATTAGATACTGGAGAACGAAATATTCGTAAAATCTGAAATTTTTGTATTTTATCTTCTTTTGCTATTTTATTAGTCATATTTTCCCCATATAAACACACTAGAAATTTTCAATCGATTTCATACACGACTTTTTATATCCTATACCACTATGTGGTTTGGGTATAATGACTTTGTGCTGCTGTTTGTAACTACCAAAAATCCTTGACCTAGACCCATCTTTTATTATACCGATCGACTCAGAATCACTTTCTGAGTCTATCCGTCCGTCCGTCTGTGTGTCCATGTAAACATTATTATCAAACTTCAGGTCGCAATTATGAACATATGTTGATGAAATTTGGTATATAAGCTTTCCTCAGTCATAGAATGAACGCTGTTGAAACCGGTGAAATTCGGTCAAAGTTCAGACCCAGTCCCCATAAAAATGACCCCTATGAAATCGACATAAATTGCCATAAGATCCAAATTATCATATAGATGTTTGTAGGTGTTTATTATATCCACTAATCAGTAGTCCAAATAAAATCCACATAAGACGATTCTTAGTCATTGGCCCCGTATAGAGCTACTTCCCGATCTTCACTTAAATCTATCAAACAACAAATACATTGCACAGATTTTTCTCAAATTTGGTTTATAAGTGACTTTACCAAATATGGTCGGGATCGGTCCATTTTTCGACCTAGTCCCCATATAAATATAGCATCCGATATGAACTTCTAAATATCTGCAGCCAAAAAAATTAATAACAATTCCCCACACAAATTTGGTTTATGCTTTTTTTCTATATCGAATTAGTTAGACCATGGAAGAGGGTATCGTATAGTCGATCTAGACCAACTATAATTTTCTTACTTGTTTTTTATTTGGTTGTCCCCCCCAACTTCGCATTTATTAGTTCTATATAGAAAGAAAATAAACTGGACACTAACACTCTCCAAAATCGCCATTAAAAAAAATGTTCATATAACGTAGGACCACGCTAAGCTTCATATGTATCATCCATCAAAATTTCCTTGAGGCACACAGTACCGGTACTAAACAACAGCAAACATTAGCTAAATTGAACACTATTAGTGTGTTAGCAGATGATAAATGAAGCTATTTGTTTCCTCTAAAGTCTTTAAAAATGGTATTAATTGATTTTTTTATTTTAAAGAGATGCATCAAGTCCTTTATTCTGTAGTAAAAACCTACATATAATCTAGAGGCAAGCTGATGTTTTAAAAATATAATTATTTTCTTAAATCATTTCCAGTCACTAATTATTGTAAGCTTTGGATGTTCCATTAATAAAATTTTAACATTTCAGGGTTTTTGGAATCTACGATTTTCTATTTTCAAAAAAAAAAAAAATTAATAATAATAAATTGTCAAAATCCTGTGAAATAACTACAACGCTAAACTTGAAATAATTCCAGTTTGACCGTGAAACTAATGAATTTAACATAGTTATTCCTCCGATAGCTAAAATTCAAAAAACACCTTCTATGCTAAACTAAATGTGATATTTCGACAGACATATTATTATTATCTTATATAATTTCTTAAAATTTGTTTCCTTCTACATAATTTTCATTAATTTTGTCTAACCAGGAAAAAAACGCATGAAAACCTCTGAACTCTATCATCAATCGAAAGTAACATCAAGTGAAAGTGAAGAAAATGAAAATCCTGGAAAACGGAAAGGTAAGTTTCTAATAAGTAAACTCCATACAAGCTCCTTTAAACTGCCATGTACTTTCCGTAATCAAATATAAATATCATTTAGAAAAAGAAAAGAAAAACTGGCAAATCGTAAAACTTTTCAACTGTAAATGACAAAATAACAAGTCTCTCGAGTACGATTAAATAAATAAAACGAAATATTATGAAGCAATAATACACCTACAAAAAAGGTTGAAACGTAAAGAATTTTATTATAAGAAACGTTGTTATTGTGTGTTTTTTTATTGTGTTTTGTATAAATTTAATAAGGTGTAAATAATACTGGCACTGGGTAAATAGTAGAATATTATTATTTTTTTTTGTATGTAATGAGATAAAATATTTGGTGAAAAAGGTTAAAACTTACTTTTGTGTGGCATAATGGTAAGTAAATATTGCTGTAAGTTTATATTGTATTTGTTGGGTTAATGGCTGGAAAATCTTATAATAGGCAAATATGCTTAAAAGAGTAGAAATTGAATTTGAGAAAGATTGAGCAAAGGAATTTATTCATTTTTATAATAAATTCGTTGATTTAAGAATGAAATATGAGCTTTAGTCAACAACTTTATAATAGAGGGAAATAAATTTATTGATTTTATATTTGTCCAACATGGAATTCCAAAGGAGAAATGACCTTAATTTAAAGCTTAGTTTCCTTACTTAAACCTTAATTAAGTTTCTTAGCTTAATTTTTAATTTTTGTGAATACTAAAAAGAAATATATAATACAAAATTTATGATGGGTAAATTCATTTTTAAAAATATTTCGCTAGACATGATAGATTCATTGTGGCTACCGAATTTGGTTTTTTTTAAATTGATTTAAGTCCATGGATTTAATCCTTTCAGATTATTTACAAAGATATCAATGTTATATTAAATTATAAATATGTATTAACAATAATAAATTAAGAATTTAGGTATAATATAATATTACGCACAGAAAACATATTCGTAGCGGCAACCAAATTTGTTGTAAACCGAATTTTGGTAGTCATATGTACTAGCGCATTATACTGTTCTGATTACTGTATTATATTTACCAAATAACCGTACATTCGGTTGTGTAAGTTGTATAATTTAGTTGATACTATTGAATGTAGATTTTCTTTATCTCATCAGAACCATCTATTATGGTAAACTATTTAAACAGTGCAGTAGTATTTTAAGAGAGAGACACTAACAATGATTTTATTTGCAATTTATTAATTTTCCATACGAATTTAAATAAAAATAAATAAAGTAAAATATAAAAACATGATAAAAACAAGTAAGACCGACTATACGATACCCTATACCACGCGTTTAGAGACCCTATCTCTTAGGCCCAACTAATGGTATATAGAAAATCAGCATAAACCAATTTTGAGTGGCATTTTATTAATTTTTTTTGCTGCAGATATGAAAAAGTTCATATCGGATGCTATGTCTATATGGGGACTAGGTCCAAAAATGGACCAATCCTGACCATGGTTGGTAAAGTCTCTTGCATTTTGCAAAAATATATACAAACAAAATTTGAGAAGAATCAGAGCAATATTTTTCTTTTTTGATAGATTTAAGTGAAGATCGGGAAGCAGATCTATATGGGGCCTATGACTAAGAGTTATCCCATAGGGTTCGTTTTTGGACTATTCATTAATGGATGTATTAAAGACATACAAACCCAATTTCACTAAGATCTATACGACAATTTAGATCTTATGTCAATTTATGTCGATTTTATAGGGGTCATTTGTATGGGGGCTAGGTCTGAACATATATCGATTCTCACCAATTTCAACAGCGTTCATCCCATGGTCGATGAAAGTTTATATACCAAATTTCATCAAAATATATTCATATTTGCGACCTACAGTTTGATTACAAAGTTTACATGGACACACAGACGGACGGACGGACATTGTTAAATCAACTCAAAAAGTGATTCTGATTCGATCGGTATAATTAATGGGTCTAGGTCAAATATTTTTGGTTGTTACAAACAGCAGCACAAAGTCATTATACCCAAACCACATATAAAAAGGTACATGTATACACACGGAAAAAATATTGGTTGGAAATCAGTTATCACCAGAAAAATTTATTAAGGTAATAAGAATTTCTATAGTTATTGTTTAATATTTTAAAATACAACAGATTTTCTACAACATCTATAATGCGAACATAAGCCTTCTGTAATTAAGGTACCTTTAACTATAAAAGTAGATCCGTTTACCAATCAAGGTCTTTACAGATATTATAACAAAATATTGGTAAAAATACTGTAAATAATTTCCGTATTAAGAATTATTTTTCGGTTATAGTAACAGAAAACCAAGTATTCGTATTTAGAACCGAAAGAGAACAGCATGAATCAAATTCTATTGTAATTTGTCATTTTTTTTAAACAAAATAAAAGCAGAAACTTTAATTTTTTTTATGATATCAATGTGAAAATGTAGAAAAGAATCTATATTATTAAAAGTATATATACAAGTATATGATTCTAGTGAAGATGCAATTGAGTCCATCTGACCGTAAAAATGTTATATAACCACAAGTCATGTCCAATCGCAATTGTCAGGTTCCGATTTCGGCAACAACTCCTGACTTGACAACGCATATTCAACAGTTTGGCACTCGACGAGTATATGAAAGTTCGTGCCTGTGTTTGCGTGACCGTTATTTTTGAAGACGCATGTAACCTGGAACTTGATAAATTAAAAAAAAGGTACTACGTACGAACCTATAATATCAAATGCTTCGTGTTGCACCAGGTCGATGAAATGTCTCCCGATTTCAATGAACAATGTATTCAAGATACTTTCCGCTGTTTCTCTTGGTTAAAATGCCTTGCCATGGAAACTACTGAGCAGTTGTAGATACATTTTAGACAAGATAATTGAAAAAGTATGATACATTGGTCATCACCCATTATTTTCTGTAACACAAGAAGCAAAGCCGATTAATTGACTGAAGAGATGATTATTGGGTTAGTTTCATATATGAGATTATTTATTTTTGTTGTACTCGTTCCGCTTAATATTTATTCTTTTAGCAATGTTTGCAAAAAATATACATCGATATGGCGTAATTTTAAATTGGTGGAACTAGTTTTGTTCCAAAGCCGTTAAATTGTAAAACTTATAAAGTCATGGATGTTGTATTGAAACAAGTAATTAGTATTATATTTCATTTTATGGTATCAGATAGTGTTTTGCAAAGTTCAATGAATAATATATAAGTTATTAATAAATAAATAAATAAATCTAAATAACAATTTTTTTTTTATTTTATATTTATCAGTAAAATTCGGATAAATGGTTGTAACAATCAATAAATATAATGAATAATTCTATTGTACGAACTAAGTGACACAATTATTACAATCAAATTTAAATACAAAATCAATTGCATTTACCATTGTACGGTAAATGCAAATTTAAATACAAAATCAATTGCATTTACCATTGTACGGTTAAATGGACCAATTATCAATTATCACAACAGAATATTGTGATAATGCCTGGGACTACATAAATTCGATTGGCAACAAATTAGTTGCAACAACGAATCTGTTTTCTGTATGTAGTAATCGTATGTTACAAATTGGTTTAGTTAACCAACATTTCACGAATGTAGAAAAAATTTGAATAGGCGTAATTGTTGGTTTTATATCCTATACCACTATATGGACAGGGTATAATGACTTTTTGTTGGTCTCTGTAACTACCAAAAACATTTGATACCTTATTATACCGATCGACTCAGAATCACTTTCTGAGTCGATTTAGTGATGTCCGTCTGTCCGTTCATCCGTCCGTCCGTCTGCGTGTCCATGTAAAGCTTGTAATCGCAAATATGAATATATCTTAATGAAATTTAGTATATAGGTTTTCACCGGTCGTAGAATGAATGCTATAGAAATTGGTGAAGTCGATTCATGTTCAGACCTAGTCCACATACCCCTACAAGATCGACTTAAATTACCATAATGTCCAAATTATCATATAAATATCGGTAAAATTGGGCTTGCGTATGTTTTTTACATCCATTTATCAGTAGACCAGAAATAAACCCTATAGAACAATTTTTAGTCATAGCCCCCATAGAGAGCTGCTTCCCGATCTTTTTATGTTTTTGTAACAAATAAGTGACCTTAACAAATATGGTCAAGCTCGGTCCATTTTTCGAGCTATTCCCCATTATAAATATAGCATCCGATATGAACTGTTCCATATCCGAAGGCAAAAAAAATTATTATAATGCCACTCAAATTTTGTTTATGCTTTATCTAAGTAGTAGGACTTGAGAGATAGGATCTCTAAACGCATGGTATAGGGATGGTAAAATCAGTGTAGACCGAGTATAATTTTCTTACTTGTTTTTCTTCCTGTATGAATGTTGCCTTCTACATTTATAATAATAATAGGCTAGGCGATTTCTTGTGACCGATGTTCTGTTCTACCATTTTATTCCGATTTGGACCAAGCGTATATTATTTGAAAGGTATACCGTTTTAGGCGTTTTGCAGATTTACAGATTTTAAATTTTTTTCCTTTATTTTGAGTGAATTGCATTTAAAGTTGTAACTAACACAAACATAAAATTATAGATATGCTATATGTGTCTTTTAAATTTGTTAATGAGTTTGTTATCTTCATTCACAATAATAATAAACCATAAAAGTGTTGGTTTCTGAATTGGCTAAGTTGAAAAGTAAAGCTGAATAGAAAATGCGCTCGAATTTCGATCGCTGGAATCTGCTAGTATATACTTATTGTATGTTTGTATAATATTTGTAATTACCTCCCAATAAACACTTTTGTTTGTGATCAACTGGAGGTTAATTTGAGATCAAATACATTTCTCACATCTTCAACGTTAATACTTAAATGCACTTCAATAGTCCGATTATAGACTTCTCAACTTAAAAGGCAAATTTTTTATATGGTGATTTTCTTAGTTATCAAACTGAGAAATTTGTGATTCTCAACTTGATAGCAAAGAATTTTTCGCAATCGGTATCAAATGGAAGGTACATTACAAATTTTAGTAATGAAAACACTGTACATTAAAACGTCCCACAAAAAAAAAGTTAAAAAGTACCCCCCTGAAATGTACGTTGGTTTGTTTTATAACGATTCCCGAAATATTTCTGGTCTAGCGTTGACCCATTCCGAGCTGTACCATTTTTAAAAAAGGTATATTTTTTAGTTTTTTGAAGATGTTTTAATTTTTTTCCAGGTCAACATATCCACAAATCAACACAACACAAAAATCAAACTCATTTTTATTACGAACACATTAAAAAATTTAATAAACACACACATAACATTGTATAAAAATATGTATGTGTTAGTAGCAATTTTAAGTGCAATTTACTCAAAACAAAGGAAAAATTAAAAAATCTGTAAATAGGCAAAGCGAATAAAACGAAATACCTTTCAAATAAAATCGGTATAAAATGGTATAATTGATTAGCTTACCTTTAGGGTCTTTATTTAATGAAAAAAGAAAATTTCCCAGAATCTGCACTCGAATTTCGAGGGCTGGGATCTGCTAGTTTAATATTACTATGTACATGTTAATTTTTTTTAAATTTAGACTTAAAAATATATGAATTAATTATTTGTACATTTTATGAATATTTATGTTAAATATGTCATAAATAAGAATTTAAATTAAACAAGTAAGAAAATTATAGTCGGTCTAGACCGACTATACGATACCCTATACCATGCGTTTAGAAACCCTATCTCTTAGGCCCAACTAACTGGACATTGAAAATAAGCAAAAACCAAATTTGAGTGGGATTTTTATAAATTTTTTTGGCTGCAGATATGAAAAAGTTCATATCGGATGCTATATCTATAAAGGGACTAGGTCCAAAAATGGACCGATCCTGATCATGTTTGGTAAAGTCTCTTGTATTTTGCAAAAATATGTACAAACAAAATTTGAGAAGAATCAGTGCAATATTTTTGCTTTTTAATAGATTTAAGTGAAGATCGGGAAGCAGCTCTATATGGGGTCAAAGGGATCATTTTTGGACTACTCATTAGTGGTTGTAATGAACGCATACAAACCCAATTTGAGTAAGATCTATATGACAATTTGGATCTTATGGCAATTTATGTCGATTTCATATGGGTAATTTGTATGGGGGCTAGGTCTGAACATGGACCGATTCTCACCAATTTCAATAGCGTTCATCCCATGGCCGATATAAAAGCATATATGCCAAATTTCACCAAAATATATTCATATTTGCGACCTGCAGTTTGATTACAAACTTTACATGGACACACAGACGGACGGACGGACGGACGGACGGACGGACATTGTTAAATCAACTCAGAAAGCGATTCTGATTCGATCGGTATAATTAAAGATGGGTCTAGGTCAAATATTTTTGGTTGTTACAAACAGCAGCACAAAGTCATTATACCCAAACCACATAGTGGTATAGGGTATAAAAATTCGAAAAAAGTATAAATAACTAAAAATATATCAATTAATCAATTAATTAATGACATATTGCAATATTATCTCAAACTAAACACAAACCGTTTTCAAATTAAACAAGTAAGAAAGCAAGTAAGAATATTATAGTCGGTCTAGACCGACTATACGCTACCCTATACCATGGTTTAGAGACCCTATCTCTTCGGTCCAACTAATTCGATAAATGTGGAAAATAAGCATAAACCAAATTTTAGGGGCATTGTTATTCAAAAGTTGTTATTCAGAAAGTGATTCTGAGTCGATCGGTATGACGATGGGTCGAGGCCAAATATTTTTGGTAGTTACAAACAGGAGCACAAAGTCATTACACCCAAACCACATAGTGGTATAGAGAATAAAAAATGTTTGGTCTCAAGTGGAGAACAGTGTTGGATGTCCCATTGAAAGTTAAAATATTTCTCAAAGATTGGAAAAAATTTTAAGTTTCAACTTGATGTCAAGTTGAAAGCACACAAGGAGAAAAAGCGTTCAACTCAAGTTGAGAATTACATTGGACATCAATTTGAGAACTTAACTTTTCTCCGACATTGGAGAATTAATTTTCAATACTAACTCTGTAAACCAAACTTATTTTATGATGACATCCAACTTAACTTATTTGATTTACAGGTGGACTTTTGAGCGATCTTCTTGGGTACCGGTTTCTTTCCTTTACATCGGCTCTTCAAAATCTTAATTATCAAATGCCATGGCAGAATACACCACAGTAGGAATGGGCGACAGTTTTTTGATGCTTGCGCAAACCGTCGCGTTCGTAAATACGAACTTAACTTTATTTTATGTTGTAACATGCATATTTCTCAACGAATTAATTCTAAAATATCAAAACTTGTAAAATCAATCAGTTTGCTCGAATGCACTTTATATGCGAGCATTGAAACTTTTAAAAAAATTCCAACTAAATTGGAAATGTATTATTTATTATACCCTCCACTCCAGTGTGCACAGGGTATATATAAGTTTGTCATTCCGTTTGTAATAATTAGAAAAAAAATTTTGGACCCCATAAAATATATATATTTGTGATCCTTATAACAACCGGAGTTGATATAGCGATGTCCGTCTGTCCGTCTGTGGAAATCACGATGACGGCATCAATCGGGTAGCTAGTTTGCTCTTTGATATAAAAAATGATTCTCTAACATGCTGGGAAGTGTGCTATTTAAAATCGTCCAAATGGGTCAATAAGAGCCCGAGATTTGAATGAAGAACTAAAAAAAGTCTTGAAAAAATATAATTTTCTATGTTGTTCTTGTCACGATCACGCACTCAATAGGATAGCTAGGGTGATAATTTTCAGTGAGAATGATTCTCCAAATTCGTGGGAAGATTTCTGTTTCAAAAATCATTAAAATCGGTGAAACAGGTCCAGGGAAATCTCTGAAAAACTAAAAAAAAAAAAATGGAAAATATGATGTTTCTATATTGTTCTTGTTGTTGTTCTAAATGTTGTATTGTTGTCATAGCTGGACTTGTTGTTTTGGTGGTCATTGTGGTAATAATATAATAAAAACTAACCCTTTGTACATTTTTTTTATCAACTATGGTAGAAAAATTTAACAGTTTCCATTGTTTTGGCATCACTAAAAAAATTTATTAGATCATTTCTGTCATTGCCACGAGCCTGCCTGCAACCCTTCAGATCGATTGGGTCACGGGAAAGGGGTTAAAAATCGATCCAAAATTTTGTCGACAAGCAGAGAAGCAGACACTACGAGTTAATATAAAGGGAGTAAAAATTTACCAGCATCTAAAGCAAATAATGCTAAAATACCTAGTTGTTAATAAAAAAAAACAATGTAAACTTAGCAAAAAAAAAATTATGTATTAATTTATTTAAAGAGAAAAACACAAAAATAACGTTTGATGTTGTATTTTTTGTGTGTAATATTTACATATACATACATACACATATTAAATAATACAAATAATATACATATATTATATATATGTATGTATGTATGTATGTATATTCCTAGTAACTGCATGTTAGAAATAAATCGGTATATTATTTTATTTACATAAAATTCTGCAATATTTTGTTGTGGGGAAAATACATTTCTTTTGCATTAACAGAGTGTCACTTCATTTTGCTCAGCATGACTATGCCACATTAGATGGTGCCACAATTTTTGTTCCAATTAGCTTTGCAACACATAGTTATTTCTATTTTAACATGAATGTCAATATTTTCAAATAGATATCATACAGCACAATGTTAAGAGTATACACGGACTGGTCTTTTATTTCATACGTTTTTTCATTATTCTTTTACAAATATGAACATAAGTTAGGCATATTAACTTTTTGTTGTCTTTACAAAATAGAGTTACCGAGTTCATCAATGAGTTTTTTTTGCTTTCAAAACAGTTCTACATACATATATAGATATATGAAATTATTATTCTGCTTGACCTACAAAATATCTGATTGCGATATTACTAAAGCATTATTATTCACATAAATACAAAATTGCACTTTTTAAATTTTCCATTCAAATTTTAGAAAATATCAATTCTAAAAACTGGAATTAAAATTTCCAATTATAAATTAGAAAATATTAACTGAATTTCAGAAAATCATATCAAAACGTCGGAAATAATAATTTTAAATTTAGAAGACATCAACTGCATCTTTAATATACAAATTTTATTCGTTAAACACAAATTGAAATTCCAAAAAAAACATCAAATACCTATGTTTACATTAAAAAATGTTTACATTTAAAAAAAATATTGGCATTGGCATAATAGCTTTTCAGTAACTTCTTTTAACGATAGTCGAATCGTTAAAAAAAGAAAATAGCAAAATTATCAGTAAAATTTTTAAACGATATTCGCTATTGTTAAAGTCAGCTGTTGTTGTTATCTAAACGACAACCATTTTTGTGTTGTTTATTAAATCGATAAAAACTTAAATTTTTAGGTTGAAATGTCGTCATACATAAATAAAAATCATAAAATAGTGAAAATATTTTGCTTTTATTAAAAAACTTTTTTATATAAATAAATTAAATAGCATATTCAATTCATTATTTCATTTTCAAATAAATAAACAGAAATATTAGTAAACAAAATAAAGAAATTAAATATAAATATAAAATCATCCTGTCAAACACGAAGTAACTTGTATTTTTCTATTCTTCTTTGTGTTTTTCGCCTATTTTTGACAGAGATGCCACTCGTTTACAATTTAAATAAATATAAAAATAGAGATGTCGACTGTCGTTAAGATGTCTGTACTTAGTGAATCACTTAATCCTTAGTACAAAGAACAATAGCTGTCGATACCTTTTGCGATTGTCGGATCGTTGAAATTTACAGAATCGGACTACAGAAAACATTGACTTAAATTCAATGAATTTTAGAAAACCTCAAATGATATTTAAGAATTGTGAACACAAAGATTGTTACATAAATAAACGCAATTTGATGAGAGTGTTATTTATATATTATTTTTCACAATTTTTTTTGGATGAAAATTTGAAGTTTTTCAGAAAATAAAGATAACAAATTATTTTATTTAAAATATTTGCGACATTTGGTTTTTTGCGTTTGGCATCCCTAATTTGAATATTTATTATTATAAATTTATTCTCTATGTTTTCCAAATATGGCAATATTTTAATAAAAAAGTTGAGAGAGTTTTTTTTCTTTTTGGTTATTATTTTGTTACTCCATCCGACCTATATGGCCACAATGAAGAAATATTTGGCCAGTTAAAAGAAACTATACAGCCATCTCCAATTAGCACGATTTAATGCATGTAGCCACCCTACACAACCATTACCTTTGCAATGGAGGTTAGGGCGAGCTATTTAATTAGCAAAAACTAAATTAAACGAGAAGTTATGTCATATAACCGGAAACGCATGCATATAGGTATATAACCTAAATGCATGCCGATCAGCAACCACAATGACCACAAACCAAACACCGAAATAAATCCGATATAATAGAAAAGACGAAAACCAACCCAAAGAACTAGCTGAAATAATTTGGTATTAAGTTTAACAACTTGTTTACTTTTTCCAATATTTTGTTTACATTTATTATCAATACTCAAACCGAGGTGGAGGGTATCAAAGATTCGGCACAGCCGAATTTAACACTCTTACTTGTTTTTAGTTTCAATTTATGTTTCAAAAATGTTTGATTTTAATTTATAAAAAAAAAAAATTTCAAATAACTTTCTGTTGCGTTTATTATTATACTATAAAATTTTGGTACACACAGATAAAAGAATTCGCCAACCGAATTGTTCTAAAGTTTAACGACTGAAGTTTCGATTCTATCAACAGAAATTTTATAGCAACTAACCATTTTCTGAGAAAATATTTACTTTTAAGACTATAGGATTGGAATTGCTATCAACTCAAAATTCGGTTTTAACTTCGTCGCAATTCGGTTGGCAATAATTGTGGTAGCTAAACGAATCAGTTTTCTGTGTATATTCGATTCATTATCTCAGCGTAAAGACTGGAAAAGGTTAAACATTAATTTTTCTAATGTCTCTAACTGCAGAGGCATCGCAAAATTGAGTGCAATCCCCAAATTTAAGAAAAAATTATAACAGACTCGTTATCTCATCAAGTATCATCCATACTTTCTCCATATCAACACGGCTTTCGTAAATCTCGTTCTACAATCACCAACGTTGTGGAACTCACTACAAGTATAAGTGACGGATTTAGAGATCGTATGCAAACTAATGTAATTTACACCGACTTAAGTAAAGCCTTTGATTTATTATTATACAAGCTGAATTCTATGGGTTTCAGTAATTCTTTAATTTTCGGTTTAAAATGTTATTTAACGAACGCATCTCAGCGGGTTAAATTGAGAAACGCTGTCTCTAAAAAAACCGAAGTGTTTTCTGGTGTTCCGCAAGGAACTCATTTTGGTCCAGTACATTTTACTTTATTTATCAATGATCTCTCTTCTCTTATTCAACACTCTAAAATTCTTTTATACGCTGATAAGGTCAACCTATTTTCCTTTCTTCAAAATTACGATCAACATTTTTGGCTACAATCCGATTTAAATAATTTTTGTGGATGGTTAAATGTAAACCTTATGGTTTTTTTATTAGAACATTTTATTAGAACATAGATTAAACTTTCGTCTGCAAATATCTTCAGCAATAAACAAAGCTTATGGCGTTCTTGGATTTATGAAGCGATGGAGTAAAGAATTTTCTGATCCATATGTAACCAAACAGCTATATACATCCCTGGTTCGTCCCATCCTGGAATTTGGTTCTATAATATGGGATCCGTGCTACACAATTCATACAAATTTCGTCGAATCTGTCCAGAAACAATTTCTTTTATTCTGTCTACGTAGACTTGGTTGGCACTCCCGTCCCTTACACTCTTATGAATCCAGACTTGCTCTAATCAAGTTAACGACACTGAAAAGTCGTAGAACAATGGTTAGATTTCCATTCTACTCAGTTTATTCCATGGCGACATTGACTCCAATTACTTGTAAAGTAGAATTAAAATTAATATACCATCGAGACCTACAAGAAACTTAAAGCTTTTAGATATTAATTATTGTCGATTTAACTATGCTAATAATGATCCATTTCGCCGGTTATGTGAGCAATTTAATGGAATTTATCACATCATAGATTTGTCCGAAAATAAAGAATTTTTGAAACGTAAAATTATTCCATATCTAAATAATTAAATCGTCAGTATTTTATTTGTTATATCTATTTTATACACTAAATATATTAGTCTGTAAGGACATTGGTAATTCCATAGACTTTAAATAAATAAATAAATTATTAACCGAAAATTAATTCTTAACACAAATTTGGTTTTATCATATTAACCAACAATTTATAACAATATCTGTTAAGACATTTTATGTTTCAATATATTGTTATAATATAAATTTTTGCAAACCCCAATATTTAGTTAGTTGCCTTAAATAAGTTATTTAAATAATTTGTATACATACATTGATTGGCAATCATAACTTAATTTGCTTTTTTAAATTCCTTAATTTTGGAAGAAATAAGATAATAATTCTGTAGGCGATGAAAAACTATCGCATTTTTAAATATTTATAAATTTAAACAAAAAGTTGTATTACCTAAGTAAATTCTTCTGGCGGTAACCGAATTCTTACCATTTCTTTTTCTGTGTGTCCATTTAATGACATTTATATTTGTAGGATAATAAATACATTAATATAAATCAATAAAATTGCTGCATCTCAACGGATCAGCGTTAACATAATCTGTGGGAGAAAACGGAACAAAAAATGTTTGATAGTGATGATTTATTTGCTTAGCAGCATTGATTGTTATTTTATTTAGAATCAATTCAGAATAAAGATCTCCACGAATCACATTATGCACGAAACACACGCTCAAGTACTGCTTTTGAGAGAATATAACTTCATTAATGCTAATCTCAAATAGAGACGAAGGAACATTTCTGAATAGATTCTATGTAAGTCATGTGGATATTGTATTGAGTATCCAAAATAACAGCACCATATTTAAGAATTGGTCTGATAAGCGATGCGTACAATTGCTTTGAAATATAGGGATGAATAAATACCTTAGCCCAGCGTTTATTGAAAGCAGAAATACCTCTAGCCTTGTTTACCGTCATCTTTGCTTGAAGACTAAGATTAAAGTTGTGAAGTACTATTTATTATATTTCTGTTGATACAATGACAAATAAAGTTATTCAAGTTCAGAGAAATTCGGTAAGAATTCATTGTGGCCACCGTACACACAGAAAAAAATTAGCCAACCGAACTTTATATAGTTGAGAAACTGCATTTTCGATTATTTCAACAGGAATTTAATACCAGATAAGCTTTCTCTATTTTCATGTAAAATATTTACATTTATGACAACAGAATTGTAATCGTTATCAACCATAAATTCTGTTGTTAACTTAATCATACCTAACCTTTGTTCTTTCAATCAAAGTTTTGTTGCTATAATTGAATTTTTGTCTTATGTCATGATACAATACAATATTTCTTTAAAATTTTTATGTTAAACGTTTTTGGAATAAATTTATTATATTCTAATTTGAAATATATAAGAATTAAAGAATTTCTTTTTGATCTTTATCATTTCAGCGATTGAGTTAGAAATTAATCAAACTCAAAATCAAATAAATGTTTTTACTGTTAATAAAACAAAAACATTAGAATATTTGTATAAAGTATTAATCTATATTATTCAAAACAAATTATATTATATTATTGAAACGAGTCACCAACCATCATCAGTGACCAAAAGCCGTAAATAGTAAACGAATTCGTTATGGCAAATGAATTTGTTGCCAACCGATTTTTTACAGTCCCATTTATTATCACATAATTCTGTTGTGAAATCTAAATTATAATTTCGCAATAAACGCACGAAGGTTTTAAAACATTTTTTTGCACTTCTCTTTCTGAATGTACAACATGTCGAGTGTGTTGTGTCAACAATTCAAGTAACTCGGAGCAAAACTTAAGAAGATACAGCATTTCCAGCAACCGGCCTCATACGGTATATCGTATATAAATCAGTTTTAAAAAAACTTAGATCGATTTTCTCGCAAATAAATGTTAGAAGTCCGTGAACCTCATAACTCAAAATCTACTTGACCGATTCTTTTGAAATTTTACACACAATATCAGCACATAAATCATCAGGTAACCGCGAAGATTTTCCGTTTTCCTTCCCATTTTTTAACAACAAATTCCTGAAATATTATAGCAAAAATTGCTGGTAAAAAAAAAAAAAAAATTTAAAAAAAGCTCTTCGTCACTACCTCAGGAAACTTGTCACCTTTTAAATGCATTTCGATTATTTATTTCACATGATCCGGTACCGAGTTATGATGTTCACCGCAAAACAACAACGCACCCGGAGATTCGCCGTCACGGAATTATTCATTAAAATTTTTAATTAAAATTTTTCAAAGCTTCTTCGAATGTTATGCTATAACGTGTATGTGAAATAAATAATCCAACGTTATTCATGTCTTCAAGGCGACTGATTCTTTATGTAAATTCGATTGTATGAATTGTTAAATTTACTTCATATAGTGGAATTCAGATTTTATTTATTGATGTTTACAACCATTTATGGGGGTTGCACAAATTAGAACTACACTACATTTATAGAAATAAAGTAAAAAATGTTCAATTAAATTCTTCTCCGATAACTATTTGCTGCACTTATTGTACATGTTGGTGATAACTAAGATGCCTTTGTTTCTAGATATTTCATGTGGTGAATCAATAACAATTAAATTATCCACAGATAGTAAATGAGAACCATCGAGTTGCTGCGATAACGAAACACGCTGCATTTCTTGAACATGCAGTTATTTAGCCGAGGAGTGCATTACGAATCTACAAAAATCATCAACAAATGCAGCAGTTTTAGTTTAGCATTTTGCGTGAACTGACGGTAGTAATCGTTGAACAATGCATGGATATGTTTACGGGAATCCAAGTTATTTGCGGCCACATAAACCACATTACATTAGAGAGTTTTGAGGATTAGTTTCTCTTAGTATAAAAATTAAGTTATTGTTCTTGTATCATTCAAGGGCTTTCTTACTATAGTGATATGATGCCAAATTGGCCCAGAAATATATAGACACATTGTGCTGGCTTATGAAAGAGAGTAGACTTGTTTGAAAATGCTCCTTAATATAAATTTTGTTGTTTATAGAGCCCGTTATAACTGCATATTATATGATATACCAGGAACTTTTTTGTAAAATTATTCTGTTTTTGGTCCCAAACTTATCTTCGAGCATTAGCAATGTAAAAATTTGACCGGGAAACTGCGAAATGTATGTCAGTATGTGTATTAGGCATATAACAAATTTTTACGAAAATTTTGGCACACTACTACGTGGTGGCAAATATTGTACAAGTAATGAGTATAATTTTTTAGATGATTTCGGTTGAAAATTTTTTCGCACCAAACAAGACTACTAAATAATCTAATCCATACAAACAAATTTTTTATTAAAACTCTTTCTTTCCTTATGCATATGACTATTAAATTTTTTCTGTGACTGTGCGTGACTCTGCGTGACTATTCTAAAATTTATCTTTGGTCACAACAAGTCTATGGACAAAGTGCGTGACTATGCGCGACTGTGCGTGACTAATTCAGCAAGTCTATCGACCAAGTTTCAGATCGATCGAATAAGGGAAATGGGCTTTAAATCACTCCGTGACTGTGCGTGACTAAGTCAAGGTTAATCTTTTTTTCACAGCAAGTGTATGGATCAAGTTTCATATCGATCGGATGAGGGGAAAAGACATTTAGATCACTCAGTCACTGTTCGTGAATACCCCAAAATTAATCCCAACAAGACTATGGGACAAATTTTAGATCAATTGGATAAGGGGGAATCGGGTTGCCCCACGACGGAAAGACAGACAGAGAGTATGAGTTAAAAGAATGAGTTTAAAAAAAGTCAGATTTTTTTAAATATTTTTATTTAAAATTTTATCAATTGTTATATGAGATAAATTTTAAGTTTGAAGCATGTGATGATTTATACAATGACAAACTTTTAATTGTACGCCCTGCGCAGATGTTGCTCCACCGAACTTCCTCAGTAGCTGATGGTTTTTTGATCCATTGTCTGAGAAAAAATTCATTTGCTTTTGTGAAATGGTTCTTGTAATGTGGCGAAGTTTTTTTGTTTAAAACATGATCATAAAAGAATATTTCGCTCCAAGCACCACATACAAACTTACGAAGCTAATATAATTGCAATCGATATTCAGGAATAACTATAAATGATAAAAGTACCAAAATAGCTATAAAATTCCAGCGGCACTACTGGGTGCTGATATTGCTTTAAATTTTAATTTTTCTCGAAGTATTTATATGCTCCGACCAAGTCATATAAATTTTGCACGTTATTTCGCCATTTAATTCTTTTACACTTTTTACTTTGTTTATATTTTTTTAGATCACCGTAATTTACTATTAAATTTGGAATAAAATTGTATGAAATATAGGGCGATGATGTTTTTTCTTCTAAGAAGAAAATTAGTTTTTGGAGTGGTAGGGGTACCTACGTTAGCTCCATTAAAATGGGTTGAAGCATTAGGACGATTATTTGTTATACAAATATCTAGTTACATAAAGAAAACGTGTACAAAACTTCTTTTTTTTAAGCAGTTGTGATAAAAAAGTAAAATAATGGTTCGGAAACTTTTTTTAATTTCGCAAAAAAAAAATATAATAGGTCTTCATACTTTTTTATGAATTCTTCGACCAACTTTTTGTAGCATCAGGTCGGATTTTGTTGAAAATATTTAATAATTTTAATTTTTTCATTTATTTAATCAAACTAACAACAAATGAATAAGATTGTGCTTAAGCATAACTGACATATTTTTTTTTTAAATAACTTGATAAAAAAAATAAATTCAAATAATGCTTGCGAAAAAAGTTAAGAAGAAAAATGTGTATTAAACTTTTTTCTATCTCACTCCTTATTTGAGATTAACTATAAATATTGTCTCAATAACCTGCATTTATCACACATACACTTGTACCTGCAATTTTTAACGTGGCTTTACTTTTAATATAAATTACGTAGAAATATGTATATATAAAGTGTAATTTTTTGATTAAATAGAACTTACGAAAAGGTTAGCTGTCAAACGAACTGTTATACTGCGACGCACAGTGGGTTCGATTTCCCCAAAATGGAGATTAATTCAACGAAGGGTCTAATTGATTAGGTAGTATTTTTTTTTGATTAGTTATACATACGTTATAAAAAAAAAAAAACAAAAATATTGTATACTTTTGAAGAGAACTGTTTTTATTTATTTAATTTAACTAATATTATATTAAAGAATTTGCATTAATATTTCTCAAATCAAGCAACTGGAGAGCTTTACGACATCCGATTTTGATGAAATTTGCTATGAGTGTTGTACCTTACACCACCAAGTGAAAATGACAATTTTGGAACTTTAACCCATTTTGTCCCACACTTGTCTAGTCATTAAATCATTTTGTTGATGTTATTCTTGGTTTTTATACTGTTTTCCTATATTATTCGAGAAATGAAAATTATATTTATAGCCTTTTATCGAAAAAGTAGCAAAAATATATACATTTTATTTTGTAAAGTGTTTCTAACCTGTTTTTTTTAGAATATATGTCCAAACTCTTCAGATTCCCATCCATCGACACCGTCACCCTCATCATCGTCATCTATATAATAAGCGATTTCTGTTTCTGTCGGCAAAATTGACGGCGAAATTAATAGCTCCACTGCTGATTTTGGGAGGTGTTTTATTTTATTTTTATTTAACCCAATTTTTCCAGAAATAATTGGATCTGAGGTTAATAGAAACCTATTTAGTATATCCCGATTCGATTCCTCCCGGCTACATTTACGCGAAAAGTTTTCTCTGTAGTTTTTAAAATCCTTATTTCGAGCTTCTTGTTGCTCTTCTGACAGTTGGCCAATCGGTAATAAAGCGTGCGAAATGATTTCTGGACCATGTATTAAAAACTTATGCAGAGTTGGAGGCATGTTAAACCACGGATATTTCTCTACAAAAAGTCGAGCTGTATTATATGAAAATTGCCTGAATTTTTCAACATCGATTTCATGACCAGAAGATACAACAATTAAAATTGTGTGCATCTTTTCAATTACTTCAAAATCAATTTTCGTTATATCTGCTGATATACTAGCGTTTTCAAAAAATCTTCTAGTCGTGTTGCCATCATTCGAATTGCCGAAGCCGGGTTTTGGTTGTTATATAATAAGACCAGTTTTATTTCTAAATTCCGTTTGAATTCGTCTCTTGTTTTCAGCAACTATTGTTTTATCGGAATCAGTTCTAGCTTGCCATTTTTTTATTGGTAATTTATACGACACGTGTAAAAGACATTCATAAAAACGAATCCAACCATGTAATATAGATAGACCAAAATCCAACGTATCTGTTTTCACCTCCTTGGCGATCATTCTTTCCACATTATTAAAATCTTTACTGGATGTCCCACATAAATAACACCTCTGGGTTGATTTTGTGTCTGTGAGTGCATTGCAAACTTTTCCATCTACCATTACTAACATATTACCATTACTAACATAGAGAATTTTCAAGCTCATTTATTTCTTCATCCACCCTTTTTTTTTCTTGTGTGGAGACACTCAAACATTCTTTAACAAATTCAATTTTTAATGGCCTACAAAATCTTGTTGATGATGGGCGAGGATTTTGCCAGATAACTTTTTTTTGACACACCATTCTAAGTGGAACAATGCACGTTATGAAAACCACTGCGTCACTTGAGCTCTAGATGGGGAAGAAGTAACATCTTTCAATATTTTTGATGCTTCTATATGGCCAGAAGCTCGTAAACTCATTTGAGTGGCATAGCTTAACACAGACAGCGATGACTTATCTCTTATATCCTTGCATTTCTTTGTTTTTTTTTTGATGAACATTCATCAAACTCCATTTCTTTGCGGCCTCTTTTATTTGTGTGCACTACAAATGAGATGGAAGAATCTAACCAGTTTTTATTATCTCTACAAAAACGGCCATCATGTCTATTTGATTTAGACCATCGACTCTTAAAATCAAAAACGTAACTATTAAATTTAGTTTGAAAATCTTTCATATCAACAGGGCTTGTACGTTTTATTATTTCTTCTTTCAAAATATTAATTTTTTCTTTAAATAGCAAAGAGTCTGCATTCCGAAAAATATCGTAAAGACTCTGACGAGAGAAAAATACTGTTTTGGAGCTTGTTCCTAAAAAGTTTAGACAGTAGCATATTATAAATCAGAAGCTTAAAGTATTTGTTTGTACCAATTACCCAATAACAAACTTTACAGCACTTTCAGTACATTTGACGTTTTCACAAACACAAAAATAACGAATAACTAGTAACCAGGCTTGCCATTTTTACACCTTGGGTGCTAGATCTAGCACAATCTAGCAACCAACATTTTTAAAATTTGCTATTTTTTGTTTAGCTCTTTTTAAAACTTTTTTTTATTGTTTCTAAATTTAATAATTTTATTTTCTGTGTATTTAGAATTTTACTAGTTTTTTTTCTGCAGGGCCTTTAATTAATTTTTAAGAGCTGTTTAGCAACTTTTTTTAAATGCACTAGCACTATTTCATATTTATCTTATGGCAACACTGCTACCAACAAACAAAAAAATTGTAGTATAACAATAACAACAATAACAATCATAACAACGAAAACGAGAACAAAACAAATTAAAGACAACAAGAACCGCTTTTTTATGAGTGGCTATTTTTTTAATTTATTAAATATATTTAATTGGCGCAAAAACGCGCAACATTTTTCTTATAAATATGAAAGCTTACATACTACAGTTTAATACACAATTTACACTTTTACCCAATTTTACCCTATTCCCATTTAGAGCTCCACATATATTTTAAAAATAGCCCAAATTTAAGCATATTTAAAAAAAAAGTTAAAAATATTTCTACATATTTTTTGTTAAATTTTTTTTTTAAATTACGTTAAAATACCTGGCGTTGGAGATTCCATAATAAAAGTATCACTTTTTACTGTTAAAAATAAAAATATTTAGCTTTAAAGTATGACAAATTTCAATTTTCACAACTATTAGAAAAAAACTTAAAAATTTCTTAACTTTAAGGCTACGTAGCAAGAAAAGTAAAAAACATATGACATTGAAATTTTCGGTAGTGATGTAGAATTTAGTACTCTTTAATCGAGTAATAAGTATTTTTTAAAAAACTTCATTTTCATTATTCAATTAATCTCCATTTTTTTCGATTTCAACCGAATGTGCGACGTTACCAAATTATCCAAATTTACTTCGAAAATTAGTCATCATTCATCATGAGCTTCGCCAGCTATGAGGCTCATTTTTAACTTCAGATGTTTGTTAATAAACAAAATTGCCGTATATGGCGTGATATCAATCCACAACAGACCGTAAAGACTCCATTACATCCAGAAAAGTCCACCGTTTGGAACTTGTTTCTTCAAAACGGAAGCTGGAGCTCGCGTTATGGTCAATGGTCATTACCGCACTATGGTCAATGATTTTTTGTTTGATAATGTTGATGAAAATGATCCGGACAAGATACGGTTTCAACAGAATGGCACTACGTGCTATACAGCGACCGCAACCATCGAGTTATTAAAATAAAAATTTGCCAATAAAATGATTGCGACCCATGGACCTGTCAATTGGATTCCAAAGACATGCAATTTGACACCACTCGATTATTACCTGTGGGAGTGCGTAAAGCCACTGGTTTATGCTGACAAACCAGCAGCAATTGACGCCTTGGAGGCTAACATTGTTCGTTGTATTCATAAGATACGACTAAGCGACCCAATATGGACGTCCAAAATGCGCTTCGTCAAGAACTGCCACGGGCGCTATATGCCCGTAGTCATTTTAAATAATTTTTAATGCCATGTATTGATCTTTCGAATAAAAAACTTTTGTGATTAATATTTAATTTCTTGTGTTATTTTTTTACAATTTCAATTTCTCTCGGGCTTAGAAAAACACCCCTTATTTTAACTTTTAAGCCAATATTCATTTTGAAAAACAGCAACATGCGCCAGCCCTTTATTGAAAATCGAAATATATTTCTTGAATTTTGATGTCTCCTACTTTATTATTTTTCCTCCACTACTGCTGCTTTGAAACTTAATACTTTAAAAACCACTTTAGTTTTACTTTTACTTCATTTTTTAATTGTATTAAATTTCTTTCTTTCATATTTGCAGACATGTTAATGATAACTGAATTTGAAGACTACTATCCCAATTCATCAGCAACAGATCACTTCAATTCTTGCACAGCTCTAGTAACACTGAGCATAGGTTTGCTTCTTAACTACGAGTACAATCAACAACATTGACACACTGTGATACGTTATAGCTACAAGGTCTAGAGATGTTTTTGTCATATCATTATATATTTATTTCAACTAGACATACCTCATGATGTGGTCATGTAAAAAAGTTTATTAGTAAAAAAATATAAGAATGTAAAAATTACGTAAAAAATTTATTATATAATTCAAGTATTCTTTATGTTATATTCTTAAAGTCTTCAAGGAAAAAAGCCATTAAGCTCTTTCGCTGTAAATCTAATGTAAAAAGTTGAAAAATTTTAGTAGTCTATGTTTTTGCTGTAAATATTTCTTAAACATTTTTGTTGTTTTTTTATTGTTTTTTTTTTTTTTTTTGTTTGAAGCAACAATATAATGGACACTTTAGTGCATGACTAAAAATATTATACTCAAAAGCGGGTACATAAATAAAATAGTAATATATTCACAAATGCTGAAATTAAAGTAAAAATTTGAATATGAAAGTAGATTGCAATGCAGAGACGCAGCGAGTAAATATTCAGCACAAGCCTCCAAACTTTAAACACATTTAACTAAAACAGAGGTTTATGAAATGTTCACTCTTGTCAACAATTACAAAAATAAAAATTTTAAATAGAAATACCCTCAGAGTGTGTGCATGTTTTCCTTCAAAAAAACCCTTAAAATTTTAAGGGCTTTTACTTGTAGAAAAACCCTTAAACTGAGAATATGCCTATCTGAAAAAAATACACTTAGATTCTGAGCACTTTTTCCCATAGACTCTGTCGCCTTTATTTTTGTAGATTACTGATAACTTTTTTCTACAGAAAAAGCCGTAGATTTCGGAAATTTTTTTCACAGAAGTATTCTCAGATAATCAAATATAAAAACCCTCTTTTCATTTAGAAAACCCTCAGATTGTGAGCATAGTTTCATACAGATTTTCCTATGTTAGTGGATATTTTTCTATAAATAAAGCATACACCTATGACTATTTTCCCAATGAAAAGCCTTCATATTATGAGCAGTTTTTTGCCTTGCAGAGCTTCTAAAATTTTTAGTACTTTTCCTATAAAAAAAATTGTACAATTATTATGCATTTCTGATATAAAGAAAACCACAAGCTTTTAGAAATATTATTCCTTATTATAGAAAAACTTTAAAATTATAAAGACTCTGAGTTTATAATCTAAAAATCTCTTCAGGCTCTGAGTATATTTGCGTATAGAAAAACATTTTGCATTCTTGGTAGATTTTCTATAATAGAATACTCAAATTATGATGATATTTTAATAAAAGAAATCCCTCAGTTTATGAGTAATTTTTCCTATAGAAAAATCGTCCAATTGTGACGACTTTTTTATACAGAGCACCCCAGATTTTTAGAATATTATTTCAAATAAAAACTCTTAGATTGTACGTTTAGAAAAAACATTATATTAGAAGAACTTTGTTGCATAGAAATATGCTTAGTTTTGAGAAAATTCACTTGAAGAAAAACTTTCAGATTCTAAAGGCCTTCACGTATAGAAAAGGTTTAGATTCTGAAGATATGTTCCCATAAAAATAAGTCTCAGATACTAAAACATTTTTCCTATAGAACCATTAAATTATGAGGACCTTTACTTAAACGAAAAGAATCAAACATTTTCCTAAAAGAATTCTTCAAATTTTGAAGGATTGTCTGCAAAAAAGTCCTTAACTATGAGTACTTTTCTTATAAGAAAACTTTCAGGAGCTTTACCCCTAGCTAAATCATTGGATTCTCTTTCTTATAGAATAATCATGAAATAAACAGGGCTATATCTTATATAATACGTTCATATTGTGAGGATTTCTTCCAATGGAAAATCTCTATTATTAGGACTTTTTCGTATATACAAACCCACAGGTTTTGATACCTTTTCCTATAGAAAAACTCTGAGGCTGAGCGAGAAAGAAAAGACACAGATTCTAAACAATTGTTTCTATCAAAAATTTATATGACTATGTGGATTTTATTCTTATGAAAAGCGCTTATATTTTTCTTATAAAAAATCTTCACACTTGTGACACTTAACACTTTTGTGTCAAAGTCCTCACATTGTGGGGATTTTTACGTATTAAATTCTAAGATTATTTTTCCCGGAGAAAAATAATTTATCTGTGTGGTCTGAACGTAAAGTCGAGGAAAAAATACTAAGATTAAAAAAGGTATCTTCTATAGGAAAACTACCAGATTGCGAGGACATTCTCTTTAAGAAAAATCATCAGATTCCGATGAAATTTTCCTATCAAAAACCGTTTAAATTTGATGACTTTTATAAATAAAAAATAATGTGAGATGGTCGTAATTTTTTAAAATTGAATTCTGAGATTCTCTTTCTTAAAGAAAATTTGTCAATTTGTCCTCAGATCATCAAGATTTCTTGTAATGGAAAATCTTTCTTATTATTTCCTAAAAACAAACCCTGAGTTTTTGAGAACCTTCTTCTACGGGAAAGTTCTTAAATTGTGAGGACTTTTTTCTTTAGAAAAACCATTAGATGCTATTTTTCGATTAGAAATCATATGATTCTGAAAAACTCCTCAGATTTTAACGATTTTTTCTGGTGAAAAATCCCTTTAATTTTTAGTACTTTTTCATATGGAAAAACTTTATATTTTTAGTGCTTTTACTTGTAGCCAAACCCACAGGATAAGGGGATTTTTCCTATCAAATTCTTTAATTTTCTATCCCCCAAATTGTGAAGAAATTTCTTAACGGTATGCTCCTTAGATTATGAGTTTCTTATAAAATAAACCTTCAGATTTTGAACACTTTCGCTTATATGAGTTTTGTTTTCATTTCGAATTTTGATGACATTTTCCCATTGCGACTTTAAGAAATTTTTCAAATTTAGTGATGAGTAAAGCTGTAAAAAAAATCAAAAAAAACTGCCATAAAAAGTAAGGTTTGAGTGTACAAGGACAACCGGGCCGATGCAGAACATTTTACCCAAAAAACAATAACAAAAACTGTCGACAGCAATAATGATCAATTTTATTGTGTACATTTTTGGCAACTCTATTTTCTATGAAGTCTTCTACAAGTTTCTACGTATTTTCTCATATCTCTTTGGTGTAATTAAAATTATATATACTAGCAGATTTCAGCGCTCGAAATTCGAGTGCTATTTCTACGCAGCTTTAGTTTTCAACATATCCAATTCACAAACCAACATTTTTATGGTTTCTTATTTTTATGAATAAAGATAATAAACTCATTAAAAAACACATTAACAAATTTAATAACACACACATAGCATATGTATAATTTTATGTATATGTTAGTAGCAATTTTAAGTGCAATTTACTCAAAATAAAGGAAAAAACTTAAAAATCTGTAAATCTGCAAATCGGCTAAAAAGAAATACCTTTCAAATAATATACGTTTAATCAAAATCGGGATAAAATGGTAGAACAAAACATCGGTCACAAGAATTCGCCTAGCCTGTTAATATTATAGATAACATTAAATTTAAATGTATTTTAATTTTCGAAATAATTAATTTTTTCAATAATTGAGTAATATTTTTTTCATTTACAAAGTCACCATAACAATTTTGTTAAAATATGGCAACATTAGAGATAGAATAAGATTAAAAAAAAATTGAAAAATTGAGAAACACCGCAAAGGCCACAACACCGCAATGGTCTGGTTTAATTTATACTTTGACGCGGCAAGATAATTTAATTTAAAATTTTAAAGTTCAAAAACAATTTTTATATTAAAAAAATATTATCCAAAAATCTTTTTTAACACAAAAATTGTTTATCAAAATAATTTTATATTGAAGCAGCCAGTTGCAATTTCCATTGTTATAGAAGGTCGTACTGGGCTATTTAATATATTTTTTATAATGTTAAATAAGTTAGTGTTTTTCCATACATTAATGTTGCAAGTCACTGACTGTCCTACTGCGTTAATTTTGTAATCTCTCGATAATATTTCAATGATTGATTCTGTAAGATTGTTATTCTTATCAGTAACACTGTTTGTAACTACTAAGTTGAATAATTGTCTAGTCATCGCCTGTATAAGTAAGTTAAGTGTCATTATTGTTTTGTCAACATGTGATAGATCATTTTATTTAAATTTTGGTTTTCATATTTTATTTAGGTTTATTATGTAATTAATAGTATTCTTTCATGTTATATTATGTTCAAATTTCATAATTTCACAAGTTTTAGGTATTTAGTAATAAAATCGATTTTAAAAGAATTATTTTCCAGTCATCGGTAAGAGATCAAAAATCTATGATATGTGAGCGCCAATAATCATTTTTTTTAAGAAAATCAACTTTCAAAATGCTAAAGATTTTGCTGGCGCGATATTTATGCATTGTAGCAAATAAATTGCAATAAAAAAATTCATAAGAAAAAAGCAGTAATTACCTTTATCTTATCACTTCGTTATTGAGATAAATTTAATCCACTTTGGGTCAGTCAAAAAATGTTTTGAATTCGAACTTTAAATATATTTAAAAGCATTCACATCAAAATGTATCAAAAAATAAACTAACGATATAAAAAAGTGTAGTCATTCCAAGAAAATTACATTGATTTACTTCCTTTTTACATGCTTTGTGTGGATGCTGTTTTAAAACATTCCAAAAATATCAATATAAAATTATTAACAAAACACTAGAATTTCAAATCTTTATAATATCTAAATAAAATATAGAAGGTGCAAATTACTATTGGGAATTTCATTTGATATTGAGAATTAAGAAATATTAAAAAATATATTGAAACAAAAAATTTTTATAAAAAACTATAAACACAGAGAGTAGACAATAACACAAATGTTTTAAAAATTACAAAAGAAGTTACAAATACAGACAGACCTATTAGTTTAAAAAAACAATAATCTTTGGATATACTTAATATAATTTATTTCTTAATATAAAAAAAAAAAACTCAGTTATGATATAAAAGGTATAAGATTTTTTGTATTAAAACAATTTTTAAATTTTAAGACAAATATTTTAAATATTAAAAAGAAAGTCAAAAACGCAATTCACATTTATTTAAAAAAGGATTTTTTTTTTCATTTTAGTTATTTAACTTAAATTTAAAAAACAAAACATTTATTATATTTTGTTTTTGTTTTTTTTTTTTTGTTTATAATATTACTAGCTGACCCGGCGAACTTTGTTCCTCCTTAAAGGCAATAAATAAGCATTTTTTTGATATGTTGGGCATATTACACCATTAACAGTTCGTAGTGACTCAAATGACGTTGGCCCACGCACATTTACCAGCAACAACCGCAAATAGAAACATTCATTATTCTTTGGATGAACTGTATACATACGACCAAGAGCATCAGTAGAACGCACATCTGGATATCCAGGAACACCATCGCCTTGCTTCCGTCTTTGAAAATTCTTCGATGAAGCATTCCAAGTATAATAACGTGGCATCTCCGAGTAAAGCAAAGTCCGTGCAAACTGATCGCTTTGGCAGATTGCAAAAAAACTGGTCAATGTAGTTGCTGGAGGTGTTTCAGCACGTTGCGTAGCATTCGAAGCCGTGAAATATACTCGTTGACCATTCTCCAGATGCACCGCCAAATGCGTAACAGTAGGATGACGTTCGTGAATAGGAAATGCGAATATACGCCAAATCGCTTCATTACAGTTCACATAACGACCAACTTGATAGCGTGAAATTTCATCGTTCGTATTCGAGGATTGTAATCCAAAAACCGCCATATCACTGCCTTTCGTGACATATTTGCATATATATTTGATGGACTTAACTGAATTACAGTATTCAACGTTGCAATGTGTCTTGAACGATTTAGAAATAAGTGGCGAATATGGAACAATCCAACTGTTGTCGACAACGAAATCCATTCTTTTCACTTTCGTTGTGACAGTTCGACCGTTGTAATCTGGTGATCGACGCCGATACAGCGGATAACCATCATTGCCAGTGAAAGTCTCCGCCGTTAATTTCCGTGGATATCGTTTAGAGCACTTTCCATCGACCATGCAAGGTGATTGGGGATTGATGGCACCACACGGTCCATGAATCATATTAGTAGTAACAACATCATGTAGGTCTGGATCGACTTCATAATCAGGAATCTCGGCACATATGATATCATCTATTTGGTCAGGCTGAATTCTTTCCACTAACCAAATAAGAATGTGTGCGTGCGGCAGGCCTCGCTTTTGCCATTCTATTGAATACATCCAGCATCGAGTATCTCCAAAGACGCGCTGTTTAACAATAAAGTTCATCAGGGACCGAATTTTTTGCCTCAATATACGTGCTGCGATGTCGTGTCTATCACTTGATGTTTGTCCGGGAAGCAGCAATTGAGTAATTTCTATCCATTTAGGATTACAGGTAAAAGTAATAAAGAGATCGGGCCGACCGTAATGACGAACATATGTCATAGCATCTTGTGCATATTCATGCATATGACGTGGACTACCAATATATGTTGCCGGCAGAATAGTTAATCGACCAATATTAGCTGCATTTCCTTCAGTACTAACTGCATCACGTAAATGGATGTACTCCTCAGAACGCAGATTGGCTTGGTTCAATCTAATTAATGTTAAACGTTCCGTTTCTATTTTTACATACATGTCAACGCAATACTGCTGAAACAATCGACGAAACCGCAGCAAATAGTTGTCAGCATTTAGACGAATCATCAAACGATATGCGTAATAATTCATTGAGCTAACTTTCTTTGTAGTTTCTTCACCTGAAATTAAAAATTTGATAATTAACCGTTTCAAAGGCAAATTTTAAAGGCAAACAATGCAGACATTAACCATTTTTTTAATAAGCATTATTTTAAATCAGTGGCTTTCACAAATAAATGAAATAAGTTATGATACTGATACTCACCATTCAATAGATTTTTCATTTTAATATTAAAATAATATCCATCTTCTCCTTGCCAAAACATCAGCGGGTATTGCAATGTGTCATATGATCGATGAGTTTCAGATATTTGTTGCAGTTGACCATTATCGCGACGTGTAAGCACAATATCGCGTTTTTCCAATTGTTCACCAACAATCAGGATGGCAACTTCGTCTACTGTTGGAGCATTAAATGTCCTTTCGTGTGTTCCAGATGGTCGTTTATCTGCTTTGATGACAACTTTATAGTCATCACTTGGCATGCGCTCTAAAGCACTCTTAAACAACCTGACTAACGCATGATGTTCATGAAGCAGACACTGCAAGTCTTGAAGAATTGCTCGCTTCATTCCTGCATTGATCTCTAGGCGTCGATCAAGTTGTTCTTCCATGTTGCCCATGAAATATATTTGTAAAAATTTATTCTGTGTATCTTCGAAAGGTAGTAATGATCCAATTCGATGATGAATCTGTCCTTGTATCTACAAAATAAAAACCAGACAGTATCAACTGTGTTATAAAAACTTTTTTCGGTCGGAGAGTAGAGTTCAGAATTAGCAAATATACTACATAGGTACCAATATATAAAGTAAATTATTCTTTAACTACATCTATATAATTACAAAAATAAATACCTTAAATGTCGGATTAAATCCTCGTTCTCCGATAATATCTGCCCCAAATGATGTCATCTGGAAACAACCATTGTATTTTTGTGTATTTGCAAGAAAGTGGCGTGATTCTTGTGTTTCGCCACAAAGCAATGAATACAATGGCTCAGGTGGCAGAGTCAACAATGGCAATTTCACTTTACCATTAAGGCAGCATAATCCAGGGGTTTCTCCGGAAAACTTTAAAGCACCGCAATACTCGCAAACTACGTCCATTTGCCCAATGCAAACGCTAGGATGCAAGCTGTAATCATTGCTGCAATCGTATTGAAACGCTGCTCGATTCAAATCAGCACTTGATAAATATCTTGTTCTGCGTCGCAAATTATCTATTTGTTGGCCTCTGTTGTTCGCTCGACGATTCTGCATTGCCAACTGAGCTATTTCACGGGCTGCTTCACTTTGCTCTCGTGATTGAGAAGCACGAAGTCGAGCCATACTATCGCGGCACTGTTCACGTGCAATTTTTTGTTCTTCTTCAGTCCTTTCATTTGTAATATTTCGTATTCTTCTTGCATCACGGCTTTGTCGGGAAAGATTCGATCGTCTTGGTCGCGGCATTATTAATTAAACTTCACTTCACCTAAAAACTCAAATTTTTTATAGTTCACTTCACTTTTTACGGATGGGCAATGGCACTATCATTACATTATAATTGTTAATTATTTATTTAATAGAAATAGTTTTATTATTGATTTCTTACAAATATCAAATTGTCATCCATACGTCATTACATATCTGTCATTATACGTCAATGTAATCATGTACGTTTTGTTATTGCAAGTCTGATTCTTTTTTGTTATACCACGTTTTATAGTGACTGACGTTTCATGTCAGTCACACGGGAATGCTGTCGAACGGGATAAAAAGTATCCTATGTCCTTCTCCTGGCTCTAAACTACCTCCCTGCCAATTTTCAGCTAAATCGGTTCAGCCGTTCTTGAGTTATAAGCGTAGTAACTAACACGACTTTCTTTTATATATATAGATTTAAAAAATATGTACTGCAACAGACAACTTCCATCATATGATAGGACGATGTTTATTTCATTGATAGTGATTAAAATTTTTATCACATCCGAAACCCACGAACAGCATATATTTCACTTTTTTGGATTTTCTTTTCTTTTTTGCTGGAAAGAGATTTGAGTTTCTTGCATTTTGAAAAGTAAATTATCAATTTTAGTTTAATTTTAAGAAAATGCAAATCTTCAAAATCTGAAATAAGTTTACTCCCTGACAATATATTTAATAAATGTAAAAACTACCATGCGTATAATTAAAAATACATTATATTTGATAATCCCTAATAAATGCTTTCGCCTCCCATCTGTCACATAGCATTGGAAGCATAATTCGTAATGCTTTTCTCACTATGATTAATATTTTAGCAAATAATTGAGTTACAAACTAAAGTAAGATGAAAACAAGCTTTTAGAGGAAAACCATATGTTTTAGCTACCTCATATATTTTCTACCTATAAAATTTCAGACCCCGCCCAAAATAGGTAGGTTGGGTATCTGGTTTCCACCATAAACTATTTTATGCACACAGAAAAAATATTTGCCAACCGAATTGGTGTTAAGTGGAACAACTGTATTTTCGATTGTATCAACAGAAATATCATAACATCTGCAAGTTTTCTATTATGATAAAATATTTACTGTTAAGGCAATAGAATTGTCATCATCGTGAACCCGAAAATCGGTTATTAGCATTATCGCAATTCGGTTGGCAATAAATTCGGTAGCCACAATGAATCTGTTTTCTGTGTGTGTCATCTGAGCATCTGTCAGATGTCATTTAGCACTGAGAATCCACAAAATTTGTAAATTGAATCACCAGGTATGAGCGAAAATATGAAAAAAATTGAACTATTTTTCATTAAAAAATTTTGCCTTTAAAATTTTCCGCCAAGATTCTTTTCGCTCTTAAAATTGTAGGTACCCGATGAAGCCATTGTAAAAACAAGTTTTTATAGATTTAGTGGATGCCGATATTCTGCACATCCAAATTTAACATCATACTTTTTTAAGATTTAGAAGAGCTGCTCAATCAAGAGACGAACAAAGAAACAATTTTTGCTCCATTCGTTTTACATCCTATGAGCGGTTTCCATCAAAAACTACGAATTTAGTATGTCTCACGATTGAGAACATTTTTCATCGACATTAATTCTGACCACTCCTTCTAACCGACATAAATGATGTGAAAAATAAATCTCTGCATAAACATCAACAAAATGTTTAATGCCACAAAAATCAGGATGAAATTTCAGGTTGTGAGGAAGCAAAAATTTGATATGTATTGTGTAAGTGTCTAGTTAGAGTCCAAATAATAAAAAAAGGCATGATATGATATGATATGATATTTTCATATATCTTTTATAAAAACTCAGTTTCACAAATTAGTTTTCGAGGAATGTTATAAAATTAATAGAAAACTAATTTCAGTTATATTTCCTGCCCTCTGTTTACGATAGAAAATTTTATTTTTAGTTCACACATATGTATTTAAAAGTCGTCATTAATACTTTTTTGAAACATGCTTGGACCCAACGCAACGTTCACATAGTCCGTAATACTATATTCAGACGGACAGCAAAATTCGAGGTTCGCTCTCTCATTTATGGTTCGTGCCCCAATAATGATTGAAACAACATGTTTCGCCATACAAAATTTTGAGAGCAACTCATCTTGGTTCTTCTGAATCTCGTTGCGAGCTACGAAGAATTTACTATCATCTCCATTTTTTATCAAAAAATATCGCTAGTTTACCTGAACTAGCTGTCAAAAAATATATTATATATTAACAAGTAAGAGTGTTAAATTCGGCTCTGCCGAATTTTTGATACCCTCCACCCAATATTAGGTATGGCTACCACTTTGACACTGTTGCCGATACTGATAATTCAAAATTTAAAAAAGGAAATTTTAAAATAATTTTATTTAATACAAAAATCAAAAATAATAAAAACAGGTAAGAAACTAAAACTATTAATTTTTAGTTTTTAATTTTTAATTTTTAATTTTTAATTTTTAATTTTTAATTTTTAATTTTTAATTTTTAATTTTTAATTTTTAATTTTTAATTTTTAATTTTTAATTTTTAATTTTTAATTTTAATTTTTAATTTTTAATTTTTAATTTTTAATTTTTAATTTTTAATTTTTAATTTTTAATTTTTAATTTTTAATTTTTAATTTTTAATTTTTAATTTTTAATTTTTAATTTTTAATTTTTAATTTTTAATTTTTAATTTTTAATTTTTAATTTTTAATTTTTAATTTTTAATTTTTAATTTTTAATTTTTAATTTTTAATTTTTAATTTTTAATTTTTAATTTTTAATTTTTAATTTTTAATTTTTAATTTTTAATTTTTAATTTTTAATTTTTAATTTTTAATTTTTAATTTTTAATTTTTAATTTTTAATTTTTAATTTTTAATTTTTGATTTTTAATTTTTAGTTTTTAATTTTTAATTTATAATTTTTAATTTTTAATTTTTAATTTTTAATTTTTAATTTTTAATTTTTAATTTTTAATTATTAATTTTTAATTTTTAATTTTTAATTTTTAATTTTTAATTTTTAATTTTTAATTTTTAATTTTTAATTTTTAATTTTTAATTTTTAATTTTTAATTTTTAATTTTTAATTTTTAATTTTTAATTTTTAATTTTTAATTCCTAATTTTTAATTTTTAATTTTTAATTTTTAATTCTTAATTTTTAAATTTTAATTTTTAATTTTTAATTTTTAATTTTTAATTTTTAATTTTTGATTTTTAATTTTTAGTTTTTAATTTTTAATTTATAATTTTTAATTTTTAATTTTTAATTTTTAATTTTTAATTTTTAATTTTTAATTTTTAATTTTTAATTTTTAATTTTTAATTTTTAATTTTTAATTTTTAATTATTAATTTTTAATTTTTAATTTTTAATTTTTAATTTTTAATTTTTAATTTTTAATTTTTAATTTTTAATTTTTAATTTTTAATTTTTAATTTTTAATTTTTAATTTTTAATTTTTAATTTTTAATTTTTAATTCCTAATTTTTAATTTTTAATTTTTAATTTTTAATTCTTAATTTTTAAATTTTAATTTTTAATTTTTAATTTTTAATTTTTAATTTTTAATTTTTAATTTTTAATTTTTAATTTTTAATTTTTAATTTTTAATTTTTAATTTTTAATTTTTAATTTTTAATTTTTAATTTTTAATTTTTAAATTTTAATTTTTAATTTTTAATTTTTAATTTTTAATTTTTAATTTTTAATTTTTAATTTTTAATTTTTAATTTTTAATTTTTAATTTTTAATTTTTAATTTTTAATTTTTAATTTTTAATTATTAATTTTTAATTTTTAATTTTTAATTTTTAATTTTTAATTTTTAATTTTTAATTTTTAATTTTTAATTTTTAATTTTTAATTTTTAATTTTTAATTTTTAATTTTTAATTTTTAATTTTTAATTTTTAATTTTTAATTTTTAATTTTTAATTTTTACTTTTTAATTTTTAATTCCTAATTTTTAATTTTTAATTTTTAATTTTTAATTTTTAATTCTTAATTTTTAAATTTTAATTTTTAATTTTTAGTTTTTAATTTTTAATTTTTAATTTTTAATTTTTAATTTTTAATTTTTAATTTTTAATTTTTAATATTTAATTTTTAATTTTTAATTTTTAATTTTTAATTTTTAATTTTTAAATTTTAATTTTTAATTTTTAATTTTTAATTTTTAATTTTTAATTTTTAATTTTTAATTTTTAATTTTTAATTTTTAATTTTTAGTTTTTAATTTTTAATTTTTAATTTTTAATTTTTAATTTTTAATTTTTAATTTTTAATTTTTAATTTTTAATTTTTAATTTTTAATTTTTAATTTTTAATTTTTAATTTTTAATTTTTAATTTTCTAATTTTTAATTTTTAATTTTAATTTTTAATTTTTAATTTTTAATTTTTAATTTTTAATTTTTAATTTTTAATTTTTAATTTCTAATTTTAATTTTTATTTTTAATTTTTAATTTTTAATTTTTAATTTTTAAATTTTAATTTTTAATTTTTAATTTTTAATTTTTAATTTTTAATTTTTAATTTTTAATTTTTAATTTTTAATTTTTAATTTTTAATTTTTAATTTTTAATTTTTAATTTTTAATTTTTAATTTTTAATTTTTAATTTTTAATTTTTAATTTTTAATTTTTAATTTTTAATTTTTAATTTTTAATTTTTAATTTTTAATTTTTAATTTTTAATTTTTAATTTTTAATTTTTAATTTTTAATTTTTAATTTTTAATTTTTAATTTTTAATTTTTAATTTTTAATTTTTAATTTTTAATTTTTAATTTTTAATTTTTAATTTTTAATTTTTAATTTTTAATTTTTAATTTTTAATTTTTAATTTTTAATTTTTAATTTTTAATTTTTAATTTTTAATTTTTAATTTTTAATTTTTAATTTTTAATTTTTAATTTTTAATTTTTAATTTTTAATTTTTAATTTTTAATTTTTAATTTTTAATTTTTAATTTTTAATTTTTAATTTTTAATTTTTAATTTTTGATTTTTAATTTTTAGTTTTTAATTTTTAATTTATAATTTTTAATTTTTAATTTTTAATTTTTAATTTTTAATTTTTAATTTTTAATTTTTAATTTTTAATTTTTAATTTTTAATTTTTAATTATTAATTTTTAATTTTTAATTTTTAATTTTTAATTTTTAATTTTTAATTTTTAATTTTTTAATTTTTAATTTTTAATTTTTAATTTTTAATTTTTAATTTTTAATTTTTAATTTTTAATTTTTAATTTTTAATTTTTAATTTTTAATTCCTAATTTTTAATTTTTAATTTTTAATTTTTAATTCTTAATTTTTAAATTTTAATTTTTAATTTTTAATTTTTAATTTTTAATTTTTGATTTTTAATTTTTAGTTTTTAATTTTTAATTTATAATTTTTAATTTTTAATTTTTAATTTTTAATTTTTAATTTTTAATTTTTAATTTTTAATTTTTAATTTTTAATTTTTAATTTTTAATTTTTAATTTTTAATTATTAATTTTTAATTTTTAATTTTTAATTTTTAATTTTTAATTTTTAATTTTTAATTTTTAATTTTTAATTTTTAATTTTTAATTTTTAATTTTTAATTTTTAATTTTTAATTTTTAATTTTTAATTTTTAATTCCTAATTTTTAATTTTTAATTTTTAATTCTTAATTTTTAAATTTTAATTTTTAATTTTTAATTTTTAATTTTTAATTTTTAATTTTTAATTTTTAATTTTTAATTTTTAATTTTTAATTTTTAATTTTTAATTTTAATTTTTAATTTTTAATTTTTAATTTTTAATTTTTAATTTTTAATTTTTAATTTTTAATTTTTAATTTTTAATTTTTAATTTTTAATTTTTAATTTTTAATTTTTAATTTTTAATTTTTAATTTTTAATTTTTAATTATTAATTTTTAATTTTTAATTTTTAATTTTTAATTTTTAATTTTTAATTTTTTAATTTTTAATTTTTAATTTTTAATTTTTAATTTTTAATTTTTAATTTTTAATTTTTAATTTTTAATTTTTAATTTTTAATTTTTAATTTTTAATTTTTAATTTTTAATTTTTAATTTTTAATTTTTAATTTTTAATTCCTAATTTTTAATTTTTAATTTTTAATTTTTAATTTTTAATTCTTAATTTTTAAATTTTAATTTTTAATTTTTAGTTTTTAATTTTTAATTTTTAATTTTTAATTTTTAATTTTTAATTTTTAATTTTTAATTTTTAATTTTTAATTTTTAATATTTAATTTTTAATTTTTAATTTTTAATTTTTAATTTTTAATTTTTAATTTTTAATTTTTAAATTTTAATTTTTAATTTTTAATTTTTAATTTTTAATTTTTAATTTTTAATTTTTAATTTTTAATTTTTTAATTTTTAATTTTTAATTTTTAATTTTTAGTTTTTAATTTTTAATTTTTAATTTTTAATTTTTAATTTTTAATTTTTAATTTTTAATTTTTAATTTTTAATTTTTAATTTTTAATTTTTAATTTTTAATTTCTAATTTTTAATTTTTAATTTTTAATTTTTAATTTTTTAATTTTTAATTTTTAATTTTTAATTTTTAATTTTTAATTTTTAATTTTTAATTTCTAATTTTTAATTTTTAATTTTTAATTTTTAATTTTTAATTTTTAATTTTTAAATTTTAATTTTTAATTTTTAATTTTTAATTTTTAATTTTTAATTTTTAATTTTTAATTTTTAATTTTTAATTTTTAATTTTTAATTTTTAATTTTTAATTTTTAATTTTTAATTTTTAATTTTTAATTATTAATTTTTAATTTTTAATTTTTAATTTTTAATTTTTAATTTTTAATTTTTAATTTTAATTTTAATTTTTAATTTTTAATTTTTAATTTTTCCAATTTTTAATTTTTAATTTTTAATTTTTAATTTTTAATTTTTAATTCCTAATTTTTAATTTTTAATTTTTAATTTTAATTTTTAATTTTTAATTCTTAATTTTTAAATTTTAATTTTTAATTTTTAGTTTTTAGTTTTTAATTTTTAATTTTTAATTTTTAATTTTTAATTTTTAATTTTTAATTTTTAATTTTTAATTTTTAATTTTTTAATTTTTAATTTTTAATTTTTAATTTTTAATTTTTAATTTTTAATTTTTAATTTTTAATTTTTAATTTTTAATTTTTAATTTTTAATTTTTAATTTTTAATTTTTAATTTCTAATTTTTAATTTTTAATTTTTAATTTTTAATTTTTAATTTTTAATTTTAAATTTTTAATTTTTAATTTTTAATTTTTAGTTTTTAATTTTTAATTTTTAATGTTTAATTTTTAATTTTTAATTTTTAATTTTTAATTTTTAATTTTTAATTTTAATTTTTAATTTTTAATTTTTAATTTTTAATTTTTTATTTCAAATTTTAATTTTTAATCTTTAATTTTTAAATTTAAAATTTTCAATTTTCATTTTTAATTTTTTATTATTCATTTGTCAATTTTCATTTCCTATTTTCCATTTGGCTGGTTTTTGCAGCGACAAAGCCTCTGGTGGGAATCGAACCCACGACGCCCGCATGATACGCGAGCACGCTACCTACTCACCTACCGGGGCGCTTTTTTAATTTTTAATTTTTTTAATTTTTAATTTTCATTTTTCAATTTAAAATTTTTAATTTTTAATTTAAAATTTTTAATTTTTTATTTTTAATTTTTAATTTTCCATTTTCAATTTTAAATTTTTAATTTTTTATTTCAAATTTTTAGTTTTTAATCTTTAATATTTAAATATAAAACTTTCAATTTTCATTTTTAATTTTTTATTATTCAATTGTCAATTTTCATTTCCTATTTTCCATTTTTAATTTTTCATTTTTAATTTTTAATTTTCCATTTTTTTATTTTCATTTTCATTTTTTATTCTTATTTATCATTTTTAATTTTCTATTTTTCAATTTCCATATTTCATTTTCCATTTTCAATTTTCATTTTCATTTTCCATTTTCCAGTTTCCATTTTCCATTTTTCATTTTTCATTTTTCATTTTTCATTTTCCATTTTCCATTTTTTATTTTCAATTTCCATTTTTAATTTTTCCGTTTTTTTAATTTTTCAATTTTCATTTTTAATTTTTCGTTTGCCGTTTTTTCATTTTTCAATTTTCATTTTTCATTTTCCATTTTCCGTTTTTCATTTTTCATTTTTTGTTTCTCATTTTTAGTTTTTCATTTTTCTTTTTACAGTTTTCAGTTTCCATTTTCCATTTTTCATATTTTAGTTTTCAGTTTTCAGTTTTCAATTTTCAATTTACAATTTTCAATTTTCTTTTTCCATTTTTCATTTTCCAGTTTACATTTTACATTTTATATTTTTCATTTTCCATTTTCCATTTTCCATTTTTCGTTTTTAATTTTTTATTTTCCATTTTCCATTTTTCATTATCCATTTCCCATTTTCCTTTTTCCATTTTTAATTTTTCATTTTTAATTTTCATTTTCCATTTTTTATTTTTAGATTTTAATTTTCAATATTTAATTTTTATTTTTAATTTTTTATTAATTTTTAATTGTTTAAGCCAATGTGACACGTGTAGTATTAATATACACACAACTGTAATGACTTCAACTATCCGAAGAATTACAACATATACAACATATCTTAAGAAAAACAAGAAACACACTGAAAAATTATATTTTTCAAGAGTTTTTTCAAAGTTTCATGCATAACTCATGACCCCTTTGACCGATTCTGACGATTTTAAATAGCAACTCCTTTGGGATATTAGTAAACGATTTTATACAAAAACGAACGGTCTAGCTTAGATATTGACGGCGCGATCGTGATCTCCACAGGCAGACGGACAGATGGTCATCGCTAAATCAACTTCCCTAGTTATAATGATCAAGAAAATATATTGTTTTTGGGTCTCCGGAATTTATTTCGATGCGTTACAAACGGAATGACAAACCTATATATACCCTATGTCACTGAGGTGTGGAGGGTATAATAAAAACAAAGTTGAACATATAAGAAAGTAAGAAAATTATAGTCGGTCTCGACTGACTTCACGATACCCTATACCATGGTTTAGAGACCCAAACTCTTCGTTCCAACTCATTGGATATAGAAAATAAGCATAAACAAAATTTGAGTGGCATTGTTTTTAATTTTTTTTTTTTGTGCAGATATGAAAAAGTTCATATGATGCTATATTTATATGGGAACTAGGTCGAAAAATGGACCGACCATGACCATACGGTAAAGTCACTTACATTTTGAAAAAATATATACAAACCAAATTTGAGAAAAATCTGTCCAATAATTTTGATTTTTGATAGATTTAAGTGAAAATCCGGAAGTAGCTTTAGATGGGGGCTATGACAAAAATTACCATATGGGGTTTATTTTTGGACAACTGATAAATGGATATAATAAACACACAAAAACCCAATTTGACCGAGATCGATATGATAATTTGGATCTTATGGCAATTTAAGTCGATTTCATAGGACCTTTTGTATGGGAACTATACTGAACATGCACCGAATTGCATCAATTTCAATACCGTTCATCCTACGGGCGAGAGATGCTTACTTATCAAATTTTGTCAAAATATATTCGTATTTGAGACCTGTAAATTGATTACAAAATTGACATGGGCACACTGACGGACAGACGGACGGATTCTGAGTCGATCGGTATAATAAATGATGGGTCTATGTCAAATGTTTTTGGTAGTTACAAACAGCAGCACAAAGTCATTATACCCAAACCTCACACCACTATGGTATAAAAAGAACAAACAACAAAAAGCTGAGTCAAAAAAATCAAAATGAAACTAGAACAAAATAGTTTGAACACCAAGGTTCGCAATCGCGATTAAGAGAGTGAACCATGTGGTTCATATTACCGTCTGAACATGGTATGACAAACTATTTGTTTGATATTAATTAATACATTGGTGCCCGAGCAGGCACGGTCAACACCTGCTAAAGCTGTTAAAATATTGTACACGAAGAATATGCGGTATTTTTCCTTCAAAAGCTGTGCTATTTTGTGAAAATAGCCTATATAATATGTAGTCACTAGATGTCTTGTAACTAATGAATCAATTCCAGAATTGGTTTTGCGATATAACTTCCAGCTGAGAAAGGCCTTATCGAGTTGCTGATGTATGTTAGTTTTAATCCAAAGTTTGTTACACAAAAAGAAAACAAATAACCTGTAGTTTAACTTTAGCTGCATTAAACTCTATTCAAAATCAAAACAAGCATTTGGTCTCTTAAATTTAATCTCATATATCAAAAAACTTAAACTAAAAATATTCAAAAGCAATACTTCTCTATGGCTGCGAGTCCTGGAAAGCATCTGCTTGGAAACTGAAATATCCGCAAATTTTTAAAAACAGATGACTCCAGAAAGTTCTACCATATTTTGGCCTAAAGCAATGTCAATTCAGAAGCTGCGGGGAGAATCACCAAATTAGCCGAAGAACGATTAGATCATTCCGAATTTGGCCCTGCTAATCGAGTTAGACTTTTTCCGAGGTAATAAGAGCTGGAACGATATTAAAGCACTAGCATTTGACAAAATAGGATAAAACAAATTTATCATGTTAAAATCTGCATGGATATGTTAGTCATCCTTTCGCTGATAAAACAAAAAATATTGTGAATTATATATATATACAATTTATTGGTTTGTTTGTTTTGTAGATGTATTAAGGTTATAAGCTCAACCTTAATATTGTTTGAACTTAAAATTTCTAGTCGTAAAATATCTCTATTTAAGTTAATTTTAAATTATGCAGGTCATGGTTTTTACCAATTAGTGGGCTTAGGGAGAATATATAAATAACAATTATGATCACATATAAAAAAATATAAATCAAATAAAAAATTTAGATCATATCCGAATCATTGATTAACAAACCAAAAAGAGATTTCATTTTTATGAATTGAAAATTAGTTTAGAATTATTGGTGCCAGTCTTAACTAAAAAATAAGATAGTTTTAAAATAAAATACTTTACATTTTAAAAGTTCCACTTTTTACAGTTCCATTAATACCATTTCCCTGCCACTGATCTCATCTTGTACTTTGCAATACAACTCTTCGGCATTATCTGGCTTAGCACTGTCTTCCTCAGTCCTTGCTTTCTTATTGTGGCTTCGTAAGAGATGATTATTTAAATTTCCCACACTCTGATACGAGCGATTACAAAATTCACATAAGAACGGTTTCTCGCCTGTATGAACCAACAGGTGAGAGCTCAGATGACCCCGAGTAAAGAAACTCTTTTCACAACGATCACATTTGAATCGTCTCTCTACATTCGGATCATGCGTTCTCATGTGAGTTCTCAGATCTGATGTTGTTGGCCACTTTTTGCCACATTCTTTACACTCAAAAATTCGAGGCTTCACTTCACCCGTATGCATACGCATATGTGAAATTAACTGTGACTTTGTGATGAAATTACGATCGCAGTGTGAACAGGCGTGGGGCTTTTGTTGATAGTGTACAGAATTTTTATGATAACTTAGACTGTGTTTGGAGGCAAATGTTTTGCTACAGAGTTGACAGTTATATTGCAAGCCATTTCCGATATTGTGTACTGAGATGAGATGTAGATTAAGTTGAAAATTACGGGTGAATTTTTTATCACACTGCGGGCAAAAGAAAGGTCCCTTGGATGATTTTTTTTTCGGAGGTTTTAAAACTTCTGTTGGTTCTGCGGCAGAAGGGGGTGAAGCAGGAGTAGCATCATTAGTTATTTCATATTGAAAAATATTTTCAAAGTTATTGGTTTTCTGATTATAAACATTTTCATCAAAGATACCACTGTCATGAGATGAATTATTAAAGTCTTGATCATTTGGCACATAATCCATTATGAGACTCATTTCGAGGTCATCTGCAATTGATATAAATAAAACAGTTAAATATTCATTTAATCCATTTTAAATTTTACTAAACTAACCAAAATATGGTATATCCAGCTTATTATGAATAATTTCGAATACATTTTCAGATACATTTTCATCAAATTGATTATAGTGTGAGCTAATGGTCTCATTATCTTCTTGTCGAAACTTTTCCAGTATACCCAATACCTCTTCCACTGCTTTATCTTTATATTCAGCATAACGATTTCGTAACTCTTGATCGGCCAGCAAACATTTGTGTCTAAACTCTTTAGCTTCTTGTACTCTCAACCAACAATGATCACATATAATTTGCGGTAAACCATCGTTCTGTTCATATTTTACAGCGGCTGGAGAACATTCTTGCAAATCTTGCCACAATGACGATGATGTTTCGAAAATTTTATAAGTTACTTGAGGATTTTCTATAAGACAACAACGACACACATATTGATTCGTCATTTCTCTTTTTTATATAATAACTAAACCTATTTTAAATATACTTTGTATGTTATCAGATCGGAAACCAAATACATTTTGAAATTTAAATCTTTAAAGTTCTGTTTCCAAGCCTTCAAAAAAAAAAATTGTTAAGCTATACTTTCTCTTGCTCATTCTCAAAAATTTCGAAAACTCTCAAGGTTTTTTTAATTTTCTCTATTCTCAGTCAATACTAAAGAATAATCTCTGTTTTGTAAGTGTATTGAATGTTTTGTCCACAATGAAATTAACCTAAAGAGACTAGACACAAAGTCGGCGATAAGCGACATTTGAAATTTGTCAAGTTGAAAGGTTATCAAATGTTACTGATTGTGAGATTATCTACTCAAATGTATGCTTTTCTTATCGTCAGTGTTGCATTTATCAGTAAATAATCGTAAAACTCTAAAATACCTTTCATATTCATATTGTATCGGAAAAAATATTTTGTCGCCAAGAAACAAACATTAATAAAAGCTATACAAATAGCTTTAAGAAACCAATATTTTTTGAGAACATATTTTAAAGATTTAAATTAAGAGAAAAATGACTTTTTGTAGTGAAAACAAAATATACTGGCGAAAAAATAATGTTTGAGGTAAACAAAACCTGTATGGAAAAACATAAATTTAAAGGTGAAAATAAATATCAGTGGTAAAAAAAAATTGTATTGAGCAACATTTTAGGTGAGAAAAACGTTGAGATAAATAAAAACGGATTCAGCTCAACATGCAAAGAGACATCTCTGTGGTTTCCTAGAATAACCGCGTATGTCATAAAATCAAAATGTTCAGGGGAGCCAAAAAACGTTATATTTGAAATTATGGGCTCGATATAAAGATTTTAGAGCTTTTTATTTAACAGTCCTGTAGATATGGGCAATAAACTCTTTATCTAAAATTTTGAGTCAAAAATTTTCAGATAAATAGATCATAGAGTAGGACGAAAAAAACAAAATGTAAATTACACTTAAAGTGTGTGCAGATAAAACAACTTATGTCGACAAACGTCGTTCTCTTTGAAAAAGAAAACTACCATAAGTTGTTGTTGCTTGAAAAATGGATTTCTTTGTTCGTCAACAATAAGTTAACGGGATTTAGGATGAAAATATAACAACGTATCAAGAATAAAGTGACATATAATAACAGAAATAAACACACAAGTTTTTACAAGGTGGTTATAAACTGAAAACTACTCCAAAATTATTTTGCATTTTTTTTTTTCATTAATAACAACGAATGTCGCTATGTGTCGTTTTCTGAGAAAATAATTTATCAGCGATCAAACGTAGGTTGACATACGTCGTTAGTGCTGCAAATTAATTTAATAAACATTTAAGTTACGTCGTTATTTAAAGAAAAATCTCAGAAATGGTCAATATTTAAAAAAAAAATTGAACATATGTAAAGAGCGTCAAAAATTAATATATTTGGCATCGTTAACTCAAAACTGACAAAAATGGACATACGCGGTTATTCCAGAAAACCACAGATCTATACTTGTTCAAAAAGAAAAATAGATTCACCTCAATTTGTTTTACATATCAAATAAGCTGTTTCACACCAATTTTTACTTAAAAACGTTTTTCATCGCAGATATATTTGTCACTTTTTATGACTTTAGTGTGAAAATGTATTTCTGAGTTTGCAAAAAAGTTCCGTTGTTATGTTGTTATCCATTAACGAGTATGTTTGCTAGAATTTTTTTTAACTTTAAGGTCGAATATTTTTATTTATTTTGATTTTGTAGCTACGATGTTTTTACAGTAAGAAATTCAACTTAATAAATTTGTTGTTAATATCTGCTATGTTTTCAAGAATTTGAATGAATTATATTAATATTTGTATTAAATTTTCATATATATTCAAAAAATATATTGTTTCTTTACAAAATTGCTATTAACTATACCAATTTTTTAAAAATATGCCAAAATTCGAAAAAGAATTGGATTTGAAAAATGAAAATTTGAGAAACTCCGCAATAAAAATAAAATATTTTTTTTAGTGCGTTTCTATTAGTTTCTATAGTTTTATATGAAAAACACCGCGACTGCCTGTTCATATAGGCGTCTACAGCATAATTATTTTGATACCGTTAACTGGATAAATACTGCCTAGGATAAAAATATTCGAATGCTGATTTAAAGTTTACATTTAAGATATTCCTGGTATATTTTACAATATATGCAGTTATCGTATATGAGATTTTCTTTGCCAGTAGGTTGGTTATAGTTCGAAAGATGTCTGTCTCGTAGAATGGATTCAGCAGTTTTTTTTACGACTTTTGATGAAAGTAAAATATTTGTTTTACTAATTTTTAAGTCTGGTAATTTATATAATATTAAAAATTGTCTTTCGTTAAAAGATAAATTTTAATAATACTAAAATAAACTATAAGTTAATTTTATTATTATTATAATTAAAGACAAATTTTGTAACTGAACAAATTATTGCTAATCGTTGCTAAATATCCAACCATAGATTTAAGATATCGCAAGTTTTTGGGATGTGAATTAACTTACGGAATTAGTTGCATTTGTATAAAATGTTAAAAAATTAATTTTAACAGAAGCGTCAGATGAAATTTTGTAATTTATAAGACAATCATGTTTATTCCATATTAAATATGTGCAAGTATAAACGAATTTACTGCGTTTAAAGGCGTGCATTTCCTTATTTTGTTTTTAATGAATTGATTGCTCTGAAGACTGTTCCGACCTCAGCGTTTAAGTATGGAAAATTCAGTATAACTACAACAAAACTTAATAGTTTAAGAAACGTGAACTCACCGACTGACTATTTGAAGCTATTTAATTAAATCCACACTAAATCAATTCTTAATATATTTTCCCATTAACGAAATTTTTTTTCCAGATAGTGATAACTTTTTTTATATTTCACAAATTATTTTATAAAACTTATAACATCTTTAGAGCTTTTTGAAAAAATGGTGTAGACGCTGAGTAAATGTAATTTTTTGAATGTTTTAAAATCATATGATATTTCCCCAGTTAGCTGATAAGTAAATGATTTTGTGCACTCAATAACTTTTTTGTGATATCATTACGTACAGGATCGACCTGATGATCAATATAATCAAAATTTCGTGTGGGTGAAATAAAAATATTTGTTAAACTTTTTAATAACCGATATAAGCCAACAATATGTTTTGTTTTGTGCGCATTTTCGGCTATTTGACAAAATTGAGCCAACTATAGGTTTTAGATTCATTTGACATATTTTTTTAACAGCTCTGTCTCAAATTTCTTGTAACAAAAACGTCAAAATGAGTATTTAATTCAAAACAAATAGCACTTTCTATAAGCAATCTGGCTGGTGCTACCATCGCATTATTTTTTGCATTTCGGAACCTTGTTTAATCAACTTATATATTTTTTATATAATTTTGCTCGTTCTGATGAATTAGAGAACCAATTATGAGTCCCGTTGACCAGAAAGTATAATTTTGATCGAAGTTGTTTAAATATATTCAATATTGGTTTACACGAACTGTTGTATTTTAAGGGCGCTAGAACAGTGAAAAAGAATAACGAAAGCAACTATAATTTGGATAGTTAAAAAGCGATAAATCTAGCGCGTAAAGCGCTAAGTTGGCATCGCTGATTTTTAAAGCGATTTAAGTATATCACTTATCCCTTGCTCCCCGTATATTTTGTTAATTTCCTCACGCTCTCTCTCTCTCTCTCACTCGCTCTCAATTATCAGTTATCAACTATTTCTCAAAAAAAATTATATTTATACATTTTTTTAATGTTCATTAACTCAGTCAGGTCATCATGACGTTTATGTTTGCTGCTGATAGTAAACAAATTAATCTCTTCATCTAAATATTGAAGAGGTTGACATTTAAGTCGGCTTTTTATTTATACAAACCTAATGCTGGTTTATCTTGTAAATATATTGAGGGAAATCCTTAGTAAGTATTAAAAAAGTAATAATTTTTAAATAAAACGAAAAAAATGTGTGGTTGCATATTCATCATTGGGTGCTATTGTTTCGATAGCGATAAGAAATATAAAACTAATATTGGTTTTCTACAAAAAATATATATTAATCTTTAAAAGTTCTTTCTTTTCGATTTTTATTGTAATTGCAGTTTTTTTTTTCAAATGTGTGTTATAAGGGATCGGACTTTAATGCAATATAAATTTTGTCTTAAACACTTAAAACATGCGACCAAAATAAACTCTTACATAAAAGTGTACAATATCGATTAGTTTTGTTTATATATGTATATTGCTTTAGCTAAGATTAAAAGGTTTACAATAAACTTAAATTCCAGAACTTATCCATATTAACCCAGGATACATTATACATTATTATCAAATATATTTAAGTAGGAAAGGAAGTTGTTACTGATAACTGATAAATGTGACATAAATAAAGAATTGAAATTGAAATATACATATATTTCCGAGTATTTTTCAAAAGTAAATTTTACACTATTTTATCTCTATAAGCTTTTATACATAGAAAATGAATGTTCATCTTAGACACAAGAATCGGTGCATATGTAAATATGCCTAGTTCCCCTTAGCTGAACTTTTTTATACCCTCCATTCCAGTGTGCAGAGAGTATATATAAGTTTGTCATTCCATTTGTAATAATTAGAAAAAAAATGCTGGACCCCATAAAATATATATATTTGTGATCCTTATAACAACCGGAGTTGATATAGCGATGTCCGTCTGTCCGTCTATGGAAATCACGATGACGGCATAAATCGGGCAGCTAGGGTGCTCGTTGACATATAAAATAATTTATTAACATCCTGAAAAGTTTTGTGTTTCAAATCGTCCAAATCGGTCGATTAGGGCCCGAGATTTTAATGAAGAACTAAAAAAAGTCTTGAAAAATATAATTTTCAATGTTGTTCTTGTCACGATCACGCCCTGAATAGTGCAGCTACAGTAATCATTTTTAGTGAGAATGATTCTACAAATTCATGGAAAGATTTCTGTTTCAAAAACCATTAAAATCGATGGAACAGGTCCAGGGAAATCTCTGAAAAAGTAAAAAAAAAATGAAAAATATGATGTTTCTATATTGTTCTTGTTGTTATTCTAAATGTTGTGTTGTTGTCATATCTGGACTTGTTGTTTTTGTGGTCGTTGTGGTAATAATATAATAAAAACTAACCCTTTGTACATTTTTTTATTACCTCCGGTAGAAAATTTTTTAAGTTTCCATTGTTTTGGCATCACTAAAAAAATTTGTTATATCATTTCTGTTTTTACCACGAGTCAGATCGAATGGGTCACTGGAAATTGGTTAAAATCGATCCAAAATTTTTTCGACAAGCAGACACTACGAGTTAATATAAAGGGAGTAAAAATTCATCAACATCTAAAGCAAATAATGCTAAAATACCTAGTTGTTAATAAAAAAAAAACAATGTAAATATATCAAAAAAAAATTTTATGTATAAATTTATTTATAAATTTATATAAACATATTAAATAATGCAAATAATATACATATATTATATGTGTATATCCATAACAACTGCATCTTAGAAATAAATCGGTATATTATTTCATTTACATAAAATTCTGCAATATTTTGTTGTGGGTAAAATACATTTCTTTTGCATTAACAGAGTGTCACTTCATTTTGCTCAGCGTGACTATGCCACAGTAGATGGCGCCAAAATTTTTGTTTGTTCTAATTAGCTTTGCAATAGTTATTTCTATTTTAACATGAATGTTAATATTTTCAACTGGATATCATACAGAACAATGTTAAGAGTATACACGGGCTGGTCTTTTATTTCATACGTATTTTCATTATTCTTTTACAAATATGAACATAAGTTTGGCATGTTAACTTTTTGTTGTCTTTACACAAAAATAGATTTACCGAGTTCATCAATGAGTTTTTGCTTTCAAAACAGTTCTACATAGTTATATAGAATTATTATTCTGCTTTACCTACAAATTATCTAATTTGTAAAAATTGTTTATAATTACTAAAGCATTATTATTCACATAAATACAAAATTGCTCTTTTTAAATTTTCCATTCATATTTAAGAAAATATCAATTCTAAAAACTGGAATTAAAAATTTCGAATTATAAATTACAATTAATTGAATTTCAGAAAATCATATCAAAACGTCGGAAATTATAATATTAAATTTAGAAGACATCAATTGCATCTTTAATATATAAATTTTATTCGTTAAACACAAATTGAAATTCAAAAAAAAAAACACCAAATACCTATGTTTACATTTAAAAAATTTTTACATTTAAAAAAAAATATTGACATTCAGGAGAAATTAATAGCTTTTCAGTACCGCGATTCAGTAACTTCTTTTAGCGATAGTCGAATCTTTAAAAAAAGAAAATTGCAAAATTATCAGTAAAATTTTTAAACGATATTCGCTATTGTTAAAGTCAGCTGTTGTTGTTATCTAAACGACAACCATATTTGTGTTGTTTATTAAATCGATAAAAACTTAAATTTTTAGGTTGAAATGTCGTCATACATAAATAAAAATCATAAAATAGTGAAAATATTTTGCTTTAATTAAAAAACTTTTTTATATAAATAAAAAAAATTAAATAGCATCTTCAATTCATTATTTCATTTTCAAATAAATAAACAGAAATATTAGTAAACAAAATAAAGATATTAAACATAAAGATAAAATCATCCTCTCCAACACTAAGTAATTTGTTTTTTTCTATTCTTCTTTGTGTTTTTCGCTTATTTTGACAGAGATGCCACTCGTTTACAATTTAAATAAATAGAAAAATGGATTTGTCGACAGTCGTTAAGATGTATGTACTTAGTGAATCACTTAATCCATAGTGCAAACAACAATAGCTGTCGATAGCGTTGAAATTTACAGAATCACACTACAGAAAACATTATTTTAAATTCAATGAATTTTAGAAAACGTCAAATGATATTTAAGAATTGCGAACATAAAAACTGTTACATAAATAAACACAATTTGATGAGAATGTTATTTTTTATAAATAATTTTTAACATTTTTTTTTTGGATGAAAATTTGAAGTTTTTCAGAAAATAAAGAGAACAAATCATTTTATTTAAAATGTTTGGGACATTTGATTTTTTGCGTTTGGCATCTCTAATTTGAATATTTATTATTATAAATTTATTCTCTATGTTTTCCAAATATGGCAATATTTTAATAAAAAAAATTGAGAGAGTTTTTTTTTGGTTATTATTTTGTTACTCCATCCAACCTATATGGCTGCAATGAAGAAATATTTGGCCAGTTAAAAGAAACTATACAGCCATCTCCAATTAGCACGATTTAATGCATATAGCCACCCTACACAACCATTACCTTTGCAATGGAGGTTAGGGCGAGCTATTTAATAAGCAAAAACTAAACTAAACGAGAAGTTATGTCATATAACCGGAAGCGCATGGATATAGGTATATAACCTAAACGCATGCCGATCAGCAACCACGATGACCAAAAAGCAAACACCGAAATAAATCCGAAATAATAGAAAAGACGAAAACCAACCCAAAGAATTTGCTGAAATAATTTGGTATTAAGTATTTATTATCAAGACTCAAACCGAGGTGGAGGGTATCAAAGATTCGGCACAGCCGAATTTAACACTCTTACTTGTTTCAACTACATTGTTATCGCTAGAACTAAAATGAAATATGCTATCAATTTGCCTTTATGGTTTTAAGTGCATCATTTTTTATAACCTTCCACCACGTAAATTTTTTATGGCATCATTAATTAATACAACCAGCATTTTTAATGAACTAAAATTCTCCAGTTTGCCTATTGTCTCAGTGAGGAGGCCATAAGAGGAGTATGCAAGCACTGTGCGTGCTTTAATATTTGATAATATCATTACTTTTTAAATTTTGGTATTGACTGCATCATCTTCATGGAAACCTTCTATTAGATCTTTAAATTCATCAAAGTTTTTGGCATAGTACGATTCCAAACTACTTTCAAACCTTTCCCCCATTTAGCTATCACGGGCTCTGGAAGAGGAGTTAAATCAGGATACTTTTCTTTATAAGCAGCAACAGGTTTAAGGAATATTTTTTTTAATATATGAAATATGAAATCAGTAAATCAATATCATTGAATTGATGCCTTATCTTTTCAGCTACACCGTGCATCGCATGTGCTAAGGAAGTAACCTGAATCATTTAAGGATAAAATACTTTCAGTCAAATACAGTATTTGTTATACCTTATACCATTATGTGGTTTGGGTATAGTGACTTTGTGCTGCTGTTTGTAACTACCAAAAATATCTGACCTAGACCCATCTTTTATTATACCGATCGAATCAGAATCACATTCTAAATCGATTTAGCGATGCCCGTCCGTCTGTGTGTCCACGTAAACCTTGTAATCAAGCTGCAGCTCGCAAATATTAATATATTTTGATCAAATTTGGTATATAAGCTTTTATCGACCATGGGATGAACGCTGTTGATTGGTGAAATTCGGTCCAATCAATAAGAATTTTTATTTGCTTTTGATTTAATCAATGTTCGAAATCCTAACCATTACATTGGCCACATAGTGTCCTCTATATCTGTCATTTCGTCGATATATATCCGTGAGAAATTTGAGCCTAATTTTACTTTTCTATTACTTAGTTTAATACTGTAAGTATGGTAATAACTTTTTGCAATTTTTGCAAATATCAAATTCTTCATTGCATAGCCGTATAGACCATGAAAAAATATTAAAAAATGCTGTACTACTTTTTCGCGAACGTTAAAAAATTTCGCGCACCAAATGCGATGAAGTTTTGAATTTAAGTCTTTCTTTTATTTATAAAAAAATAACATTCAATTTCAAAATTTTTAGTATTTTCTTATAATTTCAATAACAAACTCGCACCACTTGGAGGTCGCAATGTACATTGTAAACAATGCAAAAATAATTAAAAAACAAAATTCTTAAGGAGTTTTAGAAATTGCATTCAGTGCGGGAACTTTTTTCACCAAAATGACCTAAAAAATAATTTTTATTTTCAGTGCAACTTTGCTCTTAGCGTGGTGTGATGAAGAATTTTTTTTTTTAAAAGCTATTACCCTACTGTATAACTTATCGACATATTTTTTTTAGATTCGATTCATCAGGAATTATCTCCTTTGTATTATTTTTGTAATTTATTAACTCACTTTTGTATAATTTATGAATTGAAATGCAAGCGAAAAAGTATCAGCTTAAATGCACATGTGTTTTCCGATACCTATGTGTGCAAAATATTGCTGTTGGACTTTTTTTTTTTTTGGAATTTTCCCTGAAAAATGAATAAACCAATATATTCAAGTTTTACCTACTATTGAATTGCTCTTAATACCAATAATATTTCTTTTAATCCTTCTGTATTAATTTATTTGCCGTTATTTCCCCAAAAATAACAACCAAAATATGAACGAAAGTTTTCCATAATCATCTTCAATTGCTACATAGTTGTAGCAAACAGTATATTATTTCATTGTTCAAATTTAGTATGTCTATTAGGGTGGAACTTAATAAAAAAAGTGTTCAAACTGTCGGTCTCACCCTCTAGAAATATGCGAATAGCAAAAAAACTGAGAAATGCAAAGTTTTGGGCCAATCAAAAAATGTTTAGTCGTGGCGCAAAGCGATTGAAAATTTCAAGTGTGTTTATATGGGGAAAATATGATTCTTTTTCAGATTTTATGAAAATTTCGTTCTATAGTTTAATTTTTCCGACAAGCTGTTATATAATTCAGGATCAGTATTAAATTATCCTTTCAAAAGGCTATAAAACTTCAAAATCGAATAAAACCTCGCCAAGAAATAGCAAATGCCCCAGACCATTTTTGTGCCAAAATAAACTAGGTCATGAAATTTGATGGCATTTTTTTCAACTTTGAGAAATTGATTAAAGCCATCATTCTTTTTTGGTCTCTATACTTAAAAGTACTCAGATATGAAGTATAGTTTTATTACCACGTTGTTAACTTATTGCGCATTGAGACCGAAAATTGGAAATTTTTTTCATAATATTTTTAAAACTCCTTTTTCAAGTTTGAAAAAATTTTCTTAAACAAAATTTAAAAAAATGAATCCATCAATTTAAGGTTTTATTAAATACATATTGCAGATTAACTGTGTGAATTTTCAAATAAATCCCTTTGCCGGAATTTTTTTGACAAGGATTTTATTTTTGCGTACATGTACTGTAAATGTACCCTTTCTAAATACTTTGTATCAAAAATTCATCACTTTTCTACTTTTAAATGTTATATTTTATCTTAATAGCCTAGGGCTTCGGAAAAAAATAATATGGCTCCATTAACCGTTTTGGAATTGGGGTGACATATGACCCCAAGCTAATAAAAGTCAATTTATTAAAAAAATTGAAAAATTTTGTAAGTGCTGTCCAATTTTTAGATGCGACGCTTAAAATATAATAACCAAATGGGTAGAAGTTTCGTTCCAAAAATTTTGGATAAATCCGAGATCGATAACCCATTATTTGCCAAGGCCAGCTTGGGATTTTAAGATATTTTTAAATAAAAATAACCGAAAACGGGTTTTTCTATTAAACTCGATTAAACCACTATTTAGAATTTAAGGAAAATAATTCGGTTAATTTTTTTTTATTTAACCCTTCAGTGCTACTGAGATCAAAATTATCCATTGTGATATATCTCTGGTGCATTTGTCTGCTTATTGTTCGCGAATATAAATTAAAGCAACTTTTAACCAATTTTGTTAAAAATATCTAATAAAACCCACAAATACGAAAATTTCAAAATTATTATAAATGTTTATTTGTTTGAATTACATTTATTAAATTTTGGTAAATGGTATTTTTATTTGCAGATTTTAAATATTATTTAATTAATTTTTCTTTTATGCAGCCTGAATACTTATTAACATACCAATAGAGCAAAAATGGTAGAAGCTTTAAAAGATGTAGGTGACATTAAAGATAATATAAAGCGACCGATTATAAGAAATCAAAAAATGTCAACCATTATAGGTAATGGCATTGAACAGTTCGTTTCCGCGGAAACAAAACTTTTTTTAAGAGATTCGCAATAGACCAAGAATTTTTAAAATCCAACTCTACAAAATGGCATCAAATTACTGATTTTATCAAAGCAAAAGAAATTATTGGTCTCTTGAAGGTAGTCAATGACACAGCAGAAAAGGGTGTTAAGCTGATGGAGGAGTATAATTCACTTTTCACAAAAGATGAAGAGCAAAAACAATTTGTTTTACAAGTTGTGTACGATTATAGATGTAAGTATTCAGGCTGCATAAAAGAAAAATTAATTAAATAATGGGTTAACGTTCTCGGATTTATACAAAATTTTTGGAACGAAAGTTCTACACATTTGGATATTATATTTTACGCGTCGTATCTAAAAATTGGACAGCACTTACAAAATATTTGGATTTTTTGAATAAATTGTCTTTTATTAGCTTGGGGTCATATGTGATGCCAATTCCAAAAGGGCTAATGGAGTCATATTATTTTTTTCCGAAACCCTAGGCTATTAAGATAAAATATAACATTTAAAAGTAGAAAAGTGATGAATTTTTGATACAAAGTATTTAGAAAGAGTACATTTACGGAATATTTCACAAAAACCCAATTTTTCTCGAAATCCGCAAAAATAAAATACTTGTCAAAAAAAATTCCGGCAGAGGGATTTACTTAAAAATTCACGCTGTTAATCTGCAACATGCATTTAATAAAACCTTAAAGTGATAGATTAATTGTTTTAAATTTTGTTTAAGAAATTTTTTTCAAACTTGAAAAAGGAGTTTTAAAAATATTATCAAAAAAATTTCCAATTTTCGGTCTCAATGCGCAATAAGTTAACAAAGCGGTAATAAAACAATACTTCATATCTGAGTACTTATAAGTATAGAGACCAAAAAAGAATGATGGCTTTAATCAATTTCTCAAAGTTGAAAAGAATGCCATCAAATTTCATGACCTAGTTTTTTTTTTTGGCACAAAAGTGGTCTGGGGCATTTGCTATTTCTTGGCGAGGTTTTATTCGATTTTGAAGTTTTAGAGCCTTTTGGATGGATAGTTTAATACTGATCCCGAATTATGTAACAGCTTGTCGGAAAAATTAAACAATAGAACGAAATTTTCGTAAAATCTGAAAAAAGTCATATTTTCCCCATATAAACACACTTGAAATTTTCAATCGCTTTGCGCCACGACTAAACGTTTTTTGATTGGCCCAAAACTTTTTATTTCTCAGTTTTTTGCTATGCGCATTTTTCTTGGGGGTGAGACTGACAGTTTAAACTCTTTTTTTCCCTCCATATAACGAAGGGTCACCCTAATGTCTATGTTCACACGAGGCAATTCTTATTGATAAGAATCTTACAAGGGGAAAAGAAGCGGCTACACACTTGCATGCACTGGCAATTCGTCTTGCGCTCTCACATAGTTTGTGCACAAAAGAAATTATATGAGACAGCTAAATAGAAAACACGAAAAAACAAATTTAGAAACATGCAGTAATAGCTAATAATGCAAGAACATGCATTTATAACGAAATATGAAAATATATGCACTAACAAATCCGTGTCATTTTATTACATTATCTAATATATTTTGGTCTCAGAATGACGCCAACAAATAAGCATTTGCATAAAGCGCCGGCTCGTAATATTATATTTTGTAATATATAAGTGATGAAGCAAAACATATATTTTTAATTTAAATGTGTATTAATTACATATTATTCCAGCTACTTCAAGCCAACGCTTTTCGACATTTTTTTGTTTCAAAATCCGTTAAATTCTTAATATTATATAGACGCAATATTGATCAAAAATTAATTTCTTTTAATATTGTGAATTTTAATTTAAGATTATTCACATAACTTTGTGTAAGGTAAGTTCGGTTAATGTGGAACCCTATTTATAACCTATACCACAATGTGGTTTGGGTATAATGACTTTGTGCTGCTATCGACTTTCTGAGTCGATTTAGCGATGTCCGTCCATCCGTCTGTCCCCCTCTGTGTCCATGTAAAACTTGAAATCAATTTACAGGTCGCAAATATGAATATATTTCGACGAAATTTGGTATGCAATCATCTATCGACCATAGGATGAACGCTATTGGTGAAATTTGGAGCATGTTCGGACATAGTCCCCATACAAATGACCCCTATGAAATCGACATAAATTGCCATAAGATCCAAATTATCATATAGACCTCAGTCAAATTGGGTTTGTATGTGTTTATTACATCCATTAATTAGTAGTCCAAAAGTAATCCCTATAAGACAATTCTTAGTCATAGGCCCCATATAGAGCTTCTTCCGATCTTCACTTAAATCTATCAAATAACAAAAATATTGCACAAATTTTTCTCAAATTTGGTTTGCATATATTTATTTCATATAAGTGACTTTACCAAATATGGTCAGGATTGGTCCATTTTTCGATCTAGCCCCATATAAATATGGCATCCGATATGAACTTTTTCATAATGCCACTCAAATTTGGTTTTTCCTTATTTTATATATCCAATTAGTTGCACCGAAGAGATTGTGTCTCTAAACCATGGTATAGGGTAGCGTACAGTCTGTCTAGACCGACTATAATTTTCTTACTATTTTTTTTAGTTTTCCGCCGAGGTAGTGAAGAAAAACTTACAAAATTTGGTATGTCTTCCTAATTCAATTGCCCATCGCTGATTAAGAGTAAACTGTAATTAGTCAATTTTCGAAAGGGCGTGTAATATGAAGTACCAATAAACAAATTTGATTAAGGTTATAATAAAAATTTAAATAAAAAATAAGGACAATTGAATTTAATTACCTCTTTTTGATGACAGTCATAGTTAGTTTAATCTAATTAATTAAATTAATAATAAGCATTATATTCAACTGTATTCAGCTTTTGGTATCCTATGTTGAAGGAAAAGTAACAAAAATAACATTTTGTCCCTCTGTTAGTAGGAGCATCGAGAAAACTATCAGTATCATTACAATTATTTAATATTATCATTATAACTCAATTGTGGTTGTTCCTTTTCTGAATTTTTTTTTTAAACTCTTTTTAACAACAAACTGTGGAGCAAAAAGCAAAACAGCTGATTTCCGGCAAACCAAATTATTAAAAAAACTTAACTCGAAAACTTTGGTGTTTCTAAATTTCAGAATGTTGTAGCGTATCAAAATTAGTCAAAAAGAGCATGATTGTTAAATATTTTACCAAATTTTTCTAAATGTTTCGAAAAAATGTTTTCACAAAATACTATCTCTACAAGCGCGAACTAAGAGTGCTTGAAGATTGCTTCAAAATATTTATATTATATTTTCCGTATTCCGCAATATCTGAATTTACTCCGTTTCGATCCGACAGCCCAAACAATATATACAGCTCAATTCGGATGGCATCTTCCAAAGAGGGGCAAAACCTTTTCCGCCTTTCGCTTTACGTTGCTTAGTTATGAAAATATAAGCAATCGAGCTGGCCAATATGAGTGATTTTTTAAGCTTTACAATTTGTTTGTTTAAGATTGATGAATTTGTGTTCGTTCGAGTGATTTTTAAAAATGTTTCAGTGTTAGCTCATATGAATTCTTTCAGTATGATTTTGTAAAACTTTTAATTTATTTAATAAAATGTTTTTTAAAAATCAAAAATATTTTTCTGCCGTGAAAAGGTAAATTCTATTATGAAAATAGGAAATTAAAATTTAAAAAAATATGTTTTATAGTTTTTTATTTTTTTTTTAAGAAAATGAGGTTAACGTGCATTTGAGGAATTATATATTTTGTGTATGCTTAAATTTAAGATTTACGTACAATGGTACAAGTGAATCGAATCAGCGGGTTATTGACCCTATGATGAGCTTATTTTATAAAATTGGCCATTTCTGTTTCTGAAGACAAACGCAGACGTATTTTTTGAAGTCTTTGAAGTTTTGTCGGAAAGTATTTCGTATTTTGTTTATAGTATTTTGTTTATTATTAACAAAACTAATAAGAATAAATAAAATATTTAAAAAAATTAATGTTATATTGATTCACTAGCATGAATTACTAATTATCACTGTTTTTAAAAATATGTACATATACATCAAGTATCGGTGTCTAATTTGGAATAGGAATCGGGGTCGTACCATAAAAATTTTAGGGGATGGAGTCGGATTTGGAATCTTTCCTGTATAATTTTTTATATATGAAATGGACATGGTACAAATTAAATTTTTCATAAGGAATATCTGGAGATTTATATTAGCGAAAGCTTTAAAATTTTGTAAAAAAACATATATAATTAATACTTAAAATGGATGAGATCGATCTAGTGGTCTTAACATGTGCAATAGAAAGACCAAATTTAGAATTCTATGTTTTTGAGAGCCCTTACAACTTGGTGGGAATTTGTGAACTATTAAACTGCGATCAGACTAAAGGGCATGGCACCTCATATACACAGTAAATTTAAATATCTGAACAATTATGATATCAAGAGCTTTGAAATGTTTTGTGATTAGTTACTTGTGTAAGTGGCCGAAACAAATGTGGGCTGTATCGGTACAGTGGGGAGGGCGGAACACTTACCTTATAAAATTAATGAAAATCTATACAAATATTATAAAGAGGTAATGTGTGTTCGTTTGTTTGTTTGTAGGAGGTAATCTCCGTAACTACCCATCTGATATTTCTGAAATTTTCGCAGAGTCTTACTGCGGATATGGGAAGTGCTATAGGTTATTATTTTTTAAATATTTTTAGTGGGAGTGGCACCACCCACACAAAGTAAATTTTTAATATCATATACATATATTGAGTATTATGACAGGGAGATCTTTGCAAATTTGGGCGGGATCGGAAAAGTGGGCGTGTCACGTCCCATACAAAGTAAATTTTAAATATCATATATATTAATATGATAGAGAAAGCTTTGCAAATTTGTCTCAGGTCATCTATTATTAACGTGAGTAGTCAGACAAAAAAATGGGCGGGATTGGACAAATGCGCGTGGCACCCCTACACAAACTTAATATTAAGTGTGGTATATATAACTGTATTAGTGAGAGCCTTGGAACTTTGCGTGAGCCCTCTCATAACGATTCGTGGGGGGGGCAGGGGAGGGTGTAGCGAAGCACACCGGGTTACATCTAGTATTATATGAAAGTTCAGGAGTTATTGGTGTCGTAGTAATGTGCGACTTTGTTTAATAGTTTATAATAAAATAGTCTCTATTTATAGTTCCTTATTTCGCTTTAAATAAATTTTTTTGTATATCTATAATAATATAATATAGGTAAGGCGATTTCTGGTGACCGATGATTTATTCCACAGTTCTCTCCCGATTTTGAATAAACGCATTTTATTTGAAAGGTATTTATTTTTAGCTGTGTACCAGACTTTTAAATTGTTACATTTTTTTTTGAACTAAAATGCATTTAAATTTGCAATTAACAATGCTAAGTGTGTGTTTGTTAAATTTGTTAATGTGGTTGTGAGTTTGTTTTCTTCATTCAGAATTATAATTGTCTGGCATTTAAACAAGTGACGCAATCGAGATTTAACAAACGTAGAACTTGCCTTCGAGTTTCGAGGGCTGAGATCAGCTAGTTTTCATTAACACACAGTCGTAATGAACTATTTTTTTATATCTTTTATATCAAAATTAGAACAAAATCCCATCGATTTTAAGTTGTATATTTTTTGATATTTTTCTTTAACTGCAAGATTTAGTGTGTATATTTTCATCAAAGGTTCAATAAATGAGCATACTGAACCTTTTTCATAAACATTTATATGAATAAATAATATTATAGCAGCACTGCATCCATTTCAAGTTTTTAAATTTTTTAAATGCCTGCTTTGCTTAAAATAATATTTTATTTTGGTATTTTCATCATAAAATGTACATTTTTTTAAAATTTGTTTGTCATATTTTTCTTCAATCAAATTAATATATATTTTTTCATCATACATTGATAAACACTATTATTTAAGAATGTTATTTGCCCAACAGTATCAGTATGATTTATAGAAAGTTTACAAATCGAACATCATTAAGTGAAGCTTAATTCTTAACCCAAAAACTAAGGAAAGATTCTAAAAATAGTGCTAGACAATTACCTCGACTTTACATGATAGCTCTTATGGAAATCTTTGAATTATTGTAATTCTCATATATATAGGAGTAAATTTTAATTTTTTAGTTTTTGTTCAAACCTGACCTATATCTCTCTATATGCGACGTCATTGCCATTACAAATGCTTATATTGATTTGAGTATAGATATGACGATACTATATAATTTAAAACCATCAATTGGAAATTTTTTAATGAATTACTTAATTTGCATACACAAAAAACTATATCTTAATCGAAAATCTCTGTATATATGTATCTAAATCTCAACTAATTAAGTAAATATTATTAATATTTTATATGAAAGACTGTTATAAAATTGTAATTATAAAAATGTTTGACTAGCATAAATAAGAAAGTTAAATATTTAATATAGAATAAGTTAAGTTAAACAAAACATTAAAAAAAGTTTCATATTTACACAGACAAAAACATATCATTTCACTACAACATATATAAAGTTACATATTTAATTTGAAACAAATATTATAACAATATATATAAAAAATATTCTATAAAAAAATATATATTCGTATACAAATGAAAAAAAAGCTTGTTAATTATATTATGGAAAATTATATAAAAAAAAAAAAACTGCATAGAAGGTTAAAATATTTATAGATTTAATAAAACCAAAAGCTTAGCTGAAAAATTGTAGAAAAAAAAATCAATTATTTATAAAAAAAAAAAATATTAAATTAAAATGAACTGTTTAGAAATCAAACTGATTAACCACATTCAGGCTTCTAGTTATTTTAAGGAGTATGGATCACTAAGCGAAGAATGTAATTAGATGTTAACAGAATTTTGTATCATGATTTAATAATTCTATAATATCATGTTATCTACTATCTATTATCAGCCATCAAAGTTCAAGGCATAAATCAGATTTTTGTTCTTATGGTGACTTTATACTTATATGGAGAGACATTACAGATGAAAAAATTAAGAAAATTATAGTCGGTCTAGACCAAGTGTACAAAAACTTATACTATGCGTTTAGATGCCCTTTCTCTTATGTTCAACTAATTGGATATGGAAAATAAGCATAAAGCAAATTTGAGTGGGATTGTTAATAATTTTCTTTTGCCTTTTAATATGAAAAAGTTCATATGGGATGCTAGGTCCAAAAATGAACCGATCCTGACCACATTTCATAAAGCCAGATATTTTTATAAAAAGATATATGAACCAAATTTGGGAAACATCTAGGCTATATTTTTGTCATTTGGTAGAGCGGGTAATCCGCCGTATATTGGGACCATGACTAGGAATTGTTCTACAGGGTTTATTTTTGATGTAGTAGTCACACACAAACCAAGTTTGGCTGAGATTTTAATAATAATTTGCATCTGAACATGCACAGATTTTCACCAATTTCAATAGCATTCATCCTACGATCTACGAAAGCTTACTTTCCAGTTCGCGTCTATACATATTCATGTTATCGCCAATTGTTTGATTACAAAGTTTACATGGACTCACAGACGGACGGACAGATGTACGTATGGAAATCGCTAAATCGACTCATCAAGTGATTCTAAGTCGATCAGTATAATAAAAGGGTCTAGGTCATATATTTTTGATAGTCACAACCATCAGCTCAAACTCATTATACCCTGGCCATACTTATGTGTAGTGGCAACTAACAAGCTAGGTCAAATTGTGGGGTAGGGCGCTTACTCGCGATGAAACTCTGATATGTTATTGAAGGCAAAATAATACATGACTCGTATTTACGGGTTCAAAGGGGTACCAAAAAGCATACACAACTAGGTTACCATTTGATAGGTTATTCGAAGTTATCATATATAATAAGTTCACGACTGTATGGTGGTACTTATGAATTTTTAAACTTAAATTGTCAAAACTCATATTACTACTCACAGTTCTCTTTTTCTATATAGCGGGTATTGCATATATCAGCCGATTCTTTCTCAACAGGCCTTTTATTTGGTATGGTGGAAACCATGTGCATTTAATATAGGAAAATGTGGGTGTCAATGACCAATGTGTACATATAAGATTAAATTTTTCAAATGTAAGATACATTTCTGTACAAAAGAGATTTTTAATAAAAACTTCCTTTTAACAAGAACATTTCTGCACACCATGTAAAATCATTTTAATCAACTATAGAATTATCATAAAAGTGTCTTTTATATATTCTTTAGGAAACTAAAGTAAAACCAATGGGTTTTAAAGCATTTGAAAATCAAACAAAATATTTCTGAATTACTCCAACAAATTTATCGTTTTACATCTCCCACAATTGTATAAGTAAATTGTATAGAGTATTTCAATAATGAGAGCCGTGAAACTTTGTGTGAGTTCATAAGTTATTAATATGAAAAGTAGTAGATGAAATGTGTGGACCATAGGGCCAAGCAAAGTAAATAATATAATCTGAAGTATTGTCAAGAGTCTTCAAACTTTGTGACTGTTCATTAGTTATAAATGCCAGTAGTCGAACAAAATATTGTTCAAGTCATTCATATATTTTGAGTACTACGACCTTGCATGCAAAGTTACAGAGATGGAGATATATATTTTTATCTTTTTAGAAAATTGTGTATTAATTATTGTTGAATATTCAAAGTAATAAGTAAACATATAAAGTTTCCACCTTTAAGGATAAAAATTAAAACACATTAACATTTGAATTCATTTGCCCATCAAAAATTATTTGAATAACAAAGTTAAAAATTTGGATTTACTAGCAGTTCATATAAAAAAAATATACTACAAATATAAAACGTTTAAAAATATATATAAAAAAATTAAATAAAATTGTAAATTAACATAATAGACAAAAACATGTAATCGCAAAATATACTAAAGTAAGAGCATAAGCAATATAATAAAAAATAAAATAAATCCAAATATAAAAGTGTAGTAATTTATTCAATAGGAAGTATTGATATAAAAGACATAAAAGCTTGTATACTCTAGCTTAAAAAAGAGAAAAGTTGCATTAAAACTCCAACCAGATAGATGTATATATTAATAGAAAAAAAATAATAGGAACTTCAATTAATAATCAACGAGCTGGTTCCCCTCCTCCCTCAGAACTCATACAATATAGATGCAAACATGGTATTTTACTTAGTTAAGAAATATCTTAAAACTTGAACCCATGCTTTTATAGCTTCCGAAATATTGCGGCATGAAAAGTGAAAAAATAATAAAAACTCTATTCACTCATCACAATTAAGTATATGTTTAAAGTTTAAAGGATTTAGAATTTCTATTTTATTATGATCATTAGTTGGGAAAAGCATACCTCAATAAGAGATATTAAAAAAAAAAAAACATATACACACTCTGGTGCAATACTGTAGCCCAACCCAATTTACCAGCGTTCTTATCTTTAGAGATTTATTTAAGAAAATCCGATGATTAGAAATTTATAGTAAAATTAAAATTACAAGTATCCAAGAGGTTTTATTTAAATTTTAACAAAAAGTTTTTTTTTTTGTCATGGTGCAAAATTTTAAGAGGAATCGTAAAAATTAACATTAAAAATAAACAAGTAAGAAAATTATAGTCGGTCTAGACCGACTATACGATACCCTATACCATGCGTTTAGAAACCCTATCTCTTAGGCCCAACTAACTGGACATAGAAAATAAGCAAAAACCAAATTTTAGTGGGATTTTTATTAATTTTTTTGGCTGCAGATATGAAAAAGTTCATATCGGATGCAATATCTATATAGGGACTTGGTCCAAAAATGGACCGATCCTGATCATGTTTGGTAAAGTCTCTTGTATTTTGCAAAAATATATACAAACAAAATTTGAGAAGAATCAGTGCAATATTTTTGTTTTTTAATAGATTTAAGTGAAGATCGGGAAGCAGCTCTATATGGGGTCAAAGGGATCATTTTTGGACTACTCATTAATGGATGTAATGAAAGCATACAAACCCAATTTGAGTAAGATCTATATGACAATTTGAATCTTATGGCAATTTATGTCGATTTCATATGGGTAATTTGTATGGGGGCTAGGTCTGAACATGAACCGATTCTCACCAATTTCAATAGCGTTCATCCCATGGCCGACAAAAGCTTACGTATCAAATTTCATCAAAATACATTCATATTTGCGACCTGCAGTTTGATTACAAGCTTTACATGGACACACAGACGGACGGACGGACGGACGGACGGACGGACATTGTTAAATCAACTCAGAAAGTGATTCTGATTCGATCGGTATAATTAAAGATGGGTCTAGGTCAAATATTTTTGGTTGTTACAAACAGCAGCACAAAGTCATTATACCCAAACCACGTAGTGGTATAGGGTATAAAAACAAAACCATATGAGTTACACTTAGAAACTATTTTTAAAATAATAGTGAGCAGCGCCTTCATTGTTGAAGATGAACTCAAAAAATCGTTGTGGCATAATACACTGTGCGGCATCAGGTTAGCACCCCCCCCCTCCCCACCCCAATTGACTCATATGTAAAGGGTCCGCCAAATAACTTTTTTTTTTTGAAAATGCTATAAAAAAAACTACTGAATATTCTCTCAAATTTCTTTTGTTATTTGAAAGCACAATCCTTCCGGTTAATATTGGAAAATAATTTCATTCAAACGGCTGCCTGGGCTGGCCAGGCAGTAGCTTATATGATCGGTCCAATTTTTAAGCACATTATCGATTGTGTACAGCTGTATTTCACCAATGGCTTCACGAATATTGTCCTTTAAAGCGTCAATTGTCTCTGGCTTGTTGGCGTAACACTTATCTTTGAGGGCACCCCAGAAATAATAGTCCAACTGTGTCAAATCGCAGCTCCGAGGTGGCCAAACGGCATCAGCTCTGCGGCTGATAATGCGATCTTCAAAAACAGGGCGCAAAACATCGAGTGTAGCTTCGGCTGTGTGGCACGTAGCGCCGTCCTGTTGAAACCAAATGTTGCCAATATCCTCCTCTTCAATTTTTGTGAACAAAAATTCGTTCAACATGGCCCGATAACGATCGCCATTGACTGTAACGGCCACTCCTTGCTCATTTTCGAAGAAAAATGGCCCAATTATGCCTCTGGACCAAAATCCGCACCAAATAGTGACTCGTTTTGGATGTATCGGCTTTTCAATGTATGCGTGCTGGTTTTCTGTGCCCCAAATTCGACAATTTTGCTTGTTTACATACCCGCCAAGATCAAAATGAGCTTCATCTGAAAAGATGATTTTTTTTGCCAAATCGGCATCTTCTGTAAGTCGATCGCAGGCCCACTTAGCAAAGCGAAAACGCATTGGATGGTCAGTTGGCTTCAACTCCTGAACCAATTGAACTTTGTATGGCGTCATACCAAAGTCTTTATGCAAAATTCGTCTCAATGATGCCTCCGAAATGTTCAATTCTTGAGAACGACGGTGAATTGATGTTGATAGCGCTTCACGCACACTTTCTGCCACAGCAGCAATATTCTCGTGTGTCCGCACTGTTTTTGGCTTTTTACGCTTTGGTTTATCGATGAGGATACCAATTTCTTTCACTTTTTTTCACAAGATAACGAACGTACGGAGCTGACGGTGCTTCTCTTCTTCCAAAATCCGTACGCAATTTTCGCACACATTCTGCAACATTACCTGATTTTCAAAGTAATGTCGCAATATTTCCCAGCGTTGTTCAAGCGTACACAACCATATTCGTTCAGCAGAAGGATAAAACTAATTATCTGTCAAATCAGACATGAGCTAGGTGTTACCCTTCACGAAATAAGCAATAGTTGAAAAAAAACGTTAGATGGCGGACCCTTTATATTGTTTGTTATATTTTCCTATTGAACGTAAATTTAATCGCTGGTAAAAGAAATTAAAGCTCGATAGATGAATCGTTTTTATTACGTATTATGTGCGATTTTGTTTCATTTTGTAACGAAAAAACATGCACTTATTTTGCGTCATCAGATTGGCGCCTCCCATTTTTAGTTATCTCGCTTATTTTGGCAATCACGGTTACCATTTTTTTTTTGTGTGAACCTAAATCAAAGAAAAAACTGGGGTTTTAATAGTGATAAGGAAAACTGCACAAATAAAGAAACAAAAATTAAAAAAAAAAAAAACAAAACTTAATATGCTGAGAATAGAAATGCGCTCAAGTTTTGCACATGACGTGGTCTACTCAGTGGAATAACGTTGTCTTTTCTGATGAAAGTAAATTTATTTTGAATGACCCGATGGGTACAATTATTCTTTTCATAACCTACATAAGGAAGAGCATTATTTGGACCACCTGGACAGCACAGGGTTTGTGAGGGTGTTGGGAGCAATATCCAATTATGCGAGTTGTAGTCTATAACATTGCGTATGAATGCGGAGAACTACAGCAGTGCACAGTGGGCACAATGACCGGTTTCTGAGGCAACAATTCCCAGGATGCAGCTAGGCCTCTGTAACTTCGTACAGATGACTATGAGGGTTTTCAAAATCCTCAATAAAATTTTCAAGTCCATCAGACAGTGCCACGCCCACTTCCAGAATAACGTTGTACTGCTTCTATGACTAAACGTCAAGCTTAAACTGATAGAGTTTCATGATTTCTTGTAGGTCTCTATAAAAAAATTTTTTTAATCGATATGCTCACTGCCGCTCCTTCTTTCATCGGTGGGCTTATCATTATCAGCAAATGGCTTTTGAATTGAATGACAACATTTTGCTAGATATATCATTTATTCATTAATTTTTGTATCTAATAGTTAAGAAAAACAAAGTTTATTGAAAATTAAATCAGAAAATAAATAAAATAATATTCTTCTTTTCCTAATGTTTATTTGCCATGGAGATTTAATCCATTTAATCCATTTAATTATACATATATGTATATGTAAATGATAGAATTTGATAACAAAATCTTACTTAAAAAATCATTCAACGTTTCATCAACTTCTAATTCTAAATCAAAGTGATATAGAATTTGTGTGTCCTCTTCACAATCAGAAACATCATCATTTTCAACGGAACTTGATGTACTAGGCAATTGAAATTCAGAAATTTCAGAAATCTTTAAAAGAGAAATAACTTCTCTTGGCAGCTGCAACCTTTTCTTTGCTGAATGTCGGTTTTTCACACAAATGCTAGATAATAACGGATCAGAAGAATCCATTGCTCTGTTAAACACATCTGTTATATTGTGTTCTCTGGAATCTGCTCGATGCTTTCCTTTTTATAGAATTTGTTTATAGCTTCCGAAGTGTTCTCTCCAGCACATCCAAGAGGCACACTTGGGGCTTGTAGTATTTGTGAAGAATATGCTAAAATGTTATGCAAGGTCGCTGACATTGGATACTATTCATAGTTTTTAAAATATTTTTCGGCAGTTCCATAACAAAAATTCTTTAGATTTTCGACACTTGTTTCAAATTCACTGGAAATCGCAATTAGTATGATATACAAATGTTTTATAAGCTCGATATCAACGTTTGTTATAGATGCAACTAATTTCGGATTTGAAAATGCTTTTCGCGCGGTGTTGCCGTCATTCGTTGATCCACTGCCATTACTTTTCGGCTTATGGAGATGAAGTCCCATTTTCTGCCAGAATTGTTCTTGAATTTCACTTTTTCTCTGTTGCATCAGTACTTTATCCTCAGCACTTCGTATTTGCCATTTTTTTAAATGAAGTCTATATGAAAGATTAAGAACAAATTCAGGACATCGAATCCAGGCATGTAATGGGCTTATACCATATTTTAATGAATTTAATTTCGGCTGAAACACCACTGAGCTTAAATCTTTTATCGTCAAAAACTGCTGACTTTGTTTCTGTTAGCACGTTCAGCACTTTCCCATCAATTAAAGTCATAATAAGTTTATACTTTACTGAAATCTTTCTACCATTTACCAAAAAATATTCGAAAGGTATAAGGTTTGATATCTGATGATCCAGATTGCTTTTTTCCTTTAAAATATGCTCCTTGGTTTCCTTTATAAATTCAATTTTAGGTGGTCGGCAAATAGGGACAGATTTAGGAGTACGGTTTATTCAAACGATTGCATTATGTGACGTTACTATTTTCAATGGTATAACTGACATTACAAAGAGCGCGTTGTCTAAGCTTTCCGGGGCATTGATGTTAAATATTTTCTTAAATGAACTTTGCCCTGTGGAACCGTCAGAACCATAACTTAGAATTAAGGTGACTTCACTGAAATCAGCCACTAGCATCAAAACTTCTTCTTGTTATGATAAAATTCTCTTCGCTGTATGATCAACCAAGTTTTGTAGAGGAATTTGTGCCAATGATTCCGTTATGGTAAGTCCTTTAGGTCGACATTGCAGCTTATATTCTTGATTTTTTTTGTAACTGGTATAAATGTCACAATTGTGTGACTTATTTAGTTCCCTCATGTTAATATATTATTGTTTTGTTAAATTATTATCTATCAAAAATACTAATGCTTCTGCAGGAGAGAGTGATAATGGCTTTTTGTCATCAGAAGTTAGCAATTTTCTAATTTATTTGGCCTTGATGGAGATGAAGCTGCTTCCCTTAAAACAAAACTCAAGTCATTTTTTTTTTTTTGATGCGTAAGCTGAAATTGAAGCTGCATGAACCAATAAGGTGGTATCGTTACCCTGTGTGGACGAAACTTCTTCACTTTTTGCTATTTTAAGCTCAGTCACATAAAATAACCATAACCTTTCTTTATTTTCGAACTGCTTCGCACACCTTTTGTTTTTGTTCCACTTTTGGTTAGCTTGTGTGCAAAAATTATTAATTTTCTTTTTAGCTGTTATCATACAGTCTTATTTAGCGTGTTTTTGAAATTTCGTAGAAATCCAGCTCATAACATTAATGGCATTTCGGTTATTTTCCAACCAAAATTTTACAATATCCGCATTTTTAATTTTAATGCAATCTAAAATCGGAAATATTATAATTTATGGCAAATTCCTGCAGTTGATTTTATAAACACTTGAAAGTACACATTATTACCTTTCTACACATATACGTTTTTCCACCAAAACGCACCAATAAACAAAGTACTATTCCAAGAAACAGGGACGATCACCAAAACTACATACAAGAGACGACACGCTTTAACACACACAATTTTATACTTCAGCATAATTTTTATAAAATTTCTTAATAATTTCTGAATTTACATTTCCATTTTACAAAATTTGCATAAACTTAAAACTTTTTATTAAACAATCATATGTTTTTATTTCTTATTTGGGCGCAAATGTCACAAAATGAAACACAACAAAGGACTTCAACTTTGACAGCTTGGCTTTAAATCATGAGTCGCCACGTGACTCTAATATTTTATTTTTGTGTATTTTCAAATGATAGGTAAAAATAGCTGTCGTTACTTTTTAAAAAAGTTCACTTCAAAAATGGACTTTTTGCCTCAGAAACCTGTCATTGCGCCCATAGTGCAGTGTTTTGGAAACGGCTTTTTACAACTTTCAAAACATATTTAAAAATCCTAAATGGCTTTTTCAATACTACCTAAATATCATAGAGAACGTCTGGGAATGGTTGCCAAGGAAAGTGCACGAGTGCGGACTATAATATAACACAAAAGACAATTTAATCGAAGGCATCATAAAAGTTGATCAAATATTTCACTGAATTTCCTTGAACAACTTTACAATTCAATTCCCAATCGAATTTTCGATGTGATGTCAAACAAAAGCTATAGCACGCATTACTAAAGCTATCTGAAATATAATATGTAAGTAATAAAAAAATATATAATTGCTCTAAATACTAACTAAATTGAAATATTTCGCCTCATTATACCCTATACCACTATGTGGTTTGGGTATAATGACTTTGTGCTGCTGTTTGTAACTACCAAAAATATTTGACCTAGACCGATCTTTAATTATACCGATCGAATCAGAATCACTATCTGATTCGATTTAACGATGTCCGTCCGTCCGTCCGTTCGTCTGTGTGTCCATGTAAAGTTTGTAATCAAACTGCAGGTCGCAAATATGAATATATGTTGATGAAATTTGGTATATAAGCTTTTATCGGCCATAGGATGAACGCTATTGAAATTGGTGAGAATCGGTCCATGTTCAGACCTAGCCCCATACAAATGACCACTATGAAATCGACTTAAATTTCCATAAGATCCAAATTATCATATAAATCTTAGTCAAATTGGGTTTGTATGAGTTTTTTTTTTTTTTTTTTTTTTTTTTTTTTTTTTTTTTTAAGTGTTTATTTAAAGAAAATTCGTGTAAGTATTTAGAACTATAAATAAACAAATAGTAACTATAAATTATTATTATACATAGTCCCATAATCGGGCTCTAAAGTACACTAATTCTATCTGAAGTTTTAGATATATTTTTTATATACATAAGATTTATTTTATATACATAAGTATAATCGATATGATATAATGTAACAAAAAAATTTCAAAAAAAAAGTCACTTCTATATTTATGTAATAAAAGGTTCAGTCAAGGGGTAAAAGTAGGAAGGGGAGATTTTAGTTAAGCCACCAAAATTTTTTTTTATTTATGTTTGGAAAAATGTTTTTATCACCTGAATAAATACTTGTATCAAAGCTAGTATTATCAAGTGTGATTTGATTGCAATAAATAGCTTTTTTATTGGCTCTCCTATATATATGGTAAAATATAGGTATGCCTATTTCATTTTGGATAAATCCTTTAATGTCGAGGTATACAAAAGCTTCAGGTGGTACACATCCACTTTGGAGGGTTTTTTTTATGTATCTTTCGTCACTGTAATATGGTGACATAATTAAATTATTTTCATAGCATACAGAGCTCTTTGCAATATAATTTATAATTATATGAATAATAAAATTGTCTATTCTACTTATTTTTGCTGCATTGTATAATTTTTGATTTGATATGTATTTTACATAATCGCTATTTGGAGATCTATACAGGGATGTGCATGATCTTAGACATTTTCTTTCAAAAACTCGAATTTTGTCCATATATGATGGAGAAATGTTAAACCAGATTTGGCAACCGTATGTTATAATAGGTCTAATTAGTGATTGATATAGTAAGACCTTGACTCTAGAATTGATGTATTGTGAATAAAACAGTTTCTTGTACATGAAAAATGCATTTCTTGCTTTAATTATTTGTGTATTTATATGAGAATTGAAATATAAAAACTTATCTAGATAAATTCCCAAGTATTTTACGACTTGTTTGTTGGGTATACATATATTGGTATTTGCTTTTATACCAAAATCTTTCCATTTTGTTCTTATGTTGTGATTACATTTTCCTACTGGCGGACGGAAGAGAATGGTTTCACATTTTTTAAAATTAATTTTCATTTGCCAGTCTATAGCGTATTTTTCAACTATATTAAAGTATGTTTGTAATACATTATTAATTTTCTCTATTTTATTATCGGCGTGGTATATTATAATATCATCTGCAAAAGCGATGATATTATCAATTTTCGTTAATAAATCAAATATAAAGAGATTAAATAGAATTGGGGAATTCACTGTTCCTTGTTGAAGACCATTTACTGCCATAAATGTTTTTGTACTTATTTGTTTCCTATTGCCGACTAAAAAGATTTGTTGTATATCATGTTGTGTAATAGTGTTATTAAATGCATAGGTATGTTGTATTTCAATAATTTGTAAATTAATGCCGGTATCCATATCCTATCAAACGCCTTTTCGAAATCAATCAAACAGGCACCTGTACACAAGGAATTATTGAGGTTCCAATGAATATTTGAGACAAGCAGATGTGTTGCATGAATTGTCGAGTGTTTGTATTTGAATCCGAATTGTCTCTCATTATTTAATTAATTTTTTTCACAGAATTTAACTAAATTATTGTTTACGCAAATTTCAAACACTTTACTAATATTTGGTAGTAAACTAATAGCACGGAGATTTTTTAGCTTACTTGTATCCTTATTTTTTTTGGGCAAAATTACGACTTTCGCTACTTTCCATGCTTGGGGGAAATATGAATTGTTTAGCATTTTATTCAAAAGAGTGCAATATTCACGGACCATTACATCAGGAATATTTTTTAATACAATATTTGGGATATTATCTAAGCCTGAAGAAAGTTTTTTTTTCAAACTTTTGAAAATGTATAACAGCGAATTATGCGTTATAAAATAATTTTCATTTATATATTCATTAATCTGGTTAGCCTTGAAATTATCCGTAAATGTTAAAAGAGATGATAGATTAGTTTCATATTCATTTTTTCTTTCCAAAAAAAGTTTTGAAACAAGTATTCACATCAATATGCACTCTATTTTGAGGATCGATTTCTTTGAAGGAGTGAATTGACTCTAAATAAGCCCCAATGGTGTATAAAATTTGACTTTGATCTTTTACTATGAAGTTACTACTTTCTTCATCTCTTTCTAGATCGTCAGGTGATATACCCGCATTTCTAATAAAAAATTCTTCATCTTGTGGGATTTGAAGAGTTTTAATATTCACCGGTTGTATTGACCTAAACTGTTTTTTTACTTCACAAAACGTATTTGAGGAGTTCTTATGATCAATATTTTTAAGTTTCTCTCGTATATGTGTATTGACTGCTATAGTAAAGTTATCATTAATTAGCTTCTTGATTAGTTTAATTTTGCATTTTAATAAATTAAGTTCAACTGGCAATAATAAGCGCTCTAATCGGTTGTGTTTTTTGATTAGAGTTAAAATTTTGTTTTTTTCTGATTGCAATTTCCTTATAGTTGCATTTGTATATTTTCTTGTTGAGTCAATGTTTTGAAATTTAGGAACTAATTTTTCAATTGAACGCATAATCACGTCATTTAACTTAATTAAATAAAAATCTATTTCTGAATTTGTGAGATTTTTCTCATTTGGGATAGGTTCGTTAACGTTATAATCATTTACAATACTATTCTTAAACTTTTTCCAGTTAGTTTGTTTATAGTTAAACTAGATGTAACCCGGTGTGCTTCGCTACACCCTCCCCCTACCCCTCCCCCTTCGGAATCGTTATGAAAGGGCTCACGCAAAGTCCCAAGGCTCTCACTAATACAGTAATTCAGATGTATCACATTTAATATTAAGTTTGTGTGTGGGTACCCCGCCCATTTGTCTAATCCCGCCCATTTTTTGTCTGACTACTCATGTCAATAATAGATGACTTGAGACAAATTTGCAAAACTTTCTCCATCATAGTGCTTAATATATATGATATTAAAAATTTACTTTGTATGGGAGGTGCCACGCCCACTAAAAATATTTAAAAAAATTTAAGGCTGTAGCACTCCATATCCGCAGTAAGACTCTGTGAAAATTTCAGGAAGATCAGATGTGTAGTTACGGAGATTACCTCCTACAAACAAACAAACACACATTATTATTATGCTAGTATAGATTATTAGTATAAATTTTTTTTTCAATGCATGCTGATGCTGATATACAATTTTTTTTTTTTTTCATTCGGTACAACAATTATCAGATTTTTCGGCGTTCCTACACTGGAGCAAAGTACATGTAGCTGCCCATGAGAAGAAGACGGATTATCCATATTAGATCTGGCAGCACTTAACTTTGGCCTTGAACTTAGAATATCATTTGGCAATTTTTCTTTTTAGCGATTTTTGCTTTTTCCCATTTTTGATTTTAAAGATTTTTGTTTTTTGGGCGATTTTTATTTTTCGCGATTTTTGGGTTTGCCGATTTTTGATATTGGCGATATATTTTCCACGACAAATCACATTGATAACTAATGAACTTATCAAAAGACTGTCGCTTTCGTAGTGCTTCATATTTTTTACATAGGAGGTGCCACGCCCACTAATCCCATCCCGCCCAATTTTTATTGGACTACTCAAATTAATATCTGATGGACTCATGCAAAATGTAGAGTCTTTCCCTTTTATATTACACCAGTTATATGATATTAGATATTTACTTTGCATGGACGGTGCTACGCCCACTGCTTCGATCACGCCCATTTTTTTTTTCGACTAATCACACAAAGAACCTATGGGCTCACGCAAAGCCACAAAGCTCTCTCTTTTACAGTACTCCAGAAATATGATATTAAATTTTTACTTTGTATGGGTGGTGCCACGCCCACTGCTCCGATCACGCCCATTTTTTGTCTAACTAATCAAATGAATAACTTATGGGCTCACACCAAGTTCCAAGACTCTCACTATTACAGTACTTCAGATATATGGCATTTTATATTTACTTTGTATGACAGGTGCCACGCCTATTGGTCCGATACTGCCCATTTTGCATCCGACTACTCACATTAATAATAGGTGACATCAAAAAAATTTTAAAAGCTCTATCTATCACAGCACTCGAGATATATAATATTGAACTATTACTTGTATGGGAGGTACCACGCCCACTTATCCGATCCCGCCCATTTTCGGCGTAGGTACTAATATTAACAATAGGTGATCTCACACAAATTTGCAAAGCTCTCTCTATCATAGTACTCAATATATGTATATGATATTAAAAATTTACTTTGTGTAGGAGGTGCCACGCCCACTAAAAATATTAAAAAAAAATATAGCCTATAGCACTTCCCATATCCGCAGTAAGACTCTGTGAAAATTTCAAGAAGATCAGATGAGTAGTTACGGAGATTACCTCCTACAAACAAACAAACAAACAAACAAACAAACAAACAAACAAACAAACACACATTACCTCTTTATAATATTAGTATAGATTGGGAATCAGGCATTTCTTTAAAAAGAGTGATTGGGTGATCATTTACATCTTGTAAAACTAAAATTTGTATTGCATTATGGTCGCTATCATAATCAAGGTTCTTAAGACAGTTTATTGTATTATTCTCCTTGTGTATGGATAAGCGTGAGTCAGCTATACAGAGGTCTAGATACGAATTACAACGCGGGTAAGAGGGTGCAGCTGAGGCATATAAAGTACACCTAAATAGAATTTCATTACCTGATAGCCATTCTTTTAGCATATTACCTTTTGCGTTGTTTGTGTCATTACCCCAATCTGTATGTTTGCAATTGAGGTCTCCTGCTAATATATAGTAGTTATTGGCGTTTTGTAAATTTAGGGATTGAAAAAGTTGTAATAATTCGGTTTTTAAATTGTTATTATTATTACCGGAAGGGTAATAAGCCGATATTACGAATAATGTTTTATTAGCAATCAATGGTATTTTTAATATACAAGTTTCCAATATTTTAAAAGAATTTATAGTAGTGTTGGTATAGTTCTGATATTTGATGTCTTGTTTAATTAAAACTCCCGTTCCACCTCCCCTAACAGAGTTAATTTTATCTTTGCGTATAAATTCGTAGTTTTTAAAAGTAACTTTATGTCTGTTATTTAATTTTGTTTCGTTTAGAAGTACTAAGTCCGGGTTATATTTGTTAATAAAATTACATAAGTCGTATCTTCTACTTAATCTAATAAGAGAATTAACGTTAATTTGAATTATATTAAGATTTTCTACAATACTTTCAGCCATGATGATTATTTAAGCCTCTAACAATGAAAAGATAGAATCTATTCTAGATGCTTGAATTTGTAGTTGTTTATGTAGATTAACTATTTGATTTGAGAGGTTTTGCATTGAATTTTTGAACTCTTCTAAAGCTAGTTGTATCGGATTTGTATTATTTTGTTTTTGTTTTTTACAGTATCAGAGAAGCTAATATTAGGATTTATATTATATGATGAATTTGTAGTTCTATTTTGTCTTAAGATTTGTTTTTTGGCCCGAAGCTTCTGTTGAATTTCCTTATATTTTTCGCATCCTTTATATGATGCAGGGTGGCCATGTTTACCACATACCACACAAAACAGTTTATCCCTTTCATTATCAGGTACATTTTTTAGGGTACATTCTCCAACTCCATGACTTTCGTTGCATTTAACACATCTTTTAGCTAGATAGCAATTAGATGCACTATGAAAGAAACTCTGACAGTTTCTACATTGAGTAATTTCAGGCTTTTTTAAGGGTTCCCATCGAATACAGCGATGAAGCAAAGCCTTAATTGCATGCAATTCATTAGCTTTGCTATTGCTACTTATTTGCACTAAATAAATTGGCAGAACATATTTTTCACTTACTGATTTTTTGGTTTTGAATTCGTTTACTTTTATAAATTTCAAGTTCTCATTTTCGGATGCTCTTAGTTCTTCTAAAATGTCATTAGTATCAATGTTAGCACAGAGGCCTTTTAGTAAGTATGTTTTTGTTTTCATATCTTTTGGAGTAAAAGTAAAAAAATTTGTTTTTGTTTTTTGTAAATACGCTTTTACTCTGTTATAATCCTCCATTGATGACACATAAAGAGATATTTTTTTGTTATAAAATTCTCTTATTTTAAAGTCTTTTAAATTAAGACCTTTTTTTTATAAACTTAACAAGTTCATTGGGATCCACACCAAAAACGTTGAGAGGTGGGATTTTTTTATTTTTGTTTTGAGTATTGTTTGTTGTATTTTCATTATTTAGAGTATTATTGTTTAAATTATTATTTTTTGTGTAGCTATTAGATGTTGATGCTTGTTCATGCTCTTGTATATGTTTTTCAAATATTTGTAAATATTCTTTGTTACACTCTTTGTCATTATCGAGAATGGCATAATAATTATTTTTTAGCTGTTTTGCCATTGTTGCACTTAATGCTTCACTTTTTCTTTTTCTCTCATTTACTGATTTCACATTATTTTGTATTGATTAATTATTTACATTGTTTTTTTCATTATTGATTAACGTATGTTGAGCATTAAGCTCTGACATAGTTTTTTGAATTGTTTTTTTTTTTTTAATTTGTTGTTTAAGAGTCTCTTTCTCTAGTTAAAACAACGACGCAACAAAAATATGCGTTGAAAAATGAAAAAATAAAAACACGTAGAACAATGGATATAGTTTCACTTTCCGCTAGACGTCCGTCTTTCATGACAGTCACGATAGAACTCCCTGGGTTTGTATGTGTTTATTACATCCATTAATCAGTAGTCCAAAAATGATCCCTATGGGACAACTCTTAGTCATAGGCCCCATATAGAGCTGCTTCCCGATCTTCACTTAAATCTATCAAAAAACAAAAATATTGCACTGATTCTTCTCAAATTTTGTTTGTAATATTTTTGCAAAATACAAGAGACCTTACCAAACATGGTCAGGATCGGTCCATTTTTGGGCCTAGTCCCCATATAGATATAGCATCCAATAAGAACTTTTTCATATCTGCAGACAAAAAAATTATAATAAAAATCGCACTCAAATTTGGTTTATGTTTATTTTCTATGTCCAGTTAGTTGGGCCTATGGGGTAGGGTCTCTAAACGCATAGTATAGGGTATCCTATAGTCGGTCTAGACCGACTATAATTTTCTTACTTGTTTTTAAATATATTTTTATTTTTAAATATATCAAAATATTGTCTTGAGCAGTCATTGTTGAATTGTTAATTGGTTTAGATTATATTTAACATTAACGGTCAGTGAAAGAGATGGTGCTTACCTGATGACGCTTACCTGTGATTGTCTCTCAGGCTTCAGTTACACAGCTTTGACATCTACAATATTGTCGTATTGCTTATACCACTAAAGATTTTGCGTACCATAATTCCCCAGATGTTTCCATTGGGATTCTGGTATGGAAAACAGGCAGACCATTGCAGTTGAGGTACATATATTGTGTGACTCTAACCACATGCGAGTCAGATTACTGGTGTGAGCTGCTGCATTATATTGCTGTACAATCATATTTTTTTAACGCTTTTCTTCAAATTACCGATTGTGATTTGTCCCTTGGATAAATTTTGTGGTTCATGATGTAAATATCTCCAGTGCTAGCCGTAATCATCCGGAACGTCAAAGTTCAATTTTTTCTTGTTGGTAGGAATTATCTTTACAGATGATGTTCCAAAATATGTTAAGTACAGATTTAAAAAATTTTCTTACATTATATTTTTAGCACTAATCGGCCGGCTTTTTTGTGCCGGCCAGTAATCGTGGTGCATTTTTAATTTTTTGATGGCGTATTATCGTGGCAGTTTTCGCTGATTGTTGGCGCTTGTGACAATTTTAGGTTTATTTCGTGCGGTATATGGCTCAAAATGGAACTCCAATTTTTGCACTCTTCTCGCAGTATCTGTGGCTGTAGCAAATTGTCTTTGGTTTATCGGCGCAGAAAAGTGACTTTACATAATCCAAAAGTAAACACACACGAAACTAATAGTCTACACTATACCCTATATCATGCGCCAAGATACCAGTCTCTCAGGTTCAACTAATTGGATAAAAAAATAAACATAAACCACATATGAGTGGGATTTTTATTCAATTTTTTGAATTTGGATATGAAAAAATTAATATCGGATTGGGTACTAAGTTGAAAAATGGACCGAACACGACCATGTTTAATGAAGTTACATATTTTCTGCAAAAACCTAAAAAAACCAAATATGAAATATATCTGTGGACTATTTTTGTTTTTTGATTGCTTTAAAGGGGGGGAGGTTTTAAAAGCGAAAATAGGCGTATTTTCATAATTTTTTTTTTGGAAGACATGAATAGTGTTGGATTATTTATTTCATATACACGTTATAGCATAACATTTGAAGAATATTTGAAAAAATTTTTAATTAAAATTATAATAAATAAGTCCGTGACAGCGACCCTCCGAACATTGTTGTTTTGCGGTGAACATCATAAACACGAAGAGTTTTTAAATTTTTTTTTTTTTTTATGGCAGCATTTTGAAGTGAAAAACACGATTTTGTACAAAATTTCGGTGAATTTATTGTTAAAAAATGGGAAAAAAAATGGAAAATTAAAAAAAACTCTTACCTGGTGATTTATATGTAGAAATAGTGTGTTAAATTTCAAAAGAATCGGACAAGCAGATTTTGAGGTACGATGTTCACGGACTTCAAACATTTATTTGCGAGAAAATCTATCTAAAGTTTTTAAGATCTGATTTATGTACGATATGCCGTATGAGGGCGGTCGTTTGAAACGCTGTATCTGCGTTAGCTTTGTTCCAATTATATTGAAATTTTGACACAACACTCTCGACATGTTGTACACTCAGTAAGACCGGGAAGCAGCTTTATATGTGGGCTATAACTAAGAATTATCCTACAGGGTTTATTTTTAGACTGCTGATTAGTTGATGTAAAAAACAAGTAAGAAAATTATAGTAGACCGACTATACGATACCCTATACCATACTTTAGAGACCCCATCTCTTCGGTCCAACTAATTGGATATAGCAAATAAGCATAAACCAAATTTGAGTGGCATTTTTATTAATTTTTTTGGCTGCAGATATGAAAAAGTTCATATCGGATGATATGTCTATATGGGGACTAGGTCCAAAAATGGACCGATCCTGACCATATTTGGTAAAGTCACTTATACTTTGAAAAAATATATACAAACCAATAGTGGATGTAATCAAACTGCAGGTCGCAAATATGAATATATTTTGATGAAATTTGGTATATCAGCTTTCATTGGCCATGGGATGAACGCTGTTGAAATTGGTGAAAATCGGTCCATGTTCAGACCTAGCCCCCATACAAAGGACCCCTATGAAATCGACATAACTTTCCATAAGATCCAAATTATCATTTAGATCTCAGTCAAATTGGGTTTGTATGTGTTTATTATATCCATTAATCAGTAGTCCAAAAATGATCCCTATGGGACAAGTCTTAGTTATAGGCCCCATATAGAGCTGCTTCCCGATCTTCAATTAAATCTATCAAAAAAGAAAAATATTGCACTGATTCTTCTCAAATTTTTTTTTGTATATATTTTTGCAAAATACAAGAGACTTTACCACGCATGGTCAGGATCGGTCCATTTTTGGGCCTAGTCTAGATATAGCATCCGATATGAACTTTTTCATATCTGCAGCCAAAAAAATTAATAAAAATCCCGCTCAAATTTGTTTTAAACTTATTTTCTATATCCAGTTAGTTGGGCCTGAGAGATAGGGTCTCTAATCGTATGGTATAGAGTATCGTATAGTCGGTCTAGACCGACTATAATTTTCTTACTTGTCAATATTGCATTTATAACTATGCACCCAAAAAAACATGTTTTGTAATGGATTATAAAACACAAAAAATTAGTTTTTGTTACTTCCGTTATCAATTTGTAATGCTCTTTCAAATGCCATCCATAAAAAATTTCTATTTTTTGTGTAAATGCAATAAATCGCTAAAAAAAAAACAAAGCAACACAGTGCATATATGTTGGAGCTGATTTACTTCACTAATAATATTGAGTTCTTATTTGTTTCTGATTTATAAAGAAAATGTCAAAGTTAAGTATAAAATATAGTTCAAAATAATTTTTTTTTTTAAATTTAGGTAAGTCTAATAATATATAAAACTAATTGTTGGTAGTCCATTCCAACTTATATATTTTTTTCATTTTTTGTTTTTATAAATTGCAGTATGAAATGGTAACCAAAATATTGGCACATTTGTTTCAAAAGTTGATCTATATATTGCATGACAGGTTACAAATATGTGGCAAAGTTTTTGCTTTATTTAAAGTAAAACATGTGTTCTTGAGGCTGATTAATTTCTAACTCAATCAGTAAAATAAAGATAAAGATCGAAAATAAGATTTTTTTATTTTTATATAAAATAATAAAATAAAATTTATATAAAATAATGTGAGTTTAGCAAAAACAAATTTTCATGTAGCTTTATTTAAAGTAAAAGTATTTGACCTTGAGCCTGGATACTTTCTAACGCAATCAATAAAAGATATTTTCTTAAAGCTTTTTTATCACAAATTTTTTACCAAGTGATAGATAATAACGTTAAACGGCAAATCAAAGTTGTCTAAAAACTTTGAAGCACAGTGGTTGATGCAAAGGATTTCAGTAGCCAAATTCAAATTTGAAATAAGAAAAATAATAAATTATTAGCCGCACACGCGAAATTTTTTCCATGTTGTAACCTTGGTCATCGCAGTAAGTGCAATGCGTTATAATCAGTGCTCCAAACCTTTAAACAGAGGGAAATTTTACGTTGTCCAGTGATTGTGATATATTATGTTGTTATTGTGATTGATTCGAATAATTTCGGTAGGAATCAATATTTCTTGATATGTTTAATGATTTTTTATTTATTTTATACTATTTGTTAAACGTCAAAAAAGGGTTGTGTTTTACTGACATTTTTATTGATTTTGTTATTTATACGGCACTTATTAATACTTCAGTTTGCTTTCACATTGTATTGTATACTCAATATATTTGGTGAAATAATTCTATCCAAATTAACTGCGAATGACCATATTATAGGCTGCATCGCTTTTCCGTGATATAACCGATATCTTATTACCGGCTGATCCGAATACTAAATGGATCAAAAATTCTCCATAAATGAATTATCGAATATCTTTAAATACATATTTACATCTGTATCTAGAACAGTCTTTTCTTCGTATAATTCGATTATAAAAATAATGGTATAATGAATTTGTGCTGATGTTTTTAACTACCAAAAATATTTGACCAAGAATATTTGACCATCTTTTATTATACCCTATACCACTATGTGGTTTGGGTATAATGACTTTGTGCTGCTGTTTGTAACAACCAAAAATATTTGACCTACACCCATCTTTAATTATACCGTTCGAATCAGAATCATTATCTGATTCGATTTAACGATGTCCGTCCGTCCGTCCGTCTGTGTGTCCATGTAAAGCTTGTAATCAAACTGCAGGTCGCAAATATGAACATGTTTTGACGAAATTTGGTATTTGATCTTTAATCGGCCATGGGATGAACGCTATTGAAAGTGGTGAGAATCGGTCCATGTTCAGACCTAGCCCCCATACAAATGACCCCTATGAAATAAACATATATTGCCATAAGATCTAAATTATCATACAAATCTTAGTCAAATTGGGTTTGTATATATATATAACATCCATTAATTAGTAGTCTAAAAATGATCTCTATTGGACAACACTTAGTCATAGGCCCCATATAAAGCTGCTTCCCGATCTTCACTCAAAAAACAAAAATATTGCACTGATTCTTCTCAAATTTTGTTTGAATATATTTTTGCAAAATACAAGAGACTTTACCAAACATGGTCAGGATCGGTCCATTTTTGGGCGTAGTCCCCATATAGATATAGCATCCGATATGAACTTTTTCATGTCTGCAGCCAAAAAAATTAATTAAATCCCACTCAAATTTGGTTTATGCTTATTTTCTATATCCAGTTAATTGGACCTGAGAGATAGGGTCTCTAAACGTATGGTATAGGGTATCGTAGAGTCGGTCTAAACTGGCTGTTATTTTCTAACTTGTTATATTTATTATACCGATCGACATGGAATCACTTTCCGAATCGATTTAGCGATGTCTGTCCGTCCGTGCGTGTGGTTATTATTATTATATTGTTTTATTATTATATTGTTTTATTGAATTGCTATCACAACAAGAATAAATCTTATAAATTACAGTGATAGCAAGTAACATTTGTAATATTAACATTGTCTGTCCATGTAAACCTTGTATCAAACTACAGGTCGTAAATATTAATAGAGTTTGACAAAATTTGGTACATCGGCCGTAGTATGAACGCTACTGAAATGGTGAAAATCGGAAAACCCAGTCCCCATACAAATGACCCCTATGAAATCGACTTAAAATGTCATAAAATTAAAATTATCTTACAGATTAATCAGTAGTCCAAAAATAAACCCTATAGAAGAATTCTTACTCATAGTCACCATATAAAGCGGCTTCCCCATCTTCAGTTAAATCAATCGAAAAACTAAAATATTGCACAGATTTTTCTCAAATATGGTCAGGATCGGTCCATTTTTTGACCTAGTTCCCATATACATATATGATCCACTACGAACTTTTTCATATTCAAAGGCAACAAAATTAATAGCACTGCCACTATAATTTGGTTTATGCTAATTTTCTATATGCAATTAGTTGAGCCTTATAGATACGGTCTCTAAATGCATGGTATAGGGTAACGTATAGTCGGTCTAGGCCGACTATAATTTTTCTTAATTGTTTAATATAATTTTTTTTCGCTTTTTGGCGAGGAAAAAATAGTTTTACTTTATTCCTTTTTTTTTTTTGTTTTTATTTGTTTTATTCAAAAAAAAAATATTTATACATAATACATATTATGCCTCTGCACCATATTGACTTTAATAGAGGCTAGTTGGCAATAATATTTTAGTTATTTAAAACACAAATTTTATAAAATAAAAAAATTAAATAAAAATAAATAAAAATTTATGATAATTTCATTCAGACAATAAATTTTAAGGGTATATTTACAAAAGTGTTTCTAAATTTTCAAAAAGGTATTTTGTTAAACACGATTTAAAAGTAGTAATTCTATTAATATCTTTAATATATTGCGGTAAACAATTGATATTCATTAGGTCGAGCAAATTCAATTCTTTTTTTGGGTAATTCCTTTTGAAATTTGTGAAATTCAATACATACTCAGATCGGTGCATACTGACGTCTAACATCTCAATTAGAGTTTCTTTCTAAAAGGTCAAAATTGTCGTACTGATATTAACCAAACTTGGTTTTTGTGCGTTTAGTACACCGCTTAATCAGTAGTCCAAAGTTGCTTCTCCATATACACTTAAATCAAGCAAAAAATAATATATTGAATAGATTTTTCCAAAATTTGGTTTCTATATGTTTTTTAGGAAACTTAGTGATTTCATTAAATATAGTTCCATTTTTTTAATCAAATTACATCCAATATCAAGTTTTTGATATCTGTAGGTTTCAAATTAATAACAATGTTGGCTTATGCTTATTTTCTACATCCTCAGTAAAATGGGATCCAATACCATTCTATTAACTCATGGAATAGGATATCGTATATTAGGTATAGAGTGAGCAACGTTCCCTCTTATTTTTTTTCACGCTACGCGAAAAAATAATGTTCTGCGCCCATATTTTGGTAAATTAAGACTTTTTATTTTTATAAGAATTTTTTATTATTAGAACAAGAAATTTAATTTTAGATTAATTACCACGTCGATCTTTATTATTTTTTGCAAAAATTGAAAACTTTTTGTACATCAATTTCATTTCCACGCTTTAAAAATAATTTGATACGCATGAGATGGTCCAAATGAAACGTCTCCAATCTGTTTCTGGCCTTTGTTTTAATGGCATTAATTTGACTAAATCCGCGGTCGCAATCTGGATTCTTGAAAGGTTGCAGAAACGTCTATTAAAGAGGAAAGCTCTTGAAACTCCTTCTCCTCCAAGGTCTACCATATACGGGTAACTGATTACGACGCGTTGTAATCTATAACTTTTGATTGGATTGGAACTTTGATATGCGGTTTTTTTTGTTTGGTAGGTGAGACTTTAGCCTTTAAGTTCCGCTATAAAACGTTATTCTCGACCGAAAATAAAAAAGTTAAGGAGTGTTTAAAATACATTTTCATTTGTAGTTGAATTTTAGTACAAAAGTGAAGGGTTAAAAGGTAAAAAAAGTTTTTTTTTTTTTAATATAGTGTCTTATTTTTTCATTTAATTTTACAACTAATACTTTTTAACAATTTTTTAAGTTAATTTTGTCAGAAAATGCCAAACTTTGGCCCCCGTAAACTTTTTAGTCCTAATGTGCGCAAGGGCCAAAGGATGTTTTTTTTTTTGAAAGATCCCGAGTTAAAATATAACTTATTAAGCAGCGAATGTAAAAGTTACCTATTATTGGTTCAAGATAGAGAAGTTTTAATGAAAATCTCTGTATGTTTAAATTTTTTTTTATTGTTTTTTTAAATATTTCTATATCAATTTTTATGGTAAATTTATGAAATATAACAATTTTTATTGTAAATTTACAAAATATTTAAATCAATAACATTTTTTCACTATATAAAAAAAGTGTAACTTATTGTTAGTGTAATGAAAAAGTACTTTAAATCAACTAATTTTAGTAAAAATTTCTTCTAAATAGCCTTGATTTTCATCTTCTAGAAGTTGTTTAGCTTCTTCGTCTAATTCAATAGAAGGAGTTTTCCATTTTTGACGAATGTTGGACATATATGGATCTGAAGTGCACAACAAAATAGCGATAAGGTCTTCATTAGTACAACATCTGGACATTTTCCTTGTGTTGTGCTCGCGAAAGAATCTATAGTCTTTGTTCCTTTTTTCTTGCGCTTCTTCAGATAGGTCTCCTATTGGTAGCATATTGTTTTGAATTATTTGTTCCCCATGGTACAAAATTTTATGAATTGTGGATGGCATATATCTCCAAGAGTATTTTTCATTATAAAGTATAGCTGTTTTATTGGCGTACTCTCCAAATTTGTTTCTATTTATCTTTCTGCTGCATGCTAGAACTTGTAATATGATTTTGAATCGTCTTATTTATTCATGATCTACACCTGTCATAGATGCTGTAGATATTTTTGTTGAATTTGTTTTTTTTTTTGCTTTCTTTTTTCTTCATTTTCTTTGCTTTTTCTCACTGTTTCGCCTAACGGACCAAATTCCAAATCATAACCCAATTTAGGAATATGCTCCATGAAACGTATTCTAGCATGAAGAGGGGACATTCCAGATTCGTAGGCTTCCTTAAAACTATCGTCTTCTGGTGGGGGTTGGCGTAATTGACCTGATGTCTTTTGGCATATAATGCAGCTTGACGTTGACTGTGTTCCAGTTAAAGATTGTGCAACTTTTCCATCAATCATTGTGAGACACATTTTAAAGTGTACTTCAATGTCTTGGTCATCAAATTTAAATGTTACTGGTTGAAGTTCCTTAATTTCATCTTTTATTTTTTGAATTTCTTCAGTTATGACATCTTTGGTTTCCTTTTTGAATGCAAATTTTATTGGTCTGCAATACTTTGTTGAAGAAGGAATTTAATTTTTCCATATATCAATTTCTGTTGCTCTACTAGTTGACGGCTCTAAAACGCTATACTTTTTTGTTAAGCGCAATGGAACGAAAGATACCATAAATAAATTAGCATCTGATAAATTTTCGGCATTAAATTGCTTGTATTGTTTCTGACCAGAGGAGCCATCACATCCCCAATTAGAAATTAAAGTAATGCTGCTATTACCAATTTTTTTCAAATGATCAGTATCAAGCGTATTTAGCAATCGTTCTGCAGTATGTTCAAGGAGATCTTGCAATTTTATTTCTGCTGATGTTGAAGTGACACTAATAGCAGATTGTGAAGGTAAGCATTCTTTTTTGGCAGAAACTAAATCTCGATACTATGGAAAAATCCCACAATTATTTTCATTGGCTCGCTTCCGCAATTCCTTATATTGATTTTTGGTCAATTTCAAATCCAAAAATAGGGCGAACGCTTCTTCCGGCGTAAATTTCCTATCTTCAATTGGTGTAGGAATGCTTTTCAAAATCCTCTTTGTGCGCCTTGGCCTCGCTTCTACTATTTTTTCAATTATTTCAATTTTATTTTTTTTATTTTGGGTTGGTTGAATTTGTTGCAAAAATGAGTCCTTAATAATTCTTTGAGAAATTTCTTCATTGATATTCTCCAACTTGCACCTTCGATATCTTTCACTACATCCGTCAATTGGTTTTGCTGGTGGACCCTTTTTTCCACTTTCGTTGGCAGTTGTAGATGCACTCTCAAAAATATGTTCCTTTATTAACCAGTCTTGGTAACGTTTGTACATCTTTGCCTTGCTATGAGAGCATTCAATATACCGTCTTTTCAAATTAGTAATTTTTCCTTTGTGCATTTCAATGTCTTCTAGATTACAATTCTTAAAGAAGTCGTTGCTCACTGTGTGCAAAATTACATCTCTACATCATGTCGTTGAAAATAAATATCTGCCAGATCTATGTAACAGTACTTAGCAATTGCACAAATTGTAATGAATAATAATTGTGGAAACATTATTATAAATACTCTTTCTTGCAATTATGTAAAATAAAAATTTGTATCTTTTATTACCACTTTTAGAAGCATAAATAACCCACACCCTAACCCCTTTTATAAGGTGAAGCATACCTGTTCATATCTTAAAGGGCTTTGTCGCAATAGTTTTATTTTACCATTTACAAATTTTTATCTTTTATGACCGCTTTTAGAAGCATAAAAAACCCACACCCTAACCCCTTTTAAAAGGTGAAGCATACCTGCTCATATCTTAAAGGGCTATGTCGCAATAGTTTTTTTTTTTTTAACATTTGCCCGTTATTTAAATTGTTTCCCATTTTGTCAGGTATTTATACTATATAACTCTAATTCAGACTATTAATGTTTTTGAAAGATACCTATGTAAATGTACCTGTAACAATTAAGCGCATTATATCTCAACACTTTTTATAAGTATATAACAACTCCTGACAACTCTACCGACACGCAAAAAATACACCGCGGTGCACCGGTACGACCAACTTTTGTATTCATAATACTCAGACGGACGGGCGGACATCGTTTAATCGACTCAGAAAGTGTTTTTGAGTCGATCCGTATAATAAAAGATGGATAAAGGTCCAATATTTTTGGCAGTTACAAACATCACCTCAAACTTAATATATCCTAACCACATAGTGGACAACTTTTCTATTCACAAATTTTGCAGAAAATATCTAACCTTGGGTCAGAAAAATTGTTCTGGTGCACACGGGCGGAAACTGGCGGGTATATAATGGGGTATAAGAGTATAGGGGAGGGTTCGGGCTATCGAAGAGTGCAAGATTTTGTCTGACTGCTTTTGACTGGCAGGAGTTATGCTCTATTAAGTAGGAGATTTTCGGAAAATTTGGACCATTTTTAAAAATTTTTTTTAAAGTTCGGAATGACTCATTGATTTTATATTTTTAACATTAATAGTATGGAAGCCGCAAAATTATACAAAATTTATTTCACTTCCAAATATTTTAAATCAAAAAAGTTACAGTCATTCAAAAATAAAAATTTACAATTTTTGACTACCGAGGTTTACTAGTGTTTACTTTCAAATGAATAACATAACTTTAAAATCGGTAACAAAAAAAAAAAATGATTTTTGGCCGCTTTCTCAAAATATGGTCCACTGTGCGACGTTAGAGTGAAATCTGGTTTGGTATAAAAATTTTAAATTCGAATATTCGAAGAATTTGCTTCTTCACTTCTTCACTATAATTTTGAATAATTTTCGAGTATTGGTTAAGAAGATTCAACAAGTTTTGGTTTCCAAAATTAAAATTGTTGCTGTTTGCGATTCCTATATGATCAAATGCAGCCCAATCTTTCATTTCTTTTTCTGGAAATCTGCAATCTAGATGATCACATAGCTTTGTGATAAATTCAACAATTTCAGCAATATTATCGCTTGTGTTGAGAAGTTTCATTGCTTCTTCGCTACAAAAAAATAGTTTCTCCAATATAATGGCTCCGAATCTTTTTAATAATGGATTTTACGTATTGATGAGCTTCCATAGGAGAAAGCACGCTTTTTTGAAAAAATTTGCTCGTTTTAGCTAATTCTGTTAAAATATCATTTAGCACTTAAAGTTAAAGCTAATCGGTTCAAAGAATTAGTAAGAGCCTTAACACAATATTTAGAGATTGGATTATTTGAATTTTCAACTTGACCTTTGCAATACTCCATCAAAAGATCATAATTTCGAATAAATGGAATCACTGAAATGTGCCGTGAAAGCCACCTTACCTCATTAAGAGGTCTAAACCTTAATACATTCGCAGCTAAATCTTGAAATTTGCCTTTTTCACAGATGATCTACTGAACATTGTGTACATCGTTCTTAACAAAGTCTCTAGAGTATTCATTAAAGGTATTCCCCTCCAAGCATCGTCAATTTCAAGGTCTTCTCTGTGTGCCACACAATGCTGAGCTGATAAATGCGGAATATCTCATTGTAGTATCATTATAATCACCCAGCATAACCGCAGCTCCGTCCGATGTCATCATTACCATTTTATCCATAACCAACTCAAAATCAAAGTAGAATTTTTTGATAGCTGCCGCAATTGATAAAGCGTCGCAAGCACTTAACTGAATTATAGTTGCAAAAGAGGTTTTGTTCTGAATTTGATGTAAATTATAAGCATTTTATGAACAGAAATATCTGTGCTCTCGTTTTCTGTGATTTTCTAATAGCATCAAAATCTTCATTCTGAACCACTTGGTTTATGCATTCCACGAATTCAAAAGCATAATTTTTGCTACGCCAACTTTCAGGAATTTGAACATATTTTGATACGTGACTATTTATTTCTTGCACAGAATTCATTGAAGTGTTAAATTTTATTGACAAAATTACGTTGTCAATTAATACTTTAACTATTTTTGGATTTGCCTTTTGTCTTCCAGCATTTTCTATTCGTACCTCACGATCTTTAGGAGTCTCAGTAATCAGTCGAACTAATCCACCACATCTACGAGCTTTAAGAATTTCAACCGCTTCACAACGTGTTTTGTGATTTAGATGACGTTTGAGATAATCCAATTTCCAATCATCCGACTTTTTCCTAATGGAATAATCTCCATTTCGGTACAAAATTTGCACTTAATTGTACTTTCTTCTTCATTGAACTCGAATATATAATCGAGGTTCATATGGTCGAGTTCACGTGAAGTTGGTGTTTTAGTCTTAACAAGTTGCAAAAGCCAAGCAGGTTTGGAATTTGGACATACTTTCTTTTTGATCTCGTTGAAGCTGGGATTGAATGTATTTTAAAAAAATAAACAAAAATAAATAATAACACATATACCATTTACAATTCCTCGGCACAGAACAGTATAAAATTCGCATAAAACTATTAACTTTATTCGGTTGATGTTCGAAATATTCTAAATGTATTGCTTTATAATTAAATTTTAAATTTTTTCAATATTTCTCTTACATTACAAAATTATCTTTTCTATTATTAGAAAATGTATACATGATCTCAAACCGAACAATAAAGAACTAATTATTAAAAATTATTTTAAAAAAACGGTCATTTATTAAAAAAAAAAAAAAAAAAATCGCAGGCAATTTTCTTATGTGCGCAATTATTAAAAAAAAAAACGGTCATTAATAAAAAAAAAAATCGCGAGCAATTTCCTTATGCTCACAGCATTCCATGCTGTGAAATTATTTTTTATGCGCGATTGCGCATGCGCGCAGCTTAGATGGAACGTTGAGAGTGAGTATAATTTTCTTTTTTTAATGCAATTTTTACCAACTTTCCAACTTGCCATTTATCTAAACTGGATGAAAACAGATTATTTTATAAATTTCTACATTACACCGTTCTACAAAATTGAACTTTTGGTTGCACACGTGAAAAAAATTAGTATATTCTGAAAGAGGAGGAAAAAATAAAATACTCGAGTATCCCACTTTTTCTAGGTCAATTCGTATATTTCCATAAAATGGAATTTTATACTAAAGAAAAAAATTAATCATATCACCCGAATTACACATAATAAATTTCGTTGTCGCCTTTATCAAAATCTCTTACATGACAGGATTTCCGGATATGAACTTGTATGTTGATATAGAGATGAATACATAAATAAATAATTTTCTTTCCCGTTTTAACAGATGTGTTTACAAATCTTCTAATATTAAATTATGTACACAAGAAATCATGAAAGAAATTGTCGTTGGCAAAAAATTTATTAAATTCATTAAATTATTAGGATAAAATTAATTATTAAGAAATTTTGGAAGCTTAGTTTGTCGTTTATATGAGTCCATATTTGTGTTCCTTTGTACCTGTAATGAATCGAGGTGTCGTGTTTGAAGGTCGAATAAGAAGTGATTTATTGCTTATTTCTTTATATCGTTACATTCTACTATATGGATAAATGTATATGCATAAATCTTAATAACATGTTTAATACACTTATTGACATATAGAGGGCATTACACTACAGTACCTAAATTCCATATCTGCTATTTCTTGGTGAAAGCGTTCTCCATGTTCATCACTAAAGCTTCCTAAGTTCGATATAAAAAAAAAAAATCTCAATGGTTGTTTGTAGAGGAAGTGAATCTTAAGTGACATGTTGACTCCTATCTATCGGTAGGCATCACGCATTTTCTTAATAATGTTCTTGAAATTTAGTTCTTTCATTGTTAAGAAATTTATCTGTAACATTTTCAAAAGCTATACATGCCCTATTTTCGACACGGCTTAGAGCATTTTGAAAATTTGTTTGTGGACCATTCAACATACCTATAAAAATATAATCATTACAAATCGGGTCATAAAAATGTTCTTAAAATAGGTTACCTGTTTCAGTTTTCGCATCGGATAATTTTAGAAAAATTTGTTTCAACATCTTAAATGATACACTTTCTATACTTAGTGTTGTTATAAAGTTTCGGATACGATCAAAATTTTCTGTGTAATGCAGGTAATATAACATCATCAGGTTTAACTAACGGTATATGGTTTATACAAAATTTAAACGCGTCTCCCATTCGTAATCCGAATAGTGCAAATCTTTTTCTTGATCCTCCCAAACACACAAAAAACATTGATGTCGTGAATAACCTAACTTTCCTCCAGTTAATAGCGCAACAACTTTAAGATCACAACAGACTTTCCATTTGTGCTGGTTGTAATATATGGCATCCAAAATTATTTTCATGTTTTCGTAGGTCTTCGCATTGAGGTGTTGTATGCAATCGGAACTGGTGGGTACATATTTCCAATATGTAAAAGTACGACCTTTAGACTCGATGAAGACGAGTCAATAAAAAGTATCCACTCATCTGGAATATGCGGCTGTCCAATTTCTGTAAACAGTGAAGCAATGTTTTGATTGTAGCAAAGTTGGAATTCAGAATTTTTTACATATTGAAATATTCATTAAATGGATTCTTCTTCGCACGTTTACGACCAGCTGTAATTTTAAAATCTTCGGATACTAAATTCCATTATTTTAAACAGGAACCTATTAATTCCGCTGTCTTTTTCGAAACGCCAGTGTCTCGTATCAAATCATTAAAATCAGCTTGTATCACGAAATGAGGGCCTGAAGACCCAAGTTCACTAACTGAAGGTAAAAATTCCGATGGAGACGGTTCTCTGGTCTATTGTACTTCAATTGGAACTTTATTGTGGGTGGAAATTTCTTCAAAAAAACGCCAGCATTAAAACGGACTAAACATCTGCATATTTAATTTGATTGCGAGTGTTTATATCGGAACGTTTTTACGGAAAAAAAAATAGCAAAATTCTGTAAAATGTTCAGTTCGCGGCAGCCAAATTGTGGGTCGTACATTCTTAATTTTATGGTGATTTAATACATTATTTGTTCCCATTAAACCACGATAACACAAACAACTTCGGGTGCGTACATATGCAATAACGAAAAATTCTTCAAAAGCATATACAAAACTTTTGCTTATATTTCTCAAATAATTTTCAGGCGCAAATAAACCACAGACGTAGCAAAAATTAGTGCGATTTGGACATTCCGTTATTAAATAAAAAATTTGTTATTAAAACGACTTAAGGCTCGTTTCCGCATACACCGTAATTGTCGACGAAAACGAACACTGAAACTGAAAACGTTGTTGTACGGCACCGTTTCGTTGCTAATCGTTTTCGTTTCAGTTGGGAGCGTTGCGGCATAATACAGAAACTGAACGGAATTTTTTTTAGTTGTCATTGTGAAGTGTAACATTGTGCATCGAAAATAAGTATTGATTAAATACAAAAAATATGGAAAATTACAGTGTCGATAAAATTAACGAGGCAAATCGTCGAATTGCAGCCTATAATATGGCTCAGGAGGAGTATGAAGAAGATTTGTTACTGCTGTTAATATTAAAAGTAAATAAAAGCAGAAAAAATATCCACGTGATGTACAAACAGCGGACAAGAGAAGGTGCACACAATATCATAATTGATCGTTATTTGATGGATGATGATACCAAATTTAAAGAATATTTTCGTTTGAGCCGTCATCTTTTTGAATCTGTGCTGGATACTATCAAATGTGATTTGGAAGTAATACCTACCAACTGGAACAGAGAACCAATGACACCAAGGCAAAAATTTTGCATTACCTTAAGGTAAGAAATGGCTTTTTATTAAATAAAAATGTTAAAACATATATGGGCATTATTGTAATGGATCGATATGTAAATGTTCTATCGGCGAGGCATTTGAGTTGCATAGCACTTCACCCAATTGTTCTTGTTCAGCCAAAGAAACTTCTTTTTCACCGACAATCTGTGAAATTTTCAATTTCAATTTTGCGATCGACATGGTCGGGAATGTACGCATTGTAGTGGCAATAGATTCAAAAAATTGGTCCAAATGTCCTTCGACTTTGTTGTGGGATGCAAAAAATCCACTGGTTATTGCTTGCGCGTTGTAATCAGTTCACGGAGTAGATCATTAAAAAATTTACACAGTTTCCTTCGTACATCTACAATACCACAATTTGTTAATTGAGTATAAAAATATCTCAGTAAGCATTGCAAAACAATTAATAATTTTTTTAACTATTTATATTATTATATTTAACTTTACTTTTAACCAAACTAAAGACGTAACTTGCACATGCTCTTTAAATTATTGACTCATAAAGTTTTCTTGATTTATTAAGTTTTCAGTTTTCGGTAAGAAAATTAGTTTTAATAATTTGTTTCTATTTCAATTCAAATTTAACATTTTCAAATTATAAATATTAACCCTTTAGATATATTTAGCATGTCAGCGGTTAAGAAACTTAAGATGAATGATACAAGTTCAAGGCCATATCAAACAGAATGGTTTGGAAAATAAGGAGCTGTTGAGATAGATAAGAAAATTCTTTGCTTAATTTGCAAGGAAAATTGTACGTCTCGTGCTCACAATGTAAACCGACATTTTGAAAAGATACATGCAAATCTTGCTTCATTTACAGAAGAAGAAAAAAAGAATTATTTTCTCAAAAGCTAAAAGAATATAAATCACAAGCTAATGTATTTAAAACATTTCTGATTCCTAAAAACAACATTACAGCTGCTAGTTTTCATGTAGCACATTGTATCGCACGACATGGAAAACCTCTTTCGGAAGGTGAGTTTTTAAAAGAAGCGTTTTTGGAATGTAGTGCTGCCCTATTTGCTGATTTTAAAGAAGAAGATTTGATAGTAAAGCGCATTAATGAGTTGCCTATAAGCCGAAATATAATTAAAGAACGAATATTAAGATTATATGAAAATACTTGTTCTCAAATAAATAACGATTTAAAATGTGCCGAAATGTATTCAATTGGTTTAGATGCGAGCACGGACATAAGTGGTTACGCAAAAATTGCAGATTTTGCTAGGTATAAATCAGGAAATATAATGATGGAAGAACTGGTCAAGTTAATAACATTGACAGGAACAACTGCTGGTCTTGATGTTTTTAAGGAATTCGCTGATACATTTATGAAAATGAATATTGATTTACAGAAAATTGTTTCTGTAACAACTGATGGTGCTCCTAGCATGATTGGCAAAAATATTGGTTTTATTCAGCAACTTAAACAAAGTGTCCAACATTCTTTAATTGAATTTCACTGCCTCATTCATCAAGAAGTCTTATGTGCAAAACAAGGATTGAAAACATTTTCCAACGTAATGCCAGTTGTAACAAAAATAGTCAATTTTATAAATGCAAGAGCTCTAAATAAGCGTGAACTTGCCAAATTATTAGAGGAAATTGATTCTCAATACTCTGGGCTTTTAATGTACAATAATGTTCGATGGCTCAGCCGTGGTCAAGATTTAAATAGGTTTGTAGATTTATTAGGAGAAATAAAACTATTTTTGCATGACAAAAATAATGTTTTTGACGAATTATCAAATATAGAATTGCTAAAGGACCTAATGTTTTGCTGTGATATCACTCAGCATTTTAATGAATTGAATGAAAAACTCCAAGGACCTGTTCAAGTTGTATTAGTCATGTTTGAAAATATTAAAACGTTTATGACAAAACTTGATATATTTAGTAATGATTTGAAAATGAAAATATTGAAATATTTTCCATATCTGCAAAAACATTTCCAAGCAACTGAAAACTTTGAAAATAGTAATATTACACAGGATCATACAATTAAAAAATATTTAACTGTTACTGAGGAAATAAAACAAGCTTTTCTGGATAGATTTAATTAATTTAAGGATTTAGATAAAACATTACAGTTTATATTGTATCCACACAAAATAGAATTTAATAATTTGGAATTAGCCGTGTTCACTTGGTTAGGTATTGAAAATTTGGAAATAGAATTAGCAGAATTCCAAAACAGTTTTATGTGGAAAAATAAATTGGAAAATTTAATTACAGTTTTGCAAAAACAGGATTTAGAAAATATTTCTGACAATAAGACAAAGGTATTCGAACAAAGAACTGATAATATTGTATTAAAAGAATGGGACTCTTTACCAGATACATTTAATACAATGAAAAAACTGGCAAATGCTCTTTTAACAATGTTTGGTTCAACATATGTATGCGAAACTTTATTTTCATCAATGAATTTTATAAAATCCACGCAAAGAAATAGACTTGGTAATGAAATGACTGCCGCATGTGTAAAAGTAATGAATTGCAAGTATGAATCAAATATACGTCAATTATCTGAAAATAAACAACAACAAGTTTCGCATTAAATGTGTGTTTGTGTACATACATATGTATAATTTTTTTGATATTAAATTTTCTTTTTTTTATTTTTATTATAAAATAATAATCATACATATAATATGTTCGAATAGTAAATAAAATCATATTTACATGTATTTTTGTGAAATCTTTAATTACTAAAATAATACTTGACCCGTAGGTTAATATTACAAAAAAATAAATTCAATTTTGACTCACTTGTCAAAAAGGTTCGCCATTGCTTGACTAGACTGTGGAGTTTCGATATCGAAGCTGCTAGGCCGACTACCTGCCCAAGATGTATTGCTGCTGGTACGACCATCTGTGGCTTCGTTTATATCCGAGATATTCTCCAAATTGAAATCTAATCCGGACTGCTCCAAGTCAATTTGTAAGCATAACTCAAGAGATGCTTCAGTACATAATGATGCCTGGGTGAATGGTGATGCGTCGTTGGTTGTTGATGATTCGCTTAATGTCAAGTTGGTTACGGTTCTGAAAATTAAAAAAATAAGAACATTTTAAATGATGTTTATTTTGGTAAAAACCAGATATTTACTTCCGCTTCAAAATGGATGTATCTAAAAGAAACATCATCGATTCATCTCGCTTTGAAGAGGTCGTTAGGTTTCCAGTGGTTTTTTTTTTTGTTTGCATCCGAACGAAATAGTCGCGCATATGTACCCATTTTTTTTCACAGCATCAACTACATAAATATAAATAAAACTTTAATAAAATATTTTGTTATGTATTTCAGATATCTAGCTACTGGTGAAACATTTGCATCGTTGGTCTTTCAATTCAGGGCACACAAATCAACAATTTGTAAAATTATTCCAAAATGCCTTGCATCTATTGTGAAACACTTTTTGGGGACAGCGATGCCAGCACCAACGACTGAATCATTCACTAAAAATATTGCTGATTTTTCAACCAAATGGAACTATCCGAATTATTGTGGGGCAATTGATGGCAAACATGTACGAATAAAATCTCCACCCAAGACTGGCTCAGCCTTTTTCAACTACAAAGATTTTCATTCAATTGTACTTTTGGCGATGGTCAATGCAAATTACAAGTTCATAGCGGTATACGTTGGCTCATATGGCCGAGAAGGGGATGCTGGCATTTACTTAAAAAGCGAAATGGGCCAAAGAATTAACAACGAGCAATTTAATATTCCACCGCCGAATGCTCTACCATACACTGAAACTGTTTTGCCAAATGTTATACTTGGTGATGAAGCATTTGCCTTGCACAAAAACTTCATGAAACCATATCCAAGACAACAATCACTGCATGATCGATGCAAAGCAATTTACAATTACCGCCATTCCCGTGCTAGAAGAACAACGGAGAATGCGTTTGGAATTATGGCTTCATATTTCCGTGTTTTTCACACACCAATTGGTATTACTACCCCGGAAACAATCGACAATGTTATTGTTGCGGCATGTATATTACAAAATATGATGCGTTCCGAAAAAATAAATTCACCTGCGGAGACCATATTCGGAAATACAGACGACTTGACTATCCCAGTTAATAATTTGATTCAAATTGCAAATGCAACAGCTGGTGGCCGGGACAAATTGAAAGATTATTTCAATGGAGTTGGAGCGGTTGCATGGCAGGACCGATCAATTTAACAAATCTTTCACCATGCTTTATTTTAACAAAATAAAATGAAATAAATATACATACTTTCTGCATTTAACTCATCTGCCAATTTCAACCACACTTGATTCTTTCGTACACTATCACGGAACTGTGCATGTCATTTATTGTACAAAATCATTATTTTTGACAAAGTCGATGATCCTTTCATCGTCGCACAAAGAAAATTGTAATTTTTTACTCAATTTATAGCAATAATCACTAAACTTTATCAAAATTTCACAAAAAACAAATGAATAAGATGTCGCACTTTGTTTATTTGCTTTTTTATTAACACCTCTGTCGCACAATTTTTGGTTAACAACTCTGTAAATATCACATTTCGTTCCTACAGCAACGAAAACAACCTAGACTATGTTGTTTTCGTTCCGTCGCCAAATGGCTAGTTTTTCGTTGTTGAACGCCGCCGTTACGTTGCTAGTTTTCGTCGCCGATTTCTGGAACGAACTTTTTTTCGTTGCAAATGTATGCAATATCGTTTTCGTCGACGATTATGGTGTATGCGGAAACGAGCCTTTAGAAATTTTAAGTCAATGCAACAATTCCAGTTGTCACTTTCTTTTCGTTTAGTGCCATTTTTAATACTATTTGATCAATGATGCACGTGTTAATATTATCTAATAAACAAGTTGATATTACCGTTATGTATTCTAAAAAAAATATTTTGTATTTTTGTGTGGTATTTTTTAATTACCTCGTTTATATTATTCCGTTATTCACATTTTTCGTGAAAATACGAATTGACAAGAAAAATTTGGAGACAAGGGTATTTTATTTTTCGAACATATTGGTCTTCTTCATGTCTGCAAAAGTGTGTAGGACGGTGTTATCTGACCATTACTTTTCGAGTTTTTACCTGAAACCATATAAAAGCTTGTATTTTAGTTTGCTATATATTTGAAGTCTAGTATTTCTGGTTCCTATTTTTCGAGGGAAGAACCAACAGTAACATTTTTTTTACAAATATTTTGTGTCTAGTCCACTTCACCCCCTGCCTATTAATGTTTTGAATTGTGTCTTGAACATCAATAACCTTTTCAAATTACAAGACATACATGAACATATTTGTGAAAATTGCATGTGTTATATCAAACAAAACTTTTCTATAGTAACAAAAACTACTATCAACAAAAAAAAAAAAAACAAAAAAAAATACATAAAATTAATTTCGTGACTTCAAAATAAAACTATTTAGTTGTTGTTTTTCTTAAGAAGTTTATAGTTTAGAGTTTTTATTATTTTGGTAGGTATATCGAATCTACACTGAGGTTTAATTTAAGTTCAAGCATTATAAACAGAGACAGCCAAAATAATTTAAAAGAAATAGGTTAGAGTAATTACTTCAAAATTTTGTTTTTAAAAGCAGCTGCTTTCAAATTCTCAACAAAAAAACTGATGACATATCTTTGGATATGATTTTAAACAACTTCCAAAAATTATAGCTCTCAAATCTAAACAATATGAATAAAAATTTAGAGTATCAAAAATTAAAAATTAATAATTACAAATTTATGTGGAGAATAAAAAAAAATATATAGTTATACAAAAAATTATATCGCTAGAAAGAACTGATTCTGAGTTTAGAAAAGTTTTTAATCGGAACAGAAAAATTTATATCGAAATCTAAAAGCTGAAAATAAAAAAAGTTTTATGAATTACTCAAAAAAAAAAAAAAATGGTTTCAAAAATATATCTATTCAGCAGATATACTTTATTAGAACTTCTTCAGCTCCAACTAAAATGTAGTTCACAAGTCCATGTTATATTCATTGCTACACTATGAAATGCTAATGGCATTTCAAATCACACTAAAGAAGTAGAACTTTTCCTTAATGCAAACTCTATTGGCTTGCTACTGATCTCAGAGACTCACTTTACAAGTGGAAGTTTCTTTAAAATTAGTGGCTATGATCTCATCAATACCAATCATCCTGATGACAGAGCTCACGCAGGTTCTGGAATCTTAATAAAATCTACTATAAAATACGTCATTCTTAATGGATTTCAAAAAGCATACCTTCAGGAAACATCTATAAAACTTAAATGTGATGATGAAGATTTGGTTATATCTTCAATATATTTTCCACGTCGGCATAATATCAAATGTAAAGGCTACGAAAACTTTTTCAATACCTTAGGAAGCCGATTTCTTGTTGGCGATGATTTTAATGCAAAACATCCGTGATGGGGTTTCAGGTTAATAAATCCTAATGGAGGAGAACTTTTCAAATGTCTTAATAAGTATACTTAATATGTATACTTTGGCCACAGGAACACCAACGCACTGTGGCTCAAATTTTGATTTCATTGGCCAAAAGTCAAATTTTTTTTTGTCATCGATTTTTAAAATTTTTACTCCTTTTTGTAGCTTATATATCCAGATTAAGGTAGCCAAAAAATTAGGTTAAACTATTGATAATTGTGGGCGTGGCATGCTGTCAAACTCAACTGTTTTTTTTAATTCAGCAAAAGGTGTTTTTTTTTTGTTTTTTATCAAAAATAAATGGTTACTACTCGCAAGCTATCATCGATATTGGCCTGCGGTCTTTTTTATAATGTTAGTAGGATTATAGTCTTTAGTTTTTGTAAGTAGTCACAGTTCTAACGTTTGATATTAGGGGCGTTATGAAATATTTATGAAACCACTATATTTTTCTCAAATTTAAACTTTAGTGGAATAGAACTTCTAAAGGAAGTAAGTGAACAAGAAACGTATACCACCCGGAGAAAGGCGAATGTATCCTGTTTAACCCTATATATACTTTTGCACCCCCCACGAGCCCCCGGTAGAACACTTTTTTCATTTTAATGAAATTACTCTAAAAAAATTACTCTAAAAAAAATTTTGTTTTTTTACTTTAGACTACGTAAAAGTAAAATAATTAAATAAAATACCTGCGAAAGGGTTTATTGGCTTTGTTTTGATCAGCAAAAAAATAAGTCATAAAATGATCACAATAGGTTCTACAGTAAACAAATGATCTCTTTCTTAATTTACCTGTTGTCAAATTTAAGGGTCAACCAAAGTCATAAACAATTTTATAAGTTTGTCAATAATCGCGGCACTAAACCACTAAAGATAAAAAACCACCCCATATTGGCGAGAAACTAATTAGTTTTACCTGTTATTGAAGTCTGGATAACAAGTGCAGTTTTGTTCAATTTAAGTACTACCTGCTATGAAATTAAAGATCAATGTGTGAATAACATGTACCTAAAAATGTATAAAATGACGGATTCTATAAGGGATTACTCAATAATAAGTTAATACTTCAAGTGTACGGACGTATATTCGCAAGTGATAAAAAGTGATAAAAAAGTGATAACAGACGCAAATAAAAATATTGAGAAAAATATGGAGAACTTTAGTTATAAAGAACTGGCCGAAGAGTATTTTCGAAACAAAAACCAGGAAGATGTTCTTAGTTACGTTAAAATAAAATTAAACTTAAATTCGTCTAGTACCGAAATACAAGAGCAATTATCTAATTTCGTCAAAGTACTAAAAAAACGATTGAAAGAAGTTAACTACTGTAAACAAAAGTTTTATAATAAAAGTGCAAACTGGTTAGAAGGCCAACTTAATGTTGGTGGAGAAACAGCAAAGCTAGATAAGGCTGGAAGACCACGCAAATCATTGGACAACTGCAGCGATAGATCTAAGAGGCGGAAACTTAAAAATTTTAACGAGGAAATTGGTTCTACAAATATAAAAGAATCTTTTCTACATCAATTACGAGCACAAAACCAATTAACAAAAGTGGATATCATTGAAAAAACTTGTAATGCTAGTCCAGTGAGAACAAAGCGAATTCTTAAAAGTATACCAACTCCGAGCGATGCAAAACAGTTCACAAATGAGGAGGCATTAGCATTATTTCTGGATTTGAAATTAACAAAACACCAATATATTCAGCTCAGATTGCGTGCGATTGAAAAAGGCTCAAATATGTATCCAGCATATCATCACATAACAGCTGCTAAAATAGACTGTTTGCCATCAAAGGACACTATTACAATCACACCAATTTCGGCAGAAGTACAACTACAATCTTTACTTGATCACACAGCCAAACGCTTGCTACAATCAATAACAGGAACTGAGTTAAAGAAATATGGAAACACAAAGTTAATTCTATTTTGTAAATGGGGATGTGATGGTTCTTCGGGACAAAAACAATACAAACAAGTTGTATGTGAAAATATTTCGGACTCAGATATGTTCATGGTATCATTTGTACCATTGCGATTGAAAAAGATTTTGGAAGATTCGGAGCCTTCGAGTAGTACAACGCAAACAATGGATATTTGGAAAAATGAGACACCATCTTCTACGAAATACTGCAGGCCAATCAAATTTGAATTCAAAAAAGAAAGTCATGATGCCATTAACAAAGAAGTTAGTGATATCAAGGCCCAAATAGCAACACTACAGCCATTACAATTACAGTTAGATGGGCAGCAAATTGAAGTAAGCTACCAATTAGTGCTGACAATGATAGATGGAAAAGTAGGTCAGGCTTTGACTAACACGAAGGCTGCATCCAGCTGCATTATATGCCAAGCAACATCAAGCCAATTAAACCAAGTCCCGACAAAATCATTCGATAATACCGATGCCTTCGAATTTGGATTATCACCACTACATGCAAGAATACGACTTATGGAACACATACTAAAAATCAGTTATGATTTGGATTTCGGGCCTTCAGGATCAATAAGAAACAACGAAACCAACAAAGAGTTAAGAAGTTCAAAAAAGAAACATGTTCAAGATGAATATCGCAAATTTGGATTGATTATAGATCAGCCAAAACAAGGGTCAGGCAATACAAATGATGGCAATACCGCAAGAAGATTCTTTTCAGATCCAGAAACAGCATCTGAAATAACAGGAGTGGATTTAAACCTTATTTTCAGATTTAAAATAATCCTAGAAGTACTTGCGTGCAATGAAGAAATTGACTCTAGAAAATTTGGAGATTATGCTAAGGAAACTGCAAAAATATATACAACCAACTACCCATGGAGAAATATGTCTGCAACAGTCCACAAAATCCTTTATCATGGAGAAGATGTCATTAAATATCATTTGGTGCCACTTGGAGATCTATCAGAGGAGGCTCAGGAAAAAAGGAACAAGGATTACAGATTTTATAGACAGCACAATACTAGAAAAATGTCACGAAATTCCACAAATGAAGATCTATTTAATATATTATTGGCAACGTCAGATCCGTTCATCTCCAGTATTCGAAATCAATGGAAAGTGGAACATCGGGATTTAGATGAAGAAGCCAAAAAACTACTAAAGAACAGAAATAGCACAGAAAAAAATATGGAATATTTGCAATCAATATTTGAGTCTAATGAATAATAATTATAATTGCCTTTCATTGTTATTTAAGTACGAAAAACATAGTATTAGTAAAAAATAATAATAAACAGAACCTACCATTGTTACAAATGCTATTTAAATCTATTGCAGTTTTTATTCTTAAAAGGTTTCCCACATATGAATGCAATGTTTTAATAGATAAGAAAGATTCAAAAAATAAGAACCCATATTTTCATATCAAAATTAAAAAAAAAATTAGAATCATTGCGCTAATGTTTAGCAGATTTATTTAGCTAGTGTAACAAATTAGGCAGCAAACACTAATAAATTTTTCTGTAGTAATAATAATATTCCTTGAGTGTCAGCAAATTGCAAATTTGATAGCAAACATTTTTAATTTTTTAGTAATACTAGTTAAATTTCTAGTGAATTTTACTATTTTGTTGCGTGTAAAAATTTTTTTGAGTGTAAAAATTTTTTTGAGTGTAAGCATTAAAAAAATTTCATTATTACAAAAAATGTTTATAATAATTATTTAACTCCAAATATGACACTTTCTAATAAATAAAAATAAATAAAAAAAAACATATATCACGCTAAAAGTTAAAAAAAATCAAAAGTTAAACTTTGACCTAGAATTCCTTAAAAAGTACTCAATCAATTTAAATGAAATTCACACTGAGTCAAGATCAACTATCTATCTATCTATTAAAAAAAACAGTACTAAAATATTTTGATCGGTTCAAAAGTTACAGAATTTTGGCCAATGAAAAATGATTTTCAGCCACTGTGCAACGTACTGGACTAGTGACCTTCGAAAAATTCCTGATTTGCCAGATTTTTTAATCTACACAGGTAGTCTTAGCCACAAATTGGAAATAAGAAGCTGCGACGACTTAAGTTCTGATCACACACCTGTACTTATCAATTATAATGTTTCTGTTACAATGAAACCTTCAAAGTACCACACTTTCTCTTCTAACACCAATATATAACTTTTCCAGCAATATTTGGAGACTACTTATGTTTAAACATGAGCCTAAAAACAAAATCTGAAATTGATGATACAGTTGAATGCTTTACAAATGAGATTTACAAAGCTGCCCAGATGGCAGCACCAGTTATTGATAAATCTGCTGACACATATACTTCAAATTTTACCATTTCCCTTGAAATTCGACAACTTGTGAGAGAAAAAAGAAGGTTACGAAAAAGATGGCAAGCAAGCAGAAATATTAATGATAAATGTTTATTTAATAGGGCATGCAAGGAGCTTAAAACGTTACTTTTTGAACACAAAAATGTGAAAACTTCAGAATTTCTGGATAAAATAAATAATTCAAAGTATGACGAACACCTTTTATAAAAAGCTACTAAATATCTCAAGAGGCCAACTAAGAGAAATACATTTATTAACAATATGGATGGTTCTTGGTGTAGAACTGATAAAGATATTTCTAAAACATTTGCTAATCAGCTTAAACATACGTTCGTACCATTTTCATTTAACACCAAAGTTTAAAAAGAAGAAATATCTAATTTTCTTAATTCACCTTTACAAATGGACCTTCCTATTAAGGCATTTACTGTAAATGAAATAACAAACAAGTAAGAAAATTATAGTCGGTCTAGACCGACTATACGATACCCTATACCATGCGTTTAGAAACCCTATCTCTTAGGCCCAACTAACTGGACATTGAAAATAAACAAAAACCAAATTTGAGTGATTTTTATTAATTTTTTTGGCTGCAGATATGAAAAAGTTCATATCGGATGCTATATCTATAAAGGGACTAGGTCCAAAAATGGACCGATCCTGATCATGTTTGGTAAAGTCTCATGTATTTTGCAAAAATATATACAAACAAAATTTGAGAAGAATCAGTGCAATATTTTTGTTTTTTAATAGATTTAAGTGAAGATCGGGAAGCACTCTATATGGGGTCAAAGGGATCATTTTTGGACTACTCATTAGTGGATGTAATGAACGCATACAAACCCAATTTGAGTAAGATCTATATGACAATTTGGATCTTATGGGAATTTATGTCGATTTCATATGGGTAATTTGTATGGGGGCTAGGTCTGACCACTGACCGATTCTCACCAATAGCGTTCATCCCATGGCCCACAGAAGCTCATATACCAAATTTCATCAAAATATATTCATAGTTGCGACCTGCAGTTTGATTACAAACTTTACATGGACACACAGACGGACGGACGGACGGACATTGTTAAATCAACTCAGAAAGTGATTCTGATTCGATCGGTATAATTAAAGATGGGTCTAGGACAAATATTTTTGGTAGTTACAAACAGCAGCACAAAGTCATTATACCCAAACCACATAGTGGTATAGGGAATAATTAAATAAAATTGTTAAATAAAGATAAATCCCCAGGATATGATCAGATTGATGCGAATGTTGTAAGCAATCTTTCACGAAAATGTATTGTATTTCTTACACAAATATACAATTCAGTTCTCAGGCTTGATCACTTACCATCGCAGTGGAAATGTGCGGAAATAATTATGATTCAAAAACCAAATAAACCAGAAAATACAGTTTCATCATACAGACCAATAAGCTTATTGTGTATATCTTCAAAAATATTTGAAAAAGTATTCTTACGTAGACTGTCGCCTATACTGGAAAATAAAAATATTATTCCAGACTATCAATTTGGATTTAGACAGAAACAAGGTGCACCTGAGCAAGTTCACCGAATAGTGAATGTTATTACAGATGCTCTAGAAAAAAAAAAAAATGTATTGCTCAGCTGTTTTTCTTGACATACAACAAGCCTTTGGTCGAGTTTGGCATCAAGGGTTGCTCTACAAGATTAAAACATATATTCCTGCACCGTACTATCTACTTTTAAATAGTTATTTAAATGAAAGACACTTTTATGTAAAAGTCAATGATGAGAGTTCAGAACTGTATGGCATGTACACAGCAGATATGCCTGTAACCAGCAACTTAATCGTACCAACGTATGCAGATGACACTGAAATTATTGCCGCACATGCTTCTCCTGCACAAGCATCCTTATTTGTCCAAACTGAGCTTGATTTGTTGGACCAATAGCTACAAAAATGGAATATAAAGGTAGGCACTCAAAAATCAAATCACGCAACGTTTGCAATTAGACGAGATGACTGTCCTCCAGATACCATTAACGGAAATACCATTCCTATGTGTGATTCAGCGCAATATTTTGGTATGGTCTTGGATAGACGCTTTACCTGGAAAGCGCATATTAAAAAAAAACAGCAACAGTTTAACATAATAACCAAAAAGCTATACTGGCTCCTTGGATCAAAGTCTCAATTGAATCTTCCCAACAAACTAAAAATATACAAAGTCATACTGAAACCAACCTGGACTTACGGTGTCCAATTGTGGGGCACTGCTAGCAATTAAAATATTGATATTCTAGAGAGATATCAATCCAAAATACTTAGGTTGGAAACTGATGCACCAAGGTACCTCATTAATAAATCTATTCAAAGAGATTTTTCGATGCTTCCAGTTAGAGAGGAAGTCAGAAAATCTAGTGATAGATACCTAGAAAGGCTCAGCAACCACATAAACCCTGTTGCTATTTCATTGCTGGATACCACTAATAAAACTAGACGATTAAAACGCAAGCATGTACTGGATCTACCATTCATAAACTAACTCCCCCCCTATTTCAATAAGTGATAAAAAAAAAAATAAATAAAAATAAACTAAAATCAAATTGTACAAGCCAAAATTTTAACTACTTTTGTAAATAACTACATTAAATTCTTTTCATTTATAAATAATAATCTTGTAAATAATAACCAACATTTTATTGTATATTATTATGGTATGTAACTCATTGGAGCTAGATATCCCATGTGATTTAAAATTAAGATTAACAAATTTGCTTATTATCTTCCGTAAATAAAGAATATATTAAAAACAAATATTCATTGGTAATGATCCGAATTTACACAGACCGATATAGTAGAGACTTAAATTTCTATCATATTTGAGTTTATTAAAATATTGTCGATCTATAAATTTCAAATGTATGTAACTAGCATCAATAACTATTGTTTGGACTTCAATTGATCCTTTAAAATATGTAGTTTGATAACCATATTGTATATGTGTTCTAAACTCCATTTTTTTTTTTTGAATATCTTTTATTTATTTGTTAACCCAGCTACAATATGAAGCAAAAATTTTATTATTTTTAAAAAATAATACAAACTTTAAATACAGTTATAAACATAATCGTTGGAGCTTAAGTAAGTCGTATAAATCAATTAAATCATAGTGTCTGTTCATTTCGACGCAGATTCTTCGGAATGGATCGAAATTGATAAAATTTGACCTATGGAAATCCAAGAAAACACGTTCAAAAGATCTATGTTATATGTTAGGATAAGAAGGCCAAGAAGGCATTCAGAATCAATTTTACCATTAACTAAGCTGAGAAAGAATATTATATTAAAAAGTATCCTTCTATTTAGCTTTATTAGAGCCAAACGACTGAGAGTTAATTCCGCATTCCACCGATAATATCGAAGGCAAAACAGTAAGAACTGATTCAAGTTTTTTGACATTGTATTGTAGATCCCAGATTACTGGTCATATTCAGGGATCATTAAGCTTCTTTACTCAACGTATTATAAAACATAAAACACCATTTGTCTTATAAACAGTCGTTGTTACATAAGAATTAAAACTTAGCCTTTTATCGAGGTGAAAATCTATGAATGAATCAACTTAGTTTAGGGTTGTAACATGTATCACATAATCGTTCGAAGATGGCGAATGTCAAGTGTAACATTTTTTAAGATCTAATTCCATTAAGTTGACATTACGCCATTTGTAGAAGCTATTTACGTCAGATTGGAGACGGACACTGTCTTCATTTTTTATGAGGGTTGAGTAGGTATTACTATATTACATAGTCTTTGGAAGATCGTTAACAAGCAGCAAGAATAGGAGAGGTCCAAGCTGAGGGACACCGGAGGTAACATCTAATATTTCGGTTTAGAATTATTGAAAATTACACATTGCTTACGAGTTTTAACTACCACCGAATTCAGTTTAGGAAGTTTCCGGAGAATTCAGTAATATCAAGCTTCGCTAGCAGAAGATCGTGGCTGACTTTATCAAAAGCTCTGCTATAAACTCTGCGGAAATAACATTGGTGTGTTAACTATACAGGATTTTAACTCCAGTAGGTTAGAAGTCGTTGACCGTCCTTTGCAAACACCGTGTTGATCTGGAGAATGAATTGATGACATTTCGTGCGACAGTATATCGGTTAGAATTTTCTCAAAAGGTTTTGGTATAGCATTTAGTTCTGCAATTGCTCTATAATTAGTAAACTCACTGGGGCTACCAGATTTATAACGAGTTTTTCCAATATATGAGAGTAGCCAACATTTCAGCACAATTTTTTAAGATGCAGCTATTTATACATTTTAGACTCTTATGAACAGTCAAGACAGCTAAGGATAAAATATTAATTGATGTCAGTCTTGGTGTTGTGCTGACCAAAGGTTGAGCTGTAATTTTTTAGCTGGTTGAGGATGCGTCGGGCTACTGGTTGCGTGTCTTGTCTGCTCTTTGCTTCATGTGCCACCAAATGTCCAATCAGAAAAGAAACTGAATTTAACCCAATTTACAAGAAAACTCAAGTTTTGGTTTATTTAAATATATAAATTGCCTTTACTTTAATTAAATTTAATTCTCTTGATCTTCGGTTTTAAGTTTACAAAATAATGTACTTCATTGAAATTCTAGAATGTAACAAAAAATCAAAAAGTTGGAGATGGCGATTTTTATAGCTATCTTTTTCGATAGCATAAGGCGTGTTTACATAGAAAATCAAATAACAAGATGTCTTCTCATACACAACACTTACCGATAGGGCTACCATGTGTACGCTTTACACACGGACAGACTATCGGCAAAGAGACGTGTGGTAACAAGACATCTTGCGTATGCGCAACAACGTGGCGCGCGCATGCGTTAAACTATGCGTTCGCCACGTAAACACTTGGAATGTCATAAGGATATCGTGTTCTGTTTAACGTCATTGTGGAATATTTGAACTCAAGGATTTTATCAAAAACATTTGAAATATAAACATCGCTTGAAAACAGAGTACAATTTATTTTCATAGTGGTTGGATCTGCTGAAATTTTACGTTTAGAATTTACAAAGTTGTATATAATTTTTGAATTTTTTCTTACATTTGAATTCATTTTACTAAGACAAATACCGTAACATTTTTTATTTTCTACGTTATAATGACTTCTGGCTATAAAATATAGACTTTGTCCAATTTGATTATTACTTTTCTTAAATTTTTTTTATAGAGCCTGTTCTTACGATTTTTCAACCATGCCAGTGTATTTGTATTCCATGGAGTCGTAGTTGTTTTAACGATCATAAAATTAACCAAAATTTAATTTAAGGTGGATGTATTTAACACTTTTTAGCATACGTATCTTTAAACTAATTTATTTAGTGTAATATTAATATATATTTTTTTTAATTCCCGATAATTTTTGTAATAAAACTAATGAGAGGGGGATTCTAAAGAAATGCTTTTGTCGGTCTAGGCCAGTTAGGCCCTTCAAAACGTTTTATATTGAGGCCATCAATGGACACAAATTGTTAACAAATGTCAAATTTCAGCACGATTATTATGTATTTTCTTCCAGCAATTATGTTAAAGTTCATACCGGCTATGACTATTGTATGGGTATTAGGACTAAGAATGGTACGCTCACCACCAAGCCTTGTAATATCGCAAAAACACATATAAACAAAATTAGTCATATTCTACTAATTTGTAAGGTTTTAAATTTCATCCCCAAATTATATGGGGATTATGACATAATTTTGTCACGCATCCTTTGTTATATCCTTTACCACTTTGTGGCCAGGGTTAATACGTTATTAATTGTTTTTATAAAAAAAAAAAATATTGGCATAGACCCACCACCTGTTATGGCGATCGACATAAACTTATCTTTTAAACATATTTAGCGATACCTGTCTGCCTACTTTGCACAGGGTCGTGTTTTCATATAACGAGCGGCCAAAAATAGAAGGAGTTGTCGTAGAGTTACGAAATTTGGCACACTAGTTTAACTTGGTGAAAGATAGTCAAATCTCAAATATGGAAAATTTCGGAGCAAGGATTCGGGTCCTTTCCATATATCCTGAAAATTATAAATGCCATAACACAAGAAAAAAAAGTTCTAACATTATGAAATTTTGTACAACAACTTTAACGTTTCGGCCAAATCTGGTCCAATTCATAGTAGAAACAAGCACAGTTCAAAAATGTTCCTTTTCGAAAATTTAAGAGAAATTGTAAACAAAATAAAATTAATTAGTATTTTTTGGTACATGAAACACTTACATCATTCTGAATTTATAAAAAAAAATTTTTCAATTTTGAGCAAGGACACACCCACCTCTCATATATTCTGAAAAAAAAATCGAAAAATTTAACCTCTAACTAAAACTATTATTATTTTGTAAACGTGATTAATTCTATTAAATTTTATAAAAATCGGATGAATAAAACAATATGTATACGAAATATGTTAACTTACATATTCAAAAAAGTTAAAATAGTTTTCTAAAGGGTTTGTTAAAAAAATTTCATACAAAATTCATCAAATATACATTTATCAAGTCTACTTTAATTTTTATACCCTATACCACTATGTGGTTTGGGTATAATGACTTTGTGCTGCTGCTTGTAACAACCAAAAATATTTGACTTAGACCCATCTTTAATTATACCGATCGAAGAATCACTTTCTGAGTTGATTTAACAATGTCCGTCCGTCCGTCCGTCCGTCCGTCTGTGTGTCTATGTAAATTTTAATCAAACTGCAGGTCGCAAATATGAATATATTTTGATGAAATTTGGCATATAAGCTTTTATCGGCCATGGGATGTACGCTGTTGAAATTGGTGAGAATCGGTCCATGTTCAGACCTAGCCCCCATACAAATTACCCCTATGAAATCGACATAAATTGCCATAAGATCCAAATTGTCATATAGATCTTACTCGAATTGGGTTTGTATGCGTTCATTACATCCATCCATGTGTAGTCCAAAAATGATACCTTTGACCCCATATAGAGCTGCTTCGTGATCTTCATTTAAATCTATTAAAAAACAAAAATATTGCACTGATTCTTCTCAAATTTTGTTTGTATATATTTTTGCAAAATACAAGAGACTTTACCAAACATGATCAGGCTCGGTCCATTTTTGGACCTAGTTCCCATATGGATATAGCATCCGATATGAACTTTTTCATATCTGCAGCCAAAAAAATTAAGAAAAATCCCACTCAAATTTGGTTTTTGCTTATTTTCTATGTCCAGTTAGTTGGGCCTAAGAGATAGGGTTTCTAAACGCATGGTATAGGGTATCGTATAGTCGGTCTAGACCGACTATAATTTGCTTACTTGTTTTGTATACCTTAGTACATTTGTATATTTTTTTTTTACCAGATTGTAATGTTTTTTGAGAAAAATTATTTTAAAATCCATTTATTTAGCCATATTCATTTATTTTTAATATTACAAAAACAAAAGAACAATTCTATGTACTTTTTACATTAAAAAATAAACATGTATTAGATGTTTATTCGCTTAAGCTATCATATTCAGTTTCATTTGCTTCATATTGATCTAAAATATCCTCTATTACGAAAATGGCTTCATTTTCAGAAGCTTGTTCGACAATAAAGTCCATTATTTCATTGTAATGTGGCTTCTTTTTATTATCTGCTTCTCTAAAGATAGATATATGTGGCTCAGACTGCAAAATCATTCTTTCAATGAGATCTATATTTGTAGATAGACGACTGTTTTTTCTTGTGTGATTTAGTCGAATTTTCCTAAAAATTTATGAGTTGCTTCTATAGCTTCCTCAGATAACATTCCTATTGGTATCTTTGAATGTTTTATAAATTCTGCACCATGAACAAGTATTTTGTGTACTGTTGCAGGCATACAATACGACCCATATTTCTCTCTATACAAATTCCAAGTTTCTTTAAGAAGTTTTTCGAAGTTTTCAACGTTTATGTCTTTACCACTTAGTATAAGAGAAAAATTTCGTATTAGAGTGGGATCGATTTCTGTTATTTGAGAAGAGATTTCAATATTGTTGAAAAATCGTCTCGCGGTATTTCCATCCTAAGTGATACCATAACCCGTTTTTACTTTGTCTACAATAATTCCAATTTCTTCTCTAAATTTCTCTTGAATTTTTCATTTTCTTTCCATTATAATTTTTTTTATCAGCTGGCTTAAAAACTTTCCAAGTTCGTAGAGGTAATCTATAAGAAATGTGCAGCACGCATTCGAAAAATTTTATCCATGCATGTAATGTTGACAACCCGTGGCGGTATGAACTAAGGACCCAATGAACTAAGTCCCCAAAACGAAAATGAACTAAATCCCAAAAATTAGGGGTTTATTTAATTATGAACTAAAGCCCCAATTCCAAAAGTGAAATAAACCCCCAATGCAATGAACTAAATCCCCAAAATGAAAATTAAGTAACTCCCCACTTTTGGGGAGTTAGTTCATAATGAAATAATTCCCCATTTTTAAAATGAAATAAGTCCCCATTTTGGACGGTGGGGTATATGTACAATTCTTGTTTAATAAGTTATGTGCATATACTTGACTGTCTTTCATTGCCAATGGCCCCATAATACACAACTTATATATTTATTCTTTTTATATTTATATTTAACTTTAACATATATCGTAGTTCTAAACTAAACTATCTAACATTAACTGAAATTTAATTTCTTTTTTAATATATCTTGTTGCTATGCCTCTAAAAATTTTACAATGGAATATCAAAGGTTACATTAATAATTACAATGAACTACAAGTTCTCATTAAAAAACACAACCCCAAAATAATGACATTACAAGAAACTCATTTAAAATGTGACACAAATGTAATAACTCCAAACTTTTACAAAATCTATTTATCCCCCTCAACACACAACTCATTTGGCGGTTCAGCCATACTAATTCATAACTCCATTCAACATGAAAAATTAAATCCAAATAGCAACTTCGATTCGGTAGCATTACTTGTACACTCAAAAAAATCATTTGTAGTTTTTAGTACATACATACCTCCCACAAAATCATTCAATGGTAACGACATTGCTCAGTTATATGAAACGAGACACCCAGTACTAATAACTGGAGACTTTAACAGTTGGCACGTTAACTGGGGATCTAGCTCAAACAATAGAAGAGGTCTGACTCTGTCAAAGTATATAACCAACTCAAGTTTGAGTATATTAAATAATGGTTCTCCGACTCATTTTACCACACATAAAACATTTACAAACATTGACTTAACTATCATCTCTTCTTCTTTGTTCATCTACGCTAATTGGGAAATTGAAACCGACCTATTTGGCAGTGACCACTTCCCAATAATTACATCTCTTTTCTCAAATAACCAAACTTCAGCTGGTCAAAATATTAGACCACGTTTCAATTTGAAAACAGCGAAATGGACCAATTATAAAATACTTACTGAAAAATTTAGTATATTGCGACCAGTTAGCCCAAATATAAATAAAGAAGCAGCTAATCTTCATAAAATAATTTTCCAAAGTGCCAACGAGAGCATACTACAACATAGATCGCTCAGTTACCATAAATCGGTCCCATGCTGGTCAAAAAAATTAGAAAAACTAAAAGCCCAAAAAAACCATCTGTGGAATAAATTTAGGAGGAACATTTCAACCGAAAATGAATTAAATTACAAATAAGCCAATGCTCTATTTAGAAGAGAAATCAAAATTTCCAAAAGAAATTCAATTTACAAATTTACATCTGAAATAAACCCCTCAACACCCTCAGACAAAATGTGGAGCAATATTCGTAGTTTCTGCGGCTTAAAATCTAAGACCCCAACCCATTGCATTCAAACCCCTAACAACTCCCAAAATAGAGTAACTAACTCAAGCGACATCGCAAATATTTTTTGCGACTATTGGTCCAGAGAATCTAAAGAGTCAAATTTTTCACATACTTTCCAACACTCCAAGCACTCAGTAATTTCGAGTACACATCAAATCATTGCAGGAAAAAATGCTACGACAATAGAAGAAAAGATAAACGTGTTAGAACTTTCCATAGCTCTTAACAAACTGAAAGGTAAAACACCTGGATTAGATCGGATATCATATCCAATGATAAAAAATCTATCAAATCAGGCACATAATAGATTGGTTAATTTATATAATAATATTTTTGATAGATATACACCTCAAATTTATAAAACCAGTTTGATTATCCCTATACTTAAGCCGAATGCAGACAAAACTAACGTTTCGTCTTATCGTCCTATCTCACTTAATCCATGTTGTTCCAAAGTTTTGGACAAAATCATAGCCAACAGACTGTGGTGGTTTCTTACCACAAACAAGCTTATCAACAACCACCAATATGGTTTCATAAAGGGGAAATCAGTTTCAGATCCATTACTTTACTTGGACTTTAAAATAAATAAAACTCTAAGGAACAAAAACCACTTATCACTAATCTCACTAGATTTTGCAAAAGCATTTGACGAAATCGGTTTACATACCATTTTAAACCAGCTCGAAGAATGGAAAATAGGTCCTTAAATGTATAATTACATAAAAAATTACTTAACCAATAGAAAAATCATGGTAAGAAACAATTCCTACTATTCGAAAATACTACCTTTATATAATGGCATCCCCCAGGGTTCACCACTCTCTGTAATTTTATTTTTGATAGCCTACAACAAACTTTCCCAAATAATATCCCTACATAAGGAAATTGACTTTATCGCCTATGCAGATGACTACGTTATAATTAAAAAACTTAAGAACACAAAAAATCAAAGTATAAACTTTAATGCCATTATATCAGACATTCAAAACTGGTGCACTTCATCCGGAGCACAATTAGCCCTAAACAAATGTAAACATCTACACATTTGTAGAAAACACAATTGCTCACCCGCACTGCATACAACAATACATCAATCGAATCAGTAAATAGTCTCAGGATACTTGGAATAGTTTTCAACCATCTTTACAGATGGAATTCACATATTGACTGTCTTAACTCGACCCTCTCCAAAAGACTTAATATAATTAAATGCCTCTCCTCAAAGAAATTTGGTTGCAATACATCCTCTCTCATACAAATTGTCAAATCTATCATAATATCAAAAATTAATTACGGAATATATCTATATGGGTATTCACCCAAGAGCACTTTAAACAAATTAAAAACAAATTTTAACGCTGCCCTACGCCTTTCCTTAGGAGCTTTTCGAACATCCCCTATAAGAAATATAATTTATGAAGCGGACGTTATGTCAATTGAACAGTATAGAGATTTTGCTACTTCAAAACTTTTTAAATGCATAATGATAAATGACCATTACCTACTTTCCATTTTATTGAAAAAATCAATTCACCAAAAAAAATTTTATGAAATTCCTTCAACACTAACTCGTATTACCCAATTTTGCTTAACTCACAACATTCCTATTAATATAGATCTACAATATCATATTAAATATCCTAACTGGAAAATGGATCTTTCAACAACTGACTCATCGCTGACTAAACAAAAAAAATCTTCTACCAACAGCGAAATATATCATCAGATATTCGGTAAACTCCAACAAGATTTAAGTGATCACAATTTCTTTTATACGGATGGTTCTAGAGCCCAAAACAGTGTTATATAAAAGTATATGGAATACCTTTTTTTTATCTTTTTTTTTATTGTCCACTGAAGTTAAAAATTTCTAATATTATCACTTATTTCTCTTTGTTTATATTCAGAATAACAGTAAATCGCATGCGACAATCAATTGTAGTAAAGAGCAGTGTTGCCATATTTTAACATCATTGTAATTATATTTTAGTTAAAATTATTCTACTTTATCGACATTTTGATTACCAATTAACCCTTATAACTTATAGCATTTTTTCAGATATTTTTAATAATTGTGTATTTACTTATAACTTTCAAGTTTGAATGCTCAGAACTTCCTTAAAAATTAATTTTTTTTTTTTTTAATTCTATCAGACTTGTTTTACTTGGAATGTACTTAATAAAACAGTGTTAACATTTTTTTTTGAAATTTGATAGTTAACTTTTTTATTTTTGGCCGCCCTTACGACATTGTGCGTTGTAATCAAATTAAAGGTCGCAAATATATGTAATATATATAAGTGAAATTTGTTGCACAAACTTTTCCGGCTACAGGATGACCGCTACTAAAATTGGTTAAAATCGGTGCTTTTTCAGATCTAACCGTTCACTTGTCACTAAATTAAATAAATCTGATAAGATAATTCTTAATCATAGTTCCATAATCTATCCTAATATTATAAAGAGGTAATGTGTGTTTGTTTGTTTGTTTGTAGGAGGTAATCTCCGTAACTACTCATCTGATCTTCTTGAAATTTTCACAGAGTCTTTCTGCGGATATGGGAAGTGCTATAGGCTATAATTTTTTTAATATTTTTAGTGGGCGTGGCACCTCCTACACAAAGTAAATTTTTAATATCATATACATATATTGAGTACTATGATAGAGAGAGCTTTGCAAATTTGTGTGAGGTCACCTATTGTTTATATTAGTACCTACGCCGGAAATAGGCGGGATCGAATAAGTGGGCGTGGTACCTCCCATACAACTAAGAGTTCAATATTATATATCTCGAGTGCTGTGATATATAGAGCTTTTCAAATTTTTCTGATGTCAGCTATTATTAATGTGAGTAGTCGGGTGCAAAATGGGCAGTATCGGAACAATAGGCGTGGCACCTGCCATACAAAGTAAATATAAAATGCCGTATATCTGGAGTACTGTAATTGTGAGAGTATTGGGACTTTGTGTGAGCCCATAAGTTATTCATTTGATTAGTTAGACAAAAAATGGACGTGATCGGAGCGGTGGGCGTGGCACCACCCATACAAAGTAAAAATTTAATATCATATTTCTGGAGTACTGTAAAAGAGAGAGCTTTGTGGCTTTGCGTGAGCCCATAGGTTCTTTGTGTGATTAGTCGAACAAAAAATGGGCGTGATCGAAGCAGTGGGCGTAGCACCGCCCATGCAAAGTAGATATCTAATGTCATATAACTGGTGTACTATAAAAGGGAAAGACTCGACATTTTGCATGGGTCCATCAGATATTAATGTGAGTAGTCCAATAAAAATTGGGCGGGATGGGATTAGTGGGCGTGGCACCTCCTATGTAAAAAATATGAAGCACTACGAAAGCTACAGTCTTTTGACAAGTTCATTAGTTATCAATGTGATTTGTCGTGGAAAATATATCGCCAAAACCAAAAATCGCCAAACCCAAAAATCGAGAAAAATAAAAATCCCCAAAAAACAAAAATCTTCAAAATCAAAAATGGACAAAAGCAAAAATCGCTAAAAAGAAAAATTGGCAAATAATATTATAAGTTCAAGGCCAACAGTTAAGTGTTGCCAGATCTAATATGGATAATCCATCTTCTTCTCATGGGCAGCTACATGTACCTTGCTCCAGGGTAGGAACGCCGAAAAATCTGATAATTGTTGTACTGAATGAAAAAACAAAAAACAATGTATATAAGCATCAGCAAGCATTGAAACAAAAAAATCTGTACTAATATTCTATACTAACATAATAAAGAGGTAATATTTGTTTGTTTGTTTGTTTGTAGGGGGTAATCTCCGTAACTACTCATATGATCTTTCTGAAATTTTCACATAGTCTTACTGCGGATATGGGAGTGCTACAGGCTTTAATTTTTTAAATATTTTTAGTGGTCGTGGCACTCCCATACAAAGTAAATTTTTAGTATCATATATATTAAGTACTATGATAGAGAAAGCTTTGCAAATTTGTCTCAAGTAATCTATTATTAACTTGAGTAGTCAGACAAAAAAATGGGCGGGATTAGACAAATGCGCGTGGTACCCCCACACAAACTTAATATTAAATGTGATATATCTGAATTACTGTATTAGTGAGAGCGTTGGGACTTTGCGTGAGCACTTTCATAACGATTCCGAAGGGCTGGGGGGGGGGGGGGGGGGGGGTGAAGGGGAGGGTGTAGCGAAGCACACTGGGTTACATCTAGTAATAAATAAAGTTGCTTTCCGCTATTCTTTTTAATATATCAAATTCAAAAAATTGCCTCGATTGATCTCAAATTTGGTTTAGTTATGATCGGTTCATCTGAAAAATATTTGAAAATATCATCTAATTTGAAACTTTTTATATCTGCAGGCCAAAAATGATAAGCATAGCATACAAATTTGTTCCATGTTTATTTTCTATATCCAATTGGACCTCAAGAAAGTTGGATCCAAGAACCTTTCTCGCAACCCATGGCACATGGTATCGTATCGTCGGATTAGACCGACTATTATTTTCTGACTTGTTTTTAGACCAAGTTCTTACTGATATAGTAAATAAACCGAAATCTAATTTGATGCAGATGTATATAATAATATGGATTTTATTGCAATATAAGTCGATCCCATAGAGGACATTTATATGGGGGCTAGCTCTGAGTAAGTATCGATTTTCATTTATTTCAATGTCCCTCATTCTATAGCTGCTAAAAGCATAGTAATTCACGAATAAATGCGTTTATGGAAAATATCAACGGCTGGACGCTTTTGAACGAGAAGCGCACTTAAAAAATCTCGGTTAAGCTTTTAAACTTTGTTTAAATGCGTTACTGACTCACTTAACAAAATTCTCTCTTACCTTCGTCCATACTTCACTTATGGAAAATGTAGTTTAAATGATAAACAATAAACAATTCACTTGAGTCTGCATAAAGTAAAAGGTCATCGTTTTATTTAATTCAAATTAGTTAAAATAGTTTGACTAAAAAATAACAAATATATTTTCGAAGATATTATTTTAAGGTATGGAGAAAAATAAAATTCTTAAAAAGTTACAATTCATGCATAAATTTATTATCTGGCATAAATGTCTTGCGAAGAACATGCATTGACTTCAAAACATTCAGTACAGAGTAAGCTTCTGTGAAATCATCATTTTCTTATATTTCGTCCCTTCGTCCTGAATAACATCTGCGATAATTTCTTCATCGGTAAGCGATCCATCGCAGGGTGAATCGTCATCAAAGCTTACAAAATTGTCATATTCTTGTGAAGATTCGTAACTCAATTAATTCCTTTCGTGACTCGCTTAAATTGAGAGCCGTTATCAAACTAGCGTAAAGAACCTACCTATTTGAAATAATTTTGAATATAAATTGGTTTTACCAGCCACCAAGCACGCTCTATTAAATGCAAAGCTGTCAGAAGCGTAGTTGGTTTTTTAAGTTCCTGAAAAGTTTTTCCTTCTAATTATATTTTGACGATATTACCTAATTGATCTGATTATTCCTTGGTCAAGAGGCTGAGCTATCGGAGTGGTATCAGGAGGTAAATAGTCTATTCGAATATGCGATTAGTCGGCGTGCTTGTCAATAAATAGGATAACGTTGCAATTTTTTCGAAAAAATTCTTCATTGAACGAAAAAATAATTTTCTCCCAGATTTCCTGTTTTATTGTCGGCTTTTCGGTAACAAACACATTCTTGTACTCGCTAGTTCATTAATGCATTTAACCGTTGAATTTTGTTTGATATTTTGTTTTTTTGAACAAATATATGACCCATTTATGAGTGTAACGCAGTTAAGCGGGATGCATTTAAAAGAAAAATATGTACACATAGTAAATGAATCATGGAAAATGTTTCACTTTAGAATTACTTAAGCGTGAAACCTTCTTAAGCGGGCATTTATTCGTGAAGTACTGCATACCATATGTTAGCAAAGTACATTTTCATTTGTGATCCAATTTTTTCAAACAAGGTTTCTGCGGACACAAAGGCAGACAAGCTGACATATAGATGGACGGACATAGTTCAATTAGCACTAAAACAGGTCAATACAGATTTTTATAGCTAGATTTGAAATGATCGAAATATGACTTAGATGACTACATGTGGCCAAGAAGATAAATTTTTGCATTAAAGAAAATCCATGGGTACACATGTGTATATTCGAATGAAGAGGGCTACGAATTGCTCGAAGAAAAGAAATTTTACTTCAACAAAAGCTTATTTTGAGGTCCTTGAGAAATCCTATTATTTGAAAGGAATACTAACAAGTAAGAAAATTATAGGCGGTCTAGACCGACTACACGATACCCTATACCATGCGTTTGGAAACCCTATCTCTTTGGCGCAACTAACTGGATATAGAAAATAAGCATAAGCCATAAGCCAAAAGTTCAAATCGGATGCTATATCTATGTGGGGACTAGGTCCAAAAATGGACCGATCCTGATCATGTTTGGTAAAGTCTCTTGTATTTTGCAAAAATATATACAAACAAAATGTGAGAAGAATCAGTGCAATATTTTTGTTTTTCGATAGATTTAACCCATTATTGCCCAGGCGGTAATTTAACTTACCAGCACTTTAATCAAGTGTAAAACCTACATTATATAAAAAAACTAAATTTTCTTTGGTGTATACTTTAACTTAATGTGTTTTAAGAAAACAATTTGAAGGATATTTATTTTTTGTTATCCTTTCGCGTTTGGGAAGGACTTTCGCCAAGCTCCAAAAAAGATCATATTTTAAAACAACTATAAAAATATTATAAAAAAATTTAATTTTTTTTTTACACACTGGTTCAAAACCCTCATTAAGTCTACTTTTATTATGTACATAATTCAATTTAATTTACCTCGACTAAATGTTTGAAATAACATCAATTATCCTTGTGGTAATTTTACTTACCATTGGGCAGTAACATATAGCAAATTAGGCAAGATTTAATAAAATCGCGAACAAAAGCACAATATACCCGCCATTAAGCGCTGTATGCTTAATACTTCTTATTCGCTCGCTATGGTTGGTTCAAGGAGCATTAAATAAGGCGAGGGCAACGGCGAATTCATTTCGTCGTAGTCAATTCAATTCGCCGAAAACAAAATTTGTCTTTAATTTGTTTAGATGGTTTTTAAATTTTTGTATATGGTGTTGACGTGGTAACGCCACCTAGTTGTCGATTCGCCTTGGGTTTGTTAATTCAAATTTCATTCGAATTGTAAAATGGGGAATTCCCCTTTTATCCCAAGGTTAGCATGCTGTAATAAATATTTTGTTTCAAGACTTTAGTCTTGCTTTTCTTTTCATGTGTAACAAAAGTGTAAGAGTGTTAAAAGTGAAATAATTATTTTTTATTGCGAAAATGCCATCAAAAAATATTTAAGAATTGAAGAAGTAATTGCCATTTTGGAAGATGAAGATGAAAATGAAGAAATTGCTGCGGTTGCATCATCCTCAAATGTCAACGTTGTGTATATTCCACCTGACGCAGACGAAATTTCAGATGAAGAGGAAATTGATGATAACGTTATGAATGATAATGGTACAATAGATGTGGATATTGCTGGCACAGTTGAGCTTGAATATGAATCAGAAGACGAATCTGAAAATGATAAAATTGCGGAGCCTACCACAAAGCGATATAAATCTATAAACGAATTTAATGTACCCAAATGGACCAGAAGAATTTCATCATTTGATAAAACACCAGTAGATGTTGAAGAAGAACGTGTTCGTAATGTTGTTGAAAAACTAAGTGGAAAATCACCAATTGAACTATTTAATCTCTTTTTTGATGATGCAATGCTTCATTTGATTACTGAGCAAACTAATATATACGCCTCTCAGTGCAACGTGCCTTTTATTGTTGAGTCGCATGATATAAAACGTTTTATTGGATTTTTGTTCTTTACTGGCTATACCAGAATGGAAACTATACTGGTCAAATGATCCATCTTTTGGTGTTGAAATCATTCGTAATGCTTTTCCACGAAATCGCGCCGAAATGATAAAACGATTCATTCATTTAGCTGATAACACTAAAATTGATCCAACAGACAAATTCGCCAAAGTGAGACCTATGGTAGACTTGTGCAACAAACGTTTTATACAGTTTGGAGTATGCGCTCACAATCTATCCATTGATGAGGAAATGATTCCCTATTTCGGAAGGCATTCCTGTAAAATGTTTATAAAAGGGAAACCTATCCGTTTTGGATTTAAGGCATGGTGTCTGACTTCATCAAATGGATATCTGTACAATATAAAACTGTATGGTGGATCGTCATCAAATTATGACAAGTCCATTGGATTAGGAGCTGATACTGTTCTCAGTTTGCTAAGAGTTGTAGAATCTCCATCGAGTCATACCATATACTTTGACAACTTCTTCACATCATACCACCTTATGTGTTTACTAAGCACAGAAAATTTTTTTGCTACAGGTAATTTGCTACTTTTATTATATATAAAACTGTTGTATTTGAATTTCTATATTTTAACAGGAACTGTTCGATGTAATAGAATCGGTAAAGCCCAATTGCCAGAAAAAATGACCAAGGGTGAAAGTGCAGCTCTTTCTGATATGACGAATGAAGTGTTGGCCATACGGTGGAGAGACAATGCACTTGTCACTGTTCTTACAAATCATGGTGCCATGGATCCAAAATCAAACACAAAACGTTATGATCGCGTAACCAAAACGCATATTAACGTAAAAGTTCCTGGCGCTATTGGGCAATATAACAAGTATATGGGGGGAGTTGATCTACATGACAACGCGTTGGCTAATTATCGGATTGCTGTACGATCCAAAAAATGGTGGTGGCCATTGTTTATAAATTTGCTTGGTAATATGATGGTTAATGCATGGAAGCTGCATGTGCTGGTATCAACAATTGAACAAATAAAACCATTTTCGCAACTACAATTTCGTGCAGCTGTGGTTAATGAACTACTTACATTTACAAGATCACCCACAAGTGAACAACCTTCAATGTCTTCATCAAATTTAGGAGAAAAATTGCCAAACCTTAACACAACAGTTCATTGTATTTTAAGATGTTCTGGAAACCCGAGACGTTGCGTAATTTGTCATACTCATACGCCTTTTGAATGTCAAGTATGCAAAGTGCGGTTGCATCAAAAATGCTTTTCTTTATACTCAAAGCACTTGGATTAAAATTTAAAAGCTACCAAAAATTTAAAATGTAAAACAATTCAATCAAAATGTTTATTTTACTTGTTCTTTTTAATGAATTTTTTAATTTTTAATAAATATCTTTTACTAAAATAAGAATTTTAACTTTAAATCAAATTCTTGTATTATTCCAAAAACACTTAACATATCTGCCCACTGGTAAGTAAACTTACCATCTCATATCTCAGAAACCAATTGTTCCATTTTCTCAAAACTTTAAACATATCTTAGTTGCACCCAAAAACTACTTTGTGCAAAGTTTCAGCGAAATCGGTTCACGTTTTCGGGTAGCGGGCAATAATGGGTTAAGTGAAGATCGGGAAGTAGCTCTATAAGCGGCCTATGACTAAGAATTTTCCTGTAGGGATTATTTTTGGACTACTTATTAACGGATATAATAAACACATACAAACCCAATTTGACTGAGATCTATATGATAGTTCGGATCTTATGGCAATTTATGTCGATTTCATAGGGGTCATTTGTATGGGGACTAGGTACAATTTCAACAGCTTTCATCCTATGGCTGACAAAAGCTTATATCCCAAATTCCATCAAAATATATTCATGTTTGCGACTTGTAGTTTGATTACAATGTTTACATGGACACACAAACCGACGGACGGACGGACATCGTTAAATCGAATCAGATAGTGATTCTGATTCGATCGGTATAATTAAAGATTGGTCTAGGTCAAATATTTTTGGTAGTTACAAACAGCGGCACAAATTCATTATACCCAAACCACATAGTGGTATAGGGTATAAAAATTGGTGAAACGTTAGAAAGAGACAATTGAGCTAGCGATGGCCGATTTACTGATCCGCAGATTTATTGATCCGCTCTCGAAACACGTTATTAAGTTTTATGATTATATTCCTTCACTGAACAAAATTTTATATATCACTTTTGGACGCCCGATGAAAAAACGAACTAATATTTGCCCTTTCTGACCTTAAGTTCCACAATGAAGGTAATTCAACACACATTTATCGAACTGTCTGCCATTAATAGAGGTAATTCTTTAGTTTTAAATTATAAAAAAAAAAAAAAACTAAAACATTTTAAAACTCAAACCTCAAATAAACACCATCAGGACATATCAACGAAACAAACAATGAAGTGATGATATTCGCGTGCAGGAAAACACTTAAAAAACTTTAATTAAGCTTATTTCATTGAGCGAAAAATTTCGCTAGTTTAATTTTAATTTACGCCAATGTTTTTGAAAATGTTGATAAAAAAAAAACTGAAGAAAATAATACCATTAAATAAAGAAACGAAACAACACAAAACAACTTTTAAAAAGTACTTCAGCAAAAAAAAAAAAAAAAATAAAAACATGAACATTGGATTTTTATTACAGGCCACAAAGAAAAACAACAAGAAATAACAACAACAAAATAATTGTTGTTGATTTTCCTTACTCTACTCGTAATAATCTTCAAATTAAATCAAACATAAAATCAGTCTAGTTTTCTTTTTTTATAACTATTTCGAGAAGTAATAAAATATGTATTAATAACAACCCAGCCATCATCGTCATCATCGTCATCATCGTCATCGTCAAACTCAAATGCATTGTTATTACCATTTATACAAGTTTATTTAATTACTACAACTTTTCATGATGGGAACATGAAACGCTACAGAGTGGAAAATATATATGACCATGAATAAATCAAGTATTTACAAAAAAAAAAAAAAAAAAAAACAAATAAATAAATAAAAAATAATAATTTTGTTAAGTAAAACTTCTTTGTACATCGGAAAAAATTACAAAACAATTAACGGTGTATTCGAAGTAAAACAACACGTAGCCTAATTAGGTTTTTGGTAAAAAAAAACATCGTTTCACATAAACGAGCACAGGAAAGTGTTAAGCGTTTGAAAGGTTTTGAGGAAATCAATTAGTTTTAATTAATTTCAGTTGATGCCTATAACCAGCAAATATACTTGAGATTGACCCTGTAATTATACCGATTAATCTATAGTCAGTTCTGATACGATTTAGAGATCACATTCCATGTCTACATGCCCTTTTAAACAATATAAAACATTCTGTGAATAACGCCGTGAGTATTTTTTCGCCAGCAAGATTTGTTTCTCCATTTAAACCGGTTTTCCCACATAACTTTTTATACCCTATACCACTATGTGGTTTGGGTATAATGACTTTGTGCTGCTGTTTGTAACAACCAAAAATATTTGACCTACACCCATCTGATTCGATTTAACGATGTCCGTCCGTCCGTCCGTCCGTCCGTCCGTCCGTCCGTCCCTCCGTCCGTCCGTCTGTGTGTCCATGTAAAGTTTGTAATCAAACTGCAGGTCGCAAATATGAATATATTTTGATGAAATTTGGTATATAAGCTTTTGTCGGCCATAGGATGAACGCTATTGGTGAGAATCGGTCCATGTTCAGACCTAGCCCCCATACAAATGACATCTAAAATAAGATCTAAATTATCATATAAAACTTAGTCAAATTGGGTTTGTATGTGTTTATTACATCCATTAATCAGTAGTCCAAAAATGATCCCTGTGGGACAACTCTTAGTCATAGGCCCCATATAGAGCTGCTTCCCGATCTTCACTTAAATCTATTAAAAAACAAAAATATTGCACTGATTCTTCTCAAATTTTGTTTGTATATATTTTTGCAAAATACAAGAGACCTTACCAAACATGGTCAGGATCGGTCCATTTTTGGGCCTAGTCCCGATATAGATATAGCATCCGATATGATCTTTTTCATATCTGCAGACAAAAAAATTTATAAAAATCCCACTCATATTTGGTTTATGCTTATTTTCTATGTCCACTTAGCTGGGCCTATGGGGTAGGGTCTCTAAACGCATGGTATAGGGTATCCTATAGTCGGTCTAGACCGAGTATAATTTTCTTACTTGTTTATATTTAAAATGTGTTTCCCGCATACATTTTTTAGTACCTAGAAACCAAATTTATATCGCTTGTATTTGCTTTTATAAGATATACTTTATCATACTTTTGTTTCCAGGGCTTCACAATTCTCAAATACATTTGATGTTTTCAAAAATACTTTTGATAATTTCTTAAATCCGTTTGATGTTTTCTGAAATATATCTGAAAATGTCTGAAATGCATTTGATACTTTCTGAAATACATTTCATGTTTTCTGAAATACATTCGACATTTTCTAAAATACATTTGATAATTTCTGATATAAAATTGATACTTTCTGAAATTTAATTGATGTTTTCTGAAATTCTTTTGATGTTTTCTGAAGTAAAATTGGTACTTCCTGAAATTGAATTGATGGCTTCTGTAATACAATTGATACTTTCTGAAAAGCAATTAATACTTTCTTAGATACAATTGGAAAAATTGTAGTTGAGCAAACCCCATACAGATAGTCCTTTTCCCGAATAACCGCCATTTATTTAACTTTATCTCCTCCGATTGGCTTCAAATTACGAAATTGCGTTTTTTTGAGGATTCTAAAAAACATACAAAGAAACCCTGTTTTAATTTAAACAAAATATAAATAAAATTCAAACCAAAAGAGAGTCAAATGAAATTCGAAAGAAAAATTTATTTCAAAATAAATAGTGTTATAAAACTATAAGAAAAGCACGTTTAAATAGCGTAAATACTCATAAAATTTTAATGAAACTTCCAAAAAATATTTTAAAAATATGTCATAAATTTTGACTTTTATTTACGAAAAAAAGGGCAAAAGAATGAAAGAATTACTGCATTCATTCTACATCTAATGACTCAATCACCAGATTATTTTACAGTTCTTACTACCCTACCCTCATTACTCCGGAATGAGGGTCGGAAGATAGATGTTACAGTTCGTATCATTTGAGTAGAGGCTCCAAATAAAAAATATAAAAAAAGTGCAGACGATACCTTTTACAATAAGAACTTTTTATGCAGTAGTATTTTTTATGTATGCCGGTAAAATCTGCTTGAAATAAGAAAAATAGAACATTGTTAGAAATTTATCAATTAAACAAAAAAGGAACAACATTAAAATAAGAAACTTTATGTCAGGGTTCATCATCCACAATAATTGCTTTAACAACAAATACAAAAAAAAAAAAATCAATACAAAAGTCATTTGATATATTTACACACATACAGCTACACACATACTATAACTACTCATATCATATCAAATGAACATTAATAAGTATAAACGAGTGTGTAGTATAAAAGTCAGTTAGACAGCAAACAATACAGCAATAACAAAATAAAAAAAAAAGAGAAAATGCAATTTTCCACATTACTATTACATTGAAGTACAAACAAGAACAATGTACATAAAAACAACAACACAATACATTAAAAGTAACATGCAATAGTATATTTTTTGAACTACAGTGAAAGTAAAGGATAATGGATAAAGAAAATAGTTTGGAAATCTAATATTACTTTTTAGATTTAAATATATTCCACGTTTACTTCAAGACAATTCCCTACAAAAGTTGCAAGCGATTCATTTCTTAAAGGTTTTACTGTATAGTAATGTCATATTTGAGTTATATAGAAGTTTAAATACTGCATTCTATATAAAAATTCTAATTTCATATCTAATTTATAGTTTAAAGAACAAATATAGCATATCAAAACAGCTGCAAAGTTTCACATTTCCATAGATAAATCAGAAACAAAATTATTTTAAGTATAATTTTATTTAAAATACATATTTATTTTATATTTTGTTTAGCGAATATTACTATTATCTTACAATATATATAATAGGGTGACAGCCATTTTTTTTTTTTTTTTTTTTTTAATTTCAAGAAGGAATTTCAAGTCCAATTTCGGAAAATTTCTTAAACAAAATTTTTGAAAAAGTAAAATTGGAAATTTTGAAATAGTGCTAAAAAATACGTACCGTTTTGACACCAATTTAGAACGGCATAACAATAGACGAGATGCAAAATAATTTACATAAGATCATTTTGTGTTCAGGAAAATGCAATAGTATTGTTGTTGTAAATTATTTCAATGTCTTTAAAAATGTGAGCTCGATTTTCTTATTCAAGTGGTCGGCATTTATTGCCTTGGAAACTTAATATAACTTGGCTGTTTTTCAACCGATAATAGAGTTTGTAGTTGTTTTACTAGAAAGATAATTTTCTCTAGATTATGGTTTATTAATTTAATTGAAACGCAATTATTAATATCAAAATTTTTGTGAAAAATGATTTTTTTGATGGTCTTCATATTTGAACTTTGAACTCAATGCGCATCTAGAAAGCATTGTCCTATTTGGCTCAAATTTAGCGCACTAAAGTTTTAGATCCAGTGTCACATTAATCTGAGTGTTCAAACTGTCGGTCTCACCCCCTAGAAATATGCGAATAGAAAGAAAACCTCAGAAATACAAAGTTTTGGGCCAATCAAAAAACGTTTAGTCGTGGCGCAAAGCGATTGAAAATTTCAAGTGTGTTTATATGGGGAAAATAGGATTTTTTTTTTCAGATTTTACGAAAACTTCATTCTATAGTTTAATTTTTCCGACAAGCTGTTATATAATTTGAGATCAGTATTAAATTATCCTTTCAAAAGGCTATAAAACTTCAAAATCGAATAAAACCTCGCCAAGAAATAGCAAATGCCCCAGACCACTTTTGTGCCAAAAAAAAAACTAGGTCATGAAATTTGATGGTCTCTATACTTATAAGTACTCAGATATGAAGTATTGTTTTATTACCACGTTGTTAACCTATTGCGCATTGAGACCGAAAATTGGAAATTTTTTTGATAAAATTTTTAAAACTCCTTTTTCAAGTTGAAAAAATTTTCTTAAACAAAATTTAAAAAAATGAATCTATCACTTTAAGGTTTTATGAAATGCATGTTTCAGATTAACTGTGTGAATTTTTAAGTAAATCCCTATGCCAGAATTTTTTTGACAAGGATTTTATTTTTGCGGATTTCGAGAAAAATTGGATTTTTGTGAAATATTCTGTAAATGTACTCTTTCTAAAAACTTTGTATCAAAAATTCATCACTTTTCTACTTTTAAATGTTATATTTTATCTTAATAGCCTAGGGTTTCGGAAAAAAGTAATATAACTCCATTAACCCTTTTGGAATTGGGGTCACATGTGACCCCAAACTAATAAAAGACAATTTATTCAAAAAAATCAAATATTTTGTAAGTACTGGTCAATTAAGCTAATGGAGGAATATAATTCACTTTTCACAAAAGATGAAGAGCAAAAACAATTTGTTATACAAGTTGTGTACGATTATAGACGTAAGTATTCAGGCTGCGTAAAAGAAAAATTAATTAAATAATATTTAAAATCTGCAAATAAAAATACCATTTACCAAAATTTAATAAATGTAATTCAAACAAATAAACATTTTATAATAATTTTGAAATTTTCGTATTTGTGGGTTTTATTAGACATTTTTAACAAAATTGGTAAAAAGTTGCTTTAATTTATATTCGCGAGCAATAAGCAGACAATTGCACCAGAGATATATCACAATGGATAATTTTGATCTCAGGAGCACTGAAGGGTTAAAAAAAATTAACCAAATTATTTTTCTTAAATTCTATATAGTGGTTTCATCTAGCTTAATAGAAAAACTCGTTTTCGGTAATTTTTATTTAAAAATATCTTAAAATCCAAAGCTGGCCTTTACAAATAATGGGTTAACGCTCTCGGATTTATCCAAAATTTTTTGAGCGAAACTTCTATACATTTGGTTATTATATTTTAAGCGTCTCACCTAAAAATTGGACAGCACTTACAAAATATTTGAATTTTTTGAATAAATTGTCTTTTATTAGTTTGGGGTCACATGTGACCCCAATTCCAAAAGGGTTAATGGAGTCACATTATTTTTTTCCAAAACCCTAGGCTATTAAGATAAAATATAAAATTTAAAAGTAGAAAAGTGGTGAATTCTTGATACAAAGTATTTAGGAAGAGTACATTTACAGAATATTTCACAAAAATCCAATTTTTCTCGAAATCCGCAAAAATAAAATCCTTGTCAAAAAAATTCTGGCTGCGGGATGTACCTAAAAATTCACACAGTTAATTTGAAACATATATTTAATAAAACCTTTATGTGATAGATTCATTTTTTTAAATTTTGTTTAAGACAATTTTTTCAAACTTGAAAAAGGAGTTTTAAAAATATTATGAAAACAATTTCCAATTTTCGGTCTCAATGCGCAATAGGTTAACAACGTGGTAATATAACAATACTCCATATCTGAGTACTTATAAGTATAGAGACCAAAAAAGAATGATGGCTTTAATCAATTTCTCAAAGTTGAAAAAAATGCCATCAAATTTCATGACCTAGTTTTTTTTTTGGCACAAAAGTAGTCAGGGGCATTTGCTATTTCTTGGCGAGGTTTTACTATATATTTTGAAGTTTTATAGCCTTTTGAAAGGATAATTTAATACTGATCCCAAATATTATAACAGCTTGTCGGAAAAATTAAACTATAGAACGAAATTTTCGTAAAATCTGAAAAAAATCATATTTTCCCCATATAAACACACTTGAAGTTTTCAATCGCTTTGCGCCACAACTAAACGTTTTTTGATTGGCCCAAAACTTTGTATTTCTCAGTTTTTTTGTTATTCACATATTTCTAGGAGGTGAGACCGACAGTTTGAACACTTTTTTTCCCTCCATATAACGAAGGGCCACCCTAATGTATATACATTATATAAATATGGAGGTTTGTATGTTTGCACGTTTATTTGTACGTTTGCTTGCACGTTTGTTTGTAGTTTATATGAGACTACACCACAGGACCAATCATCTTTAAATTTTTACAGTAGGTTATATTTTTTGGATTTTTCAATTGGGCGTGGTACCTCCCATATAACGTGGATTTTTATATCTATTTTAACATATAATATTTGAAGTACTAGGACAGCACGAGTTCTGAAAGTATCTATATGTACATATTAAACTAATTTGAAGAGTTGCGAAAAAAAAATGGTTTACAAAGCAAATGTTTAATGTTATATACCTAGATTTATGTAATAGAGAAAGCCGATGAACTTTGTATGAGTTCTTAAGATATTAAGGTGAGTAGTCGGTGGGCGGTATCCGATCAGTGGTCCTGGCAGCCCCCTACAAAGCAAATATTTAATATCATGTAACAGGAGTACTATAACAGTGACAGCCTTGGGACTTTGTCTGACTTCATTAGTTATTATTTTCCAAAAAAATGGGTGGAATCGAACCAATAGGCGTGGCACCACCTATACAAAAGATATGAAGTACTATGAAAATGACAGACTTGAAACTTTTAACAAATACATTAATTATCAATGTGAACAGTTGCGGAATATATGGGCGGAATCGCCAAAATCGAAAATTGTAAAAATTAAAATTGCCAAAATCAAAAAACGCAAAAAACAAAAATCGCCAAGTCAAAGATCTCCAAAACCGAAAATCGCAAATAGCAGAAATCGCCAAAAACAATAAAAATTCAAAACTTTGCAAAACGGAAAATCGCTAAAAATCAAAAAACACCGAAAATCAAAAATCGCATAAAACAAAAATTCGGAAAAATTAAAAATAACAACGAACAATAATCACCACAGTCAAAAATTACCAAATTCAAAAATTGCCAAAATCTAAGGTCGCAAAAACAAAATTCGACAAAACCAAATATGGCCAAAATTTTCTACAAAATGTTTTCCCAATTTTTTATTTTTTTTACGATGGGTGTAACGTAGCGCATCGGGTTACAGCTGGTATTATATATTTTCCGACTTATTTACGTTTCCAAAAAAAATAATTTATTGGTGCTGAAATGTGTCAAAAGTAACTTTCATTCATTATGTCGGTAAATAATCTGAACAAAACAAGTAAGAAAATTAAAGTCGGTCTAGGCGGAGTATGGAAGTCCCTATACCATGCATTCAGAGAATTCGTCTAAGGTCTAACTAATTGCGTATAGCAAATAAGCGTGGACACAATCGGACTGGAAATTATATTTGTTTGTCCAAAAATAGACCGATCGTGATGATATTTGATAAAACCACTTATTTTTAGCAAAAACTCATACAAACAAAATCTGAGAAAATCTGTACAATATTTTTGTTTCTGATAGGTTTAAGAAAATCTGGAAGCAGCTTTATAAGGGGGCTATATCTACGAATTGTCCTATAGGTTTAATTTTCGGACTGCTGATTTATAGATGTAATAAACACACATAAACCCAATTTGACCGAGATCTATATGATAATTTGCTTCTTATAGCAATTTACGTTGAGGTGATAGGGATCACTTGTATGGCGACCACGTCACAAAATGCACCGATTTTCACCCATATTAACAGCGTTTGTTATATGGCCGATATAGGTTTATATATTAAATTTTATTAAAATATGTTCATTTAAATGACCCTATGAGTCATAGATTCCACATAAAGTTGATTCCCGATCTTCACTTAAATCTCCCAAAAAAAAACAAATGTATGGATTTTTATATGTCTTTTCGACAAATAAGTGACATCAAGATCGGTCCTGATATGAACTTCATCACATCGGCAGGCAACAAATTTATAACAATGATACACAAGTTTGGTTTATGCTTATTTTCTATGTCTAGTTAATTGCACCTAAGATCCTTTTTCTCAGCTCATGGTATAGGGCATCGTATAGTCAGTATAGACCAAGGATAACTTAAATGGAACTCATTTTTCATTTTTATAAAATTAGCAGATCTTGTATTAATAACTGGACTTCACATGAGTAAAAATTATAGTCTTGTGAGTGTTTCGGAAAATATCATGTCGGGAAATGATACAATGATATATCTGTGAAATTTTTCTGGAATTATTTCAGTTTATTCAAAAGTTATTCTACGTGGTTGGCCATATCTGCAATGAATTGATTTTTACCTTTTAACTGCAAAGAATATTTATGTGTGTAGTTGTGTTCACAAAATGTGCAAAATCGCACAGCCACTTTTTATTAGAAATATCTTTAATAGGCTCTTGTTTTTCGTTTAAAAAATCACAAATCACAAAATCTTTGTAATGTTTTTCCATGGCTTAACCACCTGACCACACAGTAATAATATAGGTCATTATATTCAGTTTCCATTTCATTCAGAAAAGTCTGTCTTTTCCCCAAAGATTTTGTTAATGAATAATTAAATTGAACCAAAATTATTCAAGCTTTCGCTTGCTAAGACTATTTCTTAGCAATGATACCATACCGTCATTTCTCCTAAGGCATACCATCTGTCATAATTCCACATTCACAAAGTAGACTTGTCAACAAATCAGTACCAGTGGTCCGATCTTTCAATGAACTAATGGCCAATAATTCTTCGTAAACATCAAAATCATCCGTGAACCACAGAGATATATCATAAATTGAGCAGTTGAAGAAATATCGGTATACTGATCAACAGCTAGGGAGGAGTATCAAATATTTTGAACATTTTCTTTGAATTGGTCAAACATGTATTCAGCCCATTCCACAACCGTGAATTATTTTCAAATTTTTTTAATGTATCAGGAGACAATTTTTTGCTGCTGATAATAAACATAGTTCAATAAAATCGCCCTAAGTAAAAGGCGAGCGTTTTTGGCAATCTATAATGGCAAATCGTAGCTCGTTTACGAAAAAAATTTCGATTCATTATGCTATATAAAAAATCTGTTACTGTGCTAAACGCTTCTCTTTAAGCATATAATTTTATCTTAGCGTAAAACTCCCACGATTTGCTGATATTCTGGGTGGGTTGTAAAACGATGCCTCTTAATTCTTAAATTCTTTCATACAATTTTTGTAGCTCTACAAATTAAGCATTGAACTTTTTTATTATTTCGATATCAAAGAATATGTTTGTCCAAAAAACATTAAATTTTATTTCTTTATATTTTCTTTTAACTGTTTTTTTCTAGGCCTATTAAGTAAGTAGTTATTATAAAAATTATAATTAATTAACAATCAAAACAAAATTAACTAAAAACTGACAGGCATACAATCAACTGTTTAAATTGGCTGCTTAATTTAATAATATTCTTATCTTTAATATTAGCTCGCTTTCACTTTAGAAATAAAAATACAAATGAAAGAAAAATTCTTATATTAAATCTTAGCATGCCATGAAAATTTGGTAATAAAAACTATATGTCAAAAAAATTTTAATTTCGAATAAAACAAGAAAATATTTTTAAATCTCGATTATTAACAAGTAGGATAACAAATTTCTAAATGCAGATTCTCTAATGCTGTACATCTAATTTTGGAGGGGAATACAAAATCTAATATTAAGTTTGCATTCCGAATTGTGTACTAACTAATTGTAGCGTAGACAAATTTAATAATACGAAATTTTGCAGGGGAACACATTTTCACTTAAAAAGGGTGATTTTTTTGCTATTATCTTTTTGGCAACACTGGTTTAAACAGCTGACGCACGTTTCGTGTTTTGTTTCATTGTCAAACATCTTCAGTTTGGTCTATAATTTAACAATGAATCGTCTTACAAGCAAACAACGCTTGCAAGTTATTGAATTTTATTATCAAAATGCGTGCTCTGTTAAGAAAGTTCATCGCGCGCTTCTTCCATTTTATGGTCAGTTTAATCGACCCACTGAAGCGGCTATTCGGGCTATTGTGACTAAATTTCTCATAAAATTTACATTTTTGTACTTTAAACCACCAACACGCTTACGTAGAGTGCGAACTGAAGAAAATATTGCAGCTGTATCGGCCAGTGTTAATGATGACCATCAATTATCGATTCGTCGATAACGTAACGTAACTGTGAACGGTGAGCGCTACCGAGAGATGATATCCAACTTTTTTTTACCCAAAATGCAAGAGCTTGACTTGCATGACATGTGGATTCAACAAGACGGTGCCACATGCCACACAACACGCGCAACAATGGACTTATTGAGAGGCGAGTTCGGTGAACATTTTATTTCATGTTCGGGACCGGTCAATTGGCCGCCTAGATCGTGCGATTTAACGCCTTTAGACTATTTTTTGTGGGGCTTTGTTAAAGCTCATGTCTATACAGACAATCCCGCTTCAATTGACGCATTGGAAGATATCAGTGAAGCATTTATTCGTGAGATACCGGCCGAAATATTGGAAACAGTATGTCAAAATTGGACTAAGCGGATGGACCATTTGAGGCGCAGTCACGGTCAACATTTGCATGAAATAATCTTCAAGCATTAAATTATATAGACCGTACTATCGATTCAAATAAAGATTTCATACATTTTTCTGAATTTTATGTGTTTTTTTTTTTTTTTTGGAAAACTTTCCTATACCTCTTAAAAAATCACCCTTTATATGTCTCTAAAATTTAGCGCCGTAGGGCAAATTGTTGAAATTTTTCCCATTTGCGAACATGGCTAAACGCAATTGAGATTTGGGTACTGTTAGATTTGCTAGATTGAACAAGTAAGAAAATTATAGTCGGTCTAGACCGACTATATGAGACCCTATACCATGCGTTTAGAGACCCTATCTTATAGGCCCAACTAACTGGACATAGAAAATAAGCATAAACCAAATTTGAGTGGGATTTTTATTAGTTTCTTTGGCTGCAGATATGAAAAAGTTCATATCGGATGCTATATCTATATGGGGACTAGGTCCCAAAATGGACCTATCCTGACTATGTATGGTAAAGTTTCTTGTATTTTGTAAAAATCTATACAAACAAAATTTAAGAAGAATCAGTGCAATATTTTTGTTTTTTGATAAATTTAAGTGAAGATCGAGAAGCAGCTCTATGTGGGGCCTATGACCAAGAGTTGTCACATAGGGATCATTTTCGGGCTACTCATTAATGGATGTAATAAACGCATACAAACCCAATTTGAGTAAGATTTATATGATAATTTGGATCATATGGCAATTTATGTCGATTTAATAGGGGTCATTTGTATGGGGGCTAGGTCTGAACATGGACCGATTCTCACCAATTTCAATAGCGTTCATCCTATAGCCGATAGAAGCTTATATACCAATTTTCATTAAAATATATTTGTATTTGCGACCTGCAGTTTGATTACAATGTTTACGTGGACACACAGACGGACGGACGGACATCGTTAAATCGAATCAGTTAGTGATTTTGATTCGATCGGTATAATAAAAGATAGGTCTAGGTCAAATATTTTTGGTAGTTACAAACAGCAGCACAAAGTCATTATACCCAAACCACATAGTGGTATAGGGTATAAAAACGTAAATTTTTTGCAGGCCTCTAAAATCGCTCAGATCTCGAAACCTAAACGTCGCACAGCGTAATAGTTGAAATATTACCACTTCATTGAAAGACGCTATCCGAATTGTGTACTTACCTTTTTCAGGACTGCCAGATCGAAAACGATCGTTTTTATCTCGAAAAATAAGCGTCGTAAGCAAAAAACTTGAAATTTAACCCCCTTAACGAAAAATCGTATCGGAAATATGCACTAACTATAATTAGGCTTACAGATCATATTACATAAAATTTTATGTATACTTTTACATTCGCATTAAAAGCAATTTTAAGAGAAATAAATTATAAACTAAATTTTCAAGTAAATTTTATTAAATCGTTTTCAAATTAATTTATTTATAATAAATAAAATAAAGCAAAATTAATAACATAAACAAATGTGAACCCCATATCCGAAACTTGAGTCATGGACTTTTATTTTCTTTGCATCAGTGGTTTTGAGTTCCTTTTTAATTTTTCATAGCTTACCTTTTTCTTTAAGTTTGACCTAATGGTTTCAATCGGTCTTAGTTGTGCTGATGGATTTCTTTTGGAACAAATTCGACTCTTTCAGTTTACTGAAATTATTTAGACTCACTTGAAATTATTTCAAATTATTTAAATTAGCGCAATGATAGCTAATCCTCCTGAGGAATTTAATTCAGGGACACCATCACTACTTATGGCCACATAAAACATTTCCAGAGAACGTTGTCTTATAAATATATTGAGACTTTTCGGGTGCCTTCATACTGGAAAACTTTATACATTATAATGCCGTTTATTGCCATTGTACAGTAAGAATCATCATAATCAAATATTTGTATTGAGCGTAGGCGCGGAAGTTAGTTTCGGAAACTCAGGGTATTCTAAAATGGGTTTTAATTTCATCGTTTTATTTATTCTGAAACTTTCAATCTTGTGACCCAAATTTCCCGCTTAAACCTCGTTTTTTTGAACATCTACCTATCTTATAAATGTTAAATTTCAAAAATCCAAATTTTGTAAAATGCCCAGCAATTTCACTTTTAGTTTTAGACGGATTTTCTACACAAAATTTCCAAATTATTATTCTCATCGCGTGTAACTGACAATATATATTTGTATACTCATTCGTTATCAATGAGTTAAAAGCCAGCAGCGATTATAATGATGTCAATGCCTTAAATTAAGAAAGTTTCTGGAAGAAAACATTTTGAAATAGGACCTCAAAAATTAGGAATCTTTTTTTAATTGTAAATTTATTGCTGAACCTTTTCCCAAAATTAAATGTGCGAACTATGTTTTCAATACAATACAATATAATACTCTTAAGAAAACATAAGTTGTGCTGTGAGTAATTATAGGTGCGATCACTTGAGCTGACAGAACGAATTTACCATGTACGCCTGCTTGTAAATGACCTCTGTCATGACCCTTTTTTGATTAGACATATATATGCTGTCAGTTGGGAAATATTAAACATATGTTGCCAGTTGGGAAATATTTAGTAGGTTCTAAGTTACCTTCAAAAAAATCATAAAACTGATAAAATATGAAAAAATATGAATACATTTAAAAATTGAATACATATAAGAAAATCTCCGGGGACATATGTATATTCAATAAGGACTATCCGTTGTTTTTGTGGAAATTACCTGATAACAAAGAAAAATTTTAAATAATTCTTTACCTACTCTTTTTTCATATTAATTTTTTGGCAAGTATTTTACTAACATACGAAAATCGACGAATATTGTATAATAATTTATTTATTTTTTTATTTCGCACCTCAAAAGCATGGTTTAAAGTGTGCAGTTTTACGAATGAATGAAACTAAATTAATGAAAATTTTATTTTCGAAATGAAAAATTTACAAATGCCAGAAAAGTATAAAAATGTAGAAGCAAATTTTAGAATTAAAACCCATCATGCAGATTTTCTTTATAAGTTAATATGTCCACTAATAATAGTTTTGAAAACACCAAATTTTTAAATTTAAACAATGCAGATTGGGACACACAACACGCTTAGTTCAAAAATAAGTTTTTTAGTATTGTAGAATATAAAAAATCATAAACATTCGACCAAAATTATGAATCAAATACAAAGAAAAGAACAAACACGTAAGAAAATTATAGTCGGTCTAGACCGACTATACGATACCCTATACCATGCGTTTAGAGACCCTATCTCTTAGGCCCAACTAACTGGATACAGAAAATAAGCACAAACTAAATTTGAGGGCGATTTTTATTAATTTTTTTGGCTCCAGATACGAAAAAGTTCATATCGGATGCTATATCTATATGGGGACTAGGTCCAAAAAAGGATTGATCCTGATCATGTTTGGTAAAGTCTCTTGTATTTTGCAAAAATATATACAAACAAAATTTGAGAAGAATCAGTGCAATATTTTTGTTTTTTGATATATTTAAGTGAAGATCTGGAAGCAGCTCTCTGTGGGTTGTCTCATAGGGATCATTTTTGGACTACTCATTAGTGGATGTAATAAACGCATACAAACCCAATTTGAGCAAGATCTGTATGACAATTTGGATCTTATAGCAATTTATGTCGATTTCATAGGGGTCATTTGTATGGGGGCTAGGTCTCAACATGCACCGATTCTCACCAGTTTCAACAGCGTTCATCCTGTCACCAACAAAAGCTTATATACCAAACTTCATCAACATATACTCATATTTGCGACATGCAGTTTGATTACAAAGTTTACATGGACACACAGACGGACAGACGGACGGACGGACATCGTTAAATCGAATCAGAAAGTGATTCTGAATCGATCGGTATAATAAAAGATGGGTCTAGATCAAATATTTTTGGTAGTTACAAACAGCAGCACAAAGTCATTATACCGAAACCACATAGTAGTATAGGGTGCAAAAACATATTGAGAAGGAGTTGTTACCGATATTTTGTTCTAACGTTTTATCCGGATTTTGATCAGATGTATATTATTCGAAAGGTATTTCTTTTTAACTGCTCACCAGATTTACAGATTTTCAAATTTTTGACTTTATTTTGAGTAAATTGCATTTAAAGTTGCTGCTAACACATGCATAAAATTATACAATGCTATGTGTGTGTTTATTAAATTTGTTAATGTGCTTGTAACTTTGTTTTCTTCATTCACAATAATAATAAACCAAAAAAGTGTTGGTTTCTGAATTGGCTAAGTTGAAAAATAAAGCTGCCTAGAAATTGCACTCGAATTTCGAGCGCTGGAGTCTGCTAGCTTTAACAACTGTCCGGTCATCGATATTTTAGTTCCTTAGTATTTAGTATAGTGACAACCCTTTTTTTATATATCAGTTTCATCGACGAGTAATTTAATAATTTCAAATTGTAGGATTAAAAACATAAATAACACATTATTTGTACCAATGATCTGTTGCTCAATTTTTTGTTTCGTTTTAAAATGGGATGTTGTAGAAAACATAACTCTGGCCACCCTAAAGTTTTAATTTTTATACTATTTTTTAATACGATATTTTTGTTTACCATTTGAATCGAAATATGTACAGGGTCTGCCGTCTTATACGTCGGTATGGCAACATTTAATAACTATGCCATTTGTCAACAGATTGACTTAAGATTCAAAATAACGTGCATAAATGGTACCGGTGTTCATTTTAAATAGTTTTTCAGTTGGGCTACTTATACATGCGTCGAAAATATCATTTAGTGTCAAGCTTTGTTTAGCACGGGATAGGAGATATCGTTAACATGCCGTTCTTCAACGCCGAAGAAGAAGAAAGCGTTTCCGAGAACCCAAGTAAGTCATATCATCACAGCGCTTAGCATTTTAGCGTTAGTGGAAACACTTTGGAGTGCATTTTGAAGGATGATTTTAAATTACTTCTTTCATATTAAGTACAAATGGCTCAAAGAATTTTGACAGCATACCGTCCACGTATCTTACAATAAGGAAAAGCAGGCGCTCGAATCGTTGACACTGAACTTGGCTTTTGAAAGCAAATTTTGAGGAATGGCGAAGCCAATTTAACACTCTCTGGCGGCGTTAATAAGCACTAAGAAACGGAGGATCCACACGAGATCGAGAAAATACCATTGCAGGACCCAAAAAGGACTGTTTGGGCATGAGTTTGTTTCAAAATGATCATTGGGACATTCTTCTTGAGACAAGACGAAAATGTCATTGTGAAATGCTTGAAAATGGTCTGGATGGTTACTGGTTTCTACAAGATGGTACACCATATTATGCTGCAAATACAACATTGCAGTTTCTGTAATAAAAAATCCATGGACGGTAGATGTAAAAAAGAAGACATTAACTACCCACCCTGATATTTATATCTGACCCCACCAGACTTCTTTTGTGGGATTTTTTGAAAACGAAAGTCTACGCCAACAAGTCTCAGAATATGGACGAGCTCAACATTTATGCCGAGATCACTATACACTGCACGAGATGCTGGAAAAAGTTATGGAAAATTAAATAAAAAGCTGGCCATTTGATTGATTTTGTATTCAAAAAGAATTCCAAATGATTAAAAATATCGCACATATTATTTTTTTTTTAAGTTATTCCATATTCACATAAGAGATAGCGCACCCTGTACATGCGACTGTTTGCTTGTTACAACTAACACTCTTACAATCGTAAACATAAGTAAACGTACAGGGATAAGTTGCTTATTATAAAAAAAAATATATATATATATATATGTATATATTACTAGTTTGGCTATTTTATTTTAGTGACTATGTTTGTTATTGTTATTGTTATGGTAAAAGTATTAGATATTGTTATTATACAAAAAGCTTATTTTCTATGTTAAACTTTGGTTTATTCTACATGTTGGTCCTCTAGCTTTCAATACAAATGCAACATCATTGTAATTGTATTGTCATGTGGAGTAAGTTCGAAGTGAGTTTGTCTATATGCAAATAAGCTTTTATATTAGTGGTTGAAGTTCTAAGTATTTGCGTTGTGTATATTTGTGTGTGCGTAGCAAATACTGCAGTGTTAACTGTTTATAGCCACAGGATAACAATAAGTTACAAAAAATCCTTTATGATGACATTGATAAGATTGTATCGTCGTTAAAGAGATTCTGAAGTTTAACGTATGAACATTTTATGTTCATGATTTGATATTTATAATTTTGATTTAAATAATTTAAATATTAGTAAAAAATAATGAAAAATTAAAAAAAAAAAAAATTACAATACTTTTTCAAGGTAATGTATTTTTATGAGATATTGTAAATTTATAAGAAAATGTGCTTTATAAGAGAAGAAGAAGAAGTCTCGTAAGACATATTTTTTGAGAAAAGGTACTTTTTGAAGTAGAGACATTTTTAAGAAAGGGTAATTTTTAAAGAAAATGTACTTTTTGATATAATAACTTTTTAAAAAAAATTTACTTTTTATGAACAGCTATGGTTAGGGTATAATCACTTTACGTTTGTATCTACCAAAAATATTAGATCGAGATCTATCTCTTATTATACCGAACGACTAAGAAGCACTTTCACTGGTGCTTAAACAATGCCGTTTGACGCTTGGCAGACCTTTTCAGTTTTTCGTACCATGTGGGAGTGTTTCTCTCTTGCTAGAATATTTCCGATGTCCAACCAATCCCTAAAAAGGGTGAGGCTGAAAACCTTGAAAATTACCATCCAATTTAAATCTGCATGATGAGCATGATCAATTTCCACCTAGTCAACTACCAAGAGCCCAAATTAAGCTGCGTTCACACTGTGTGTTTTGCTTGTGTTTTTCTTATTTTTTTTAGCACGTGCAATTTGTACACATAGTGTGAACCCTTTCAAAAATTGTTTGTGTACAATACAATTGGCAAGACATATGTAAATTTTTCAATTAGAGCAGGTTCTATTTTGGCATGACAACCATATGAAAATACAACACTGCTTGTAGCGAAAGAAAAACAGAGTAAATTATAAAGATAAATATTGAAAGAAAAATAAATTGCTTAATATTAATTAACAATTAAAAAATATATAAAATATATAACTTTATTTTTAACAAAAATTTTTTGTAAATTCACAAATTAAACCAGCTGTTGTTTACATTTAGAGGTTATGTCATACGGAAATACATATGTACGTTTAAACGCAAAAATTATGAATCATATGTAAAACGCCAATTTTGACACACACACGGAATTAAGTATGGATCGTAAAACTGAATTTACATATGCATAATACACATAGTGTAAAAACACCTTTACTTCTTAATGATGGGGAGAGATCTGTTAGCTCTACTTTCTGAGCGCTTGAGTCAATCCATTCACAATATTGGTGAAAGAAAAGTAGTTGCTCCAGGTATTCCCAAGACATTGAATTGTATACAAAAAATGGGCGCAAAAGTAGGCGTGGCCGGTAAGAAGCATATGGTGACCTTGCCTGGAGTACAGAGATTGCGCGAAACAAATTTCAAAGAAATCCGTTGAAAAATAAAAATTTGTGTAGCGAACAAATATACCAAAAAACAGAAAATCAATTGTACACAAAAAGTGGGCGCAAAATTGGGCGTGGACCGTAAGAATGATATGGCGACATTTCCTGGAGCACAGAGATCGTGTGTACCAAATTTTAGAGAAATCCGTTGAAAAATCAAAATTGTTATAGCGAACAAATATACCAAAGAACAGGAAATGAATTTTGTATAAAAAGTGGGAGCACAGAGATCGTGAGTACCAAATTTTAGAGAAATCCGTTAAAAAATAAAAATTTGTCAAACAAACAAACAAACAAAAAGAAAATGAATTTTATATATGGGGGATTTCATGTCAAGTGCACCAACTTTTGAAACCGATGTCTTCCGATCGGGATGAAATTCGCACCAAGGTTAGTCCTATTGGATAGTAGTTTAGGCACAATTTCTCAATAAGATCGGTCCAGACCTCTCTGAGTTAGAGGGGATCAAATTTGACATTTTGGCCAAACAGGTGTTTCTTCTCATCCATGTAACTTATTACCTATTGTTCTCAGAAAATTTTCTCCCAAATAGTTTAGATAGATATTTCTTCAATATTTCGGAAAAAAAACTTAAAACAAAAAAAAAATTTTGTAGAAATTTTTTTTTTGCTAAATTAAAGTATTTTTTGCCTTTTTTTCAAAAAGTGCATTTTTTTTTTTTTTTTTTCATAAGAAATCTTAGGATTTTTCCTTTAAGAGCTTTTTGGTCGCTTAGTGGGATGGGAGTGGGATATCTATCAAAATAAATGTTTTGTAACTCAAGACAACGGTTTTTCAATTTTTCACAAATGCACTATTTTGAATTTTTTCCTATTTGTGTGTAAAACCTTACAAATAAAACTTATACTGAGAAACTAGACAAATTAACCTTTCCGAAGGTATGTAACACACCTAACTAAAATTTTATACCCTCGATACTGTAATACCCAGAATATATTAACCTCAGGAAAAAAATTGCTTTTTTTCTATAGAAATGTTGAAAAATTATTATTTTTTATTTATTTTTAATAATAATTAAATTAATGTATATTAATAATAATATTAAAAATAAAAAGATAAATAATTTATTAAAATTTAATCTTAATTGCATTAGATCCATTTATATCATAACTATTTTTATACTTAATTTATTGTAGCTGATGAAGTATTTAAGTCTTGTAAATTTTTAAATACCCAGTCTTTCATCCAGCTTTTTTGTCGCCTTTATTTACTGCGTTTTTTTGTCAATCCTTTCTTGGCGTTACTAGGTTCAGCTGTTGATTTCGCTGCTGGTTTATTTGTTGTCTTTGGAAAGAAATCGCATTAAATAGAGGCAGAAAACTTTTTCAACTTGAGTCTTCCATCGACAAGCAGTATAAAAGCATGGTATTGAGCGGTGTCATCGATTGTTACCGCAGCATCGAATCTGCTCTTCAGTGTTTTCAATGTTTCCTGATGATCCTCTTTGCTACTAAAAACTATTTTAGTTTCTTTACAATAACTCTTTGCCCAATGGAATAAAGCAGTCGCATCTAAGATGCGATCTTGATGAGAGCACTGGAGGCTATACTTCGCTGCATTTCTTTTAAGGTTTGCTCCAGTACCATCACATGCTCCTTTACCATGAGCAGTTGGATGAAAATGCCACTCAGCTGGCATTCCAAAATCTTTTTCATGGGCCATAAGATTTGCCAAGCTACTTTTGTTTTTAAAATATTGACCAGCTCCGTCCGAAACGTAGTATACCTTCTTTACTGTAAATTTAGATTTTAGAAATTTTAGTATTCTCTTCTGGTACTCATAAACTGCAACGCTATCATGTTTTAAATCGTAGGATATGATTGACATACTTTTGTGTTCCAGTTTTTCATCTTTCATCTAGTAAATAACTACTGTGAATATAGTTGCTTGGTCGTTATTGAAGTGGAAGGCTTGTATGGCATCCTGAAGAACATATTTATAGTTTTCTGCGAAATCATATGAAATAACGAATTCACCAGACTTCAAATGCATCTTCAAATCCTTGAAGAATGACCATTGCTCTTCGACTAAGAAGTCATGGTTTCTCAAGTTTAGCAATCCTGTACACATTTCCTCCGCAAAATCATCCACATTTAAAATGATTGTTTTCAATGTGCATCTGTCAGTCTGAATCCAAGAATCAAATTTGACCTCCTCTGTATATTCTCGATCTAAAGAGTTGATTAAATTTTCTTTGATGAATGTGGTTTTCGGGCAATTGGTACATTCACCTAAGTGGCAAGAAGTTGTTGCATTAGGACACATAGCCAATTTAAGGCAATCGCGGTAATCGTGTAAATCTTCTGCCGAATCATCTGTTAAATACTTTAAGTTGATTTCCTTCCACATCAGTTTAACATTTTCATGGCAAATTTGGGTTAATTTCGTGAAGCCAGGTTTAAATGTTGCAAATAACTGTTTCAGGTTACAGATAACCATTCTCTTCTGTTATGTTATGAAGTTATGTTACATACCTTCGGAAAGGTTAATTTGTCTAGTTTCTCAGTATAAGTTTTATTTGTAAGGTTTTACACACAAATAGGAAAAAATTCAAAATAGTGCATTTATAAAAATTGAAAAACCGTTGTCTTGAGTATCAAAACATTTATTTTGATAGATATCCCACTCCCATCCCACTAAGTGGCCAAAAAGCTCTTAAAGGAAAAAAAACTGCCTTCTGGTTCCAAAAAGTTCTGGGAACTAAGTAAACCCTTAATAATATTACCATTAACGATTCTCAAGTTACCCTAACCAATTTAAATGAAGTAAAGTCATTTGTTCTCACATTGAAAAGTAAGAAAGCACCGGGTCCTGATGGAATAAATAGTATTGCTCTTAAAAGTATGCCTGATATTATATATTTAGAATATTAAGCAAATTATTTAACTATTGTTTAACCAGTGAATATTTTTCGAATATTTTTAAAAACGGAAAAGACCGTAAAATACCCTCAAGTTACAGACCAATTAGCATCCTAAGTTTGCTTGACAAAGTTTTTGAAAAAATTATTCACAGCAGAATTCTCACTTTTACCAATGAAAACAGCATTATTAATAAAGAGCAGTTTGGATTCCGAGTAATAAATTTTATTGATAACAACAAATCGAATCGTAAAAGCACTGGTATAATCTTACTTGATATTGAAAAAGCTTTTGATTCAATCTGGCATGATACTCTTGTATTTAAATTTAATAAATTTTGATTTCCAGTTTATTTACAGCAAATAATAAAAAGTTTTTTGGCAAATCGATCTTATACCGGCAGGATTTCCTCAAGGGTCTATATTCAATACTTACGTCTGATATAAGTATATATTCGCAAAAATCATGATGCAGCTTCTTACGCCGACGATAGTACATTAATTTGCTGTGGTAAAGTTTATAATGCAATTAAAACAAGCTATCTATACTTCAATAAATGGAAAATACAAGTAAATAGCGAATAACCCAAGCTATCCTTTTTCCATTTAACAAATCCCCAAAACGGGTTCCTTCATTAGCATTAAATTTTCAAGGAAATACAATTCCCCTGAGAGATGATATCAAGTATCCGGTTATTACCTTAGATAAAAAACTGACTTTCAAACTACATATTCTTTTCTTAAAATAAGAGCATCACTTAACTTAAGATACTCTTATATGAGATGTGTATTCGACCAAGTATGACTTATGGATGTCAAATCTGGTTCGAGAGATCAGCTAAAACGCATAAAAAAAGCTTCAAATAGTTCAAAATAAAAACTTAAAAATTATACACAATTATAATAAAATTATACGCAATTATTATATACAGACCTGTTACACAAGAAATTTGATCATAAGTTAATTAGCTCAATTGTAAGAGAGATGACATTTGCATTTAATGAGAAATGCAGAAGGTCTACTTTTGGGACAATAAGAAATTTGCTTTACTATCACTCTTAATTCTTCCATAATGGAAACATTTCTGATTTTGATAGTTACTAAACTGCTTATAACTTAGTATAAGGTTTTTTCTAACCACTTTTCCTTAACACTTTGTGCTGCTGTTTGTAACTACCAAAAATATTTGACCTAGACCCATCTTTTATTATACCGATCGACTCAAAAATCACTTTCTCAGGATCACTTTCTGAGTTGATTTAGCGATGGCCGTCCGTCAGTCCGTCCGTCTGTGTGTCCATGTAAACCTTGTAATCAAACTACAGGTCGCAACTATGAATATATTTTTATGAAAATTGGCATATGAGCTTTTATCGGCCATAGGATGAACGCTATTGAAATTGGTGTAATTCGGTCCATGTTCAGACCTAGTCTCCATAAAAATAACCCCCCTATGAAATCGACATAAATTGCCATAAGATCCAAAGTCTCATATAGATCTCAGTCAAATTGGATTTGTGTGTGTTTATTGTATCCATCAGTAGTCCAAAAATAATCCCTATAGGACAATTCTTAGTCTTAGTCCCCATATGGAATTGCTTCCCGATCTTCACTTAAATCTATCAAAAAACAAAAATATTGCACAGATTTTTTCGAAATTTGGTTTGTGTATATTTTGTTCGAAATATAAGTGACTTTACCAAATATGGTCAGGATAGGTGCATTTTTCGACCTAGTCCGCATATAAATATAGCACCCGACATGAATTTTTTCATATCTGCAGCCAAAAAAATTAATAACAATGCCATTCAAACTTGGTTTATGCTTATTTTCTGTATCCAATTAGTTGGACCGAAGAGATACGGTATCTAAACCATTGTATAAGGTACCGTATAGTCGGTCTGGACCGACTATAATTGCACTGTGGAACCAATTCAGGTTAGCAAAAGTCAGGTCACTTCTGAGACTGAGGGGTTAAAATAGAGGCTAAATTAGAAGGCCCGTATCGCGGCGTTTGTTTATGTTAGTTAAAATTTTTTTTTAACCGACCTTCGAACTTTGCAGCCAATGGAAAAAAATATATTTTTGAAATGTTAGTTATGAAAAGTTTTAAGTAAAATAATTACATGAATTAAATTAATGATTTGGCCAGTTGCCGTTTAGCAGGCGGCTGTGGATCAACATCACTGCTCCCTCTAATATCTTGGTCATCGTCATCATTATCAGAAAGGTCGATAATTTCGTCCAACAGATATTCTGGAATTTCATCGTTGTCTTCCCCTTCTTCCTCTTTTTCCTCGTCTTCCTCTTCTTCAAAACACCACCAGCAGTTGTTGCCAACTTATTGTAATTGCTAAATTATATTTTTCAGATCATTCCGATATTTTAGCTAAGCTCTGTTCCGCGAGCGCGTCGCGTCGCGTCCGCGAGCCGCTTCCCCGCGTTCGGCAGCCACGCGTCGCGTCCGCGTCCGCGCCCCGATTCCGCGCACCGAAATGATGCTATTGAAAAGAATACAGATATTAAATAAGTTTGTTGTAGGACAGATATTGAGAGCAGCATGTAGAATTAGTTCATTTCTTTCAGGGACATTTTTAAATTTGGGGAATTTGTTTATCGTGAAGTTATTCCCCAATTTTTTGGGGAATAAGTTCATTTTTTTTTTGGGAATTTATTCTTTGGGGACTAAATACTCGGCGCCTGCTTAGCATTACAACTAACTATGTTTGTGCATGGAGTATTTTGAGTGTATGATGTCTAAAAGTTACGAATTTTGGTTATTCTAGAGCTTTGTGATATACAACATTTCTGGTTTTTCCTTCTGGTGCATGTACGAAAATATTATATTCTGGAGCAGACGACATAAAATTGTCTATGAGAAAAACAGTCGTTTAAGATTCCCTGGATTCAGCTTGTCTTAGCCGCTGGATTTCTAGACGCAGTTGAGTAGATTCAGGTATTTCCGCTTCTCTTAACAAAGCTTGCTGAGCTGCGTTCCGCGAGTGCGTCGAAATGATGCTATTGAAAAGAATACAGATTTTAAATGCGTATATGGCAGGACAGATATTGAGATCAGTATGCAAATTTTCACTTAAACAAATATATAACAAAATTCATTAAATAAAAATATATAAAAATTTAAGAACGAAATTGGGGAGTAAGTTAATTTTTTTATTTAGTTTAAAACAAAAATGGGGAATTTATTAATTTCTTTTGGGGACCTTTTTTTAAATTTGGGGATTTTGTTTATCGTGAAGTTATTCCCGTGTTGAAAAATACAAATTTGTATAGCGAACAAATGTACCAAAAACAGAAAATGAGTTTTATCAAAAAGTGGGTGTAAAGGTAGGCGTGGCCAGAAAGATATATAGTCCGACCTTCGCTGGAGTACAGAGATCACGTGTACCAAATTTCAGAGAAGGCCGTTGAAGAATATAAGTTTGTATAGCAGTCAAACAAAGAAACAAATAAAAGAAAAAAATGTATATATAGAAGTAGGTGCAATATTAGGCGTGGCTAGTAAGAAGCATATGGCGACCTTGCCTGGAGTACAGAGATCGTATGTACCAATTTTCAGAGAAATCCGTTGAAATATAAAATTTTTTATAGCAAACAAATATACCAAAAAGCAGAAAATGAATTGTGCATAAAAAGTAGGCGTAAATGTAGGCGTGGCCGTTTAGAATCGTATGGGGTACAGAGATCGTGTGTACCAATTTTTGGAGAAATCTGTTGAAGTATAACATTTTTTATAGCAAACAAATATACCAAAAAGCAGAAAATGAATTTTGTATAAAAAGCGTGGCCGTAATAATCATATGGTGACCTTGCCTGGTGTACAGAAATTGTGCGTACCAATTTTCAGAGAAATCCGTTCAAAAATAAAAATTTTTACAGCGAACAAACAAACAAACAAACAAACAGAAAATGAATTTTATATATACCTATAATAATTCGCTATAATTGTTCGCGGTTTCGCAGCTTATTTTTGATGTAAAAAATCAGAAAATTTTAAAATGAAATAAAAAAAGAATTTACTCCCCAAAAAACATAAATATTGGGGAATTTTTTCATCATGAACAAATTCGCCAATCCCATACAAATTTTTGGGGAGAAATTTAAGTTTTTTGAGGAATTTGTTTATTGGGCGCTAAGTACTCAGCGCCTGGAAAGCATAGTGAACCATTTTTCATGTTAAAGGCCTTTGGATCCCGGGCAAGACCGGGTAAAAACAGCTGGTAAATAATAAGAGTGGTTTAAATATTTTAAAAAAGAGAAAATGGAAAATTTATCTGCTCATTCTCTTTAATAAAACTTAAAATTTACTTAAAAAACTTTTACCAAGAATTATAAAAATACTTTTTATTTCATAAGGCCCTCATTTTACCTGTGTATATGTAGGTAGGTATGTATATATTTTTTCTTCTTTCCATCCAAATTGTTTTGTTCACATTTTGGATTTTTGTTTTATGTTTGCTTCCAAATTGTTTAAAAATTTCAAATTTTGAAATTCCATTCAATTTTTCACATGCAAAATTTCCAATGTCTCGTCATTAATACTTTAAAGGATTAACTAAAATGAAGAAAAAAAGTATTCTACATTATTTTCTTCATATATTGTATAATCTTTTCTATCAAAATAATTTGTATGTCCACTATACGAGTAGTATTAATTAATGTAAAGCCTACAGTTTCTTAATTGCTTTATGCTAAACATTAAAGTAAATAAACAAAAGCAAGATTTTTTTTCAATAATTAGCTTATATCATACACAAATTACTAAATCGAACTCTAGGGATTTCAGCTGCGTTGTCTGAAAACAACAAATTAATGGATTTATCAAAGGTAAATATTAACAACATTAATTACGAACATCAGTAAATAAAAACGAATACAAATAATAAAAAAAATATATATAATTTAACAAATAGACAGAAACAAATTAACACATACAAATGGACAGAAACAAATGGGCTTTCCGAGACTTCTGTAAATTCAATTTAGGATTATAATAACAATACCAACGGAATATTGATGTTAAGAAACTTAAAAGAATATTCTACAAATATTGCCTTTGAAGTGTCTTAATGTCTTATCTAAGTTCTAAAATTTTTAGCTAAATAAATGTGAAATGAAACTATTTCAATAAAAACTTGATACTACCATTATTTGCACTACTAACAAATGAATATTTTAATATTCAGCATACTAACATACATTTTTTCTTTATACACATTTATTCTTTTCTACAAAATCAATGATTTTTTTTTTTTCAAATTAAAGGCTCATAAGAAAATAAAACAAGTTGAAAGCAATTGTAACTAATGTTTAGTCATTGTAATAGTTTAACTCGATGTTTGCATATATAATGAATATTGATTTATTTGAAGTTTTAAAAAGTTTGATATAGCTTTCTATTTTTTAAATGGCTGCCAGATAGACGGTAAGTGTTCTATGTAAAATTAGTTTACAGTTTGTCTAGACTTTTTTTTATCGTATATTACAAAATATTTATGAAATAAATCAAGGTTACATATAAGGGTGAAGTGCCTCTGATTTCTTTTTCTATCAGCTATATGTCAGATGTGCCAAAATGAACAATTCCGTTTAAATAGTTGCATTCTACTTGATCATAAATATATGGATATCAAATATATGTTTGATAGGACATCACTAACCGCATTAATCCTGATGACAAAAATGAATTCTGTACTCTGAAATAATTTAAATTTTTGTTTTTATAACCTGCACCCATATTCTAAACACAATATTATAACCAACGACATTTAAAATTTACAAGATAATTTGCAAAAACGTTAGGTATTTTTATACATTTTTAATTGGAAGCAATTATTAAATGCAATGCGCATAAATGTTATTATGTGCTTACACTTTCATTTTGTTTGTATGTTTCACAGCGATGCATACACATTTTTGTGTGCTCGTTATTTTTTATACCCTATACCACTATGTGGTTTGGGTATAATGACTTTGTGCTGCTGTTTGTAACAACCAAAAATATTTGACCTAGACCCATCTTTAATTATACCGATCGAATCAGAATCACTTTCTGAATTGATTTAACAATGTCCGTCCGTCCGTCCGTCCGTATGTGTGTCCATGTAAACCTTGAATATGAATATGTTTTGATGAAATTTGGTATATAAGCTTTTATCGGCCATGGAATGAACGCTATTGAAATTGGAGAGAATCGGTCCATGTTCAGACCTAGCCCCCATACATATTACCCATATGAAATCGACATAAATTGCCATAAGATCGAAATTGTCATATAGATCTTACTCAAATTGGGTTTGTATGCATTCATTACATCCATTAATGAGTAGTCCAAAAATGGTCCCTTTGACCCCATATAGAGCTGCTTCCCGATCTTCACTTAAATCTATTAAAAAACAAAAATATTGCACTGATTCTTCTCAAATTTTGTTTGTATATATTTTTACAAAATACAAGAGACTTTACCAAACATGATCAGGATCGGTCCATTTTTGGACCTAGTCCCTATATAGATATAGCATCCGATATGAACTTTTTCATATCTGCAGCCAAAAAAATTAATAAAAATCCCACTAAATTTAGTTTATGCTTATTTTTTATATCCAGTTAGTCGGGCCTGCGAGATAGGTTCTCTACACGCATGGTATAGGGTATCGTATAGTCGGTCTAGACCGACTATAATTTTCTTACTTGTTTATACATGTGAACAATCTGATGCAGGCCTATATACATACTAGGTTGGCCCTTCATTATACGGAGGGAAAAAAAGTGTTCAAACTCTCAGTCCCACCCCCTAGAAACATGCGAGTAGCAAAAAATCTGAGAAATCCAGAGTTTTGGGCCAATCAAAAAACATTTGGAGGGTGCTCAACACGATTGAAAATTTCAAGTGTGTTTATATGGGGAATATATGACTTTTTCAGATTTTGCGAAAATTTCGTTCTATAATTTAATTTTTCCGACAAAGTGTTATATAATTCGGGATCAATGTTAAATTATCTTTTCAAAAAGCTATAAAACTTGAAAATCGAATAAAACTCGCCAAGAAATAGCAAATGCCCCAGATCACTTTTGCGCCAAAAAAAAAACTAGGTCATGAAATTTGATGCTATTATTTTCAACTTTGAGAAATTGATTAAAGTTATAATATTTTTTTTGGTCTCCGTACATGTAAGGATTCAGATATAAGGTGTTGTTTTATTACCACGTTGTTAACCTATTGCGCATTAAGATCGAAAATGGGAAATTTTTTTGATAAAATTTTGAGAACTACTTTTTCAAGTTTTAAAAAATTTTCTTAAACAAAATTTAAAAAATTGATCTGGCACCTTAAGGTTTTGTTAAGTACATGTTACAGATTAACTGTGGGAATTTTCAAGTAAATACCTTTTCCTGAATTTTTTGACAAGGATTTTATTTTTTGCGGATTTCGAGAAAAATGGGATTTTAGTAAAATATTCGGTAAATGTACTCTTTCTAAATAGTTTGTATCAAAAATTCATCACTTTTCTACTTTTAAATGTTATATTTTATACCCATAGTCCAGGGTTTCGGAAAAAGATAATATGACCCCATTAACCCTTTTGTAATTGGGTTCACATATGGCCCCAAGCTAATAAAAGACAATTTTTTTTAAAAAATTCAAATATTTTGTAAGTGCTGTTGAATTTTGAGATGCGACGCTTAAAATATAATAACCAAATGTGTAGAACTTCCGCTCCTAAAATTTAGGATAAATCCCAGAACGCTAACCCATTATTTGCCAAGGCCAGCGGATTTTAAGATATTTAAAAAAAAAAAATAACCGAAAACGAGTTTTTCTGTTAAACTCGATAAAACCGCTATTTATTATTTAAGAAAAATAATTTGGTTAATTTTTTATTAATTTAACCGTTAAAAAAAATCGATTGTGAGGTATCTTTGGTGCAATTATCTGCTTATTGCTGGCGAATATCAATTAAAACAACTTTTAACCAATTTTGTTATAAAATTATTTTATGTAAAAAACTATCTATAATTTTCTACAAAAATAAGTAGTACCACAAATAACCCAAAGCTAATAAAAGACAATTTATTCAAAAGAATATGAAATATAAAATTAATTCAATTTAGTTTGGTGTATTTAAGGATGATTTAGTGTGTGATTCAAATTGTTTTCTGTAATCATCTACGACTTGCAATTATTGGCATTGTATTGTTTCCTTTAAGCTATAATATTGATAGGCTAGGCGATTTCTTGTGACCGATGTTTTGTTCTACCGTTTTATCCCTATTTTGACCAAGCGTATATTAGTTGAAAGGTATTCCTTTTTAGCCGTTTTGCGGATTTACAGATTTTCAAATTCTTTCCTTTATTTTGAACAAATTGCATTTAAAGTTTCAAGTAACACATACATAAAATTATATATATGCTATGTGTGTTTTATTAAATTTGTTAATGTGTTTGTTAAGGAGTTTGTTATCTTCATTCATAATAATAGTTAACCATAAAAGTGTTGGTTTGTGAATTGGCTAAATTGAAAAATAAAGCTACCTAGAAATTGCACTCGAACATCGAGCACTGGAATCTGCTAGTTTTAAATTATTATATTAATTTTATATATCATATTTCATACTCTTTTGAATAAATTTAATAATTTATTAGCTTTGGATTATTTGTGGGTCTTCTTATTTTATTTAGAAAAATATAGATAGTTTTTATACATAAAATAATTTTATAACAAAATTGGTTAAAAGTTGTTTTAATTGATATTCGCGAGCAATAAGCAGATAATTGCACCAAAGATATATCACATTGGATTATTTTGATACCAGGAGCACTGAAGGGTTAAATAAATAAAAACTAACCGAAGTATTTTTCTTAAATTCGAGTTTAAAAGAAAAACTCGTTTTCGGTAATCTATATTTAGAAATATCTTTAAAACGACCTCGGATTTACCCCAAATTTTAGGAATGGAAGATATACATTTTTGGTTATAATATTTAAGGTAACGCTTTTAAAAATTCAACAGTATTTGCGAAATTTTTGCATTTTTTGAATAAATTGTCTTTTATTAGCTTGGGGTCAATTCCAATTCCAAAAGGAATAATGGGGTCATATTATATTTAGGCTAGGCTATAAAGATAAAAATAACATCTAAAAGTAGAAAAGTGATGAATTTTTGATACAAAGTATTTAGAACGAGTACATTTACAGAATAATTTACTAAGATCCCGTTTTTCTCGAAATCCGCAAAAATAAAATCCTTGTCAAAAAAAATCTATCATAGCGCTTTACCTAAAAATTCACACAGTTAATCCGTAACATGCATTTAACAAAACCTTAAAGTTTAGGGTCCAGTTTTTGAAATTTTGTTTAAGAAAATTTTTCAAAACATGAAAAAGGAGTTTTCAAAATTTTATCAAAAAAATTTCCCAATTTCGATCTCAATGCGCAATAGGTTAGCAACGTGGTAATAAAACAATACAATAAATAAACAATACTGAGTCCTTACAAGTATAGAGACCAAAAAAAAGTTATGGCTTTAATAAATTCCTCAAACTAGAAAAAAATGCCATCAAATTTCATGACCGAGTTTTTTTTTTTGGCACAAAAGTGGTCTGGGGCATTTGCTGTTTCTTGGCGCTGTTTTTATTGAATTTTTAAGTTTTATAACTTTTTGAAAGTATAATTTAATACTGATCTCGATTATATAACAACTTGTCGGAAAAATTAAACTATAGAACAAAATTTTCGTAAAATCTGAAAAGGAAATCACATTTTTCCCATATAAACAATTTTCAATCGCGTTGGGGCACGAATAAATGTTTTTTGATTGGCCCAAAATTTTGTATTTCTCAGTTTTTTGCTATTCACATATTTCTAGGGTGTGAGACCGAGAGTTTGAACAGAAACATTTTTCATTATTTTTAGTTTTTTTATATAAACTTTTTCCTGAATATTAACCGAAGATGTATTGAAAAGAAATCAGATCTTAAAAAGTTCCTGTTTTTTTAAAATTATTTATCAGTAAATATAAATATTTTGTAATTTTCTTTGAAAAAATTTTCAATTATTGCAAGTGTCGAACTGTATAAATATCTGGCTCTTATTCCTGCTCAGATAAAATGGTGTTAAAGATATTTTAATAAAAAAGTATTTCACATCTATAAAATTCGCGTTTAGTAGAATGCAATCAATTAGAATTAGAATAGATTTAATAAAATTTTAATTTTTGAAAATTTTATAATATTAATAATTTTGCAAAATATGACTATGTGACTATGACTATGTACTGAAATCTATTATTATGCATTTCCATCCCATTATAAATATATATATTTTAAAAATTAACTTGTCCCAGAAAACGGCTTTTTAAATCTGATGCAGCGATACCAGAAAAAATAAACTAAAGAGGTCTTCAGGTTTCGTCAACTGCTTTTACGAGGGTGGTCCCAGAATAACCCGACCTGACAAAGAAAACACAATAAATTTGGAAAATGTTATCGTTGTACCTCAACATAATCACATTTAAGCTTCATACACTTTTCTCAGCGATATGCAATAGCTCCGAAACCATATTTATAGTAAGAACTGTCGCTCTTTAAAATAGCCATCAACCGCAAGATCGACCTTTGCATTGCTGGCAACTTTTTCACCACCGATATATTTATAAAATAATCCGCGAGAGCTTAATCTGGAGAATAAGGTGCGCGATGAAGCAATTCGAGCCTTAATTCATGGATTTTAGCAATCGCAATAACGGGTGTGGGAAATGGTGCATTTTCTCGATGAAACGTGACTTTTTTCTCCTTAATTTCATCACTTAAATACAGCAATAAGTGCAATTTTTTGGTTTTTAATAAATTTAAGTGAGGATCACTTTTATATGGTGCAAATTACTAAAAATTATCCTACAAAGATTGTAATTTTTATGAAAAGAACAAGAAACCATTGGAAAAATTATTGAGAAGGTTATATGGAAAAATTTAGATATTATATTGAAGAAAATTATATCATCACTCCTCCAAAATCTGATTTTCGAAGTCAGCTCAATACAGAAAGCCAATTAGTGAGATTAAACAATTTATGAATGAAGGTAATAAATCCATTTAACGGAGAATGCAAATGAATTTCCAGAACAATCTAAGGAATTTAAATTCAGTTAGTTGCGTGGCTATGACGGTTATAACGATCGACTATTTTCACACTCTTATAAAAGAAAGCATTTCGTGTTTTTGATGAAACACAAAGGAACTATTGAAAACAACGTCTCGGCAATAACTTTACAAACTGTATTGCTTCTTTTTGAAATACAATAAAATTCGAATAGAAACTTGTTTTACTTCAGTTTAATGAACTTCAGTTTAGCAACACTATTCCAATGTTTATGTTGTTCAACATGAAATCGATTTCTTTAAAAACAAAAAGTCATAATTTTTTTAAGGGGGTGGAAGGAAACTTTACCAGCTTTTGTTTATGCCGGCATATGTACACTCATTTTATTACTAGTTTTGTTTTATTTTTATTTTTTGTAACTAACAAAGGTCACGTGACAAATTTTAATCAACTGTTAAATTGAAAGAATTCAATTTAACCACTCAAGTACTTCAGGACATACACATAATGCATACAACACAACACACACTCAGACTTGTTATTTAATTCCATTTGAACACTTGATTATGTGTGTAAAAGATACAGTGCTCAAACAGACATACATATGTATATGTGCCTGGTAAGTATGTAAAATAATACACTCTCATGTTTAACTATACTTATACTGCTCTGTATGAACAACAACAAAATTGTGGAAGTACTTAAAAGATACCACCCCATATCAGATTTCACGTGGTGAACAAACTATGTAAACTACAAATATAAAACCCAAAAACGAATTGACCACTAAACTGTGGTTAAAATTAATGAAAATTTTGTTAGAAAATAAAATTTGCATTGCTTTATTATATTAAATTATTCAAAACTGTTTATGAAACACTAAAGCACCCGTTGGCAAAAAACTTTAAAATAAAAGGGTTAGAGCAGGGGTGGGCACGTAAATGGCTTGTTGGGCCAAATTTGGAATTTCACCTACTAACGGTGGGCCGCACTAGTTTATTTCTGTACAAATATTCATTTTCAAACAAAAAAGTAAAAAAAAAAACAATTTTCAAACAAACATAAAATTTATTAATTCATTTCATACACATTACAAATAAATTTTATACTGAAATATTATTTTAAAACTTTTTGAGATCAAAGAATTTAATTTTAAATAAAATAAAAAAAAGGAATTATATAAAAATAAAATAAAAATATAGGTAACAAAAAATAAAAAATAAATTAGGAAGAATTTTTGATTTTTTCTTTAAAATCAGGTGTGTAGTTTGTCAAAGTTGTCCGAATGAGTTCCGTAAGATGTTGATTTGTTAAACGTGAACGATATTTGTTTTTAACATTTTTCATGGTCAAGTATAGAGATTCGTTGTGCCAAACATTGAAAATAAACGAGCTGCACCTTTTTTCAATTATAGATATTGGGTTTCGTTAACAAGTTTCCAAAATCCAACTAGAGAAGTTGATTTGTGATGCATTTTCAATACAATATCATCCTTCATTTCTAACAACTCCAATTTTCCAACATCTGGTTTTCCAAGAATTAAATCGGATAATAAAAATTCATCATTTAGGACATCACACAAAAACGGGTAAACAAAAACTGAGAATGTTGCTTGAAGTTGTTTGAGATCCTCAAATCTACATTTAAAATTTTCATGAAATTGTTTTAAATTATTTATGTATTCTTCCAGCTTATCGTCTTGTATATTATTTACGTTCAATTTTAAAAGAGGAAAAAATTTAAAGTTTTTACATTCGAGGTCCTTTATCTCGTGGCAATTCAAATTTGTTAATTACTTCGAAAAACGCATTTTTTACATCAATGCCTCGCGTTGTTTCAGAAAGAGCAACAAGGTCTAACATTTCTTCAGTGATATTAAATTCAACTGATACAGACCTAATGAAGATCGCCAATTGAAGAACGTCGCTAACATCTGTGGATTCATCAAGAGCTAAACTAAATGCTGCAGAATTTTTTAGTTCGTTTTTTAAACTTGTTTCAATAAAAGTGCTGATATCTCCAATCCCACTCTCGGTTGCGCGCCGTGATAAAGAAAGCTGATCTATCGCTTTATGCAGCTTTTTGTTACCAGGGTCGAGAATGCTCATAACCTTCTTCATAGTGTGTTTTCTTAACTCTGCTTCCCCATAAGGACGTTTATCACGGGAAATATCCCAAGGCATTATGTAACTTGCTTCAAGTGATCTGTCATTTCCATGCTAAAAGACGAAATAATGTTTTGTTCTTTTGCAATATTTTACTGCAATGCCTTCAGTTTAGTCCCTCTAAGTTATTAAGGGGATAATCTTTGGAAAATTGTGGGCGAAATTTTTCATGATGTCTACTTAAATGGTAAAGTTTGTTATGGGGTACAGTAATTCTGCAAATGAGGCAACAAATCCGAACTTGTGTGTCCATTTGGACTGGAATTTTCTGTTTTCATCACATATCTTACGTTTTTTTATTGCTCGTTGATGCCATTTTAATTCCGTAAAAGTAAAAAGCGGGGCCGATATATGTTGAGTATTACCAGTTAATTGCAATAAAATGAACGTGAGATATAATTAAAAAATCGTCCAATTTGCCAATTTTAGAAATTTTTTAAACAAAATTTTAAAGTTCAATTGAATTATTTTTCAAAATATGCTTTTATGAAAAAATTTGTATGAAGTGGTTGATACAATATGTATAAAAAATTTAATGGTTTCTGTTCCAAAAGATAACAAATTTCTAGTTTTAATGAAACATTTAATTATCGGGACTGCTCTCATCCACAACAGGGCTTTTACTGAAAAAAGCAAAAATAAAAAATGGAAAATATAGTGTTTTTTTTAAATTATGCGATTTTTGTCGGTTTAGTGCTTTTTGATATTTTAAAGTTGACAAGCCTGAAAATAATGAACTACAAAAAACGAGAGAGAAAAATTATTATGCTCTGCCGTTTGCATTTAAAATCATGGGTGTGTTTTGCAAACATACAATTTTTAAAATGCATTTTTTTGTACATGCTACATTGTTTCTAATAGAAAAAATGAAGCATGCTAACAGACGTTACATTCAAATAATTTGTATTATTTTTGTGGCCCTATTGAAAATTTATACTCGTATTAATGCTATTTTTGAACATTACTATGAAATTTTGGTATTAAAGTTCCGATTTTTTTTTTTTTTTTTTTATTAAATCTAAATTAAATTTTGTAATTTTTTTTAAATTTATATGGGGCCGCATAAAATTCGTTCGTGGGCCGCATTTGCCCATGCCTGGGTTAGAGTTTAAATCACTAAATACATTTGTATCTAAACTTCATCGAAAAAATTTATTCTCCAGAGAGATAATAATCCCCTTCTGAAGCAAGAGTTTCAACCTAGCTAATTATACCCCATACCACTATATGGTGATGGCACATTGAGTTTTTGCTGATGTTTGTAACTACCAATCGGCTTAATAGACTCACTTTCCGCGTCGATTAAGCGAGGTGAACGGTATGCAAAGTGGGGATTAATACCGGGAAGTTGAAATTTTAATATATTCTTTTATTGATGTACAAAAAAAACCAGCATTTAAAGAAAATAGTTGTAAAAAAAATTTGATTAGCCTGTTAGGCGCATTTTTTTATATTTTGGGAAACATGTTCTTACTTCTATATTTTAGATAAATTTTTGGAACGAAAAGCGATAAGTTACTAAATTAAATCACAAATTAGAACATACTTAATGTGCTTTTAGAAAATAATATGTTTCTAGAAAACAAAAAAAAAAAAAAACAAGTAAGAAAATTACAGTCGGTCTAGACCGACTATAGGATACCCTATACCATGCGTTTAGAGACCCTACCCCATAGGCCCAACTAACTGGACATAGAAAATAAGCTAAATCAAATTTGTGCCGGATTTTTATAAATTTTGTTGTCTGCAGATATGAAAAAGTTCATATCGGATGCTATATCTATATGGGGACTAGGCCAAAAAATGGACCGATCCTGACCATGTTTGGTAAGGTCTCTTGTATTTTGCAAAAATATATACAAACAAAATTTTAGAAGAATCAGTGCAATATTTTTGTTTTTTGATAGATTTAAGTGAAGATCGGGAAGCAGCTCTATATGGGGCCTATGACTAAGAGTTGTCCCATAGGCATCATTTTTGGACTACTGATTGATGGATGTAATAAACACATACAAACCCAATTTGACTAAGATTTATATGATAATTTGGATCTTATGGCAATTTAAGTCGATTTCATAGGGGTCATTTGTTTGGGGGGTAGGTCTGACCATGGACCGATTCTCACCAATTTTAATAGCGTTTATCCCGTGGCCGATAAAAGCTTATATACCAAATTTCATCGAAACATATTCGTATTTGCGACCTGCAGTTTGATTACAAGCTTTACATGGACACACAGACGGACGGACGGACGAACGATAGTGATTCAAATATTTTTGGTAGTTACAAACAGCAGCACAAAGTCATTACACCCAAACCACATAGTGGTATAGGGTATAAAAACTATAAATATCAAATATGCATTTTCATTTGTAAAGTTTTAAATTAAAATACGATTTTTTTTACCAAATTCCATAATTCCGCATTTTTAATTCAAAAAGTCACATTAGAAAATATTATTTTTTTTTATTGACGAATAATCATGTAAACATAACAGAAAATAATATTGAATAAAAATTAATTGCTAGGTATTTTTTTTTTATTTATTTATATATTTATTTTTTTTTTTTAATCACAATTTTTCATATTAATCATCATTAAATTCAAAACTATTATATGCTTCCTGAGCATTACTCACTTCATGGTAATCATTAAATTCATCATCGTCGCACAGTGGCGCAATTTGAGTTTTTTTCGTTGCAACAATCATAACTTTTGAACCAATTGAGTTAATCAAATAATTTAAATAATTGTCCAAGCTATAAAATAAGTGCTATTTTTTTAAATAGCTTCAATATAATTATCACAATTCATAACAGAAGGTATATCTAATAGACTAATCATTTCTGAACTATAATTGTTGGATTCTAACTCCTTTCGTGAGTTCACAGAGATAAAATAAGTGAATCGGAATGTGCTGCCAACATGTTGAAGAGTCCTCACTTTGCCTCACCCTTGATGTTTTGAACGTGTTATAGCATCCATATTTCATACATAATTTGTTTAAAGACTCCTGAACTTCTTCGGAAAGCTCTCCAATTGGCAGAGACTGATATTCAATTATATCTTTGCCATGCGCCAATATTTTATGAACTGTCGTGGGTACATTTCCGCTAAAATTGATGCAGTTTTCGAAGCAAATTCTCCATATTTTGTAGAATTAATCCTTTCCCTGCAATTTAAAACATTCAACATTATTTCAAATCTTTCAATAATTTGATTGTATATTTCAGTAATTCGAGGTACTGCCTCATCATTTTAAAAAAAATCTCCGCAATCGTTTCTATCATTTGAGTTCCCGTTTCTGCCTGGGGTAATCTACTTTTTGTCCAACTTATTTGAAAAAAGGACCCTGTATTCGGTTCTTTCTGATATTTTGCTTATCCTTATCTCATTTATTTGCATCAAGGTGTTCCTATTTTTGTAGCAGGGTAAACGCCAATTTTAGCAAAAACTCCATACACCTTATCCTTGCCTGCAATGGTGAGGTTCCGTATTCAAAATTGATCTCCTAGTTTAATTGTACATCCTGTATCTGTACCTGAATTTACCAGGGAAGTACGCCGTACAATTTCTGGAACTAAATCTTTTTTTTTTTTTGCAGTTTTTTACCTCTAGCAGTCGAAGGAGCAATTAGGAGCAGATATCCTTTGTTGAGTCAGGTAAAGGAATAATCAAATTCATATATTGTACAGATTAAAAAATTATTGAAAGAAAAAAATTGATTAGAAAAATAAAACTTCCTGGAATTTACACTCGAATTTCATGTGCTGGGCTCTGCTAGTAATATAATATAGTTGTATGCATATATTTTACCAACTTTAGATCATTTTTTATAATTACTGCAGATACTGTAGCATTCTTTGCAGTTTGTAGTATTACCATTATACTCATAAATTCGCATGCAGATGGTCAAAATTTCTTATGTGCGCTACAATTGAATAATAAGATTAAATAAAGATGGAACCTTGATCAGGTTTTGTATTTCAATACAGTTTACTTGTGTAACATAATATTTTTGCATGTAACTCATATTTTTAAAGAAAGTTTTGTAAACAATTTGAGCGTTAGTCTAGATTTCAGATAAATTAACTAATTTAGATCCAAACTTATGTTATGGGAAATTAAAAAAAAAATTAAGAAATTTGAGCCGATAAATCTCCAAAATATAAAAGTTCCGGAGAGCTCAGAGCTATTATTGAACAATGTGGGTATAGAACCTAGGAGTTTAGAAAGAGATAATACAAACAACTTTATATTACAAGAGAAAGAACAAACAGTTGATACGATTGGTTCCTTTTTAGAATAAATTCATGATTTTAAATCGATAAATCAAAACAATGATTTGCAAATACAAGTGAATCATTCTTTTATTAGATTCTTTGAATCAAGAACATTATTTGAAAATAATCAGAGCACCATAACAAATTTCAGCGATGAACAAACCTCAAATAACTTAAGCGAAATACAACCTGAACAATATTAACAGAAGATAAAATATTATATATGTTTTCAAATCTGAGAGCTAGGTTTTCTTCACGTATAGATGAAATACCAAATATAATATTAACAAGTAAGAGTGTTAAATCTTTGATACCCTCCACCTCGGTTTGAGTCTTGATAATAAATTAAAATGAAGAAGTAAACAATTTGTTAATCTTAATACAAAATTATTTCAGCAAATTCTTTGTTGGTTTTCGTCTTTTCTGTTATTTCGGATGTGTTTCGGTGTTTGCTTTTTGGTCATCGTGGTTGCTGATCGGCATGCATTTAGGTTATATACCTATATGCATGCGTTTCCGGTTATATGACATAACTTCTCGTTTAATTTAGTTTTTGCTTATTAAATAGCTCGCCCTAACCTCCATTGCAAAGGTAATGGTTGTGTAGGGTGGGTATATGCATTAAATCGTGCTAATTGGAGATGGCTGTATAGTTTCTTTTAACTGGCCAAATATTTCTTCATTGCGATCATGTAGGTCGGATGGAGTAACAAAGTAATAACCAAAAAAAAAAGCTCTCTCAACTTTTTTATTAAAATATTTCCATATTTGGAAAACATAGAGAATAAATTTGTAATAATAAAAATTCAAATTAGGGATGCCAAGCGCAAAAAACCAAATGTCCCAAACATTTTAAGTAAAATAATTTGTTATCTTTATTTTCTGAAAAATTTCAAATTTTCATTCAAAAAAAATTGTGAAAATTTCTATATAAATAACATTCTCATCAAATTGCGTTTATTTATGTAACAGTTTTTATGTTCGCAATTCTTAAATATCATTTGACGTTTTCTAAAATTCATTGAATTTAAATTAATGTTTTCTGTAATGTGATTCTGTAAATTTCAACGATCCGTCAATCGCAAAATATATCGACAGCTATTGTTGTTTGCACTAAGGATTAAGTGATTCACTAAGTACATACATCTTAACGACAGTCGACAAATCTATTTTTCTATTTATATAAATTGTAAACGAGTGGCATCTCTGTCAAAATAAGCGAAAAACACAAAGAAGAATAGAAAAAACAAATTACTTTGTGTTTGACAGGATGATTTTATGTTTATGTTTAATATCTTTATTTTTTTACTAATATTTCTGTGTATTTATTTGAAAATGAAATAATGAATTTAATACGCTATTTAATTTTTTTATTTATATAAAAAAGTTTTTTTAATAAAAGCAAAATATTTTCACTATGTTATGAATTTTATTTATGTAACAACAGCTGACTTTAACAATAGCGAATATCGTTTAAAAATTTTACTGATAATTTTGCTATTTTCTTTTTTTTAACGATTCGACTATCGTTAAAAGAAGTTACTGAATCGCAGTACTGAAAAACTATAAATTTCTCCTGAATGTGAATATTTTTTTAAATGTAAAAATTTTTTAAATGTGAACATAGGTATTTGGTGTTTTTTTTTTGGAATTTCAATTTGTGTTTAACGAATAAAATTTATATATTAAAGATGCAATTGATGTCTTCTAAATTTAAAATTATAATTTCCGACGTTTTGATATGATTTTCTGAAATTCAATTAATTGCAATTTATAATTGAAAATTTTTAATTCTAGTTTTTAGAACTGATATTTTCTTAAATTAAAATGGAAAATTTAAAAAGTGCAATTTTGTATTTATGTGAATAATAATGCTTTAGTAATTATAAACAATTTTTAAAAATTAGATGTAATCGCAATAAAATATTTTGTAGGTAAAGCAGAATAGTAATTCTATATAACTACGTAGAACTATTTTGAAAGCAAAAAACTCATTGATGAACTCGGTAACTCTATTTTGTAAAGACAACAAAAAGTTAATATGCCAAACTTATGTTCATATTTGTAAAAGAATAATGAAAAAACGTATGAAATAAAAGACCAGCCCGTGTATACTCTTAACATTGTTCTGTATGATATCTAGTTGAAAATATTAACATTCATGTTAAAACAGAAATAACTATTGCAAAGCTAATTAGAACAAATAAAAATTGTGGCGCCATCTACTGTGGCATAGCTACGCTGAGCAAAATGAAGTGACACTCTGTTAATGTAAAAGAAATGTATTTTCCCCACAACAAAATATTGCAGAATTTTATGTAAATAAAATAATTTACCGATTTATTTCTAACATGCAGTTATTATGGATATACATATATATGTAGAATATATGTATATTATTTGCATTGTTTTTTTTTTTATTAACAACTAGGTACATATTTTAGCATTATTTGCTTTAGATGCTGGTGAATTTTTACTCCCTTTATATTAACTCGTAGTGTCTGCTTGTCGAAAAAATTTTGGATCGATTTAACCCCTTATCTGAAATTTTGCAGGCAGGCTCGTGGAAATAACAGAAATGGTCTAACAAATTTTTTTAGTGATGCCAAAACAATGGAAACTTTTAAAATTTTCTACCAGAGTTAATAAAAAAATGTACAAAGGGTTAGTTTTTATTATATCATTACCACAACGACCACAAAAACAACAAGTCCAGCTATGATAACAACACAACATTTAGAATAACAACAAGAACAATATAGAAATATCATGTTTTTCATTTTTTTTTTTTACTTTTCCAGAAATTTCCTTGGACCTGTTCCACCGATTTTAATGATTTTTGAAACAGAAATCTTCCCATGAATTCGGTGAATCATTCTCGCTAAAAATTATCACTGTAGCTGCACTATTGAGGGCGTGATCGTGACAAGAACAACATAGAAAATTATATTTTTTCAAGACTTTTTTTAGTTCTTCATTCAAATCTCGGGCCCTAATCGACCGATTTGGACGATTTTAAATACCAAAATTTTCAGGATGCTAGAGAATCATTCTTTATGTCAACGAGCACCCTAGCTACCCCATTGATGCCGTCATCGTGATTTCCACAGACGGACAGACGGACATCGCTATATCAACTCGGATTGTTATAAGGATCACAAATATATATATTTTATGGGGTCCAAAATTTTTTTTCTAATTATTACAAACGGAATGACAAACTTATATATACCCTCTGCACACTGGAGTGGAGGGTATAAAAAGCTTACCAAGTCTCATAATTTTGGAATATTGTAAGTTTTTTAATAATATGCTCAAAAATTCTTAATTTCCCACGCAATGGAAAAAAGCCAAAGTTTTAATTTTACCCCAAAAAAAAAAAACGAAGATTCAAGCAAACTAAAAAACCTTCGTGCTATATGTTTACTTCCTAACATATGAATAGTATTTGAAATGTGAATCAATAATAACATAAACCAATTTTGTAATGACAATAACTTAATATCCGAAAAGCAATTTGTAGAGCCTTTTGCGAAAATAGAATTCTACAACAATCAAAAACCAAAATATTTTGGTGGCTATCGGAATAAGTTGCTATATATTCTTTTTCTTTTACCTTTAGACCTTAGTTTTTATCTTGCACCAATAAAAAAGTAATTTTTTATTAAAATTTTTTAATTAGAACAAACATATGTATAGATATACATACGATTATATTCTTCATTGAAGTAACTAAAAAATTATTTTGCCTGAAAATCGAAAACTACTTTTATATTAACTATACTGGACAGCCCGTTCTATGGGCTTTGTATATATAGTATATTATTGTTAACTATTGTCTCTTATAGTTTAAGTTGTTATGAACTAAAAATTAATAAACACTAAAAAAAATAACTTATGGACTCAGATAAAGTCCCCAGGCTTTCACTATTATAGTACTCCAGTTATATGATATTAAATACTCAGTTTGTATTGGGGTGCCACGCCCATTTTTACGCAGCTCTTCAAATTAGTTTAATATGTACATGTTCATAGATTCAGAACTCTTGCTGTCGTAGTACTGCAGAATTATACGTTAAAATTAGATGTTAAAAATTTACTTTATATGGCACGTGCCATGCCTACTTGAAAAATTCCAAAAAAAGTGTAACCCATTTTGCCTTCCGGATGGGCAGATACCCACTGTAAAAAATTTAAGGAGTACGATCCAGTGTTGTAGTCTCTTATAAACCACAAACAAACATACAAAACTCCATTTTTTTTTATTATATAAATATGTGTATATATACTGTGAGTGTGCGTGAGTAAAAAACTACTCACGCACCCATCTCTAATAAAAACCATTCTTCTAAGCTACAATAACAACTACCATACCGAAAATAAAGACAGAAGACCCAGGAACCAGCTGGAACCTGTAATGTTATGGAATGGCCACAGTCACCTTACCTTAATCATATACAGTAACTGTGGTATGAATTGGACAGCAAGATTCGAACTACCTATCCTATATCTAAGGAAGACCTGTGGCATAAACTAAAGGAGCGATGCAACTAGATCACTCCAGAAACTTTGGCAAAAATGATTCAAAGGACACAATTATCCGAAACGGTGGTTGGCACATTGCTGAATCTAAAATTTGAGACTAAAGTATGCTTTTAAATAAAATATTTATATAAATAGTTAAAGTAAATAACAAAGAATATATGTTTCAACTTTGAAGAGTTTGCATTGAAAAAAGGAGATATGGCCAATTGAAATTTAGGGAGGAGGGGTGGCAAATACCTTTGGACGGTAGCGGATATCAAAACTATTAAATTCTTAAAAAATATCTAAACAAAAAATAGTTTATTATATGCACAAATACTTGAAGTATACGACTCCATTATAAAGCCTCTACTTTTAGAAGTCTAATGAAAAAATAATCACTTGATATAACAAAATTTTTCAATTTTAACCAAAGGGTGGTTATTGAACTTTAAATATACACCGCAAATAGGAAAATAACTTTGAACTTTCATGTTTCCAATTATGTTTCCATCTGATACCAAACACGGTTGTGAAAGTTAAAGTTCATCTATTGAATTTATTTCTACTTTTGATGGATATCGCTCCTCTGTACGTCTGTCTATCAGTCTGTCTGTCTCTGTGATCATTTCAATTTAAATCAAACTTCAGATCGCAAATATTATCATATATATGTGTCGGTCAAATCTGTATTATGTGTGATATTAGCAATCAAAAAACAAACCCTGTAAGATAATTTTAAGCATAGTTCCCATATAAGGCTGCTCCCCGATATTCACTTAAATCTATCATAAATAAAAAATATTGCATAGATATTTCTTTAATTTGGGTAGTGTATATTTTTGAGTAAAGTGACTCTGTGAAAAATGGAAATGATCGGTCCCTTTTTTAATCCGCTGCTCATATAGAAAAAGAACGTGATATGAACTTTTTCATATCTGCAGAGCGCAAATTAATAACAATAATGCTCAAATTTGTTTTTTTCTTATTTTGTATATCTAATTATGACCTCGGCAACGTTGGACCATTTCCCGAAACTGATTGTATAGGGTATCGTTTAGTCGGGCTAAATCGGCCCCAGTTTTCTTACTTCTCTTTTGTTGAAAGTATTGGAAAACGTGGCTTATGTCACAAAAGTTACTTCCTCCAATAATTCAAGCTGCAGCTCAAGATAAACGCTTATTTGACATTGAATGATAAAATTCTGTTCAGAATTTTAATGAGAAATTTATATTAATTATAAAATTTAATCGTATAGGCCTACCATGGTTACAATTTCACAAACAATGCAATATAAAACAAGTAAGAAAATTATAGTCGGTCTAGACCGACTATACGATACCCTATACCATGCGTTTAGAAACCCTATCTCTTAGGCCCAACTAACTGGACATTGAAAATAAGCAAAAACCAAATTTGAGTGGGATTTTTATTAATTTTTTTGGCTGCAGATATGAAAAAGTTCATATCGGATGCTATATCTATAAAGGGACTAGTTCCAAAAATGGACCGATCCTGATCATGTTTGGTAAAGTCTCTTGTATTTTGCAAAAATATGTACAAACAAAATTTGAGAAGAATCAGTGCAATATTTTTGTTTTTTAATAGATTTAAGTGAAGATCGGGAAGCAGCTCTATATGGGGTCAAAGGGATCATTTTTGGACTACTCATTAGTGGATGTAATGAATGCATACAAACCCAATTTGAGTAAGATCTATATGACAATTTGGATCTTATGGCAATTTATGTCGATTTCATATGGGTAATTTGTATGGGGGCTAGGTCTGAACATGGACCGATTCTCACCAATTTCAATAGCGTTCATCCCATGGCCGATATAAGCTTATATACCAAATTCCGTCAAAATATATTCATATTTGCGACCTGCAGTTTGATTACAAGCTTTACATGGACACACAGACGGACGGACGGACAGACGGACGGACATTGTTAAATCAACTCAGAAAGTGATTCTGATTCGATCGGTATAATTAAAGATGGGTGTAGGTCAAATATTTTTGGTTGTTACAAACAGCAGCACAAAGTCATTATACCCAAACCACATAGTGGTATAGGGTATAAATATCATATGTGTTTGAACTAAAAGGATTATAAATTTCTACGAAAACAAAATTCTTACATAGAGGGTGGTATCAATGTACGTATATCTGTACTGATTTGAACTGTGTGCAGAACTAAATAATTGGTACATTTTTTGTTTTTTTTTCTCCGACTTTTGTAGGAATTTATGATAGAGAAAAAAAAATTGTTTTTGCTTCAAAAATCATACAAAAAGTTGGCACGATTTTAACAAATATTTTATTGCAATTCTAACATGCTTGGAAAAATAATAATACAAATATCGTTTGAAATTATTATAATAACTGAAATAGGAACAATTGTACTAAACCATGAACATTTTTTTAGAAGTTGTATTTAGCCACATAATGAAGAATGACTAATACTTAAACATATGGTTGCTTCAAAGTTGAGTAGCCAAATTTTTGTAAAAGTATAAAAACTAACACAACGAATATACAGTTATTTTTTTTTTTTTTTGTTTTTTAATTAACTTTTTCGAAAATTGTAGTGTTTTAGTTTAGTTTATTTATTTATTTGTTAGCCTGTGTAACAAGACTGAACTCTTAAAACAACACAGGGGTACATTAAGGACAAATGTGATAATTTGACATTGTTCTTGATGAAAATAATAACAAAACTGGTAATAAGAGTCTCAGAAGAAATTAATACATTAAAATAATAAAAATACAAAAATAAAAAAATAAAAAATAACAATTAAAAATTTAAAAATTAAGAATTAAAAACTAAAAATTAAAAATCAAAAATTAAACAATTAAAAATCAAAAATTAAAAAGCAAAATTTAAAGATTAAAAATTAAAAATAAAAATAAAAATTAAAAATCCAAAATTAAAAATTAATAATTAAGAATTAAAAATAAAAAATGTAATATAAAATGCATTAATTAAAATTTATATCAATAAGTTTAGTTAAATAAACAAAAACAGTATTGAAATTTTAAATAATAATAATAAATATTTTAATAATACAAAAAATAGAAAAAAAAAGAAAAACAATACATATATTACTTTTACGAGTATAGCATTAATATAGAATTGCCATTCTGATATTAATCTATGATGCCTGATTTGAATTATATTTTTGGTTCTATTAAATCTACTGAATTTTAATCTATTAAATAGATAGTCAGGCTCTCGAGCGATAATAATTTTATGTAAAAAGATTAAAATACGTATTTTCAATAGGTCCTCAAATTGTACACCATATAGTTTCTTCGAATACGATGAAATGCTGTCAAATCTCTGCAGTCCAAATACATATCTAGTAATGTTATTGTAAACAACGTTTAATCTTCGTTTACTTTCTGAGTCGCAACAGGAGAAAACCTCACATCCATACATCAGAATCGGTAACAAATATGTTTTCGCGAGTAAAATTCTAATTTTTATAGGTGTAAAGCATTGTGTGGACCAGAGTGTTCTAAGCATAGAATAAGTTCTGCCACATGCTGCATTTACATGATCAGACCAAGTAAGCGTATTATTGAAGATAACTCCTAAATTCTTTGAGCTTTCAACAATTTCAATCGGCTGATTATTTATAAGTATGTTTGGCCTAATTTTAATTTTGCTAGTCCTTTTGCGTATAACAATACATTTAGATTTTAGTGGATTTAAACTTAATCCATTTGCTGAGGCCCAAAGAAGGACTCTGTTAAGATCCTCATTCAATTTTCTGATACGGTCCTCAACACCTTCATTTCTAAGATACAAGCGTATCTTACTATGCAACAACTGGTTGGGAAGATCATTAGAGTAAATTGAAAAAAGAAGAGGTTCAAGAATTGACCCTTGCGGAACTCCTCGTTTTACATAAAGTAAATTTGACATTCCAGACTGGGATTCCACACACTGCATTCTGTTTTTAAGATAAGATGACATTAAGCTGACCGATGTTGAAGAAAAATTCATCATTTTCTGTTATTCTGAATTAATATGTTGTGGTCTACAGTGTCAAATGCTTTGGAATGGTCCAACAAACATGGTAAAAAAAACCATCATCAACTTCTTTTCTTAAATCTTCGGATACATCAGTAAGAGCAGAGATGCAGCTATGCCTTGCCCGAAAACCAGATTGTCTGTTAGTAAGTAGCCGATTATCATTAACGTATGAAGTAATTTGATTATGTAGTATTTTTTCCAATGCCTTAGAGAGGAATGGTAGGATTGCTATGGGTCGATATTCAGTGGGTGATTTTGGTATTGGCAAAATTTTAGCTTCTTTCCATCGTGAAGGAAAAGTGCTGGTAGTAATAATGTTATTAAAAATATAAGTAATTTGAGGCAAAATTGACGGAAGTATCATCTTCAAAAACTTTGGATTTATACCATCAATGCCTGTAGCATAGGATTTTATGGATATGCAACTTCTATATACATCGTTCTGTGTGACACAGTTAAAAGAAAAAAGGCGTGTTGGGAGAGAATTCACGTGGAAATCATCATAAAATTTATTATCCGCTTTCAGCATATTTACATTGATAAATTTCTTGTTTAAATCGTCCGGACTTTCATTAATAATATTATTGGTTTTTTTGTTTTTACCAATTCCAATCTCTTGAATTGATTTCCACTTTTTTTTTGTGTCTATAATGCGATCAAAATTTGACATTTTGGCCAAACAGGTGTTTTTTCTCATCCATGTAACTTATTACCTATTGTTCTTAGGAAATTTTCTCCCAAAGATTTTAGATAGCTATTTCTTCAATATTTATGAAAAAAATACTTAAAAAAAAAAAATTGTAGACATTTTTTTTTTTTTTTTGCTAAAGTAAAGTATTTTTTGCCTTTTTTTCAAAAAGGGCATTTTTTTTCATAAGAAACCTTAGGATTTTTCCTTTAAGAGGTTTTTGGTCGCTTAGTGGGATGGGAGTGGAATATCTATCAAAATAAATGTTTTGTAACTCAAGACAACGGTTTTTAAATTTTTCACAAATGCACTATTTTGAATTGTTTCCTATTTGTGTCTAAAATCTTACAAATAAAATTTATACTGAGAAACTAGACAAAATAACCCTTCCGAAGGTATGTAACACACCTAACTAAAATTTTATACCCTCGATACTGTAATACCCAGAATATATTAACCTCAGGAAAAAAATCGCTTTTTATACCCTCCACTCCAGTGTGCAGAGGGTATATATAAGTTTGTCATTCCGTTTGTAATAATTAGAAAAAAAAATTTGGACCCCATAAAATATATATATTTGTGATCCTTATAACAACCGGAGTTGATATAGCGATGTCCGTCTGTCCGTCTGTCCGTCTGTGGAAATCACGATGACGGCATCAATCGGGCAGCTAGGGTGCTCGTTGGCATAAAAAATGATTCATTAACATCCTGAAAAGTTTGCTATTTAAAATCGTCCAAATCGGTCGATTAGGGCCCGAGATTTGAATGAAGAACTAAAAAAAGTCTTGAAAAAATATAATTTTCTATGTTGTTCTTGTCACGATCACGCCCTCAATAGGATAGCTAGGGTGATAAATTTTAGTGAGAATGATTCACCAAATTCATGGGAAGATTTCTACTTCAAAAATCATTAAAATCGGTGGAACTGGTCCAGGTAAATCTATGAAAAATTAAAAAAAAAAAAAATGAAAAACATGATGTTTCCATATTGTTCCTGTTGTTATTCTAAATGTTGCATTGTTGTCATAGCTGGACTTGTTGTTTTTGTGGTCGTTGTGGTAATAATATAATAAAAACAAACCCTTTGTACATTTTTTTGTGAACTCTGGTAGAAAATTTTAAAAGTTTCCATTGTTTTGGCATCACTAAAAAAATTTGTTAGATCATTTCTGTCATTGCCACGAGCCTGCATGCAATCGATCCAAAATTTTGTCGACAAGCAGACACTACCAGTTAATATAAAGGCAGTAAATAAAGGGAGTAAAAGTTCACCAATAATTTAAAAAACAAATTTTTATGTATTAATTTATTTAAAGAAAAAAATAATTAAATGAAATAGTAATAATAATAAAAAAAAATAATATACAATACAAAAAAAAAGAATATATAAATAAAAAAAAATAAAGATAAATGCATTCATAGCATTATAATACATATAAAAGGTCAATGTTTTCTAACCGTAACCGTAACGAGTCAGTTGTTTTTTTTTACATGAAAATCATTTAAAACAGTTACCGAACGTAACCGGAACGTCCCAATACTTTTCATGTGAAAAAAAGGCTGACACGTTACGTAACAGTTACATGTCGCTAACTTGTTCTTTACACAGGCTACTGCTTTTGCAGCCAACTTCAAGTCTATTTATATAGTTTCGTAAGCATAACTGATAAAATTGTTTCTATTATTTTTTGCTGTAAGTAATAAATTATAAATATACTGAATTTGCAAACTAAAATGGATACATATATTGGAGGTGCTTTAATACAAAAGAGTTAACGAAACAAAATCAAAAAAAAAAAAAACAACTCTACAACATCAACAATGGCAGTCATATGTTCTTCAAATAGAAAAAAAAACTGCAAGTGTGTTTTGTTGGCTACAAAACAAAAATAGTGTTGACAATATAACAAAATATGTAAAAGAAGTTAGTGCTATGAAATATTTTATTTTGTTTAAAAAAAAAATCGCAAAATGAAAGGCTATAATTCCATTAATAATCAAAAGGCGTTAAACTAATTTATTTATTTTTACGTTGTACTAATGCATTTTAAATAAGTAAAAGTAATTGTATATTTAAATAAAAATGCATTTGTATTATATGTTGCTGTCGTATTCAGAAAAATCAAGTAGCTGACTATACGACTACAAATGCTGCTGCCAGCAGTCGTCTATGTGTTTCATTCATGATGTTGCATTTTTTTGCGAGCAATACTTACATATATTCTAAATAAAGAAATAATAGTTCTTTTCATACTGCGAAATCTATACAAATATATGTACAAATACTATATGTCAAATTTCAAATTTGCAATAATTGATACATTTTTGAAAGAAAATTGTATAATATGAAATGTCTTTAATTTATTTCATAGAAAACAATTTTTTGAAGTGCGTGGATTTTCCATATTTACTGTTTTACTATTTTCGTAATGAGGTTAAATGAGTTAAAAAGAATTTAAAATATTTGAAAATATTAGGTGAGGATCCTCAAGATGTAATATACGATCGGTCTAAAACTTTTCACTTAGTGCCACAGTTAAATTCGAAACAACAAAGACCCATATATTTTGTGCATAAAGTTTAACATTAAATGTGCTTTTCTAAAATGTCTATATATTTTTTCTCATTCATTTCTGACCATCTTCAATGTAAATTTACCAAAGTTTTTTTTATTGCAATATGTATATAAAACTTAAAAATTTAATATTTTTTATTGTGTATTAACTTATTATTCTGCGATTTTCATTACATCACAAAATGTTACAAATTGGCACTACTGTTTCAAAAACAGAAAACTTCTAAATCAGTTGAAAACAGTTGATCTGTAGAACTGTGTGTGAAATTGTGTCAAATAAAATTACAAATATTAATAAATATAATAATACATATATATATATTTTATTAATTTTGTTAAGAATTAGCACAAAATTGATTTTCCATTTTGCATTTCATTTATAAAGAATTCTGCCATATTTTGTTAAAGGGAAAATCCATTTTTGTTATATTAAAAAAAACAGACTTGCATTTAATTTTTCCATGACTGCCTCAATAATTGCGTAGATGCCACCACAATATTTTTTCTAATTAAAACAGTTGATCTGTAAAACTGTGTGTGAAATTGTGTCAAATAAAATTACAAATATTAATAAATATAATAATACATATATACATATATTTTATTAATTTTGTTAAGAATTAGCACAAAATTGATTTTCCATTTTGCATTTCATTTATAAAGAATTCTGCCATATTTTGTTAAAGGGAAAATCCATTTTTGTTATATTAAAAAAAACAGACTTGCATTTAATTTTTCCGTGACTGCCTCAATAATTGCGTAGATGCCACCACAATATTTTTTCTAATTAAATATTAACCAATATCTAACTAGAATTATGATTTATTCTGACTAAAAAGTTCCAATTAAAAGTTATTCATCCCAATTATGAATATTCTCAAGGAATTTCTTTCTCACGGAAAATACATTTCTCGAGAAAAAAATTCCTCCAATTATAAATTCCGCGTGAACAAAAAATGATTAACTGGCATCATCGAATTTCGAAGCCACTTGCTTTGCTTATTGACAATTTATTTTCTATTTTTTGTGTGTGTGCAAACGACCCTACAATAAATGTCCCAATAAACATTTTTGTTTGCTATCAACTTGAGGTGCATTTGAGATCAAATACATTTTTCAAATCTCCAACGTTAATTCTCAAATGCCCTCCATAGTTCGAATATAGTCTTCTCAACTTAAAAGGCACATTTTTTATATGGCGATTTTCATAGTTATCAAATTGAGAAATTTGTGATTCTCAACTTGATAGCAAAGAAATATTTCCAATCGGTATCAAATGGAAGGTACGGAATTGCCATATTAAAAAATATTATACTAATTTTAGAAATGAAAACAATGTACTTTTTTTAATGTTTCAATTTAATTTCATTATATATTTAACATTACTATGTACATATTTAACATTAAATGTACATATTATGTACATTTTTTAAAATCTAGAATTAAAAATAAATGAATTAATTAGTTGTACATTTTTTGAAAAATTCGACAAAAAGCAGAAATAATTAAAAATATATCAATGATTTATTTGTACTTTTTTGGCATTTTTTAATTTAATTTATTATTTATGACATATTTAAATAATATCTCAGACTTAACACAAATCGTATTCAAGTTGAATAAATGTTTGGTCTCAAGTGGATAAAAGTGTTGGATATCCAATTGAGAGTAAAAATGTTTCTCAAAGATTGGAAAAAATGTTAAGTCTCAACTTGATGTCAAGTTGAAAGCAAACAAGGAGAAAAATTGTTCAACCCAAGTTGAGAATTACATTTGACATCAATTTAAGAACTTAACTTTTCTCACAACATTGGAGAAATAGTATTTCAATGCATACTGGGGAATGACCGAAACTAACACATAAACAGTTTTTTCCTATTTGAAAAACATATGACTGTCATTGTTGCTGTTGTAGAGTTGTTATACCCTCCACTCCAGTGTGCAGAGGGTATATATAAGTTTGTCATTCCGTTTGTAATAATTAGAAAAAAAATTTTGGACCCCATAAAATTTATATATTTGTGATCCTTATAACAACCGGAGTTGATATAGCGATGTCCGTCTGTCCGCCTGTGGAAATCACGATGACGGCATCAATCCCTCTTGCCAACCCCATTTTATCTCCTTTTTAAATCGTATTTGGAAAATCGCACATTTTATGTTAAAGTAAGCGATGAAAAATCAAAAATATGTGAAATTAACGCCGGAGTCCCACAAGGGAGCGTATTAGGTCCTGTATTATACACTATATACACATCAGACATACCTGTAACTGACAATATCACAATTGCCACCTATGCAGATGACACTGCTATATTAGCGTCAAATAAATCACCAAATGAAGCGTCAACTTTTGTACAAGACTACCTAAATCTACTACAACGATGGCTAACGAGATGGAAAATATGCATCAATGCAGAAAAATCACATCACGTTACTTTCACTTTAAGAAGAGACGAATGTCCAACATTGTATATAAACGGCTCTCAAATTCCTAAAGCTAACGCTGTTAAATATTTAGGCATACACCTTGATCAACGACTAACGTGGAGAAATCACATTTTAGCAAAGAGAGATCACCTGAAAATTAAAACGAAAAAAATGTGGTGGCTATTAGGATCTAATTCTCAGCTAAGCTTGGAAAACAAAGTTCTGCTTTACAAGTGTGTATTAAAACCGGTGTGGACATATGGCATTCAGTTGTGGGGTACAGCCAGCAACTCTAATGTGGAAATACTACAAAGATATCAGTCAAAAACTTTACGTGTTATTGCAAATGCTCCATGGTACATGACAAACAAACACATACATAGAGATCTTAAAATTCCGTTTATTAAGGATGAAATTAATAAATTTAGCACCCGATATATAGATCGGCTTAGTAATCACAGTAATGTGTTAGCAATATCTTTACTTGACGAAACGGAGGAAGTTAGAAGGTTAAAAAGACTTCATGTTTTAGACCTACCCTTTAGAAAATAAATATATGTAAATAACATAGCATAAACATTGTAAATATTATACATACAACCTAAATATATATAATATAAAATATGTAAAGAAATATTTATAGTATCAGTTTATTAAGCTTACTGAAGCTTAATAACGTATGTTAAGTTAAGTTACATAATCAAATTTACTAAATATTGTAAAATAGATTGTAAATAAAAGAAAATTAAAAAAAAAAAAAAAAAAAAAAAAAAAAAAACTGGTAGAAAAATTTAAAAGTTTCCATTGTCTTGGCATCACTAAAAAAATATGTTAGATCATTTCTGTCATTGCCACAAGCCTGCCTGCAAAATTTCAGATCGATTGGGTCACGGGAAAGTGGTTAAAATCGATTCAAAATTTTTTCGACAAGCAGACACTACGAGTTAATATAAAGGGAGTAAAAATTCACCAACATCTAAAGCAAATAATGCTAAAATACCTAGTTGTTAATAAAAAAAACAATTGGACAATTCACAATGGGTAATGTATCGTTGTATCTCTTGTATCGTGTATCACTTTACAATAGTGTAAAATTGTTGTTGGTAATTTTCACTGAAAAATCTGATACCCGATCCAACTTCATTTGCTATGTTTAGTAAATGTTGTATATTGTATCATAACATATCAGTTCCAAGTGAATGCCAGTTTTTATGAAAAAGAAAAAACAAATACATAGAATATTATCAGCATAAATAATTATAAAATAAAATATGGCAAATAATGCAAATAACGCAAATACATCGATAAGTTTATTTATATAAAAATTAATGTTTATATTTTTAGTATGTATTCTCTCTTTCAGTACCAACCAAAACATTTAACATTTTATTTTTTTTTTTCATTATAAATTAAAATGCAAGAGGTACGTACCTAAAACTCCAGGGTATATCTCACGACCAAAAAGCAAACACTGACAAGTGTTTTCTCTTATACAAAATAGCAGAAGCGACGAAGCGATCTTTCCTCGTTGGATCGAAAATTACTAAAGAAAGCGTTTTACAATATGAAAATACAACTGAGTGTTCACAACAAATGATTGTATTGTGTATTTCAATACAACATACAATATACAACACCTGTTGTGAATTGCCCAAATGTAAATTTAGCAAAAAAATATATGTATTAATTTATTTAAAGAGAAAAACACAAAAATAACGTTTGATGTTGTATTTTTTGTGTGTAATATTTAAATATACATACATACACATATTAAATAATACAAATAATGTACATATATTATATATATGTATGTATGTATATTCATAGTAACTGCATGTTAGAAATAAATCGGTTATTTTATTTACATAAAATTCTGCAGTATTTTGTTGTGGGGAAAATACATTTCTTTTGTATTAACAGAGTGTCACTTCATTTTGCTCAGCGTGACTATGCCACAGTAGATGCCGCCATAATTTTTGTTTGTTCTAATTAGCTTTGCAATAGTTATTTCTATTTTAACATGAATGTTAATATTTTCAACTAGATATCATACAGAACAATGTTAAGAGTATACACGGGTTGGTCTTTTATTTCATACGTTTTTTCATTATTCTTTTACAAATATGAACATAAGTTTGGCATATTATCCACCAATCTCACATCACACTGCAAGTTCGAAAAACTCAATACACTCACATTTTTTTTACTAATACACACACATTTTCCGCAGTGGTCACACTAATGGTACCAAATTTTTCGTGCGAATAGTGGCAGACACTAACGATGATTAATGTTACCCGTTATAAATTTAATGCAAATTTACTGGATTCTGTAAAATTGTTATTAAAGTTTTAACTTGTTAAATCTATTATAATGATTTATTTTTTGAAATGCGCATACAAAAACGCAAGTTTGTTAATTATAGAGCATAAATATTATTAACTATTATTAAAATAATACTAATAATAATAAATGTAAACATTTTCCCTCAAACATGTGCCTGTATAATAAACTTGGTAACTCTACTTAAAATAAAATAAGAGAGAGAAGTATACAAATTTTTTCAAGTTTACGCTTCGACAACATTTTAAAAATGAGATTGCAGTCAGATGTTTGAGCATAAAAATTAATGGCGATGGATTCGACTAATTCGAACAATTTTTCGTTGATAATACGTACACAACGATTTTACAATTTCAGTGTGATGTGAGATTGGGGGGTTAACTTTTTGTTGTCTTTACAAAATAGAGTTACCGAGTTCGTCAATGAGTTTTTTGCTTACAAAACAGTTCTACATAGTTATATAGAATTATTATTCTGCTTTACCTATAAAATATCTGATTGCGATTACAACTAATTTTTAAAAATTGTTTATAATTAATAAAGCATTATTATTCACATAAATACAAAATTTCACTTTTTAAATTTTCCATTCAAATTTAAGAAAATATCAATTATAATAAAAACTGAAAATAAAATTTCCAATTATAAATTAGAAAATATTAATTGAGTTTCAGAAAATCATATCAAAACGTCGGAAATAATAATTTTAAATTTAGAAATATCTTTACATTTAAAAATGTTTACATTTAAAAAAAATATTGCCATTCAGGAGATATTAATAACTTTTCAGTACCGCGATTCAGTAACTTCTTTTAACGATAGTCGAATTGTAAAAAAAAAGAAAATTGCAAAATTATCAGTAAAATTTTGAAACGATATTCGCTATTGTTAAAGTCAGCTGTTGTTGTTATCTAAACGACAACCATTTTTGTGTTGTTTATCCAATCGATAAAACTTAAATTTTTAGGTTGAAATGTCGTCATACATAAATAAAAATCATGAAATAGTGAAAATATTTTGCTTTAATTAAAAAACTTTTTTATATAAATAAAAAAATTAAATAGCATATTCAATTCATTATTTCATTTTCAAATAAATAAACAGAAATATTAGTAAAAAAAAATAAAGATATTAAACATAAACATAAAATCATCCTGTCAAACACGAAGTAATTTGTTTTTTTCTATTCTTTGTGTTTTTCGCTTATTTTGACAGAGATGCCACTCCTTTACAATTTAAATAAATAGAAAAACAGATTTGTCGATATTAATTTAAATTCAATGAATTTAAGAAAACCTCAAATGATATTTAAGAATTGCTAACATAAAAATTGTTACATAAGTAAACGTAATTTTATGAGAATGTTATTTTTTATATATAAATTTTCACAATTTTTTTTGGATGAAAATTTGAAGTTTTTCAGAAAATAAAGATAACATTAAATTATTTTATTTAAAATGTTTGGGACTTTTCGTTTTTTGCGTTTTTCATCCCTAATTTGATTATTTATTATTATAAATTTATTCTCTATGTTTTCAAAATATGGCAATATTTTAAAAAAAAGTTGAGAGAGCTTTTTTTTTTGGTTATTATTTTGTTACTCCATCCGACCTATATGGCCACAATGAAGAAATATTTGGCCAGTTAAAAGAAACTATACAGCCATCTCCAATTAGCACCATTTAATTTAATATAGCCACTCTACACGACCATTACCTTTGCAATGGAGGTTAGGGCGAGCTATTTAATTAGCAAAAACTAAATTAAACGAGAAGTTATGTCATATAACCGGAAACGCATGCATATAGGTATATAACCAAAATGCATGCCGATCAGCAACCACGATGACCAAAAAGCAAACACCGAAATAAATCCGAAATAATAGAAAAGAAGAAAACCAACCCAAAGAATTTGCTGAAATAATTTGGTATTAAGTTTAACAAATTGTTTACTTTTTCATTTACATTTATTATCAAGACTCAAACCGAGGTGGAGGGTATCAAAGATTCGGCACAGCCGAATTTAACACTCTTACTTGTTTTCTATAGAAATGTTGAAAAATTATTATTTTTTATTTATTTTTAAAAATAATTAAATTAAATTACAATAATAATAATATTAAAACAAGTAAGAAAATTATATTCAGTCTAGACCGACTATACGATACCCTATACCATGCGTTTAGAGACCCTATCTCTTAGGCCCAACTAACTGGACATAGAAAATAAGCAAAAACCAAATTTGAGTGGGATTTTTATTAACTTTTTTGGCTGCAGATACGAAAAAGTTCATATCGGATGCTATATCTATATAGGGACTTGGTCCAAAAATGGACCGATCCTGATCATGTTTGGTAAAGTCTCTTGTATTTTGCAAAAATATATACAAACAAAATTTGAGAAGAATCAGTGCAATATTTTTGTTTTTTAATAGATTTAAGTGAAGATCGGGAAGCAGCTCTATATGGGGTCAAAGGGATCATTTTTGGACTACTCATTAATGGATGTAATGAACGCATACAAACCCAATTTGAGTAAGATCTATATGACAATTTGGATCTTATGGCAATTAATGTCGATTTCATATGGGTAATTTGTATGGGGGCTAGGTCTGAACATGGACCGATTTTCACCAATTTCAATAGCGTTCATCCCATGGCCGATAAAAGCTTACGTACCAAATTTCATCAACATATATTCATATTTGCGACCTGCAGTTTGATTACAAACTTTAAATGGACACACAGACGAACGGACGGACGGACGGACGGACATTGTTAAATCAACTTAGAAAGTGATTCTGATTCGATCGGTATAATTAAAGATGGGTCTAGGTCAAATATTTTTGGTTGTTACAAACAGCAGCACAAAGTCATTATACCCAAACCACATAGTGGTATAGGGTATAAATAAAAAGATAAATAATTTATTAAAATTTAATCTTAATTGCATTAGATCCATTTCTATCATAACTATTTTTATACTTAATTTATTATAGCTGATGAAGAATTTAAGTCTGGTAAATTTTTAAATACCCAGTCTTTCATCCAGCTTTTTTGTCGCCTTTATTTACTGCGTTTTTTTGTCAATCCTTTCTTGGCGTTACTAGGTTCAGCTGTTGATTTCGCTGCTGGTTTATTTGTTGTCTTTGGAAAGAAATCGCATTGAAAGAGGCAGAAAACATTTTCAACTTGAGTCTTCCATCGACAAGCGGTATAAAAGCATGGTATTGAGCGGTGCCATCGATTGTTACCGCAGCATCGAATCTGCTCTTCAGTGTTTTCAATGTTTCCTGATGATCCTCTTTGCTACTAAAAACTATTTTAGTTTCTTTACAATAACTCTTTGCGCAATGGAATAAAGCAGTCGCATCTAAGATGCGATCTTGATGAGAGCACTGGAGGCTATACTCCGCTGCATTTCTTTTAAGGTTTGCTCCAATACCATCACATGCTCATTTACCATGAGCAGTAGGATGAAAATGACACTCAGCTGGCATTCCAAAATCTTTTTCATGGGCCATAAGATTTGCCAAGCTACTTTTGTTTTTAAAATGTTGACGAGCTCCGTCCGAAACGTAGTATACCTTCTTTACTGTAAATTTAGATTTTAGAAATTTTAGTATTCTCTTCTGGTACTCATAAACTGCAACGGTATCATGTTTTAAATCGTCGGATATGATTGCCATACTTTTGTGTTCCAGTTTTTCACCTTTCATGTAGTAAATAACTACTGTGAATATAGTTGCTTGGTCGTTATTGAAGTGGAATGCTTGTATGGCATCCTGAAAAATATATTTGTAGTTTTCTGCGCAATCATATGAAATAACGAATTCACCAGGCTTCAAATGTATCTTCAAGTCCTTGAAGAATGACCATTGCTCTTTGACTAAAAAGTCGTGGTTTCTCAAGTTTAGCAATCTTGTTCACATTTCTTCCACAAAATCATCCACATTTAAAATGATTGTTTTCAATGTGCATCTGTCAGTCTGAATCCAAGAATCAAATTTGACCTCCTCTATATATTCTCGATCTAAAGAGTTGATTAGGAGAAATGATGGATAGAAGTTGCTCCAGCATTCGGAGCACCGTGCAAGAAATTCAAAGTTTCCCCAACAGATCGCTCCTGATATTAAACAAGAGTTTGAAAAAGTTTTTCGACTCATTACGGCCCAGAAACCACTACATTAGTTGAACTAATCACTAGTGAAGCAAAAGAAGCGTTTAGGATATGTCAAGGCGTATTTACGTAAAGCGAATGATTTTTGTATGAGTTTAGAACCTTATGCTCTAATAGCCCCCAAACAGTGTGGATAAAGCCCAATATAGAGCTAAAAAAACGAAACGTTGCTTCAACTGTAAAACATGCGGGGTTATCCTCATTGATGAATATCATGAATTTATAGTGCGGTTAGGAAGTTCTCAGCCTCCAAAGAAGAGTCTTAAAAAAAAATTTTTCCAATATTCGCACGATTGCGGGAGTATACTGCATCTGCAAAAAAAAAAAACGGGGAATTAATTATCATGAATGCATTTATCGTGCGAACCTCCAGACAAAATTTTTTTTGTAGAAATGGCGGCCATTTGAAAATGAAAAATCGATTTTTTACTTTTTTGGAAGTCAGACGATAGCGCCGTCAATTCTGCATCACTTGTCGCTCATTTCGTCAAAATCAGTTAGAGAAATTTGAGTTATCGTGCGAACATATTTGAAAAAGAGGTTTTCGAGAAAAAAGCGCAGGCAGTGCGCCCCCTTTTGATGATGAGGCCGATTTGAGTTTCGAGCGCTTTAATCCTTCTTCATCGCGTTTTGAGGCTTACTTATGTGTCAATATAATTTATGGTCTCATATTCGCACTGCAAGATAACTTTAAAGCTGATTCTACGCTGGCATGCTCTTCCAAATTTGATTTTCTCTTTGCATTGGGCGCAGATTACAAAGGTTTGGAAAAATGAGCAAAAATTCAAAATGCAGTACTGAATATTGTTATCCATAATGACCTCATCGTCTTGCATTGCTTTCAATTTTTTGGCCGATATGCTCGCATTGGGGAGTGCTGGTTTCTACTGAACTTCCTTTTACGTGACCGATACGCGAAAACACGGACGTTTCGTTTATCTTTTTTATCCATAGCAGAAACCACATCAGTTACCAGTTACCGCACGCGCGTTTCTTACAACGTTCGAAAAGGAACTGAATCTTGCTTGGTTGCTTCTTTCATGTGAACATAATGTTATAAAATATTTCGCAAGAATTTCAGCGGAATTTTCGGCTAATGACGGCAGGCAAATTAAGTATTTTTTGAATGAGTCATTTAGACAATATTGCTTCACAAAAATGGCTGTATCTCCTAAACTATTTCGAAATAAAAAAAATGCTTTTAGGAAAATATTTTTGAATACCTATGCCTAAGCAATATGGAAAAAAACTCGAAAAAAAATTTTAAACTAGAAGACCCCCATAAACCTAATCATAAAGTTGAAAGTGTTGACTATGCAATTAATTTATTTCGGCACTGTATATATATATATGTCTATCTATATCTTAATATATAGTTACGTTCACCACTGACTCGCTGATTTAATGAAAAAGTAATGGTGTACATGTTCTATTGACTTAAGTACACACAGAAAACGGATTCGTTGTGGCAATCGAATTTGTTGCCGATCGAATTTTGGTAGTCCTATGTACTATCACATTTTACTGTTATGATTACCGAATTATTTGTTACATACTTCCTCATAATGTTAAATGCAATTGATTTTATAAATGAATTCGATTGTATGAATTGTTACATTGTAGTTGATACAATAGAATTTAGTTTTAAGCAATAAATATATAATAATGTTTCAGTTGTGATTACTTCAAATATCTGTTGCCACCATTGATATAATTAAAATAAAATCTTTCATGCCAATACATAAAATGATATGCCTAACCAAAGTGTTATATATATATTGCTTGTATCTGCCCTTGTCGGGGTTGTATATAAATTTATTTATATAAAAAAAAAAAAAAAAAACAATATTAAAGCTTTTAGTTATAGTGTATATATTTTTGATAAATTAATTATACATTTTACAAAATAAAACTTACTAGAGAACCCCTGCTGCTCCGCAGCATTATATTATGTTATATTAATTTTTATAATATAATACCAAAATTTGCCAAGAGAAGTTAACGTACAATAATGCCAAAATATGCCAAGAGAAGTTAACGTACAGTAATACCAAAATTTGCCAAGAGAAGTCAATGTACAGTTATACCAAATTTTGTCAAGAGAAGTCAACGTACATTAAAAGCAAAGTTGATTCTTCACGCATAACTTTCCTCAAGCAGTTAATAGCTCAAAAGAAGGAGCTTGATCCAATGAGTGTTCTTAAACCTATGTCAACAGCCTACGTTAATTAGAACTATAGTTATAGAAGTTTGAGAGAAGAAAAATATTGAAAAAAATCTTGAATGCAAAGTTTATTCATAAATTCTTTTAATATATAAGATGATACAGAAGTGCATACAATTAATAGTCCCATATTACATATTCTTCACCAATGGGTGAAAGAGAAATATATGATACATACTTAGCTTTAAAATTTTTTGGTTTTACAATGTTAAATGTGTTTGTTAAGCTGCTTATTCTCTATGCAAAATAATGTTTATCCAAGTACCAGGATTCTAATATTTTTAACTATAAGTAAAACTCATCATCATCAATAATAATATGCTCGATTAAACCAAACAACGATTCCAAGTTTTGACATGTATTTACACAAACTATCCTGCCGGCAACTCAACTAACTTTAAATGCACTTATATCTAACTATTACTCAACTAGTGTTGGTTGATACTTGGATTACTTTCAATGAAGCAAACTGACTATTTTAACATTGCGATGTCCTAGGCGGTAGTCAATTGTCCGACTCTGTATGACTTTTCAACTAACTTTAAGTTAGCTAAATTATAGTTATATATATATATATATTATATATTATAGTTGGCTATAAGTTCACTTAATTAAAATCAAATAGTAGTTAGCTTATTATAGTCTCTACTTTAGTCAAAAGTGGAACCCCCAAAAGAAATTTAAATGTAACAAGTAAGAAAATTATAGTCGGTCTAGACCGACTATACGATACCCTATACCATGCGTTTAGAAACACTATCTCTTAGGCCCAACTAACTGGACATTGAAAATAAGCAAAAACCAAATTTGAGTGGGATTTTTATTAATTTTTTTGGCTGCAGATATGAAAAAGTTCATATCGGATGCTATATCTATAAAGGGACTAGGTCGAAAAATGGACCATCCTGATCATGTTTGGTAAAGTCTCTTGTATTTTGCAAAAATATGTACAAACAAAATTTGAGAAGAATCAGTGCAATATTTTTGTTTTTTAATATATTTAGGTGAAGATCGGGAAGCAGCTCTATATGGGGTCACAGGGATCATTTTTGGACTATTCATTAGTGGATGTAATGAACGCATATAAACCCAATTTGAGTAAGATCAATATGACAATTTGGATCTTATGGCAATTTATGTCGATTTCATATGGGTAATTTGTATGAGGGCTAGGTCTGAACATGGACCGATTCTCACCAATTTCAATAGCGTTCATCCCATGGCCGATAAAAGCTTATGTACCAAATTTCATCAAAATATATTCATATTTGTGACCTGCAGTTTGATTACAATCTTTACATGGACACACAGACAGACGGACGGACGGACGGACGGACGGACATTGTTAAATCAACTCAGAAAGTGTTTCTGATTCGATCGGTATAATTAAAGATGGGTCTACGTCAAATATTTTTGGTTGTTACAAACAGCAGCACAAAGTCATTATACCCAAACCACATAGTGGTATAGGGTATAAAAATAACACAAAATTTGGTATTATATTTATCAAATTGTTTACTTTTTCAAATATTTTGTTTTCATCTATACTAACTAGTTGATTGTGTGGCGCCTAGGCGCCCGTTTAAAAATTATGAATAAAACAGTTTAGATTTAAATACACGAAAAATTTATAATAAATTAAATTCCTTTTAATATAGTAGTAAATTGAAAATTATATTGTTACATATGTACATATGAAAAAGGATTGTGTTTGTAGAAACTGTATACATAAATATCAAAACAGATAAGAAATATTTGGCAAAAAAAGTTTTTCAATTTAGAATCTCTTGAAAAACTATGTTTCGTGTGAAATATCTTTGGTCATTTAATAGTTTTCCTTGCTGTGGGTTCGATTGAATACGTATCTTAACTTGGCTTGCAACTTTTGATCGTGACAAAGCCACATACAGTTGGCCGTGTGAAAATACCGCGGTCTCCAAATTAATGCCTCAAATGACTGGCCTTGAGCCTTGTTTATGGTAATTGCGTATGCAGGAATTACTGGAAACTGGCGGCGTTTTAATATAAAAGGTAATTTGGTGTCGGTTGGGGCGAGATCAATCCTAGAAATTAGAACCGTATCATTTTGGTCAGCGTTACAGAATCTGTTAGTCTCTCAGTCAGTCAGTCAGTCAGTGAGTCAGGGATCAGCGTAAATATATTTAAGATATTACCCGGCCTTCACACGTTAAATTTTTGGCTTTCAGGTTGTAATTCACTCACATTTTTTTACTCTTTTTTACTAAACAATCATACGTTTCAATTCTCTCTTTCAATTTTTCAATGGGACAATGCTTGACAATTTTTTGACTATTGTTGTGTGATCAATTTGACTTGAACGTGGGAAGGCTGGGTAAAGTGAGGATATTGGAGATTCCCAAAATTATTAAAATTTAATACAATGGAGTTCGCTTATAACGTACCCTGGTTGTAATAAATTTTTGTTTATAGCGAAGAATTACTTCGGTCCCAAGAGTTTTAATCACCTTTTTCATACAAATTGTTTCTCTTATAGCGAACAGTGGTTATATCAAACTTTTGACTTTAACACACAATTTTTTTTTCCATTTCAGAATTTTCCTATATTATATATATTAAAAAAAAATTAATTTTAATTTAATTTAATCTTATTTTAATTTAATTTTAAAAAAGGTCCTTTTATTTATATTATCGTAAAAGTTTGCCAGTAGCCAACCTTTGCTTTGTACTTTCTGCTTCTATACATAAGGAGTTTTTAATATTATGTGATTTTAAAAAAATATTTTATTTTGATAGAAACTCGGTAATTTTAGTCTTATTAAGGCAAACTATTAATATGTATCTTTTTAATAATTTAATGTATGTTTTATAACTTTTAAAAATGCATCAAAATAAATAAACTTATTCAACTAAAAAAAGTTTTTAAACCTTTCGGACAAAACAAAAATATACTACGGTTATAACGAACTTAGTCTAACTAATTTGGCCGGTCCTGCCGAGTTCGTTATAACCGAACTCCATTTTACTGTAGAAAAAATAGAATAGCATAGAAAAAAAAAGTTTTAGAGCAAGGTTTCTAAAAGTTTCTTAAGGGGGGTAAGGTTTAACAAGTTAAAAAAGTAGTACTTTCATAATTTTTTTTGAAGATATGAATAATGTTGGATTATTTGTTTCATATATACGTTATAGCATAACATTTGAGGAATCTTTGAAAAAAATTTCAATTAAAAATTTTATTAAATAAGTCCGTAACAGGGAATCTCCGGAGGCGTTGTTGTTTTGCGGTGAACATCATAACTCGTTACCGGATCATGTGAAATAAAAAAATCGAAATGCGTTTCAAAGGTGACATGTTTCCTGAGGTAGTGACCAAGAGTTTTTTACAATATTTTTTTGCAGCATTTTGAAGTAAAAACGATTTTAGCTATACAATTTCGGGAATTTGTTGTTAAAAAATGGGGAAGAAAATGAATTAAAAAAGAACTCTTCGTGGTTATCTGATGATTTATATTTATATAGTGTCTAAAATTTCAAAAGAATCGGTCAAGTATATTTTGAGTTATGATGTTCACGGACTTCGAACATTTTTTTGTGAGAAAGTCCGTTTAAAGTTTCTTAAAAACGGATTTATATACCGTATGAGGCCGGTCGCTGGAAACGCTGTATCTTCTTAAGTTTCGCTCTGATTTACTTAACATTTTGACCAACACGCTCGAAATGTTGTGCATTCAGAAAGAGAAATGCAAAAAAAGGTTTTATAACCTACCACCCCTTAAGGAAGTGCAAACACCAATACACCTACACAAAAGAGAAAAAAATATTTTATATTTCATCATAGATGTAAACTGAAAAAAGAGAACTACATTTTTTGCAAAGTTATCTATAAATCCAAAAAAAATAATATATAAGGGCGTATTAGTTTTACTTAAAAAAAAAACATTATTCCAAATCGCCTTTAATTCTTCCATGATAGTTTCAATAAATTATTTAAATTAAAATCTTAAAGATACCTATTTACGTAATTTATGTTTGCCTAAATTTTTTGAAAGCAAATTATGCAAAAATTAATATTATGAGTGAAAAAAATTATTTTCTCACCTCTCTTCTGAAATTACAATGTAATTTAATTAAGCAAAGTCAGAATAATTTAAATTTTAAACTTAATATCGCACTATTTTTTCAAGTGCTTTTCAATACAGAGCTTTAAACGAAATCATACGTTGGACAACAACAAATTCCACATTGAAGATCTATTTTTTCTCAAATATTTAGCAAAAAAAGCATACTCTTTGGTAAGTGCTGGCCATCAGAGAACCTGAGCGAAAGCACTCATAACAATACAAAACAATTTTGAGATGAAAAACAAAACAGACAAACGGTAAAGTTTAGTTTGATAAAAAAAAAGTATATATGCATATCGAACGACGATAAATGAGAAAAATAAAAATGTTTAAAATTTTCTTCATTACTTTTTTTGCAGAATATTTTCATTGACTAACATTTTTTGCGTTCATCTTATTCCAAATGTAATACGAAATCTGCATATGTAGTGCTATTGCCGTTAGCAGTGCTGCTAATTTTGACAACTTATTTTAATTTCGACGATTTTTCAATTTAAAATGATTTGTTAAATTTGTTAAAATGATGATTGAAGATTTTAAATTTTCAGTAGTATAAAAATTGGGATTTAAAGGGTTAACAATTAATGGATTGTAAATCGAAAATTGATAGTTTTAGTTCAGTGTAAATGTAAATTACAAAATATGTATGGATTTAATTCTGGGTCAAGTCGTTTCAAAACGGAAACACCTTGAATAGCATCTCCATTTAAGATTTAAGTTTTAATTACGGCGATACTTTAAACCTATATTATATGTTTCAGCTATAGATACATGTCAATAAAATTATTTAGTTGATTGCTGTGTTAAATTTTTTCGTTGAAATTTCACCACTAATACATTTTTATATATAGAAATAACCAATGCTCTAATAATATTCGTAATATGAATGATATAAATAAATTTTATAGCTTCCTTTTGTAATATTTTTTCGAGTTTTATAAGCGGTAAAATTTTCTTGTCAATTTCTCGTTTTAAAAATGACAATCTTGGCGCTTTAGTTTCCAAAATTGTAGATTTTCAGAAGATTTTATTAGCAGCACTGGTCGGTAACAAAGAAGAGAGAAAATTGTGTGTGGGTTTGTATAAAATGAGAAAGATTAAATTTTGTTTGTATATTTCCCATAGCTTTGTAGGGAGTGCTATGTGTGTGTATTATTTCAGCGTTACAGAATCAGTCAGTCAGTCAGTGAGTCAGGGATCAGCGTAAATATATATAAGATATTATAAAGAGGTAATGTGTGTTTGTTTGTTTGTTTGTTTGTAGGAGGTAATCTCCGTAACTACCCATCTGATATTCCTGAAATTTTCACAGTCTTACTGCGGATATGGGAAGTGCTATAGGCTATAATTTTTTTTAAATATTTTTAGTAGGCGTGGCACCTCCCACACAAAGTAAATTTTTAATATCGTATATATATATTGAGTACTATGATAGGGAGAGCTTTGCAAATTTGTGTAAGGTCACCTATTGTCAATGTTAGAAGCTACGCCGGAAATGGGCGGGATCGGACAAGTGGGCGTGGTACCTCCCATACAAGTAATAATTCAATATTATATATCTCGAGTTATGTGATAGAGAGAGCTTTTCATATATTTCTGATGTCACCTATTATTAATGTGAGTAGTCGGACAAAAAATGGGCAGTATCGGACCAATAGGCGTGGCACCTGCCATACAAATTAAATATAAAATGCCATATATCGGGAGTACTGTTATAGTGAGTGTCTTGGGACTTTGTGTGAGCCCATAAGTTATTCGTGTGATTAGTTAGATAAAAAATGGGCGTGATCGGAGCAGTGGGCGTGGCACCGCCCGTACGAAGTAAATATATGATATCATATAACTGGTGTACTAACAAAGGGAAGCTTTGACGCTTTGCACGACACCATCAGATCTTAGTATGAGTAGTCTGACAAAAAGTTGGCGGGTTCACACCAATGGGCGTGGCACTCCCCATGAAAAGTAACTATACTATACTATACTATACTAACATAATAAAGAGGTAATGTGTATTTGTTTGTAGGAGGTAATCTCCTTAACTACTCATCTGACCTTCCTGATATTTTCACATAGTCTTACTGCGGATATGGGAGTACTACACGCTGTAATTTTTTTAAATATTTTCAGCGGGCGTGGCAGCTCCCATACAAAGTAAATTTTAAATATCATATATATTAATATGATAGAGAAAGCTTTGCAAATTTGACACAGGTCATCTATTATTAACGTGAGTAGTCAGACCAAAAAATGGGCGGGATTGGACAAATGCGCGTGGCACCACTACACAAACTTAATATTAAATGTGATATATCTGAATTACTGTATTAGTGAGAACCTTGGGAATTTGCGTGAGCCCTTTCATAACGATTCGGAAGAGGTGGGGGAGGGGGAGGGTGTAGCGAAACACACCGGGTTGCATCTAGTTTGTTATAAATAATTAGTGAAATATGTAGAAACGTACAACTAAGGTGGAGGGTATCAGAGGTTCAGCATAGCCGAATTTAACAATTTCATTTTTGATGTGTAAACATCTATACGCGCAGGAGGGTAAATTTCTATTTCACAATACAACACGTAATAGGTGAGAGCTGACACATAATGCTGTGTGACTTATGATTGTGTTGGTGAAAAATTATGATATAACATTGTTTTTGTATGCCTTATATACATTTATATTGGGATATTTTTACCCTACAAGAGCAGTGACGGTCATTTGACCGGTGATATGACCGTCACTACTGACTGAAGTGTCGGTCATCGCGTAGAACATAGTTTCTATCATTTTATTAAGGCAAATATGCCAAAACTGACCTAAACTTTTGTGTACATGTGATTTTGCATCTTACTCTAACCTATGAAAGTATGTAAACCATATACTATATATCTGAACTGCTCACTCTACCGCTGTTTAGTAGTCAACGATAATGGATATATCCATCATCGTTGACCGGTCACACTTGATGGATATATACGTCATCATTGACCGGTCACGCTTGATTATAATGAAACACGACTTATTATTTTTTTTTATTTATTTATTTATTGTATTAAAAATCAAATTCAAAATTAAAAACAAGTAAGAGTGTTAAATTCGGCTGTGCCGAATCTTTGATACCCTCCACCTCGCTTTGAGTCTTGATAATAAATGTAAATGAAAAAGTAAACAATTTGTTAAACTTAATACCAAATTATTTCAGCAAATTCTTTGGGTTGGTTTTCTTCTTTTCTATTATTTCGGATTTATTTCGGTGTTTGTTTTTTGGTCATCGTGGTTGCTGATCGGCATGCATTTTGGTTATACACCTATATGCATGCGTTTCCGGTTATATGACATAACTTCTCGTTTAATTTAGTTTTTGCTAATTAAATAGCTCGCCCTAACCTCCATTGCAAAGGTAATGGTTGTGTATAGTGGCTATATGCATTAAATCGTGCTAATTGGAGATGGCTGTATAGTTTCTTTTAACTGGCCAAATATTTCTTCATTGTGGCCATATAGGTCGGATGGAGTAACAAAATAATAACCAAAAAAAAAAGCTCTCTCAACTTTTTTTTAAAATATTGCCATATTTTGAAAACATAGAGAATAAATTTATAATAATAAATAATCAAATTAGGGATGAAAAACGCAAAAAACGAAAAGTCCCAAACATTTTAAATAAAATAATTTAATGTTATCTTTATTTTCTGAAAAACTTCAAATTTTCATCCAAAAAAAATTGTGAAAATTTATATATAAAAAATAACATTCTCATAAAATTACGTTTACTTATGTAACAATTTTTATGTTAGCAATTCTTAAATATCATTTGAGGTTTTCTTAAATTCATTGAATTTAAATTAATATCGACAAATCTGTTTTTCTATTTATTTAAATTGTAAAGGAGTGGCATCTCTGTCAAAATAAGCGAAAAACACAAAGAATAGAAAAAAACAAATTACTTCGTGTTTGACAGGATGATTTTATGTTTATGTTTAATATCTTTATTTTTTTTTACTAATATTTCTGTTTATTTATTTGAAAATGAAATAATGAATTGAATATGCTATTTAATTTTTTTATTTATATAAAAAAGTTTTTTAATTAAAGCAAAATATTTTCACTATTTCATGATTTTTATTTATGTATGACGACATTTCAACCTAAAAATTTAAGTTTTATCGATTGGATAAACAACACAAAAATGGTTGTCGTTTAGATAACAACAACAGCTGACTTTAACAATAGCGAATATCGTTTCAAAATTTTACTGATAATTTTGCAATTTTCTTTTTTTTTACAATTCGACTATCGTTAAAAGAAGTTACTGAATCGCGGTACTGAAAAGTTATTAATATCTCCTGAATGGCAATATTTTTTTTAAATGTAAACATTTTTAAATGTAAAGATATTTCTAAATTTAAAATTATTATTTCCGACGTTTTGATATGATTTTCTGAAACTCAATTAATATTTTCTAATTTATAATTGGAAATTTTATTTTCAGTTTTTATTATAATTGATATTTTCTTAAATTTGAATGGAAAATTTAAAAAGTGAAATTTTGTATTTATGTGAATAATAATGCTTTATTAATTATAAACAATTTTTAAAAATTAGTTGTAATCGCAATCAGATATTTTATAGGTAAAGCAGAATAATAATTCTATATAACTATGTAGAACTGTTTTGTAAGCAAAAAACTCATTGACGAACTCGGTAACTCTATTTTGTAAAGACAACAAAAAGTTAACCCCCCAATCTCACATCACACTGAAATTGTAAAATCGTTGTGTACGTATTATCAACGAAAAATTGTTCGAATTAGTCGAATCCATCGCCATTAATTTTTATGCTCAAACATCTGACTGCAATCTCATTTTTAAAATGTTGTCGAAGCGTAAACTTGAAAAAATTTGTGTACTTCTCTCTCTTATTTTATTTTAAATAGAGTTACCAAGTTTATTATACAGGCACATGTTTGAGGGAAAATGTTTACATTTATTATTATTAGTATTATTTTAATAATAGTTAATAATATTTATGCTCTATAATTAACAAACTTGCGTTTTTGTATGCGCATTTCAAAAAATAAATCATTATAATAGATTTAACAAGTTAAAACTTTAATTACAATTTTACAGAATCCAGTAAATTTGCATTAAATTTATAACAGGGTAACATTAATCATCGTTAGTGTCTGCCACTATTCGCACGAAAAATTTGGTGCCATTAGTGTGACCACTGCGGAAAATGTGTGTGTATTAGTAAAAAAAATGTGAGTGTATTGAGTTTTTCGAACTTGCAGTGTGATGTGAGATTGGTGGGTAATATGCCAAACTTATGTTCATATTTGTAAAAGAATAATGAAAAAAACATATGAAATAAGAGACCAACCCGTGTATACTCTTAACATTGTTCTGTATGATATCTAGTTGAAAATATTAACATTCATGTTAAAATAGAAATAACTATTGCAAAGCTAATTAGAACAAACAAAAATTATGGCGGCATCTACTGTGGCATAGTCACGCTGAGCAAAATGAAGTGACACTCTGTTAATACAAAAGAAATGTATTTTCCCCACAACAAAATACTGCAGAATTTTATGTAACTAAAATAACCGATTTATTTCTAACATGCAGTTACTATGAATATACATACATACATATATATAATATATGTACATTATTTGTATTATTTAATATGTGTATGTATGTATATTTAAATATTACACACAAAAAATACAACATCAAACGTTATTTTTGTGTTTTTCTCTTTAAATAAATTAATACATAAATTTTTTTCCTAAATTTACATTTGGGCAATTCACAACAGGTGTTGTATATTGTATGTTGTATTGAAATACACAATACAATCATTTGTTGTGAACACTCAGTTGTATTTTCATATTGTAAAACGCTTTCTTTAGTAATTTTCGATCCAACGAGGAAAGATCGCTTCGTCGCTTCTGCTATTTTGTATAAGAGAAAACACTTGTCAGTGTTTGCTTTTTGGTCGTGAGATATACCCTGGAGTTTTAGTTACGTACCTCTTGCATTTTAATTTATAATTAAAAAAAAAATGTTAAATGTTTTGGTTGGTACTGAAAGAGAAAATACATACTAAAAAAATATAAACATTAATTTTTATATAAATAAACTTATCGATGTATTTGCGTTATTTGCATTATTTGCCATATTTTATTTTTTAATTATTTATGCTGATAAAATTCTATGAATTCGTTTTTTCTTTTTCATAAAAACTGGCATTCACTTGGAACTGATATGTTATGATACAATATACAACATTTACTAAACATAGCAAATGAAGTTGGATCGTGTATCAGATTTTTCAGTGAAAATTACCGACAACAATTTTACACTATTGTAAAGTGATACATGATACAAGAGATACAACGATACATTACCCATTGTGAATTGCCCAATTGTTTTTTTTATTAACAACTAGGAATTTTAGCATTATTTGCTTTAGATGTTGGTGAATTTTTACTCCCTTTATATTAACTCGTAGTGTCTGCTTGTCGAAAAAATTTTGGATCGATTTCCCGTGACCCAATCGATCTGAAATTTTGCAGGCAGGCTTGTGGCAATGACAGAAATGATCTAACATATTTTTTTAGTGATGCCAAAACAATGGAAACTTTTAAATTTTTCTACCAGAGTTGATAAAAAATGTACAAAGGGTTTGTTTTTGTTATATTATTACCATAACGACCACAAAAACAACAAGTCCAGCTATGAAAACAATGCAACATTTAGAATAACAACAAGAACAATATAGAAATATCATGTTTTTCATTTTTTTTTACTTTTTCAGAGATTTCCCTGGACCTGTTCTACCGATTTTAATGATTTTTGAAGTAGAAATCTTTCCATGAATTTGGTGAATCATTCTCACTAAAAATGATCACTGTAGCTGCACTATTGAGGGCGTGATCGTGACAAGAACAACATAGAAAATTGTTTTTTTTTCAAGACTTTTTTAGTTCTTCATTCAAATCTCGGGCCCTAATCGACCGATTTGGACGATTTTAAATAGCAAACTTCTCAGGATGTTAGTGAATCATTTTTATGTCAACGAGTACCCTAGCTGCCGGATTGATGCCGTCATCGTGATTTCCACAGACGGACAGACGGACATCGCTATATCAACTCCGGTTGTTATAAGGATCACAAATATATAAATTTTATGGGGTCCAAAATTTTTTTTCTAATTATTACAAACGGAATGACAAACTTATATATACCCTCTACACACTGGAGTGGAGGGTATAACAACTCTACAACAGCAACAATGGCAGTCATATGTTTTTCAAATAGGAAAAAACTGTTTATGTGTTAGTTTCGGTCATTCCCCAGTATGCATTGAAATATTATTTCTCCAATGTTGAAGAAAAGTTAAGTTCTTAAATTGATGTCAAATGTAATTCTCAACTTGGGTTGAACAATTTTTCTCCTTGTTTGCTTTCAACTTGACATCAAGTTGAGACTTAACATTTTTTCCAATCTTTGAGAAACATTTTTACTCTCAATTGGATATCCAACACTTTTCTCCACTTGAGACCAAACATTTTTTCAACTTGAATACGATTTGTGTTAAGTCTGAGATATTATTTAAAAATAACAAGTAAGAAAATTATAGTCGGTCTAGACCGACTATACGATACCCTATACCATGCGTTTAGAAACCCTATCTCTTAGGCCCAACTAACTGGACATAGAAAATAAGCAAAAAACAAATTTGAGTGGGATTTTTATTAATTTTTTTGGCTGCAGATATGAAAAAGTTCATATCGGATGCTATATCTATATGGGGACTAGGTCCAAAAATGGACCGATCCTGATCATGTTTGGAAAAGTCTCTTGTATTTTGCAAAAATATATACAAACCAAATCTGAGAAAAATCTGTGCAGTATTTTTGTTTTTTAATAGATTTAAGTGAAGATCGGGAAGCAGCCCTATATGGGGCCAAAGGGATGATTTTTGGACTACTCATTAATGGATGTAATAAACACATACAAACCCAATTTGACTGAGATTTATATGATAATTTGGAACTTATGGCAATTTATGTCGATTTCATAGGGGTAATTTGTATGGGGGCTTGGTCTGAACATGGACCGATTCTCACCAGTTTCAATAGCATTCATCCCATGGCCGATAAAAGCTTATATACCAAATTTCATCAAAATATATTCATATTTGCGACCTGCAGTTTGATTACAAGCTTTACATGGACACACAGACGGACGGACGGACGGACGGACGGACGGACATTGTTAAATCAACTCAAAAAATGATTCTGATTCGATCGGTATAATTAAAGATGGGTCTAGGTCAAATATTTTTGGTTGTTACAAACAGCAGCACAAAGTCATTATACCCAAACCACATAGTGGTATAGGGTATAATAAATTAAATTAAAAAATGCCAAAAAAGTACAAATAAATCATTGATATATTTTTAATTATTTCTGCTTTTTGTCGAATTTTTCAAAAAATGTACAACTAATTAATTCATTTATTTTTAATTCTAGATTTTAAAAAATGTACATAATATGTACATTTAATGTTAAATATGTACATAGTAATGTTAAATATATAATGAAATTAAATTGAAACATTAAAAAAAGTACATTGTTTTCATTTCTAAAATTAGTATAATATTTTTTAATATGGCAATTCCGTACCTTCCATTTGATACCGATTGGAAATATTTCTTTGCTATCAAGTTGAGAATCACAAATTTCTCAATTTGATAACTATGAAAATCGCCATATAAAAAATGTGCCTTTTAAGTTGAGAAGACTATATTCGAACTATTGAGGGCATTTGAGAATTAACGTTGGAGATTTGAAAAATGTATTTGATCTCAAATGCACCTCAAGTTGATAGCAAACAAAAATGTTTATTGGGACATTTATTGTAGGGTCGTTTGCACACACACAAAAAATAGAAAATAAATTGTCAATAAGCAAAGCAAGTGGCTTCGAAATTCGATGATGCCAGTTAATCATTTTTTGTTCACGCGGAATTTATAATTGGAGGAATTTTTTTCTCGAGAAATGTATTTTCCGTGAGAAAGAAATTCCTTGAGAATATTCATAATTGGGATGAATAACTTTTAATTGGAACTTTTTAGTCAGAATAAATCATAATTCTAGTTAGATATTGGTTAATATTTAATTAGAAAAAATATTGTGGTGGCATCTACGCAATTATTGAGGCAGTCACGGAAAAATTAAATGCAAGTCTGTTTTTTTTAATATAACAAAAATGGATTTTCCCTTTAACAAAATATGGCAGTATAAAGAATTCTGCAAAATGGAAAATCAATTTTGTGCTAATTCTTAACAAAATTAATAAAATATATATATGTATTATTATATTTATTAATATTTGTAATTTTATTTGACACAATTTCACACACATTTTTACAGATCAACTGTTTTAATTACAAAAAATATTGTGGTGGCATCTACGCAGTTATTGAGGCTGTCACGGAAAAATTAAATGCAAGTCTGTTTTTTTTTAATATAACAAAAATGGATTTTCCCTTTAACAAAATATGGCAGAATTCTTTATAAATGAAATGCAAAATGGAAAATCAATTTTGTGCTAATTCTTAACAAAATTAATAAAATATATATATATGTATTATTATATTTATTAATATTTGTAATTTTATTTGACACAATTTCACACACAGTTTTACAGATCAACTGTTTTCAACTGATTTAGAAGTTTTCTGTTTTTGAAACAGTAGTGCCAATTTGTAACATTTTGTGATGTAATGAAAATCGCAGAATAATAAGTTAATACACAATAAAAAATATTAAATTTTTAAGTTTTATATACATATTGCAATAAAAAAAACTTTGGTAAATTTACATTGAAGATGGTCAGAAATGAATGAGAAAAAATATATAGGCATTTTAGAAAAGCACATTTAATATTAAACTTTATGCACAAAATATATGGGTTTTTGTTGTTTCGAATTTAACTGTGGCTCTAAGTGAAAAGTTTTAGACCGATCGTATATTACATCTTGAGGATCCTCACCTAATATTTTCAAATATTTTAAATTCTTTTTAACTCATTTAACCTCATTACGAAAATAGTAAAACAGTAAATATGGAAAATCCACGCACCTCAAAAAATTGTTTTCTATGAAATAAATTAAAGACATTTCATATTATACAATTTTCTTTCAAAAATGTATCAATTATTGCAAATTTGAAATTTGACATATAGTATTTGTACATATATTTGTATAGATTTCGCAGTATGAAAAGAACTATTATTTCTTTATTTAGAATATATGTAAGTATTGCTCGCAAAAAATTGCAACATCATGAATGAAACACATAGACGACTGCTGGCAGCAGCATTTGTAGTCGTATAGTCAGCTACTTGATTTTTCTGAATATCAAAGCAACATATAATACAAATGCATTTTTATTTAAATATACAATTACTTTTACTTATTTAAAATGCATTAGTACAACGTAAAAATAAATAAATTAGTTTAACGCCTTTTGATTATTAATGGAATTATAGCCTTTCATTTTGCGATTTTTTTTTTAAACAAAATAAAATATTTCATAGCAATAACTTCTTTTACATATTTTGTTATATTGTCAACACTATTTTTGTTTTGTAGCCAACAAAACACACTTGCAGTTTTTTTTTCTATTTGAAGAACATATGACTGCCATTGTTGATGTTGTAGAGTTGTTTTTTTTTTTTGATTTTGTTTCGTTAACTCTTTTGTATTAAAGCACCTCCAATATATGTATCCATTTTAGTTTGCAAATTCAGTATATTTATAATTTATTACTTACAGCAAAAAATAATGGAAACAATTTTATCAGTTATGCTTACGAAACTATATATGGCTGCAAAAGCAGTAGCCTGTGTAAAGAACAAGTTAGCGACATGTAACTGTTACGTAACGTGTCAGCCTTTTTTTCACATGAAAAGTATTGGAACGTTCCGGTTACGTTCGGTAACTGTTTTAAATTATTTTCATGTAAAAAAAACAACTGACTCGTTACGGTTACGGTTAGAAAACATTGACCTTTTATATGTATTATAATGCTATGAATGCATTTATCTTTATTTTATTTTATTTATATATTCTTTTTTTTGTATTGTATATTATTTTTTTTTTTATTATTATTACTATTTCATTTAATTATTTTTTTCTTTAAATAAATTAATACATAAAAATTTGTTTTTTAAATTATTGGTGAACTTTTACTCCCTTTATTTACTGCCTTTATATTAACTGGTAGTGTCTGCTTGTCGACAAAATTTTGGATCGATTTTTAGCCCCTTTCGCGTGAGCCAATCGATCTGAAATTTTGCATGCAGGCTCGTGGCAATGACAGAAATGATCTAACAAATTTTTTTAGTGATGCCAAAACAATGGAAACTTTTAAAATTTTCTACCAGAGTTCACAAAAAAATGTACAAAGGGTTTGTTTTTATTATATTATTACCACAACGACCACAAAAACAACAAGTCCAGCTATGACAACAATGCAACATTTAGAATAACAACAGGAACAATATGGAAACATCATGTTTTTCATTTTTTTTTTAATTTTTCATAGATTTACCTGGACCTGTTCCACCGATTTTAATGATTTTTGAAGTAGAAATCTTCCCATGAATTTGGTGAATCATTCTCACTAAAAATTATCACCCTAGCTATCCTATTGAGGGCGTGATCGTGACAAGAACAACATAGAAAATTATATTTTTTCAAGACTTTTTTTAGTTCTTCATTCAAATCTCGGGCCCTAATCGACGGATTTGGACGATTTTAAATAGCAAACTTTTCAGGATGTTAGTGAATCATTTTTTATGCCAACGAGCACCCTAGCTGCCCGATTGATGCCGTCATCGTGATTTCCACAGACGGACAGACGGACAGACGGACAGACGGACAGACGGACATCGCTATATCAACTCCGGTTGTTATAAGGATCACAAATATATATATTTTATGGGGTCCAAATTTTTTTTTCTAATTATTACAAACGGAATGACAAACTTATATATACCCTCTGCACACTGGAGTGGAGGGTATAATAAACATTAAATATTAAAAACACAACAATATCACTAATTCCGAAACGTGGTGATAACTTTGAGACAATGTTGAAACAGGACAATGGGCTTAACTTAAAACAGATATTTAAACAACTTTGCTGACTTTTCACTCGAAACATCCCTTAACTCAATAGAAATTTCCGGTAATGGGCCTTAGTGCAATCAGTAGTTTCTTAAAGAAAACAATTTATTATAACACATATATCAACAATTTATATTAAAGCTTACCTTTTGAGTGTTGTGAATTAACAATTTCGGCCAAATCTGATACAATTCATTTGGAAAATTGATGAGTAAATGATGTATCCATTCAAATGCTGCTACCTTTGTTTGTACAGAACGGTGTGTGAGATATTGTGATAATACCTCCATAAATCAATTTGTTCAATATTCTGAGATCTTTGTTCTTTTGAAGAAGCTAATTTCATTTCATATTATCAACATCATATTCCAGACACTATATTCCAGAATGACGTAAATTAAAACATTCAAATATTAAAACAAACTCCCATATCCATGTTATGGCAACAGACTGAAAGATAGATATAAGGATTAGTGTAAAATGCTGCAAGGAAGATTATCTTTGTTTCTAGTTACAATTTGTAATAAAATGTCAGTGCATTACCTTAATAAGTTCATTTGGTGATTGCGCATGTATTAACAATATATTTATAGTATCTTCCATGCGCACTTAACTGGAATCATTACGAATCGATTTAATAAACTGTGTCAGCGTTGTTTCACACAATTATATTTCTTGTGTATTATCTTACAACATCATAAAAAGTTCATCAATAATATCAAATAGATAACCATATTATTTTCTGGTACAGCATTCACAATCGAAATCCAGGATATAACATATTGTCGCACAATATAATTCTTTACACAAATGCGTTTCCTAAGAGGTATAAAAGCTTCTAGCTTAAAAGTTTGTGAAGATTCTACAGCAATATCTTTAAGTAAACGATCCAACAGGAGTAGGCCACAAGACACGAGCAAAAAATAAATCGTGGAAGGGTATAATGGAGGGACGTGCCACCAGAATTGAGAATGGCACTAACGAATTCACTGACATATTTTGAACAATCCTAAAGAAACAACAAAAATTAACTTGAACATTTAATTTAATTAATTACTTATCTTTCCTAAACCTAAACTTGTAGCCGCCAAGCCAATTGAACCTCTCTTTCTTTTACTAGAATCCTGGGAGGAGGCAAAGTCATTGGGCAACACCTCTATAAGTTTTCGCATTTGGGCAGTTTTTCATATTAAATTCTTCAACCAATTTGTGTGCGATATCAGTTGGATCATTTAAATAATCAGCTTTTTTTTAATATACATGATAAAGCGTTTTAACAATTTAATTTAACAATTAATTTCACTTTCCGACAGCCAATTCATGAAAATACGCGGTAATTCACAAATATTGCTATTTAAAAAACAACTCTACAACAGCAACAATGACAGTCATATGTTTTTAAATAGAAAAAAACTGCAAGTGTGTTAGTACAAAAATTGTTTATGTGTTAGTTTCAGTCATTCATTTCTTGTAGGGTAACGTTTTACAGCAAAGGGTTGTTGAAATAGCTGAAACAGTTTTTGCAATAAGTGATACATAGATGACGCTCTCTGTTTGATTTTAAAAAATGACATAAAAAAATCTTTAATTACTAGATGTTTACACATCTTCCCTGAGATCGGACTCACATGATTTTTTTATTTATTTTTAACGCATTCAGCATGGATTTGCCGTCTTTTAATGACCCTTAGAGCATCTCTGATGTCGTTTTCCACCTTATTAGAGCCAAGCGATCGACAGGCATCTGTTTAAAATATAAATGTCCTATATTATGTGAAATCAATATGTTTTTAATATATAGGTTACCCGTTAGAGCTTGGAAGAAAATTTTGAAGTCCCTCAGTCTCTTCTTGCCATGGATTCCATCCATATTTATTTCAATACAGATATTCATAGAAATTACCTCTATTAAAGTTTTCGACAGGCGTCCTTTTAACAATGACTTCATCATATTAACCTGTACAAAGTGTTAAATCGTTTAGTTATTTGAAATATATATTAATATATATATATTAAAATCTATTAGTATATTTTAAAATTTTGAAAGCCTATATAAAGTTCATGATTGTCCTCACTAATTGTGTTGTTTAGTTTAGTCGAATCACATATACTTTTTATGGGGAAAACTGTGCGCACATTATTGTTTGTTACTTCTTGGTGAAGAACCCTTTCAGTCAAAACTTTCTGCTCAGCCAGGGACTTCATTATAACATCATTTTGCTTGACTTTAATTCCTGTAATTAAATATTAAATATGGAATAAGCAAGGTGAAATTAGTAGGTAAAACTACGAAAATGTGTTGCAAAAAGTAAGTTACCTTTAAGCTTTTGTATGTTATCTGAAAATTATATAAATATTAATTAATTTAAGCTTTGTGCATATTTTACTTTTGGAATGACTTACTGTTTACTTCCTTAAATCTTTCTTCAAACAGTAGTTTGAGGTTGGAACAACCTTCGCAGTGACCTGCGTCGTTAATATCTGTAAAGTCATTATTTATTAGAGCACATTATGTACATTTTTGGTTAACATTACATTGAGGAACTGCTTTGAAACCCAGCTTGGTGACACGATTAGCATTTGAAAGTGACATCTATATATGTAAGTTTATTATTATTATATTTTGAATTTTATGTTTGTGAATTCTTTAAATTTCAATTATTTGCAACCGTGTAAGAGTTGCACTAAAAGAAATTGATTACCACTGGGAAATCCTGCAAACTTTAATTCAATATCTTCTATAGCAAATGCCTCTTCATCACCCATTTTATGCTGATCAACTAGGCAAGTACCTAAAATTTTAGATGAATCAAATGGCTCCTGAAAAAAACTTTCGATACTTCTGAATCGTCGACCTAATATTGATTTTGATCCAATAGATGAGAAGCCTGTTATCGGTATGGCTATAAACGGTCGTATTGCACAGAAGTTATTAGGACAAACTGCAGTAAAAAACAAGTAAGAAAATTATAGTCGGTCTAGACCGACTATACGATACCCTATACCATGCGTTTAGAGACCCTATCTCTTAGGCCCAACTAACTGGACATAGAAAATAAGCAAAAACCAAATTTGAGTGGGATTTTTATTAATTTTTTTGGCTGCAGATGTGAAAAAGTTCATATCGGATGCTATATCTATATAGGGACTTGGTCCAAAAATGGACCGATCCTGATCATGTTGTCTCTTGTATTTTGCAAAAATATATACAAACAAAATTTGAGAAGAATCAGTGCAATATTTTAGTTTTTTAATAGATTTAAGTGAAGATCGGGAAGCAGCTCTATATGGGGCAAAGGGATCATTTTTGGACTACTCATTAGTGGATGTAATGAAAGCATACAAACCCAATTTGATCTATATGACAATTTGGATCTTATGGCAATTTATGTCGATTTCATATGGATAATTTGTATGGGGGCTAGGTCTGAACATGGACCGATTCTCACCAATTTCAACAGCTTTCATCCCATGGCCGATAGAAGCTTATATACCAAATTTCATCAAAATATATTCATATTTGCGACCTGCAGTTTGATTACAAGGTTTATATGGACACACAGATGGACGGACGGACGGACGAACGGACGGACATTGTTAAATCAACTCAGAAAGTGATTCTGATTCGATCGGTATAATTAAATATGGGTCTAGGTCAAATATTTTTGGTTGTTACAAACAGCAGCACAAAGTCATTATACCCAAACCACATAGTGTTATAAGGTATAAAAATTGTGAGGTTGTGCCACTAGCCCCATTTTGTTTATTAAATTTTTATTTACGCTGTTCTATCACCATTTTTTCACATTTTGTGCGAATATGAATTTGTTGCGGAATTTGCGATGGCTTTTTTACGAATTTTTTTAACTTTTGAAGATAATCTTCAAAAGGGTACGAAGAAAAATTGGTAAGCGGTCGAAGTTTTTTCACACAGTCACAGCCTTTAATATTTAAAATTTTAAAAATTAACAAAATATTTAGAAGTTAGAAGTTAGACCATAAGGTCATAAAATAATTTTTTGGATAATTGTTACTCGTTGTTTTATTTCCTGATAATGCTTGCCGATGCACAGTGGCGCCATTTGAGTTTTTTCGTTGCAAAAATAATATCTTTTGAACCGAATAACATAATTGAACAGTTTAAAGAGCATATGATAGATAACTGTTCAGCCTATGAAATGAGCGTTCGGAAAGGGTGCTACGCTTTGTAGGGGCCTACTTATGGGTTATCAAAGTTAAAATTTTATGGTAACTAAAAAAAATTATTTTTACATTTTTAGATTGTTTTTTTTTTTTTTCTTTAGGGTTTTATGTTTTAAATTATTACCCAACAAATTAAAAAAAAATTACTTCTTTTTTAAATTAATTTTTTAAATTTTCTGTAAAATATTCATCAAAATTCGTAAGAGAAGGTATATCTAAAACAAGGCTTCTCAAACTTTTTCATATTGCGGCTCCCTAAATTCCGAAACAAAAGTTTCATTACCCCCCCCAAAGAAATATGATCATATTTCAATGTTTTAGCAAATGGCATCCTTATCCAGTCGTATTTTCGTTCCTCGTTCATGTTTGGGAAATATTTAGCAAAAAATCTTTTAGATTCATCAATATGATTCAGTATTGTTTTTTTAATTGAATTTGATATTGATATTTCATTGGTGCAAACAAACTCATTCAGACATGGGAACATTTCCATATTTCCTTCGTTAATAGAGTTTGACCATGAACAAAGTTTTTGTTGAAAAGCAATAAGTTTTGTATTCAAAACTAAAATATTGGTTTCTTTTCCCTGCAGAGAAAGATTTAATTCATTTATTTTGTCAAAAAAATCTGCTAAATATGATGCTAAACACATCCAACTTTCATCACTAAAGTGCGTAGCAAGATCTGGTTTTTTATCTAAAAGAAATAATCGTAACTCATCTTTAAGTTCTAAAATTCTATTTAAAACTTTTCCACGTGAAAGCCACCTTACTTCAGTATGATATAACAAAACCTAATACACTGATCCCATCTCCTTACATAAAATATTAAACAACCTCGAGTTTACAGCACGGTTTTTTACAAAATTAACAATAGTTGTAAAGTCACTCAAAATTTCACTGAGTTCAGAACACATTAGTCGAAAAACTAAATGTTCTCTGTGTATTACGCAGTGAATATGTTGCGCATCTGGTGATACTTCTTGTACTTCTGCTTTGAATCCAGAAACTCTCCCAGTCATCGCTGCTGCACCATCTGTACACACTCTTACACATTTTGACCATTCAAGTTTATTCTCTGAAAAGAACTCATCTACTTTTACAAAAATATCAATACCTCTTGTTGAAGTTAATAGCTCCCGACAAAAAAGTAAATCGTCATGAATTTGGAAGTTATACTGATATCTTACAAAAACCATTAACTGCGCGTAATTTGGTATATCAGTAGATTCATCAATTTGTATCGCGAATAAGTTGCTCTGTTTAATACGAGATATTAATTGGGTTTTAATATTATATCCCATGCTATCAATTCTTCTTTTCATAGTATCGTTTGAGATGGGAATAGACTTCAAAGGATTAGCAATTTTTTCACTGTATATAGTTTCACAAATTTTAATTGCTGCTGGTAATATAAGATCTTCTCCTATCGTATAAGGTTTTTTGTTTTTTGCAATTAATAGGGCAACTTCGAAAGATGCTTTTAGCTGGTCATCATTAAATTTTGTATATTTTGTAAGAGAACCAGTTTGTTCCTTTTTATCTGCTGCCTTTCTTTGAAAAAATTCGAGCGGCTTACTTTGATATTCTGGGTACAAAGTAGCTAAAAGACGCAGTAGTTTTCCTGGCCTCATACTATCGTTTGATAGTTGGGTGAAACAAATTACACACATAGGTCTTTCTTGATTATTAAGTGTTGACGAAATAAATCCATATTTCAAATAATCAGTATTATATTTACGATTTTTCAATTGAGGTGTATTATCTGCGGCGACTTTTCTCTTATTACCAGTTGTTAATCTCGATGTTGAAGTAGAAGATGATAATTCTACTGGTTCTTGTAGATGTTCAGATGTAAGTTCTATTAATTCATGTACACTTTCATAATTTTCTCGCTCTTTAAGTATTTTTATTAGCCACTTATCCATTTCTAAACCCGTACTAAAATCGTTAAAACTTTAAGAAAATAATAGTTAAATTTATCACCTTATTAAAAGAAATAATAATAATTACCTTGAATATAGAAAGAAATATAATTATTTTATAATTAATTATACTTTTTTTTGCTTTAATATATTCACTTTTTTAACTTTTTTAATATTACATAAAAAAAAACTACAAAAATCGTCAATGTTGAAAGCACATCACTAAATGAAGATAAAATTTAAAAATGTGCTTCTTTTTGCAAACTAACTAAGCCTACTGCGGAAATAAATTTTTCAATTTAATAAAATTCTAAGAAGTAAAAAAATATGCTTCTGTGTAGCTTAGCCTACTACGAAATCTAATTTTATAAAATTTAAGAAAGTTTAAAAATATGCTTCTGTGTAACTAAGCCTACTGTGAAATTTAATTTGAACAAATTTTACGATTTTAAATTTAGGAATACACCATTTTCAAAGAAATATATGAAATAAAAAAAAATATTTTAAAGACTAAATACATAAATGTAGAAATACTTAAATGTTTTGCGGCTCCTTTAAAAAAGTTCTACGCCCCCCTAGGGGGCCGCGGCTCACAGTTTGAGAAGCACTGATCTAAAAGACTAATCATTTCTAAACTATAATTATTTTCTAACTCTATTCGTGACTTCACATGCCGCAGGGAAGAAATAAGTGGATCGGAAGATGCTGCCAGCATGTTGAAGAGGTCCTCATTTTGCCTTACCCTTGATGTTTTGAATGTGTTCTGCAATCTATATTTTTTATAAAATTTGTTAAGAGACTCCTGTGCTTCTTCAGGAAGCTCTCCAATTGGCAAAGGCTGGTACTCAATTATATCTTTGCCATGCGCCAATATTTTATGGACGGTCGGGGTCAACTTCTTTTGTGGATACATTTCTGCTAAAAGAGATGCAGTTTTCGATGCATATTCTCCATATTTTGTAGAATTGACATTTTCTTTGCAGTTTAAAACATTCAAGATCGCTCCCAATCTTTTCACTATTTGATTGCCAATTCCAGTGATTCTAGTTACTGCCTCATCATTTTCAAAAAATCTCCTAGAAGTGTTTCCATCGTTTGAGTTACCATATCCGTGCTTGGGACAGTCTACTTTTAATCCAACTTGTTTAAAAAAAGCATCCTGTATTTGCTTCTTTCTGATCTTTTCCATATCCTTTATTGATGTATTTTCTTCGAAGTTTTCCTCCTCTTGTGGTAGGGTGTACGCCAGTTTTAGCAAGAACTCCATACACCTTATCCTTGCGTGCAATGGTGACATTCCATATTCGTAATTCTCCTCGTTTGTAGAATCGTTTAAATTACCAAAGTCCTTCTGACTCTTTTTGCAAATCGAGCATGACAATGTTGAGGTTGTTCCTGTCAGTTCGTTTACGACTTTTCCGTCAACCATGGTCACGTGGAACTCGTAATTGCATTCAATATATTTTCCTTCTCCAATTTGCAGCTTTGTAGGCTTAATCTTGCTTATTTGTTCTTCAATGTCCTTCACCGTGGTCCTTATGAGTTCTGCCGATTCCCTTGCAAACTGAAACATTATTGGTCGGCAGTAATGCACTGATGATGGACGTGGATTTTTCCAGTATACGGAAACATCAGATTTTAGCCGCAAAGGAACAACAGATGCCATCAACATATTTCCGTCCGATATTGTAGCGTCATCGGAAGATATCCTTTGCTTATAAACGCGTTGTCCGGATGACCCATCGCAGCCCCATTTGCTGATCAATGTCAGTTTCTCAGGAAGAATTTTCACCTCATTTTCAGCAAGACTCTCCAACAACCGTTTTGCTGTATGGCCCATGAGATCCTGCAGATTGGCTTTCATAGAGACTTCCGTAAACTCCGTATGCAGTGGTCGTGAATTTATTTTGGCTTGCGTAATATGCTTGTATCCTGGTAAAACGTCAGCCCCGTGTCGCATCAAGGATGCCCGTAGTTTCTCATATTTTTCTTTGGAAAGTTGTAAGTCCATAAACAAGGCCAAGGCTTCTTCGGAACCATACTTTTTAATGTGTGCGTTTGTGGGCGTGGGAATGCTTTCCTTAGTCCTTTTTAGTCGCAGTGGGATTGCATCAGCAACAAATTTTGTAATCTGTGACCTAACTCTTTCACTATACTTTGTATATTTACTAGACAGCGCGTCCGATAAATGCTTCGTGGTCAAGTCATTGGTGGCATCGGCAAGTTTCCTCTTTCTTGTGAAAATTGAACACCCCTCAATACTTTTTTTTGGCCTTCCTTTTGCTCTTCTGGTTGATGTGGTGGGTTTATCTACTGCCAATATATCCAGGATGGTGTCTTCATTAAGGCAGTCCTCGTATTTGGAGTTGAAGTTCTGAATGGTTCGATTAGATTTCACCCATTTTGCCTTAATATTTGCATATATAAGATAAAAATTATTTTTTATAATGTCGCTTCTCTCAATATTTCCGTATAAGCTATCTAGTTCTTCTAAAGCAGCTTCCGTGAAAAACTTTGGTGTAGTTGACCTTCTAAACAGTTCAGATAATTTTAACGCCATGTTTTCAGTACTTAAATTGTTTAACGCCATGGTTTCAGTACTTGTTGCGCCAACTTTCAGTCGTAGACTAATCCAGGCATTATGCTTATTTTGCAATATATAGGCTTATGCTACCATGCCTAAAAATTTACCTGTTCCCTGCATACATATGGATTAAGGCTGAATTATGCAATTTTGATACTATGCTCGTGTCTAAATAAGATTTGTGCCTACCTGGAGGGACCATAAGTCAATATTGTTCTTGACCATTTGTACTCCAAAGTAATTTTTAAGTGAGGTGCGTACCTGCGAATTTCAATGAGTAGTTTTTTGTGCATCCTGTGTCTGTAACAGAATATTGGGAGTAGACTTTGGCAGAGGCTCACAGGTAGACAACCGACTTAAAATGCAATTTTCAAACTATTAGATCAAACTACTGTCAGTCAAAACATGTAAGGGATGCACGCCATACAATTTCTGCAACCATGTCTTTTTAACCTTTTTTTACCTCTAGAAGCCAAACGGGCACGTACGGGCAGATATAACCTTTTGAGTTATGTAAAGAAATAATCAAGGAACATGTTTTGCAAATATGGCAAATATAGAAAAATATAGATTTTTTTTATTTTCCGTCAAAATTGAAAAATAGTGAAAAAACGGATAGTTTTTAAATAGTGATTTACCAGGAGAAACACAAAGCAAACAGTTAATTTTTTTTTATCGTTATGCATTTAATAAATACATCAATCAATACAAACAAAAAATAAGGCGATTCGTTACCTATTATTCGTGGTATTACACCTGAAATCGCAACAAATTGACTAAAAATTGTGTGTTTTTTTGAAAACCGAAAGTAGGTCAACGGTTATATCTTCTAAACTAAAAATGTGATATAATTAAGAGTAGCATATTTGAAATCGTTGAAAAGTTTCCTATAACACGGGTTTATTCAAAACTTCGTCGGCGCACATGAAAATTTTGATTTTTGCAACCTCGTTTGCTCTACGGGCACCACTGTGCGACGGTAGGCGAAATATAGAAAATAAAATAAAAATAAAGTATTATAAACACAGACCTCGAGCCTGATCACTTATTTAACTTATTTAAAAATATTTTACTCTAACCTTTGTAACTGCACGCACGAACACTGATTTTTGTAATAAAAATGTCAAAAACAAGTGAAAAAGTCACTAAACAAATGTAAATAAATATGCAAGGTGCTATTTCGGGAAAGCACACAATATGCATGTTTTTATTTCTGGGGAAGTTCTGAATTACATTGTAGTTAGCTTATAGTTAGTTCATAAAAGTTAAAAGTTCATAAAATTTTTTTTGTAGTCGACTACCGATTTGCTTATAGGGTACCTTAGATTTTTGTAAAAGTAAATTCTCAAAATTAAGCCAGTTTGTTTCATTTGTATTGAAATAAAACTTGCAATTTTTTGTACTAATTTTGCAAGTAGAACCGAATGACTTTTTCAGATCGAAATTATTATCTAAAAGTAATCTGGCTGTTTTAATTTTCTTTCCTATATTTAATGATTTTAAAATATTGATTCTGTTATTTGAAATATGTGTGGATTTTTTAAAAGTTTTCCTTCAAAGCGTATGTATAAGACATCAATTTTTTCTCCTGAAATTTGTATATATAATTGATTATGAGTTACAGTCAGAGACTCTAAGTATTTATGCATTTTAAATGATATTGATTTTTTATATAAAATATGAACGATATCCCGAAGTTTTAATAATAATTCCCATTCAAGACATTCATTCACTAAATCTCCAATTAACAGAGGTAGCGGATGTGGTGGGATTTGGCTCATAACTTTTGTCCAATTGCATAGTATGTGGATACATGCATACCAGTGGAAAGCTACATACTTTAGCTAATAACTGGTGAAGGAGTTGAGTTTATTCTGTCCATTGGAAAATGTTAGCTAACAGTTTAGTAAAATGTTTTTTCTTTTACCATTTACAAAAATGTGGTCGGTTGTTGGTACCCTAAGAAAATCCACTGAACATGGAAGAATATGAATGAAAACCACCAGTATTGAAATAAAATAAGGAAATTTATTTATTTTAATGACATTCAATGGCAATTTTTACATTAATCGTCATCAGCATCGAGTACGCTGCAGCAGTCGATTTTATTGGCAGCTTTCCACCAAAAATCTGTTAGATAATATGTTATATTTTGGTCTTGAACCTACAAACCGCTCTTATCCTTTTCACTTCTCTACCAGCAACAATATTTTGTTGGATCTCTTTTTTGTAAGCAATATTTCTAACATGTTACTTTATGACCAAATTTCAGCATCATATTTTTCCAAACATGACTTAATTTTTCTTGCCTACGATTTTCATATTCAGGGAGAAACAAATTGTATGTACTCATACAGAGTCTTTAAAACCTTTAATTTATAATAATTTACTATATGAATACTTTGGACATATTCAGGTATGTGATGAAAATCGATCGATTTTAAAAGTGAAAGCAATTTTCAAGTCGACAACGATCGATTTCATTTTCCACTTTTGTTTCATTCCGTATCATATTTTCTTTTGAAAAATATAACAATGTATTGATATGTTGTAGTGAAAATTGTGAAATAACAAGTAAATATTTATAAAATTTATTTAAAAACATAACTAAATATTTTCAAAATCATAAAATGTCGTTTATTTTTGGTAGCATCCTATTTATTATTAGAAGAGGATAATAAAAAAGAAAACATAACGAGGAAAGATTTACGTGACAACTCGGATCAATTGGACTTGCCGGAAGAAATGTAATCTTTGTTCTTTAATTTAAAAATGTTTTTTTTTGAGATATATCAAATGTTTTCGTTTGAATAAGGATTGCTTTATGACAGTCTTAAACAAGATTGGAAAGAGTTGGAAAAGTTCACCGATCCCATTTACATTGCATTTGGTAGCTACATTCAGATTTTTAGCCGAAGGAAGTTTCCAAAGGTCTATTGGAAACGATGTACACATTTCAATGCATCGTTCTACGGTTTCCAAATCAATTACAACAAGTAAGAAAATTATAGTCGGTCTAGACCGACTATACGATACCCTATACCATGCCCTATCACTTAGGCCCAACTAACTGGACATAGAAAATAAGCAAAAACCAAATTTGAGTCTGATTTTTATTAATTTTTTTGGCTGAAGATATGAAAAAGTTCATATCGGATGCTATATCTATATGGGGACTAGGTCCAAAAATGGACCGATCCTGATTATGTTTACTAAAGTCTCTTGTATTTTGCAGAAATATATACAAACAAAATCTGAGAAGAATCAGTGCAATATTTTTGTTTTTTAATAGATTTAAGTGAAGATCGGGAAGCAGCTCTAAAGGGCTCATTTTTGGACTACTCATTAATGGACGTAATGAACGCATACAAATCCCAATTTGAGTAAGATCTATATGACAATTTGGATCTTATGGCAATTTATGTCGATTTCATATGGGTTATTTGTATGGGGGCTAGCTCTGAACATGGACCGATTCTCAGCAGTTTCAAAAGCGTTCATCCCATGGCAGATGAAAGCTTATATACCAAATTTCCTCAAAATATATTCATATTTGCGACCTGCAGTTTGATTACAAGCTTTACATGGACACACAGACGGACGGACGGACGGACATTGTTAAATCAACTCAGAAAGTGATTCTGATTCGATCGGTATAATTAAAGATGGGTCTAGGTCAAATATTTTTGGTTGTTACAAACAGCAGCACAAAGTCATTATACCCAAACCACATAGTGGTATAGGGTATAAAAATGCTCATCTGCTTAGAATGAAAAATTTGTAGAGGTTTAATAAAATTGGAATCTAATGAAGAAGATTTCAGAAACTCCAAAACATTTTTTTTTTTCACAAATATGGGATACCTGGAGTTATTGGGTGTATAGAAGGAACTCACATAACATTAAATAGACCAACAGGTGAAGAATACATTTATTTTAACCGTAAAGGATAAGCTATGGTATGAGTTCATATAATTAAAAATAATGCTTAAACTTTCATCTAATAATTAATACCTTCATTTCAGATTCGTGACTATAAAATGAACATAAAAGTTGTCGATGCAACGAGGTCTGGATCAAGCCACGATTCATATATATGGAACATGAGTCGTGCACGAAACGTTTTCATGACAAAATATGAGAATGATGAACGCGGTTCGTGTCTTGAACCATTTTTTATGACATGACACCATATAGATCGCCAAGTAGCATTATTCAACAGAATTTCAATAAAAAGCATGCGTCAGGTAGAAATATTGTCGAAAGGACAATTGGGGTGCTGAAAAGCCGATTTAGATGCTTATCTCGAACCCATTGGTATTCGCCATCGCAAACAGTAAGCATCATTAACATTTGTTGTTCTTTACATAACTTATGCAACTTTTTAACAATTGACTTCGTGGGGAAATATCTGGCGTTAACAATTTTGACATTGAGGACGAAAGTGAAGCTGTACAGGATGAACAATTTCCTCAAACCGATGTAAATGCTATTAGAAATAATACTGCTGAAAATAGAAATTCGATTTTATAATTAAATTTTATTTATTAAATTTTATTCATAAAAAGTATTTTAAAAAAATTTTAGATTAATTCAATATTTTTCAGTTCATCCTACTCCAATTTTTTTTTCTTTTATTTCTATATCTAATTCTTGAGGCTTATTTTTTTGAATTGCTGCATTTTCCATTTCCTGGTGGTGTCTTTATAAATTGACGGTGTCCGCTTAGTCAAGCTTTGATCATTTGTCTTCCTTTTGCCACTCACAGCTGTATTTGTTTGTGTACTTGGCAGATTATTCAAAGCAACTTCTTCAGAGTAATTTATTCAAAGTAACTACGTCAGAACTACTTGGCAGATTATTCAACTCAACTTCATCAGATGATAATGATTCACTGCTGCTGCTTCCATCTACTCCTATACCATTGCAATTTTGTACTCCTCCTTCAATAGCATACAGACTACATATCTGTCCAACAACTTCCTCTTTGTTTGAAATGTATATCTGGTTGTATGGACCTCCACCTGTAGTTTGGCTTCTTTTCTGTTGGCAGAAATTTTCTATTCCGCCCAACAAGTCTATATCACAAAACATATTTTTATAAATAAAAGTAAAAAAAAAACTAAAAACTTACTCTCTTCCAACCGGGGGAGCAAAGTTGTATCATAAAGTTACTGGTCCGCCAGTGACGGTTGATACTTCGCCCATGCCTATAACCTACCTCCACGTGGTGCTCCCGGGCAACGCTAGGCAAGGCCAGTTAATTCTGGTGATTATTCCTAGCGGCTAAAGGTTAAGGTCAGGTCCGCCAATACTATTCTTTTTGGAGAATAACTTGGTAGTGGCTAGTATGTGGCCAGACTGGCTGCGAAGCCTTACCTAAGGCTATAAATAGGTACCACGGGTAAGCTATCAAGCCCAAGGTTACCTCACGGCGTCTTCATACTCAAAGACAGCATAAGCAAAAACATAAAACTGGAGGTGTTAAAACCTACCAGATGAAATGGTTTTCACATCCCATAATTGTGTAGTTGTCCCAAAGGGAATGAAGTAATGTAGGTAAGATGGCAAGAAGGTACATGAGCGAAAGGAGACCGGGTGTGGGTGCGTCAGTTGTCCTGACAAGATACCATGATGGAGGAATGGAGCGAGAGAGTGGGTCGAAGACAAGTCGAAGGCGTTTGAGACAGACGCGTATGTCAATACAGCGTCCAAGACAAGTCGGAGACCAGTTGAAAAGCGAATTACCGAAAGTTGGCGTACGCATCATCTAGCATGATGGCGCCGATTAGTAAGTTCGGAGCGTAGTAGACGGAGGTAGGCATGAGTCGAAAAGTTCGGAGCTGCGAATGCAGTAGAATAAGTAGGCAAGAGGGTCGGATGGAAGATGAGTCCAAGAACGCTTGAGTCCTTCGACAATACAGTGTTTCGCGGACGAAACGGAAGTCGGTTGAAATGTTGGTGATGAACGTTGTACATATCAGGGCCACCTGATAATAACAGCTAGTAAAGAACGAATGTAGTAGACAAATGAACGGTTATTGGAAGTATGTGTTTTTGAAATTGCTGCCGATGACCGAGGACAACGTGTTGTACCCTTAAATAGCTTTTATGGGAACGGCCCTTCGGGGAGTTTCGTGGTGGCTGTGGTGGCCCAAAAGCGCGGGAAGAACACAGTTCGATGTGGAGTTGCATTTCAACCAACCGGGTCTACGACCCATAGGCTTTTAGATCGGGCCAACCCAATAGCAAAGGAAGGAGTTTTGCCAAAACAATTCTCCTAGTTTGCTACCATCTAAGGAAGGGGCGAAGGCAAGACGCATAGTATCTTCCATGTGCTAAAACCACCGTGTGGTTAAGTCGTCAAGACAGGAATACACGTAAAACCCAAAGAGACTCTCTTCCAAGCGGTTAAGTCGTGTATTGGAGAACTCAAGCTATTCAAATATTTGACTAAACGTTTCCAAAGATTATCCAAATCTACTCTGTCCCCTTGGTAAATCCTTTGGCTAAATTGAAATTATTTTCCATAAATTCAATCAATGCGCCTTCTTGGCACGAATTCTTATGTTGACCCCTTTAAAAAAATATAGATATATACAAAAAATTTTAATTCTTATTCATATCAGCAAATCCTGAGAAAAGGTGAACACCAAGCAAAAAAAAAATGTTGTTTAATATGCACATGTCATACATCAAATTAAAGCACAAGATCTCTATTTCAATAATCTAACAAAATAATTAAATTATTTTAAGAAATGGTACAACTATAGCCATATCTGTGATGATTGTTCTCAGCATTTTTAAATTATCATATTAGTTGCAATCTGGTAACATGTTTTTCTCCAAGCGATGCAGTCCAAAATTGCTGACTTCATGTTCTAAGTTGGCAGAGACATCAGTAGTGTGTTTTTTTATCAAAGAAATTGCAAAGCCTCAAGTTTAAAGGTAAATAATATTATTTTTAGAAAAACTAAATAGCATATCACAACCGTAACAAAAAGTATCCTATCAGTTAGAATAAAACGTATTCTGTACTCATTATTGTTTTGTAACATGTGTAATATATCAAAAGTAATACTGGCCATGTATGCAAACATAATATAAACAGAAATGCAATTTTGCCCAGTTGTAACTATATTTAATTAGTGTTACGGTTGTGACACACATGGTGTTACGGTTGTGACACAAAATGTTTCGGTTGTGACATGTCATTTTTGTTGCTGTTATTTACACACTATAAATATGGGGTAAAATTTCGTTTCCACTCACGTGTAAAAACAACAATCATACACAATGCAAATCAATCACACGATGTATAAATAACACTCATACACAATGTAAAAACCCACATTTATTACTGATTTGACGGAATTTCTTTATTCAACAATATTATGGGATCGTACAAAGAAGGGTTAAGAAGATCGGTAAGTGTTAAAGGGCGATGAGTGCAGAATAGCAGACGGACGAAGTGAAATTGAAACAGACGGATACTGAGAGATATAGCATCACAAAAGTTACGTTTTTTGTACTCAAGCGAGTGCAGTGGAATCGAATGGGTTAAGGAATATGTAGTCATTCAATATAATTATGTCAGTAGATAATAAGATAGCAGACTTAAACAAACCATTATATCTGGCGATAACCGCCTAAGTCGACTTAAGAATGATTTGAGTTATGTATGCTATCATATTCTACTAAAAACGCTTTATATTTACGTGGAATCCCCATTTCTCTAACACTTTTTATTAAAAAGTTATTAATGAAAACATACTGACCTAAGTCGTAACAGAGCCCCATTACATTTATATGAACAGTTATTTTTCTCGAAAGAATGACTTTCGCCGATTTGAGCTATGTATACTATCATATTCTACTAAAAAATCTTTATATTTACGTGAAATCCCCATTTCTCTAACAATATTTATTAAAAAGATATTAATAAAAACTAGCAGATTCCAGCGCTCGAAATTCGAGTGCAATTTCTAGGCAGTTTTATTTTTCAACTTAGCCAATTCACAAACCAACACTTTTATGGTTTATTATTATTGTGAATGAAGATAACAAACTCATTAACAAACACATTAGCAAATTTAATAAAACCCACATAGCATATGTATAATTTTATGTATGTGTTAGTAGCAAATTTAAATGCAATTTACTCAAAATAGAGGAAAAAATTTAAAAATCTGTAAATCTGCAAAATGGCTAAAATGAAATACCTTTCAAGTAATATACGTTTGGTCAAAATCGGGATAAAACGGTAGAACAAATCATCGGTCACAAGAAATCGCCTAGCCTATTAATATTATAGATATACTGACCTAAGTCGTAATGAAGCCTCATTACATTTATACAAAAAGTTATATTTCTCGAAAGCATGATTTTTCACTTAGGCGGTTAATCGCAGATATTATCTTGGATACTATAATGACGTGAAAGATGGCAAAATTTGCATTCAGTACTTAAAAAAAAAGAGGGAAAGTTGCCGCATTATGTTTAACCTACTAATGATGATTTTGACACTGATGTTGGAATAGAACAGATTAAAGATTATTTGCCTATTCCTAAAGAAGTTCGGGGCGCATTGTTTTTAAAAGATAACAAGTTTTTAAATTTAGTGTATTCATAATATTGTAGTATCAGTATTGTAATAGCTTTATAGTTACAACTAACTCCAAGGGACCGCTAAAATGTTTCATAATAACGAGATTTTCGTTGTAATGGAAATTGTTTGTAATAAAACTAAAGCCAATTTATTTGTTTTTTTCTCCTTGAAAGTTTCTCGCTTGTGGGTTACATGAACTCTATGTACTCTGTACTATGTCACAACCGTAACGCATCTGTCACAACCGTAACAACTATTTAATATCTTTTTTCTAAGGAACCAAGAGAGAAAAATTTTTGAATACAACTCTAGATAGTTAAGTATATATCTGTCTTGACAATGACATTTTTTTCATTTCTGTATTTTGCTCAAGGGGGCACAAAACGTGAAATGATCATCAAGGGAAAACATATGTGTCACCAATTGTGTCACAACCCTAACAACAGCAAATTAATTTCTTGCAATAAGTACAATAGTAAATTGGATAGTTGAAGGTTCCATAATTGTACCTTTAGGTGAGTGCTAAACCCAAAAAATTTTTTATAATGTTTTCATAAGACAGGATAGCTGCAATCACCCGGTAAAGGTGTACTTTGTGTCACAACCGCAACCAGGATTTGCTGATATACAAAATTTACATACATTGTCTGTTTATATTTTTCAAGTTAAAAAGCAACAAAATAACCAATGCTCACTTGATTTGGAATCAAATTTGTACTGCTATTATCGATTTGCACCACATAGCCAAACGATAACATTTTCAACAGAACGAAATGGAATTTGAAATCGACACTATAAAATGAAAAATATAAACGCATCACAACTTTAATTGAATTTAAATCGTTTTAGTGTCTAAATCGATTTCCAACACATACCTGATTAATTGGGAGAATATTTATTATATGCCCTCCGTAAATGATCAGCTTTACTTTCTTGAAAGAACCATTACAAGTTTATACGATGCTACAGTTCGTTTAGTAACTCGATCCAGAAAATCCAAAGCAAAGCCATGGTTTGCATCTAATATAAGGAGTTAATTTCTCTCAGAGATGTATGATATTCAGGGTGGAAGTGATTTAAAACCATGGCGCTCAAAAATGATTACCATACTGGAAGGAAAAAAATTAATGACAGTATTAGAAAAGCTAAATCGGTCTATTATTCAAGGCGTGTTAAGTCCGATATGGACTCACGACAAACATGGAAACACGTTCGTGATATTGGTATAGGGAAAGGCATTAAAAGTGTTGATAGCAGTATTGATGAGTTAAACTCAGTCTTCAGTAATTTAGCAGTAGTACACAACAACAACTCCTCATTTTACAATTTTAACATTGATAATGACTCCATAAATTGTTTTGAATTTTCGTGTGTAACTCATGAAGATGTTTATCTTAGTGTTGTTGGTGCTAAATCTAATGCAATCGGACATGATAATATTCATCCAGTATTTGTGAGGATTTTGCTGCCCTTCCTCTTGCCTTATTTAACATATTTCTTTAACTCAATTATAACCACGAGCACTTTCCCTTACATATGGTGATATGCCAAAATAATTCCTGTTCCTAAATCTACTAACGAATACCGCCCCATATCAATCATGTGTTACTTTTCAAAAGTACTCGAAAAGCTCCTTCATAAACAAATGACCACTTACATAAATAAGATTGGTTTGTTGTCGAATATACAATCAGGTTTTTGATCTAATCATCGTTGTATTACTGCTTTGACTGAAGATTACAAGGTTTACATGGACACATAGACGGACGGACGGACGGAGAGACGAACAGACGGACATCTAGGTCAAATATTTTTGGTAGTTACAAACAGCAGCACAAAGTCATTATACCCAAACCACGTGGTGCTATAGTGTATTAAAAGTGCAAATTCAGAGGATAGAATGGCCGGGAGCTGTGTTTTTTCATTTGAGGTGGAATACAGTAAACCAATAAAAAACTTGTACAGTACACTTACATAAGTTTTTGTCGCATTACCTTTGAAACTATGTACCTTACACATATAAAATAATATGTTAAAATATTCTCTATTTTATCCAATTTTCAAATAGGTTTAAGAACATTTGTGAAAATATCATGTTCTTAACAAAAACTAACAAAAACCAAAAAATATATATTATGAAACCAAAAAGAAACATTTCAGAAATTCTTAAAAAATAAAGATTTTGCGTCATTATTTTTAATAACTAGTATTTTGTATGATGACACTTAGCAATTATAACGGCGTGTAACCTTTTTGACATCGAAAAAGACAAATTTTGTGTGATGTCAGGTGTAATTGATGTCCATATGTTTTGGAGTGCAGTTTTAATCTTTTTTGTATTTTTAACGGTATTTGATCTTATTTTTTTTTCATATGGGCACACAAAAGCTCAATTGGATTTACATCGGGACATTCGGGTGGATGGGGTTGCACATTTTACAGTTTACAGCATACGATGCATACCCAACTTGTTCTACGAGAACACACACCCGGGATACGTTTGTACCTACAAATATTCTACCTGATTCAAGAGATATAGGCAAAAAAGATTACGGGCATTGGATAGCCAAATGTTTCTATATATGCCCTAAGTAAAACGACAAAGCTATTATGTTCAAGTCAATGTCAAAATTTGTCACTAAAATAAACTTTAGTTTTCAGCAAGTTTATTTGCCATTTCCACCTACCGTCACGGTATATATCCTCGGCAGTTGCATTATTTTCATACCGAATTTTCACAATTTCGTTCCTGTACATTATATTAATAAAAATTAGTAGATTCCAGCCCTCGAAATTCGAGTGCAAATTCAAGGAAATTTTATTTTTTCATTAAATAAAGACCTTAAAGGAATGCTAATAAATTATAGCCAATTCAAGAATCAACACAAGAAACAACTCATTTTTATTACAAACACATTTAATAATTTAATAAACACACACATAGCATTGTATAATGCAACTTTAACTGCAATTTACTCAAAATAAAAGAAAAAAATTAAAAATCTGTAAATCTGCAAAACGGCTAAAAATATACCTTTCAATACCTTTCGAATTATATACGTTTGGTAAAAATCGGGATAAAACGGTAGAACAAAAAAACGGTTACAAGAAATCGCCTAGCCTATTAATATTAGAGATCCCAATCTTGTGTACAAAAAAAAAAACACATTCATCTTCCACTTTTTACTAAATGATTAAACTTTTTTAAATTCTTTTTAACTACACAAAAATAATTAATTGTTTTATAATATTTTATTATATAATATCACTAGATATGATATGAATTATTATGTAATATCACTAAATATGATATGAACCGTCGCACTCACAGTCTAATGCCACCCATACACTATACAAGATATAGAAACTAAGCATAAACCAAATTTGAGTTGCACAGTTATTAATTTGTTTGCCTTCGGATATGAAAAAGTTCAAATCGGATGATATATTTATATGTGGACTTGGTCGAAAGATGGACCGATCCTCACCATATTTTTTTATATGCGAGCTATGACTAAGAATTGTCCTAAAGTTTTTTTCTTGGACTACTGATAAATGGATGTAATAAAAATACACGAACCAAATTCGACCAAGATCTATTGGGATATTACCTTTCATCGGCCATAGGATGAACGCTGTTGAAATTAGTTAAATTCGGTCCATGTTCAGACCTAGTCCCCATACAAGTGAACCCTATGAAATCGACTTAAATTGCCATAAGATCCAAATTATCATATATATCTCAGGCAAATTGGGATGCTTGTGTTTATTACATTAACTTCTCAGTTGTCCAAAAATAAACCCTATATGGCAATTCTTTGTCATAGCCCCCATATAAAGCTGCTTCCCGACTTTCACTTAAATCTATCAAAAAACAAAAATATTGACAGATTTTTCTCAAATTTGGTTTGTATATATTTTTTCAAAATACAAGTGACTTTACCATAGATGGTCAGGATCCATTTTTCTACCTAGTCCCCATATAAATATAGCATCCGATATGAACTTTTTCATATCAGCAGCCAAAAAAATTAATAAAAATCCCACTCAAATTTGGTTTATGCTTAGTTTCTATATCCACTTAGTTGGACCGAAAAAGTAGGGTCTGTAAACCATGGTATAGAGTATCGTATAGTCGGTCTGGACCGACTACAATTCTCTTCCTTGTTTTAACTTACCGTTGGTGTCAATCCGTGATGTGCACTTACAATTTTTTTTAATTAATTATTATAATTTTTTACACAATTATTTCACAATAAATTTTATGACTTAACCCATTAATGGACGAAGTTCCCTGGCCACTTTTGTTAAATAATTTTCACCAATTATTAATAAAAATGATCTGATCAATTCGTTTTAAAAACATTTTATTCAAAAAAACTTATAGTTTTGGAGTAATGGACCGTCCCTTATAAGGGACACTGCGCTGTAGGTACACTAGGCGTATGATAACTTTTAAATCATTCTTTCTTTCTTTTCACATTTGTTGCAAATAAAGTTTGTTTTTTCCGCAATGCCCACATCGTTTATCAGTTTTAGAGTATTCAATAAGGTCTTTTCTGCCATCATATCGTGTATCTGTCGTCACATTGTTAGTGCGCGAACCTTATATATATGGGGTACCATACGTTTCAAGGTAGGATGTAGCAAGATTTCGCACATGCCCATATTATATCGATAAAATACTTTTGGTTAGGAAATGCTTACAGCACCCCATCCTATAGCGAATCGTTTGCATGATCCTGTTTCATTGATATAAAAATTTGTTGCAATTGTGACAACATTGTTATCCTTCCATCGTGTGAGCAATATGTTTCCATTATTTGTAAATCTATGATCTACAGATCTTCTTCTTTTTTCATTACCAGGATTGAGCGAAGAGGGCATTTTTCTGTTCGCCCTACTTGTATCGTTCCTGAAGTACATATTCCGATGGATGATAAGTGTCGCAGTAATTTAACGGATGTAAATTAATTGTCTATGAAAACCTGAAATAGATAAAATTAGTTGTGTTTTTAAAATGGGAATACTTTGGTTATATTACCTTGAATCCTTTATTAGATGGAACATTAGATTTTGAGAGGAGGTCAATCACTTTGTCACCACCAACACCAAATCATTTGGGAGCAGACTCTGCAGTTTTTCCCATATATATATCAAATTGGATCATAAAACCGGTAGTTGAATTTAACGCCCAGTTTTTAAAACCAAATCGGATTTGTTTCCCGCGAATATACTGCTTGGCATAATGCTTGTCATAATACGGGATCATACTTTCATCGAATGATAAATTTTCATCAATCCCACCGTGTCGCAGATATGATGCATTTAGGTGATTAATTAGAGGTCTAATTTTGTAAAGGTGATTCATATCATTGAATTGAAGGTTGTCATTCAAATAGAAGTTATTTAATAATTGTTCAAACCTCTTCATTCTCATGTTATTACAGAGCAGTTTAGAACAGTTAGGTTTGTGTGACCAATACAATCTTTTATTGGGATACTTGGCATATCCAGACATGAGCATACCTCCTAAAAATACTTTCATCTCGTCCAATGTTACTTGTAAATTTTTATTCTTTTGGAGTCCATACAAGTTTGTTTGCTCCACAAAATGTCTTAAAATATCCTCGGAAAAAAATAATTCAAAAAATTCTGTTGGAGTTTTGCATGACTGAGCCTCAGCACTTGGTGGAATTATTGTACATTCCGTATTTATTTTATATAATGGTTCATCTTTTCGTCAACAATTTGAACTCGTATTTGTCTCTATGTTTGATCCACAGGAGATGCGCATTAATTTCTCTAGGGGTTCATCATCGCTGTTATCCCATTCACTATCTTTCTGTACTACTTCACATTCTGTAGATAATAGTTTTGGACCGAGATGATTAAGATTTGCTTCATGCTCATCATCGCTTTCGTCGGTATCTTGATCAGTATCGGCTCCATCTAATGGTGGAATTGTGTAAATTTAAACGCCACTCAACTCATTGTCGTCGAGGGAATCCAGTTCATTCAATATTTCCAAAACCGTCTATATATGAAAAAAATATTTACTCAGTCATCGCATCACAATTGAACTATGGACGCAGTGTCCCTTTTAGGGGACGTTGTATTCAAAGTTACTACATGCACGTGTCATATCATTTTGTCATAATTTTTTTGCATCAATTGAATCAATACACTTGTTTACAAATAACAACACACAAGACATAACAAATATTGACATAATATTTAATATATTCCAATTTTTCTTACCCAGCTCGAGATTTTTGTTTTTTCACAAATTGATTTTCCATATTTTGCATAAAAAACAACAAACAAATCACAAAAATTTAAACAAATGGCATAGCCTACTTGATATTTAATAATTAAAATTTTTGAAATTGCTACAGTAGAAAGTTCGAGCGTCCCTTATAAGGGACTCTGCGCACTAATGGGTTAAAGTTTTATATTTTTTCAGATTTGAACTTTTTGAACAATGACGTTAAATTCAAACATTCGATTGGGTTACTAATAAATTTATATAAGTTCTTGCATTAAAACAAGTATTTGTTTCACATATATTTCATTCTTTTAATTACACCAAAAGCAGTAAAAAATTAAGTTTCCTTTTGTTATAACTGAAAAATAATTCTACATACAAATTTATCCTACATACCAACAATTTGTAACAATATCTGTTACAATTTTTTTGAATTAGTATATGTTGTTATAATCGAAATTGTTGTTGTAATCATCAATATATAGTATTGTAGTTCAATAGTTCCCTTATTGAATTGGTTTAATAAGTTCTATAAAAACTTTGATCGGAAAATCGGACTTATTTTTCTATTAAAGGAATATTAGCACTATAAGAATGATATTTGTATGGTAGATATTATAGAAAATGTTATACATTTTAAAATATTTATAAATTAGTGGTAACAGAAGCAATCCTTTTTCTGTTTGTATACAAAGGAGAATTTCTAAAATGTACGAAAATTCGACCCTTTCTAATTCAAGGAAAATCGCAAAACTGACAAAATAGCAAAAATGCAAAACCTCTGGAAAGCAAAAAAAAAAAAAAAACAAACGTAATCGTATAAAGCCAAAAACGTAAAATAAAAAAAAACTATATCGAAAAAACGCTAAACTGTTTTTTAAAATGTACGGAAACTCGTACATTCTTGCAGATAATTGCACATAACGTATATGATTATTTTCTATTTCCAATTTGTTGGACCCAAGACCCCTACTCGAAACTCATGCTACAGGCTATCGCAAAGTCGGTTCATACTTGTAACAATCTTAAATATATTTACGCTGATCCCTGACTCACTGACTGACTGACTGATTCTGTAACGCTGAAATAATACACACACATAGCACTCCATACAAAGCTATGCGGAATACACAAACAAAATTTAATCTTTCTCATTTGATACAAATTTCTCTCTCTTTGTTACCGACCAGTGCTGCTAATATAAGCTTCTGAAAATCGACAATTTTTGAAACTAAATCGCCAAAATCGTCATAAAATACGAAAAAATATTACAAAGGGAAACAATAAAATTTATTTATGTCATTCATATTACGAATATTATTACAGCATTGGTTATTTCTATGTATAAAAATGTATTAGTGAAGAAATTTCAACGAAAAAAATTTAACACAGCAATCAACTAAATAATTTTATTGATATGTATCTATAACTGAAATATATAATATAGGTTTAAAGTATCGACGTAATTAAAATTTAAATCTTAAATGGAAATGCTATTCAAGGTATTTCCGTTTTGAAACGACTTGACCCAGAATTAAATCTATACATATTTTGTAATTTCCATTTACACTGAACAAAAACTATCAAGTTTCGATAAACAACCCATTAATTGTTAACCCTTGACGACGTAATTTTTATACTACTGAAAATTTTAAATCTTCAATCTTCAATCTTAACAAATTTAACAAATAATATTTAACAAATTGAAATATCGTCGAAATTACAATAAGTTATCATAATTGGCAGCACTGCTAACGACAATAGCACTACATATGCAGATTTCGTGTTACATATGGAATAATTTGAACGCAAAAAATGCATAAAAAAACTAATAGCGATTCAAATTCTTTAAATTCCCTTTGTTGGTCAATACAAAAATTCTGCAAAAAAGTAATGAATGAAATTTTAAACATTTTTATATTTTCTCATATAACGTCGTCCGATATGCATACATACTTCTTTTATCGAACTAAACTTTTCCGTTGTCTGTTTTGTTTTTCATCTCAAAATTGTTTTGTATTGTTATGAGTGCTTTCGCTCAGGTTCTCTGATGGCCAGCACTTACCAAAGAGTATAATTTTTTGATAAATATTTGAGAAAAAAGAGATCTTCAATGTGGATTTAGTTGTTGTCCAACTATGATTTCGTTTATAGCTCTGTATTGAAAAGCCCTTGAAAAAATAGTTCAATATTAAGTTTAAAATTTTAATTATTGTAACTTTGCATAATTAAGTTACATTGTAATTTCAGAAGAGAGGTGGGAAAATAATTTTTTTTACTCAAAATATTAATTTTTGCATAATTTGCTTTCAAAAAAATTAGACAAACATAAATTACGTAAATAGGTATATTTAAGATTTTAATTTGAATAATTTATTGAAATTATCATGGAAGAATTAAAGTCGATTTGGAATAATAAGTTTTTTTTAAGTAAAACTAATACGCCCTTATTTTTATTATTTAGATTTATAGATAACTTTGCAAAAAATGTAGTTCTCTTTCTTCAGCATGTAGTATGATGAAATAAGAAATATTTTTTTCTCTTTTGTGTAGGTGTATTGGTGTTTGCACTTCCTTAAGGGGTGGTAGGTTATAAAACCTTTTTTTGCATTTCTCTCTCTGAATGCACAACATGTCGAGCGTGTTGTGTGAAAATTTTAAGTAAATCAGAGCAAAACTTAAGAAGATACAGCGTTTCCAGCGACCGGCCTCATACGGTATATAGTATATAAATCAGTTTTTAGAAAACTTTGATCCGATTTTCTCGCAAATAAATGTTCGAAGTCCGTGAACATCATAACTCAAAATCTACTTGACCGATTCTTTTGAAATTTTAGACTCTGTATCTACACATAAATCATCAGGTAACCAAGAAGAGTTCTTTTAATTCCATTTTCTTCCCCATTTTTTAACAACAAATTCCCGAAATTGTATAGCAAAAATGGTTTTTCACTTCAAAATGCTGCAAAAAAAAAAAAAATTCAAAAAACTCTTCGTCACTATCTCAGAAAACAACATCACCTTTGAAACGCATTTCGATTTTTTATTTCACATGATCCGGTAACGAGTATGATGTTCACTGAAAGATTCCCTGTCACGGACTTATTTATTAAAATTTTTAATTGAAAATTTTTTCAAAGATTGTTCAAAAAATTTTATTATGAAAATACGACTTTTTTTAGAAATCGAAGTTTTTGTTTTGTATTAAAATTAAATTAAAATAAAATTAAATAAAATTAAAATTAAATTTTTTAAAATATATATAATATAGGAAAATTCTGAAATGGAAAAAAAAATTGTTTGTTAAAGTCAAAAGTTTGATTGATATAACCACTGTTCGCTATAAGACAAGCAATTTGTATGAAAAATGTGATTAAAACTCTTGGGACCGAAGAAATTCTCCGCTATAAACAAAAATTTATTACAACCAGGGTTCGTTATAAGCGCAATCCATTGTATTAAATTTTAATAATTTGGGGAATTCAAGTTAAATTGATCACACATACAATAGCCAAAAAACTGTTAAGAAACTGTCCCATTGAAAAATTGAAAGAGAGGATTGAAACGTATGATTGTTTAGTAAAAAACAGTAAAAAGGTATGAGTGCATTACAACCTGAAAGCCAAAAATTTAACGTGTGAAGGCCGGGTAATATCTTAAATATATTTACGCCGATCCCTGACTCACTGACTGACTGAGAGACTGACTGATTCTGTAACGCTTACCAAAATGATACGGTTCTAATTCCTAGGATTGATCTCGCCCCAACCGACACCACATTACCTTTCGTATTAAAACGCCGCCAGTTTCCAGTAATTCCTGCATACGCAATTACCATAAACAAGGCTCAAGGCCAGTCATTTGATTACGTTGGCATTAATTTGGAGACCGCGGTATTTTCACACGGCCAACTGTATGTGGCTTTGTCACGATCAAAAGTTGCAAGCCAAGTTAAGGTACGTATTCAATCGAACCCACAGCAAGGAAAACTATTACATGACCAACGATATTTCACACGAAATATAGTTTTATAAGAGATTCTAAATTGAAAAACTTTTTTGCCAAATATTTCTTATATGTTTCTACAATTTCTACAAACACAATCTTTTTTCATATGTACATATGTAACAATATAATTTTCAATTTACTACTATATTAAAAGAAATTTAATTTATTATAAACTTTTCGTGTATTTAAATTTAAACTGTTTGTTTTATTCATAATTTGTAAACGGGCACCTAGGCGCCACACAATCAACTAGTTGAATATAGTTATCTTACGGTTGAAAATTTTTTTTGCATTTTTGCTACAAATTCTTCAGTGTAAAATAGTTACTTCAAAATTTTTAAGGTTCTTTTTAAGAAAAGGTATTTTCTTTATGAAGAGGTACTTTTTAAGAAAAGCAAAATTTTTAAGGAAATGTACTTTTTCCAGAAAATTAACTTTTTGAGAAACAGTACTTTTTAATGATATGATACTTTTTAAGAAAATGTACTATTTAAGGATATGTTAGGTTAGAGGGATCTTTCGCCCGAAGATGAGAACACTCGGAAGCCATATGGTCCATTGTGGTACGCTTTGGAAAGTACAGATAGTACAAAAGAGATTTAATGATAAAGTTGGATAAATTAGGGAGTAAGGAAAGAAAAGAGAAGTAGAAAAGAGCTCTTTCGTCAGCTTTCTATTCCTCCTACTCCACCCACGTTCCATCAAGAATTCAACAAGGTCGTCCAGCAGAACACCTACTATACAGCCCGCATTATCGAAGAATCTCTGCCCTAGATGTCTACGGCGACGCTCCTTCAATCCTGGATATACACACAGAAAATGTTGTACTGATTCCTCTTCGTCCACATCCATACAGCTTCTATAGAAGTCAACTCTCGGGACACCTATGCATTCAGTCATCCCTATTAAACAGCGTCCAGTGAGTACGCCTATAAATAGTTTCATTGCCCCTTACTTTGATAAGGCAAGGGCCATATGATATGTTATATTCTACAAGAGGTCGTTTGTGCCCACCTTGGACTTAATTAAAGATCCGCTGCCTCTTCAATTTAACTAGACAGCTCGGATAGAGGATTCTAATATCAGTGTCTATCATTCCGCTCAAAGCGTCTAGTGAGTACTTCTATCAATAGGTTGGTTGCCCCGTACCAAACCCAAGGAGTGCTTTTGTTCTCCTTGGATTAGGAAAGGGTCATATGATCTGGGATATTCTGCAAGAGGTCATTTGTGCCCAACTTGAGCTTAATTAAAGATCCGCTACCACTTCAATTAGACTACACAGGTCGGATAGAGTATACCAATATCAGTGACCATCGTCCCGCTCAAAGATCCTGAGCCCTTTCGCGCACGCTTTGACCCCACTATGATACATTCCCTCACACTCTTCGATCTAACTGTACTCGATTTCAAAGCTTTGAGAGCAGCAAGACTGTCCATGAATACAGGGAGCAAAAGTTGTATTCATAATGAACTGGCTTGCCAGAGACGTGATACAATGGCCTATAACCTACCTCCAAGTGGTGCTCCTGGGCAACGCTAGGCAAAGCCAGTTAATTCTGGTGATTATTCCTAGCGGCTAAAGGTTAAGGAAGAGAAATGTCTGCCAGTGCAATCCCTTCACGGGGGATAACTGGTAGTTACTAAATTGGCTAATTAGTAGCGAAGTCTTACCAAAAGGCGCTAAATTTGGTAGTGCGGGGAGATCGAATTGCCCAAAAAGAGGACTCTTCGACTTCTTGCGGATACCAAGCGAGCCATAACACTGTAATCTGGTAGCCGACTGGTGGATCGTGAAACATCCAACCAGATGAAAAGGTTGTCACAACCCTTTAATATACGTGAGTCCAAGTTGAATTGACGGTATTGTTGGACCACATTACCAACGTGGCACTAGAGGCTTTCGAATCTGATGTGCAGAGGAGATCGCTGTGTGTGACTAGTAGGGGTGGTTGTGGAGTGGAAGAGCTGGTATATGCATTGGAAGGGAATGCTGGTATATGCGTTGTTTGGTGGCATGAGTGGTAGATGAGTCGCAAGATGAATCGAATGCAAGAATGTCGGATGTAGCATGAGCAGAAGTCTTTTTGACGATACAAGAGTGCGTGAAAATTGGGTCAGAAAACAGTGTTATGGTAAGCAAGGTCAAAGCAGATGTCTTTGACGAATCTTTTACGATCTCATTGGGAACGGCCCGCCGAGGAGTTTCGCAGTGGCTTGTGGTGCCCGTAACGTGGGCAGATCACAGATCGATGTGGAGGTGCATCCAGCCAGGTGTTGCTAGCTCTAAAGCAAAAGGGTTTTAGATAGGCTCGACACAATAACAAAGTGTGGAGTGATGCCGTGAACATCACTCCAGCTTGTAACCGTCTTATGGCGGGGCGAAGGCAAGACGCATAGTAGCTCTCCATGTGCTAAGACCACCGTGTGGTTAAGTCAACATGACAGGAATGCACGTAAAACTCAAGAGACTTCTGTCCATGAATACATTAATTGTCGCTGGATCCATATTCTTCTCCAGAATTATTTTCATCGCTATGAAGTTTCTCAGAGTATACCCCTTGTCCTGCACCCGCTTCCAGCTTCGAACCGTCGGTATAAACTGAGATCGCAACCCTGTTTTTGACAGAGTCTGCGGCCCAGTCTTCCCTTTTGGGTATTTGGATCGTAAAATTACCCCTAAAGTTACACATAATCGGTTTCCCGATCATTTTGTGTCCCGCCCTGTTTTAAGAAAATGTACATTTTATAAAAAAGTTATCATTTAAGAAAATGGACATTTCAAGGAAGTTTATTGCAAAAAGTTAGTTTTAAGAAAAGGTACTATTAGAGTGTTTCAATTATGTTCCTCTTTCCCCTTTATTCGATAAAAGGAATGTTTCATTGAATAAACGAGGTAGGAAGGTGTCTGATTAAAATAGTTGAACTATGATTCACTAGTTATTTACTAATTAGTATAATTTTTCTTACAGCAAATCCCCAGCGCAGATCGTGATACCCATACTGTTTTCCCGGTTGTAAAAAATTTAGAAATTACTACTCATGAAAACAACCATAAAACATGAGATTGTAATTTAACTTGTTCTCTATTGTGGAGAATTATTTTATGCATGTTTCTACCTGGTTACAGTCAGTCATCAACGATATTTTATTTTTATTTATTTTTTTTTATTTATTTATTTTTTTTATTACCCATAAAAGAAGCAAATAGTTTTTATGCATACATGTCAATTTTCAAAGAATTTTATTACACAAAGCAAAATAAAACTTATACTAACCCGAGACTCAAATCTACTGTATATTTATTTGGCTAATATTTTACAGAAACATGCATTTTATTCAGCCATTTAATCAAATGTTTGGCGCGTTGCAGAAAGTGGGATGTGACCAACTAACTTATAATTTCATATTGGCATGTGCTTGTGCTGGTTGCTGGTCTGTGTTGTGCTGTTGCTCCATACGCGATATGAATGGCATGTTTACATTTTAGAAGTTATTTACATTAAGAAATATTTAATAAATAGTTTTGATTTTTTGGTTTTTAGCCTGTCGATGTTGTTGAATGTTTTGATGTAGAATTTTTCAAGTGGTATAATTAGCTGTAGAAAACCTATAGTGTGCATTTTTGTTATGCAATAAAAGTTATTTAAAAACAATTATGCATATAAACTGCTTGTTTATGGAGTTATTAAAAAATACGTTTATTACTAGGAAGAAAGTTGTAATTATTTTATTTTTTAGACTAGAATTGGAATTAGTAAAATTAAACCCTAAACCTTTGGATGCAAAGGCTAGATTCATAACAAAAATTATTATTTTTTATTATATTCATATATTCAATACTTAAAAAGGAAGGACATTTTTTTATTTAAAATGAAGTCTATCTTTTTTCTAGGATATGTCATTTTTATTGTTTTATCTAAACAAGCTTTCTCTTTTAAAGTTATATAACAAAAGTTATGATAAACTAAAATATATGTATATCCTACTGTCCTACTAGCTGTGACCGATATGCTTCGCTACACCCATCGTAACGGAATAAATAGTTGGGAATAAATTTTGTAAATAACTATTTTATTTATTTTTGGCGATTTTTGATTTTATAAATTTTTTGTGATTCTAGATTTTGGCGATTTTTGATTTGGTGATTTCTGTTTTTTGCGATTTTTGATGTTGGCGTTTTTAATTTTGGCGATTTTTGTAATTCGCGATTTTCATTTTGACGATTTTTGATTTTTTGGCGTTTTTGTGATTTTTGGTATTCGCGATTTTCGGTTTTCGCAATTTTTGACTTAGGCGATTCTTGATTTTGGTGTTTTTTGCAATTTTTGGTTTTGGCGATTTTTGTTATTCACGGTTTTAGGTTTTGCCGATTTTTGCTTTTGGCGATTCCACCCACATTTTCCACGATTACTCACATTGGTAGTTAATATGGTTGTCAAATGTTTCAAGGCTGTCATTTTTATTTCCCGCCCATTTTCACCCGACTACTCACATTAAAACCAAGCCAACCATCTGAATGTCCCTTTCTAATAGACATATAAGTGTCCTATCATCATGAAGCAAAATTGTTGAGAAAATATTTAAAGAAAAAATTATATATTTTATTGATGCTGAAAATATTCTACCACCACAACAGTTCGGTTTTAAAAAGGAATGTAATACAGTTCAACCATTAATAGGAATACGAAAAATGGTAGCTACAAACTTTAGTATCAGAAAAAACCACTGGCATTGTCTTAATGGAGATTAAGGTTGCATTTGATTCTGTTTGGTACAATGGTATCATATATCCAATTGTGCCTTTAAAAATAAGAAGTAGTTACCTTTCAGAACGTGGTTTTAATGTTTATATTGCATCGATCCACTCGACATATAAGGAAATATTGGCAGGTTGCCTTCAAAATTCTGAACTTTCCACTTCATAATGTAACATTTGGCTGCATTACGTGGATTTTTGCTTATGGCACTGCAGTGCTTAACTCGGGTACATTCGCGGCTCAAGTAATAACAACCCAAAGTCTGCATATCTGAAGTTCGATCTTACTTTAAAAATGGAACATTTTAGTTATATTTCCTACTTCCACAACCAATATTTGAAACAAAATTCTTAAACTGAAATCTATTTTTCATGCAATAGTATTTCAGCACAGCACAGTATCATTAAAAAATTTGCGCAAAAGAAACTTTTAAAAATTATTTAGGTTTTGGTGTTATTTACTCAACGCCTTCATACTCCAGAAAACATTGAACTAATAAATAAAAAAATACAAGAATTAACAACAAACTTCTATTCCAGATATCTTAGATCTGAGCATGGTTGTATTAATGAGCTTGCCTCATTGTAATTTTACTCCTATCTTGACTTTACTGTTTATCTTAAAGTTACAAATGTAAACAAATGTTCTAAGGTTTATAGTGTTTAAGTAGAAGAGGATAAAAATCCTTAACTTTTTATCAAAATTCTTAAACTAACTCACGTGTAACAAGTAAGCAATTATAGTCAGTCTAGACCGACTATACGATACCCTATGCCATGGTTTAGAGATCCTATCTCTTCGATCCAACTAATTCGATATATAAAATAAGCATAAACCAAATTTGGGTGGCATTGTTATTAATTTTTTTGTCTGCATATATGAAAAAGTTCATATCGGGTGCTATATTTATATGGGGACTAGGTCATAAAATGGACCGATCCTGACTGTATTTAGTAAAGTCACTTATATTTTGAAAAAATATATACAAACCAAATTTGAGAAAAATCTGTGCAATATTTTTGTTTTTCGATAGACTTAAGTGAAGATCGGGAAGCAGCTCTATAAGGGGCCTATGACTAAGAATTGTCCTATAGGGATTATTTTTGGACTACTGATTAGTGGATATAATAAACACATACACATCCAATTTGACTGAGATCAATATGATAATTTGGATCTTATGGCAATTTATGCCAATTTCATAGGGGTCACAACAACGACCGAATTTCACCAATTTCAATAGCTTTCATCCTATGATCGATAAAAGCTTAAATACCAAATTTCATCAAAATATATTCATATTTGCGACCTGTAGTTTGATTACAAAGTTTATATGGACACACAGACGGACGGACATCACTAAATCGATAAATAAATTTCTATTTCACAATACAATCACAACAAGTAAGAAAATTATAGTCGGTCTAGACCAACTATACGATACCCTATACCATGCGTTTAGAGACCGTATCTCTCAGGCCCAACTAACTGGATATAGAAAACAAGCATAAACCAAATTAGAGTGGTATTTTTATTAGTTTTTTCGGCTGCAGATATGAAAAAGTTCAAATCGGATGTGATATCTCTATGGGGACTAGACCTAAAAATGGACCAATCCTGACCATGTTTGGTAAAGTCGCTTGTATTTTGCAAAAATATATACAAGCGAAATTTGAGAAGAATCTGTGCAATATTTTTGTTTTTTGATAGATTTAAGTGAAGATCGGGAAGCAGCTCTATATGGGGCCTATGACTAAGAGTTGTCCAATAGGGCTCACTTTTGGACTACTGATTAATGGATGTAATATATATATACAAACACAATTTGACTAAGATTTGTATGATAATTTGGATCTTATGGCAATATATGTCGATTTTATAGGGGTCATTTGTATGCGAGGCTAGGTCTGAACATGGACCGATTCTCACGAATTTCAATAGCGTTCATTCTATGGCCGATAAAAGATTGAATACCAAATTTTGTCAAAATATATTTATATTTCCGACCTGCAGTTTAATTACAAGCTTTACATGGACACACAGACGGACGGACGGACGGACATCGTTAAATCGAATCAGATAGTGATTCTGATACGATCGGTATAATTAAAGAAGGGTGTAGGTCAAATATTTTTGGTTGTTACAAACAGCAGCAAAAAGTCATTATACCCAAACCACATAGTGGTATAAAAACAGCGTAACATGTAAGCTCACATGTTACGCTGTTAGCCGTAAGACAAATCGGTGTGACTAATGATTGTATTGGTGAAAAAATTATGAAAAAAAATTGTTTCAGCTAATTCAACAACCCTTTGCTGTAAAACGTTAAACATTTCAAAATATAAACGGAGAACATATAGATAATTCAACAACCCCACAAGTATAACCAGAGTCACTGCTGTAAGTGATACATAGATGACGCTTTCTGTTTGATTTTAAAAAAGTGGCGTAAAAAATCTTTAATAAATAGATGTTTATACATCTCCCCTGTGATCGGATTTTTTAACGTAGCCCCATATTTACTTAAATATATCTAAAGAACTACAAATTATTTCTATTTATATAATTTACCCATATTTAACTTCCATATATTTTAAGAGCAAATAAGAGATCTCACTTAATTTGGTTATAAATGGACCTTGTTTCCTACCATATATTATTCTCATCTGATGCGAACATTTTGTCACGTTGATTGGAATCTGTCTATTTTGTTATATAAAAATAATTCCCAAAACTCAAGATCTTCCTTATTTAAGATTTTAGTTTATTTTTCAATAATTTTTCTACATATATAAAATTAATTTTCTGTTTGTTTGTTTGACTGCTATACAAATTTTGTATTTTTCAACGGATTTCTCTGAAATTTGGTACATACAATTCTGTAATCCAGGGATGGTCAACGCATGATTTTTACGGGCCACGCCTACTTTGGCGCCCACTTTTTATATACAATTCATTTTCTGTTTTTTGGTATATTTGTTCGCTATAAAAATTTTAACTTTTCAACGGATTTCTCTGAAATTTGGTACACATGATTTCTATAACCCAGAGATGGTCGCCATATGCATTTTACTGGCCACGCATACTTTTGCACCTGCTTTTTTTTAATTTTTTACGGGTTTGGTTCGAAGTTAGTGCACTTTATTCTCATATCCCAGGCAAAGTCGTCATATATTTTTATCGATCACGCCCGCTATTTTTTTAATTTTCTATATATGCATTTAGTATTTAGTGCTTTAGTCAATGGACTTTACTAAAACTTTGTGCATAAATCTGTTTAGTTACTAATCTAAAGTTTACACCATTATGAAATAAATATTGTAAATCAACCTACTACAAATATTCCCCCCTTGATTTTTTTATTACACGAGTTGTAACGCAAAGATTTCCATCTTGCCTTTTAAACTACATTGGAATACAAAATATTACATTTATTTCCGCTTCGCCTTTCGGCTACATTGGAAAGCAGCCTATTACAAATATTTCCATTTCATCTTTTTCACTATATACATGAGTGAAAGCATACAGCGCATACATCCACGAAACATTTTTGATACATCTAGTTATTTTAATTAGACCATGCCTCCTTAAAAGTGTAGTTATATACGCCGTACTACCTCAAATACAAAAAGCTTAGGCTAAAGAAAACTCTAGAGACCCCCGATTAGACTCAAATTCGTAACGACTCTCAACAAGTTGTCATGTGCAGAATTTTTTTGAATCAATTAATAATAAATATGATAGAACGGTAATAGAATATATTATCAAAAATATTAAACTGCATTACCTTCATTACAACATGGTGATGCTGTGATATATGGTAATGCTACGATATATAAATAATGGGAAAAAAAAAACAAAACAAAACTATCGTAATAGTTCAAAAAATTGTCTGAAAAATCAGCTGTACGATTCTTTTTCGTTTGGGTAAATCTGTCAACTAATGATTTCCGTTCTTTTTGACTCTGAACGGCAACCATCGAGGAAGGGATTTATTCAAACTGAAAAGGATCGTAAAAACTGTGAGTAGAAATGAAATTTTTGTGTTTTAAATATAAGTGGTGATTTTGGCTTCTTTCCCTAACAGGAGTTTGAAGCGGAACCAAAAAAAATTTTGTGCATAGAGTGAAGTTTTACGCCATCGGCTAAGGCTAACTTGGAAATAACCAGAAAGATAAGTTGTTTGAAATAAGTTTGAAATTAAAATATTTAAAATTGAACCATATCCATTCTTGTATAAAAGTAATTATAACCCTCGAAATAGGAGAAGCCCAAGCTGTCAGGTTTCTAACTTTGAGCTCAAGGGTAGTGAACAGGATAGGTAGATTTTTTATTAAATAACTTTTTGGTTATGTTAAAGTGACAAGTGGGTAGTGCGAAATCGATTGGTGAAAATTGTAAGCTATTTTAAATAAAAGCTTATTTTATGACAACCGTGCTTAACAACTAATATCCAGCATATGCAATAAAAAGGTTCCAACTCACCGTTTTGATTCCCTTCCTCTTCCAATTTTTTTTATAAATTTTTGCCATTATCGTAAAGCTGCGCCATTTTCGACTGGAGCGCCATTTTGTTCAGACCTAGAGAAAAAAAAAAGGGAAACAAATTTGACTCCGCTATAATATACAAGAATATTTATATTTTAAAAATATATATTAAAATCAAAGAATGATTAAAATCAGCACTCCACCACAATTTTTCGGAGTGTATTGATGAGGATAATTTCAAATTAACTTTATTTAAACTAATTGAATTCAAAAGCTTAAAATACCATGTAACATAAATGTTAATATAAATGCTATCATTTAATATACCCATTTTCCTTGTTATACACCAATTTGTTAAAATAAAATCACCATTTGAAAATTAATGCGAATACTGTTTTTTTTAAAAACCCCAAAATGGCTAAATGAAGCCCCTTGTTATACCGTTCCTTCGGAAATTTTATAATAAAACAAATAAATTTAAACTAGATTTTTCTTGATATTATTTTATTAAAATAAAATGAGTGCGTAAAGTTTACAACGTGCGATAGCAGGGTAGGGATTAAGTGAGTGGAGCCGTTTTTGGGACAATTCTAAACTAAGGTCCTGGATTGTCATGGTGAGATCGTTAAGATTTCGTGTGGGAGGGCTGACTATGCTGACAAAACCATCCGGTCAGCAACTATGATATAAGTCAATGACATCGACAGTGAGTAGAGAGTGGCATTTGTTCTTTCTTTTATTTTTATTATGTTATATAATTTCGTGTACTTCGTTCCCCAAACCTTTTTTTTTAACAAATGAGACTGGTGTGATTTTGTTATTTTGTAACTGTCAGCACCCAGATTGGTCTGTAAGAACCACCCCCTTCGACGAGCTTAGCCGGTGCTAAAAGCCAACACACCAGTAATACAGACAAGCTGCAAGGTGTGCAACAAAGTGACGGTACAAAGTTAGACAACCTGAGTCGAGAAATGTTGAAACATCTGAGCAAACCCAATAACGTCTTGAAGCCGAAAGATCAAGACAAGCTTTGTTAAGAAGAGCGGAAATGTCTGAATCTACTCAAGTGCGTCTAGATATCCAGCGGCTAAGACAAACTGATTCGAGTGAATGTCAATCTCCTGAAACGACTCTAATATCCCTATCAGAAAACTTTTGTTACTTGGTTCCTTCATTGCAAGAAATGGTACAAAAAGTTTTTCCTAACATAACGTCCAGAAGGAGCAGATATCAACTTAGAATCTCCGCTGTTTTCTCATGGACAATTATATTTCGCCTGCTGCAGAGGAAAAACCTGAAATACTGCATACGCCAAGGCTCTAGAATAATCAAAATTCGTAACTTCTGAACATGATACACTCAAAATAATCCATGCATAAACATAGTTGTAATGATTAGCAGGCGCTGAGTACTTGGTCCCCAATGAACAAATTACCCCAAAAAAATTAACTTATTCACAAAAAATTGGGGAATAACTTCACGATGAACAAATTCCCAAATTTTTTTAAAAAAATGTATCCAAAATAAATGAACCACTTCCACAAATTTTCTAGAAACGAAATAACAAAGTGATCTTACTCCCCAAATTCATTCTTAAATTTAAAACAAATTTTTTTTTTAATGAATTTTGTAAATATTTATTTAAGTGAAAATTTCCATGCTGCTCTCAATATTTGTCTTGCAACAAATGCATTTTAAATCTGTATTCTTTTCAATAGCATCATTTTGGTGTTTTAGCTCACAACCATAACATATGTTGCAAGGTTTGCACGTCAAAAAAAGGGATCGCATGATTGCATTGACAGCATTTTGCATTTTCTTATCCATTAAAATGCCAAAATATCGGAATAATCTGAAAAATGTATTTTGGCGATTAAAATAAGTTGCCAAGAACTGCGTGGCAGCCCGGGTGCGGCTGCTAAACGTGCGGACGCGATCGCGGAACACAGCTCAGTGAAAATCCTTATGATAAGTTTTATCTAAGTATGTGCAATAATTACCTGTTGATGAAAATAGGCCACACATATAATATAAGCATTTGGTTTAAGCAACGTGGCGGCACAATTTTAAATATCGTATTCATTTTCCATTTTTGAAACTTCTGTAAATTTGATGCCACTGCTCACTGATGGTCACTTATTGAATGAAGTAATTCAATTTTTAAAAGTTCTGATTCCTTTAATTTGCAAGCGATTCCGTCGTATTTGATGTTTAAAAGATAAACAAACTTAAAAATCGCTGCTCATTTTTGAAGCATTTTTGCTGTAGCGTCTTATAAAACAAAAATGAATTTAGCCCCCAAACTTCTAAATTAAAAAATGAAAAAATTTTAAATTGAAACAAAAATGAACTTACTCCCCTAAAAACGTAAAAATTGGGGAATTTTTTAATTATGACCAAATTTCTCAATCACATACAAATGTTTAGGGAGAAACTTAATTTTTTTGGTTAATTTGTTCATTGGCGACTAAGTACTCAGCTCCTGGTAAGCATAGTAAACCATTTTTCAAGTCAAAGGCCCAGATAAGACCGGGTAAAAAATATAGTTTATTAATAAACTGCCAACAAGTTATATCCCTAATACCTAAATGCTTGGTTGACTAAATACCACATTCCAATTTGCAGTCTGATAATAAATCCATATATAATCATCTAAGGTAACCTGCTTAAAATATATCCATACAAGTTATGTCTAGGTGTGTGAATTTTCATATGTTGGTTTATGTACAATTCTATAAAGTTAAATAAATACAAACATGTCCGACTTATTGTTCCAGTCAACAATGCATGTGATGATAAATATAAATTTAGACAAATTTACAGACTTGGACAAAAAGGTTTCAATGGTTCATACATATAACAAACTTTATATAAATCATAGGGATTATAACTAAAAAGCAATTGAGTGTAATGCAAATATAAGCGAAGAAATCCCTGTTGTATATAGTCTATAGACAAATTTTCGTTGGATATTTTTTTCCAATAAGTAAAATGACTGCGTTGGGTCAGTTAGGCTCTAAACTAAATTTATTTCCTACCACCAAGTTTGCGTTGACTACAAATTGCAACGCAAACATATAACTTAAACTAGCAAAAAGCTAAAATATAAAATCGAAGTAGCTGATTGAGAAAATCTAAAACGGCGTGTGTCAACCACACGCAGCACCAAAAACTTAAGCTACATATAAACTAAATGTTGCCGATTAGGCAGATCTGAATCAAAGCGTGTTAACTTGTACAGTGAGGTACAAGGAAGTAGAAATCAGTATAAATCTATAATATTAATGGGCAAGGCGATTTCTTGGGACCGACGTAATTTTGTCAGTTTTATTCCTATTTTGACCAAGAATCCCTCGTCTGAAAGGTATTTCTTTTTTGCTGTCCACTTGATTTACGGATTTGCATAGTCTTTTTTTTGGAGTAATGCTCATTTAAAGTTGCAACTAACACATACATAAAACAAGTAAGAAAACAAGTAAAAAATTATAGTCGGTCTAGACCGACAATACGCTACCCTATACCATGCGTTTAGAGACCCTATCTCCCAGGCCCAACTAACTGGATATAAAAAATAAGCATTAACCAAATTTGAGTGGGATTTTTATTATTTTTTTTTTTGGCTGCAGATATGAAAAAGTTCATATCGGATGCTATATCTATTTGGGGACTAGGCCCAAAAATGGACCGATCCTGACCATGTTTGGTAAAGTCACTTATATTTTGCAAAAATATATACAAACAAAATTTGAGAAGAATCAGTGCAATATTTTTGTTTTTTGATAGACTTAAGTGAAGATCGGGAAGTAGCTCTATATGGGGCCTATGACTAAGAGTTGTCCCATAGGGATCATATTTGGACTACTGATTAATGGATGTAATAAACACTTACAAACCCAATTTGACTAAGATTTATATGATGATTTGGATCTTATGGCAATTTAAGTCAATTTAATTGGGGTCATTTGTAGGGGGCCTAGGTCTGAACATGGATCGATTCTCACCAATTTCAACAGCATTCATCGTATGGCTGATGAAAGCTCATATACCAAATTTCATCAAAATACATTCATATATGCGGCCTGCAGTTTGATTACAAGCTTTACATGGACACACAGACGGACGGACGGACGGACGGACGGACATCGTTAAATCGAATCAGATAGTGATTCTGATTCGATCGGTATAATAAAAGATGGGTCTAGGTCAAATATTTTTGGTAGTTACAAACAGCAGCACAAAGTCATTATACCCAAATCACATAGTGGTATAGGGTATAATTACACAATGCTGTGTGTGTGTTTACTAAATTTGTTAATGTGTTTGCAAAAATTGTGTTCGAAAAGCCCTGTGTTGAATTGAAAAATATTTTGCTCATAAACCAATAACGACAATAATGCAATCGAATTTCATTAAAATAATTCTATATCACACGCCCTGTGTTGAATTGCGAATGGCCTAAAATTAGCATAAATTTAGGTAGCACACAAGGTAGTTCAAATGCCTTAAGGCTTTTATTTCTGTGTGCTCAACAAATTTTTGAATGATATAAATTCAATGAATTAAATGGTAGTTGAACGTTGTTGAAAACAGTCGTGAAATATTTTGATCCGTACATTTTTGTTATATTCTTTTATTGTAAAGAAAATTGTGATTTGTGATTACCACTAAAATAACCAGGAATTTATTACCTTTAAAACCACATAACTCTGATTTCATAAAGTTACTTTGTTAACATTAAATTTGTAATAAATTGTTTTTGAAATAATTAAAATCAACAAAGTTAAAATTACAAACATAAAAATCTTAAATTAAATAGAACAAAGCATAAAAAGAAACAGACAATAACTTAGTTGTACAACAATAACAACACTACTTACTCAAATAAGAAAACGCAAATAAAATACGAACAATCAAGTGCATAATATTTTTACAACAACACCCATTTTACAATAACAACACATAGCAGCCTATTTGCAAAATTGATAACAAACAAACAAGTAAACTCTTTTCTTATATTTAACAATAACTACACATAATTTGTAATAAATCTGTCAAACTTAAAAAGTAGCGTTGCCACATCTGTTTATTAATATGTCCTGTTTGATAAATACTTGTTCCATTAAGGATGATGGGGAACGGATGATCGTTTGTTGGTTGTGTCATGAACTTTGTCATCTTAAATGTAGTGGTCTTTCTGGGTTAGTTGCGGATGCTTTGACCAATAATAAAGGTCTACATTGGTGCTGCTATAAGTGCAGAAAAATTGGCGTAAGTTTTTATCGCTTCTTTCAAGATACAAAAAAGAAATTTTTGAATATCCAAGAAGAAGCGTCGGATTTAACTAATCGTATTAATGATTATGGAAAATTATTTGACGATTTCAAATCATTGGATAATTTAAAATCTCCTCCTCAATCTTCACCGAAACGCCGTAAATCGTCAAGAAATGCTACCAAAGAAAAAAACAATAATCCTGTTCCGGTTTATGTTACTTCTGGTTCTTCTATACCTGATTCACTTTCAATTATTAATAACACTAAGGATCCTGCTATTCCTTTGAGCTGTGCTGATATTGCCCATAATCAACCTGAATTTGACTTAAATAACCATGTTCCCGTTTTCAATAATAGTCAAACTATAAATAATACGCTAAGAGCTGTACCACCTAAAAAAACTGTTTTCATCTCGAGGCTGGCCTTTGATACAACTACTGAAGATGTTGATTCCTTCATTAAATCTAAGGTGGGTCCAAACGTAGACATTTCAACATATAAGTTTGTTTTTTCTCAACCAAGATCCATTACTTCTTTCAAAGTTACTGTTACTAATGATCTTTTTGAACGTATTCTGGATCCTAATTTTTGGCCTAAATATACATTGGTTCGTGAATATATATACAGGGAAAATCCAAGATCCGCTAACATTGGTCGTCTTCCACAAATTGATTTAAATGCTCCAAAAAACTAGGAGCTTGTACTGTTGATTACATTTCATTAGTTTATCAAAATGTTCGCGGCTTAAGAACTAAACTCACATCTTTATATATGGAAAGTTTCAACTTACAACATCACATCATCGTACTTACTGAAACTTGGCTTAATGATACTTTTTTGAATACGGAAATACTCTCTTACAAATACAATATTTTTAGACGTGATCGTGGGTCCACAACAAATGGTGGCGGTGTTCTTATTGCGGTCTCCAGTATTTTATTCTCAGAGGCTTTATTAATTGACCCCTCATTCGACATCGAATTTATCGCAGTTTTAATTAAACTTAATGGAAAACAATTATTTATTACCTGCTCATATATTCCTCCATCGTCCTCACAGTCTATTTATGACAAACATGGCGAAGTTATTAAATATATTCTTCGTACAGCTAATCAAGATGACTTTGTTATTATTCTTGGTGATTTTAATTTGCCTTCAATATCCTGGAAGTTCTTACCTGATGAAAAATATTTTGTTCCATCCAAATCAAATAATAAGTGTGAAGAGCTTTTCAATATTTTATTTGATCTGAATCTCTTTCAAATAAATGGTATATACAACAATCTTTATAAATTATTGGATTTAATATTTGTCAACGATACTTCGGAATGTTACATCAAGCGTTCAATCCCAATTTCTTCTCCTGAAGATACACATCACCCTACCATTGAAGTAAATTTATATATTCCCTCTGGACTTTTAAAAACACCTTCTAAAAATGATGTTAAAGATTTTTGTTTCGCACAATCAAATTACTGTTTGTTGAACGAACTTCTACACAGTACGAACTGGCACAGTCTATTATCTTTTTCTATTGGATCCACAGTTGCTATTGATCATATGACTGAAACATTTTACAGTACTATTTCCGCTGCAATGGATTTATGTATTCCGAAACAAATTCGTAATAAACTTTCTGGTCCTCCTTGGAATACCAAGCAACTCATAAGACTTAAAAATAAAAAAAATAAATATTACAAGAAATACAAGCTATCCGGTTCTCTTGTGGATTATGGGAAATACTCCATCAGCCGAGCGGAATATACTGCACTGAATAAATCATGTTACTCTAATTACTTAATCAAAATGAAAAATAGTTTCAAAAGTAATCCAAAATCTTTTTATAAATTTGTCAACACTAAGAGAAAAACAACTGGTTATCCTGCTATTATGAAATTTCAACATACTGAATCTTATGATAATACTATTATAAGTAATTTGTTTGCTGATTTTTTTTCAACAACTTATTCCAATTCAACTTTTGATGATTCTACCACTTATCCATATATACTGACTGCTAATAGAACCATATGTATTCCATTTCTTGATGTCTCTATGGTTTCTAAAGGGTTGAAAAAACTAAAATTTTCGTATAATAGTGGACCTGATAAAATTCCTAGCAGTATTTTAATCAAATGTGCGGATGCTTTAGCTATTCCATTGACAATAATGTTTAACTCATCAATTAAATACGGATACTTTCCAAATATATGGAAGGACTCTTTCATTATTCCGCTATTTAAATCCGGAAACAAGTCGGATGTTACAAATTATCGTGGTATTGCAAAATTAAGTACTATACCTAAATTCTTTGAAAAAATTATAACTGATCAACTATGTCACCAAGTCAACACATTAATTTCTCCATTCCAACATGGCTTTCAAAAACGGTGCTCAACCTCAACGAACCTTTTACATCTTACAACAATAGTCAATCGTGGCTTTCTTCAAAGAAAGCAAACTGACGCAATTTACACTGATTTCAGCAAGGCGTTTGATAAAGTCAACCATAAACTTCTTATAAAGAAATTACATCTAATGGGATTTTCTGATCTTAGTACAAAGTGGATATATTCATATTTGACAAACAGAAAGCAAAATGTACTTTTTAATAACATATCTTCGAAAAATATTAATGTTTTATCTGGAGTACCGCAAGGCAGCCATCTTGGACCGCTTTTATTTTCTTTATTTATAAATGATTTGCCACAGGTTATTCAGTTTTCAAATATCCTGATGTATGCTGACGATGTAAAAGTCTTTATGAGTTATAACCAATATTCCGACCACACTTATCTTCAAAATGATTTGGATTCGTTTCACTCATGGTGTATTTTAAATTTAATGGAGCTCAATCTTAAAAAGTGCAAATATATGCGTTTTGTTCGAAAAAGACCAATATCTGTAAATTACGTGTTGGGAGGCTTTCAATTGGAAAAAGTTGATAACTTCTTAGATCTTGGTGTCTTATTAGATTCAAAACTTAGTTTCGTTCTTCATATTACAATTACGGTAAACAAAGCCAGAGGAGTTCTTGGTTTTATAAAACGTTGGTCTAAAGAGTTCAACGATCCGTATGTAACAAAAACACTATACACGTCACTTGTGAGACCGATTTTGGAATATGCATCTATTATATGGGACCCTATCTATCAAACTCATATTGATAGCATTGAATCGGTGCAAAAACAATTCCTACTATTCTGTCTTCGCAGCTTAAATTTTAACCAATTAAATCTTCCGTCATATAACAGCAGACTCGCCCTTGTTAAGCTGCCAACCTTAAAAAGCCGCAGATCTATGCTAAACGTTTCGTTTCTTTTGAACATAATTAATGGCGATGTTTGTTCTGGTTTTCTGATCAACAATATTTCATTTAACATCCCCCAACGGCCAACACGTTTCTTCTCACCTTTAACTGTCCAGTTTTATAGATCAAATTATGCAAACGGTGATCCGCTTAGACGAATGTGTTCTGAATTTAATAAGCTTTATAGATTTATAGATTTTTTTTCAAATACAAATGTCATAAAAAGTAATATAATAATTTATTTGAACACATTAAATTAAATTTTTAATTTTTCATTCATTGTTAAATGTTTTTTTAAATAGTCTGTAAGGATTAATTCCATAGATTAATAATAATAAATAAAATAAAAAAATAAAAAAAAAATCATTGAAAAAAATAAACTGAATGAAAAAATTATAGGTAAAATTTGAGATGTAAAATATAATCGTTTATATCTTGAAAAACAAGCGTCGCATAGTGGCGCCATTTTCGTTTTTGTGTTGCAAAAATTATATCTTTTGAACCAATTGATATAATCGAAACAGTTAAAAGGAATATGATAGATAATTATCCAACCAATAAAATAAGAATAAGCAAGGTGCTGCGCCTTCTAGATGCTTACTTATGGGTTATCAAAGTTAAAATTTATTAACGGCATGGAAAAAAAATCATGTTAATGTTAACTAAAAAACATGATTTTTAGCAATTTTTTATTATATATGATTCTTTTTCAAAAAAAATTATTTTCCATCGAACTTGAAAATAGTGAATAAACAATAGATAGTTGGTATATAGCGATTTACCTGGAGAAACACAAAGCAAACAGTTAAATTTTTTCCCTATGATATGGTGAAAAATACGTACTTAAATCAGTAGAAATAAAAAAAATGACGATTAGTTTCTGCTTTTTTCTTACATATATTTTACCTGAAACTGCACCAAATTGCCAAAATTTTTTTTTTGTTTTTGAATACTGAAAATCGGTAAACGTTGAAAGGGCATATCTTATTTGTAAGCTTTGAGCAATTTCTAATAAGATGAGTTTAATCCAAATATCGTAAGCGCACATGAATTTTTTGATTTTTGCAACCTCATTCGTTCTAAGGGCGCCACTGTGCGTCATCGAGCAAATACGAGTAATTCACATGATTAGTGTTTTCATCATTTTTCAACGGGTGACTTAGCTATATTACATCTACCTATTATCATTTTCTCAGCTGCTAATAGTGTATGGAGAAACTTCGTATGAATATTTCACTTAATATTATTTGAAAATGTGAAATTTGAATTTGAAGTGTATTTACAAAATTATTACAAAGTTGTGATAACCTACTTTATTCAAAGTTATTAAACCTATCTTCTACCCAATTTAATGTTATTGTTGCTCTCAATAGATACTAGTTTAATTATTTATTTATTCATAAATTCAAGTTGACTAGACAATCACTCAACAATTTTATGTAAAAGCATTCCATGGACTATGACTCACCTTGCCGTAGGAGAATTAACTGGCTGGGTAAACAATATAATATCTATGAATATTTTCATCTACAGGTATTGATTATATTTTCTATGCTTCTATGCTATCAACAAATACATCATCATGGTCTTACAATTTCAGGATATTTGAGTGAATTTGAAGTGGTATTTGAAATAATTTACATATTCGTACATATATTTTTGCAAGTATGCTGGACAAATTACATATACGAATATGTATGAATTATTACGCTCAAATAAATAACATATTTTCATAACACATTTGACAAAGACAAGGTAGTGGAATATTGCCTAATTAAGTTATGGAAGTTGTTAAGATAATGCTACAAGTGAAAGAAAACGGAGTTCAGGCAATTTGAAGAATCTTTAGAAATTTCACTTGAAAACGCAATGAACATTTTAATCGTACAGTGGTTAAAAGGCAAACTCGAATATCGTTTATTTATAAATCATACAAAACAAATTGTGCAGGCACGATTTCTAGGCCGCTTTGTCCCAAATTAAATTCCAAACTGAAAAATCAATTATATTATTATTAGAAGAATAAGATGGATTTGAAAGAAATTCACAATAACCGGAGTGTACCTTGGTATAGAAAACTACATTTTTTTTTCAAAAATCACTAAAAATGTTAAAGTTTGTTTACCCATTTTTCTTGACTTTTTCTTTGTCATGTATATGAACCGAAATGGATTACTTTTAAGTTTCAAATCATACATGAAACGCTGTTTTTCAACAACTTCAATTTGGTATGTTTGATGTAGTTTTCTACTGGGCATAGGAAAGTTGTATGAAAATAGTACCTTGTATGCCAAGTGTAAAAAGAAAGCAAGAAACCAAACAATAATACGTATTTTGTAATTGGTTTGCTATGGAGTTTTGATGTTGAAGTTGATGCCTGTGCTGATTTTGTTGATATTGAGCCTTTGTTTGTCTCAAATGACAAAAAGCTTCGGAGCGCAATAGCTATGCAAACGGCTGGACGCAATCGAACCGCTACCTCTAATACTACTTCATCGTGTGTGAATGGTATCAAGGATGCTTTCTTGGTATTTATTCCAACCGCATATTGAGAAAAATGATTTTGGAAATGTATGCATTTAGCGGGCTAAAGAATGATGCTTCATGCATACTTGGCTATTTTGATATTGGCTGGCGCTCACAAGTAAGTGGAATGTTATTGAATATATATGAATATTAAGCTGTTCGATATCACTTTCGGTCCGCCTATTTTCAGAAAAATTATTTCGAAAAGAGAGTTTGAGTACTTGACCAAAATTATTCGCTTCGGTGATAAAATAAGTCGTCGACAAAACAGATCTTACGTCACTGTAGACGAACACCTATCTGGTTTGCATGGAGGTTGTTTATTTATGCAAAGCAAACCAGATATATATATAGTTTGAAATTTTGGGTACTCGTATGTGCAAAAACCTTCTATGTCTGGAAAATACAACCATACCTTGGAAAAGCTTCTAAAGACGCTCCAGAAAAAAAAACAAGGCCAACGAGTTTTATTGGATGTGGTCGAGGGCCTAAAAAGTCTTATGAGGTGGGTCTGGATATAGCTGTACACGAAAAACCAACAGACGGCCGGTCAATGGTTGTATTTAGTAACATAATTGATATATCAGCCTTGAATTCAACAATTTATTGAACTAAGTACAATACTTTCATACAATTTCATAATTAACCCAAATTAGCCAAAAAAAAAAAAAACATTCAAAGCATCGTTCACCTTCACGTGATCTGGGACTTGCCCTTTCCCAACCGTACGTGTGCAGACAAAATATTTATTGCCCATATCTACAGGACTGTTCAATAATAAGTCCTAAAAACTTTATATCGAGCCCATAATTGCAAATATAACGTTTTTTGGCTCTCCTGAACAATTTGATTTTATAACATACGCGGTTATTCTAGAAAACCACAGATATACGGTCAACATATATATACTACCATGTGGTTTGGGTATAATGACTTTGTGCTGCTGTTTGTAACTACCAAAAATATTTGACCAAATCTTTTATTATACGGATCGACTCAGAATCACTTCCTGAGTCGATTTAGCGATGTCCGTCCGTCCGTCCGTCTGTGTGTCCATGTAAACTTTGTAATCAAACTACAGGTCCCAAATATGAATATATATTTTGATGAAATTTGGTTTATAAGCTTTTATCGGCCATAGGATGAATGCTATTGAAATTGGTGAAATTCTTTCCATGTTCAGACCTAGTCCCATACAAATGACCCCTACGAAATCGACATAAATTGCCATAAGATCCAAATTATCATATAGATCTAAGTCAAATTGGGTTGTATGTGTTTATTATATCCATTAATCAGTTGTCTAAAAATAATCCCTATAGGACAATTCTTAATCATGGACCCCATATAGAGCTGCTTCCCGATCTTCACTTAAATCTATCAAAAAACAAAAATATTGCACAGATTTTTCTCAAATTTGGTTTGTATTTATTTTTTCAAAATATAAGTGACTTAACCAAATATGGTCAGGATCGGCCCATATTTCGACCTAGTCCCCATATAAAAATAACATTCGATATAAACTGTTTTCATATCTGCAGCCAAAGAAATTAATAACAATGCCACTCAAATTTTGTTCATGCTTATTTTCTATATCGAATTAGTTAGACCGAAGAGATAGGGCCTCTAAGCTATGGTATAGGGTATCGTATAGTCGGTATAGACCGACTATAATTTTCTTACTTGTTTTATATTACTTTAATTAAACATTTTTGGGGACGATGCTACACAAATTTTGCCGTAATATTAAAAATGTATATAATTTGCATTATTTTAAAAGAAATTTTGAAATAGGGAGCCAACGTGGACTAATGGAAAATTCAGAATAATACCAATAAATCTTTCGGAGTAGGAAAAATCTATTCGAGATATTTGGAAAAGTTTAAGATAGAAGCTATTTCACTATTCAAAATATATTGAAACGATATAAGAATTCAAAACAAATAAAGCGAAGATCAAAAAAGCCAATAACAAAATCTTCACTGCTGCTGAAAAATGGAAAATTATCAGAACATGAAGCTAAAGTCCGTTTTTCTGTACATCTGCCTAGCGAACGAATATAAAATTGATCGCTGAAAGTTCAACAAAACATATCAACCCAAAGATTTTTTTATTTCAGAAAGATGTATTTCTCACTGAAGAAACTACTGGCATTTTCTTTTCTAGCAATAATGTTTCACGTTTTTCCCATTTCGCACCTTTTTTCTCTTCTTGTATTCTTTTCTAAAAAAATGTCAAGCGAAAGGGTAACGTGGTCTTTTCTAAAAATGTCGCACTATAAAATGTGAAAAATGTGAATTTTTCGCACTCAAAAAAACCAGAGGGGAAGAAAAAAAGGAAACACGTAATTTTTATTATTTTGTTTAAAATAAATTATTAATATGGAATATATCAATGTCCTTTCATATTTATTTTGGTGTCCAGAATGAGAACGTCAACAAAATCAGCTGTTCATTAAAAAAATGTTGCAAAGTTGTAATTTTACATTTTAAATGGGTGAAACAAACATTTCAATTTCCACCGGGCCAACGATCTCAAACATAAGTATAATGTAAGGCAGTAGTTATTTCATAACTAACCACATATTATGGATACAGCTTCACAGAACATCAACATTAACCATAACCATAGAATACTTGGCGGTAACTCATTAAAAAGTGAGAAAACATTACATTTTCTCAAAACCAGAGATGAGGAGATTTCATGCAATAGAAAGGGATTATTTTGAAACCAGTTTTTGTCGTAAGCTGGTAGAAAGTACATCCAGTAGTCCAGGGCTAATCATTTCAGCTAAATGACTCTAGACAGACATTAATTATGAGTAATTTATTACATTATATTAACAGTATGAGTGTTTCTTTCTGACCAAATTTTCAAAAATTCGTTTTTTACTGCATTGTGTAATCAACATTTATGAATCTTATGTTTGCATAAAATAAAGCTTCAAAATAAAGCTATAAAATTCACATACTGACTTCATGTTTCATTTACAATTGAGCCAAAATTATGGGTTTTAATATAAAACGATTAGTGTACGAGTTTTGCTTTTCAACACTGTACCTTTTATTTAAAAAATTGTCCGAAGAAGCTAAGATATTTAATGAGCATTTAATAGGATATAATATATAAATATTTAAGTGATAATTTAGCGTTCTGAGATTTTCTTACTTCTACAAAATGTCAGTTTTTTTAAATTTCCTTATATTCCCCTTTAGGGTTTTCTTTGCCATTTTGCTTTAAATCAATTTACTTAAGCTTTTGAGTTTTCCATACATTTTTAAATATATTTATATAATTAGTAGCACCATAGAAGCTCCAAACGTATATTTGATTTCAACACGCATTACAAGGAATAAGCGCTAAACGCATCATGTATTTACTAACGAAATTTGCACGATTATTTTTCTTACGGCAAAAATATATAAATAGTTACGTGCCTTAGCATTTCTAACCACTTATATATATACTGTATATACTATATACTAGCTGACCCGGCAAACATCTTTCTGCCTAAAATAATTATTTTATTTCAGGATTTGTGTGGTATGTATTTCAATTACGGTATGAATTGTTTTTTTATAAAAATGTAATCAAATTCCTTATTTTATTTTATATGTAAATCTGATTTTGTTTTCGATGTAATAAATTCAAACGTTATAAATTCAAAACTCATATAAGTTTATTAATAGTTATTCAAACGTTTTGATGAAAAAATTGTAAAGAAAAAATATTTTTAAAAGCTTACAGTTATCATAGCTCGACCTATAAATTTCTTGTAAGTGTATCTATCAGCCCTGTTCTTGAAATGTTGTTATTTGAATAAGAATGATATAAAATAACATGAAATTGAAATTTTGGGTTTCTTGAAAACACAAATTTTATATTTTCAAAGTATTTTTCGAATCACTTTTAATTCTCAAATGACATAAAACATATGGCTTAGCTTCAAAACCATATGTTATCTAGAAACCGAGGTGTCATATGGTTCTTTTGACACTTTCTCAAAAAAATCTTAAGTAATTTTTGCATGTTTTTCCTTAAGATTATAAAGAAGGTAAAAAAAAATAAACATTTGCTTTTAAAATAATATTTTAACAGTTGATTTAATTGCAATTGTTTTGTTCTGCAATTTCATTCAATTAAGAATGGCTTCTCTTTTTGAAATAAGTTAGGCATCACCAAAGAAAATTCGAAATTTAAATAAATTGGATTTGACTTGCATCAGTACTGTTTCGAACATAAACAAAGTTGTGGCAGTCATAAAAAAATATGTGATTTGAGTGAAATATTATTTTAAATTCCTTTATTCGTAATAATTAGTGATAAAAAATCTATGTTATAATTGAAAAAATTATAATGGAAAATAGATTGTGTAAGTAAAAAGATTTTATTATAGTTATAGAACAACATCATCTCCAAAAGTGTGTTCTATTAAACATCAACCACTGATTACGAGTTCCTTTTTTTAAATCAACGCAAAAAAATAGTTTTTTTTTATCAAATCAATGTCTAATTTTTTTAAATAATGACAAGGTTCAACAAAAAACATGTTATAGTTTAAATATCAATTGGGCATTTGTTTTGAATTCGCAAAACCATTGCTATGTGAATTAAAACAAGAAAAACAAGTAAGAAAATTATAGTCGGTCTAGACCGACTATACGATACCCTATACCATGCGTTTAGAGACCCTATCTCTCAGACCCAATTAACTGGATATAGAAAATAAGCATAAACCAAATTTGAGTGGGGTTTTTATTAATTTTTTCGGCTGCAGATATGAAAAAGTTCATATCTATATGGGGACTTGGCCCAAAAATGGACCGATCCTGACCATGTTTGGTAAAGTCTCTTGTATTTTGCAAAAATATTTACAAACAAAATTTGAGAAGAATCAGTGCAATATTTTTGTTTTTTGATGGATTTAAGGGAAGATCGGGAATGTAATGGTGCGGCGTTGATGGAAGATCCGCTTCCGTTTCCCTGAGCCTTTGCTGGTCGCACGTGCTGGCGTAGGGGCCTAGCTCGCCGGATGGGTGGGGTCTTGCTCAGGCCCAGGGAAACCGCACTACAGATTTTCACGTGTGATTTACAAAAAAACTGTCAATTAACACGGATGCTAAAGGATGGATGTTCATACTTACTTGGGGATTGGGGACGAGGTGTTCTGCCCCTTTAGCCCTCCCTACCATGTTACCTCGACTCCATCTCAATTGGAGGTAACCCACTGCAATGAAAAGATTTGGCTTGGCTTTGGTTTTCTACATTGGGTTATATATAAAATTTTTATTTACCCTTCATTTTAAGGGTTTTAATTTTAAATTAAATTTATGAACATTTTTATGGTAACTTTAAACACTCTATGTTTAAGAAAAATTTTAATTTTAGGATATTTTTAAATTTTCGCAAAATTTTATTTTTTAGAGAAATTTTAATGTTTAGGAAAACTTTAAATTCTAGCAAAATTTTATACATATATAGGAAGATAATTTTAGTATAGGAAAATTTTAATTTAAACAAAATTTTAACTTTATCAATTTGAATTTAGCACTATTAAATTTTAGCACATTTTATATTTATGAAAATTTTATAATAAAAAATTTTTTTTTTTTTTTTTTTTTATTTGGAAAAATTTTATATTTCGCAAATTTTATACTCAGTAAAATTCTATAATTAGAACATTTCTTATGGTAGTAATTTTTTTTTTTTTGTTTAATTTTATAATTAGAAACATATTAGCTTAATTTGATATTTACAGAAAAGAATTTGAAGTTAAGGAAAATTTTAGCGGAATGTTATATTTAGAAAATTTATATATTTAAAAAATTTTATATTTAGAAAAAAATTTATATATAAAAAAAATTTACATTCAGAAAATTTTTATATTTAAAAAAAAATTTATGTTTAGAAAATTTTAACTTAGCAAATTTTTTTTTTTTTTTTTAGTAGTTGGTTTACATAATAAATACCTAATTTGGTATTGTTTCTTTCGTATTGTTGATATTTTAAATTAATGTTTATTTGAAATCAATCTCCGTTTTCCAACTGTTGTTTTAAAGTAATATCGTTGAACATGTATATATGTATGTAGGTTCTTTCCTTTTTCGTCTTTTATTTATATAAAGTATGTATATAAATTTGTTTCTCTTTGACGAGTTTCACATATATATTGTTTCATAATTTTGTTTTAAGATCTCTTTATAATTAGTTATTAATTAGTTGATAGTATTATATTAATATATAAAAATAATTAATATTTAGCGACTGTTGTTTCATAATTTTGTTTTAAGATCTCTTTATAATTAGTTATTAATTAGTTGATAGTATTATATTAATATATAAAAATAATTAATATTTAGCGACTGAACTGTACTGTACGAAACAGACGACATTTTAGCTTAAAATATGTTCACCTTGATTGGGTTGATCTTTTTCTAGTTTATGGTTATTTATTTTATTGTTGTTTTTGATAAAGTTCTTCTTACTGTAGTGTTGATTGTAAGTTTTTATGTTCATATACATATGTTGTTGTATTGGATTAACAACGGCAGCAACTTAGTTAACAGCATCAAGTATATAGTTGTTATATTGCGACTTTTAAATTATTTATTATTTCTTAATTTTTTAACACTTTTTTAATTTTAATTTTATGTCTTTATTTTAAACTTGGATTTTTCTTACACTTATTTTTAATTTTCTTAATCTTTAAATTTTTTCTTTCTTTTTTTTTAAGTTTTTATATGCAAAACTATTTTTTTTTTCTACAATATGCAATTTTTATTTATTTAACTTTACTTTTATTTTCCATTTAAACTTCACTTATAAAATTTATTTTAAACTTTACTTATTTTAAATTATAAATATATATTTTTTTGTTTTTTTTTTTTTAATTTTAAGACTACATTTTTAATTTTTTAATTAATTCCTCAACCTCTTTCTGTGACATTCAAAATTCAACTCCTTAAAAACTACATTTTAAATTTTAATTTTTACGGAGGTTTTTTTTTCACAACAATTTCTATCAAAATCTAAACTTCAACTCCCTGTTTAATTTTAAAAATCTTGTTAATCAAGCTACACTTCTTCATTCATTCCTCTGCAGATAAAAACCTGTTTATTAAACAAACAAAATCACCAGCAATTCAGTGAGAACATTCATATGTATTCATAATATTCTCTAGTATTTATAACACTCACACTCATATATGACTATGAGAGCAAGTGAGATCAATACAAGAAAATACGTGGTTTGACCAGCATGATTGCATATGAATGTGTTCATGATTTACTTCAACACAATGAAGAGAAAAAATACGCCATAAAAAAAATGCCATCAACCTATTAACATATAAGGTGTTGTTTATATGTACATACTTGAACTTGAAAATGATTTCAAGATCAAGGTTATTATTTTTTTCTTCTTTCTTATTCTGCTTGTAACAGAAATTCTTTTGTTACAGTAAAGCGCAAAACAAATCACCGTCACAGGAAGCAGCTCTTAGTCATAGGCCCCATGCCCAATAGGGATCATTTTTGGACTACTGATTAACGGATGTAATATATACATACAAACCCAATTTGACTAAGATTTGTGTGATAATTTGGATCTTATGGCAATATATGTTGATTTCATAGGGGTCGTTTGTATGGGGGCTAGGTCTGACCATGGACCGATTCTCACCAATTTCAATAGTGTTCATCCCATGAGCGAGAAAAGATTAAATACCAAATTTCATCGAAATATATTCATATTTGCGACCTTCAGTTTGATTACAAGCTTTACATGTACACACAGACGGACGGACGGACGGACGTACGGACATCGTTAAATCGAATCAGATAGTGATTCTGATTCGATCAGATAGTGTTTCTGATTCGATTGGTATAATTAAAGATGGGTGTAGGTCAAATATTTTTGGTTGTTACAAACAGCAGCACAAAGTCATTATACCCAAACCACATAGTGGTATAGGGTATAAATATTCTTATTGAAATTATAGAACAATAAATTTAAGAATTTTTTCATTTACGAGTTTTTTTTTGTGCTAGTGGTTTCAAGGACATTGGTGTATATACTAAAAACTTAAATGTATAGAGTTTAAACTTAAAACTGTCTGAAGTGTTGAAATAATCAAAAATATGTAAGAATGTATTTTTATTTACAAATATAAAATAATATTTTTTTATTTAAAAATATTATTTTATATTTGTAAATAAAGAAAGAAAATAAATATTTAACAATGACACACATATATATATAAGTATATAAAGTATTCTGTACATATTTATAAAAAATAACTAATATTTATCGGTATGTGTAAAATTTAGATAAATTCCTCTATAATGAGTTTTCTATAATTTAAAGCATTTTCAACATAATTATAAAGTAAATTCCAGTCGTTATAAATTCGGCCATTCAAAATATTTATGACCTCATTGTCATTAAGAATTGGTTTACGTAAAAATCTGTTTCGTAATTCTTTAAATATTGGACATCTTGCCATGAAAAGTTGAGTTATTTAAAATGCATTTATAGCTATACCCTATACCGCTATGTGGTTTGGGTATAATGACTTTGTGCTGCTGTTTGTAACTACCACAAATATTTGTCCTAGACCCATTTTTATTATACGGATCGAATCAGAATCACTTTCTGATCAAAATCACTTTCTGATTCGATTTAACGATGTCCGTCCGTCCGTCCGTCCGTCCGTCCGTCCGTCCGTCCGTCCGTCCGTCCGTCCGTCCGTCCGTCCGTCCGTCCGTCTGTGTGTCCATGTAAAGCTTGTAATCAAACTGCAGGTCGCAAATATGAATATATTTCGATGACATTTTGTATATAAGCTTCTGCCGGGCATAGGATGAACGCTGTTGAAATTGGTGATAATCGGTCCATCTTCAGACCTAACCCCCATACTAATGACCCCTATGAAATCAACGTAAATTGCCATAAGATCCAAATTATCATATAAATCTTAGTCAAATTGGGTTTCTATGTATTGATTACATCCATTAATCAGTAGTCCAAAAATGATCCCTATTGCACAACTCTCAGTCATAGGCCCCATATAAAGCTGCTTCCCGATCTTCACTTAAATCTATAAAAAAACAAAAATATTGCACTGATCTTTCTCAAATTTTGTTTGTATATATTTTTGCATAATACAAGAGACGTTACCAAATATGGTCAGGATCGGTCCATTTTGGGGCCTAGTCCCCATATAGATATAACATCCGATATGAACTTTTTGATATCTGCAGCCAAAAAAATTAATAAAAATTCCACTCAAATTTGGTTTATCTTATTTTCAATGTCCAGTTAGTTTGGCCTAAGAGATAGGGTCTCGAAACGCATGCTATAGGGTATCGTTTGGTCGGTCTAGACCGACTATTATTTTCTTACTTGTTTTCAGTTGTGTTAAAACTGTTTGAATTTAACGGTAATATACCGCATCTCGCTTTAAAGATGATTGAGATTTACCTTTGACTCCTCAAGATTTCGATAGAGTTTATGTCCATACTATGGTTCAAATATTTATAAAATCTTGATGTACTATTTTGAGCTTGTTGCTGCATTTCCAAAATTGACCTTGATTTCATTTCTTGAAGCAAAATCGTTCCATTTCAAATCCATAGTTGTTCACTATTATTTTCTAAATTAAATTGGACCCCAAATTCTCTATTTACTTCATTGATTTTCTTGTCTGAAATATATTATCTCGTAACGCAACTAGGGGTAATTTGTTTCGTAATTTGTTATGGTTGCACTGAAATAGCATTTTATAGATAAAATCCATATATAAATTCAATGTGTAAAAATGACTACATACTACCTATGTTTCCAAAGACAAAGCATAGTTGGATGTAAAGTCTGATAGTTCTAGAATTCTTTTCAGGAAATACCTCTGTAACTTGTTTACCTGCTCGAATAAACAGTAACCCCAGGCCTGAGCTGTATATGCTTGTATAGATCGGCAGACTGATTGAAAAAGATTCCACTTAGATTTCAGGCTTACATATGTTCGGTTCCATATTGCATTAATGCTATTCTTAGATGATATATTTCTTTTTTTAATATGTTTCCTAAAACTCGTTTGTGGGGTGAAAGTTACACCTAAATAGTTGTACTCTTTCACAATTTTAATTTCTTGAATTTTATACTCTATCTTATCACTTGATGCAAGCCTGCCTCCTTTTCTTAATACCATCATTTCCGATTTAAGCATATTCGCCTCCAAATTCCACTGCTTACAATAACTTTCCAAGTTCTTTACCATTATTTGTATATTATCAGCCAATAAAACTATATCATCCCCATATATAAGCAAACGTATAATTATATCACCTACCATCAGAACACCTCCTAAATGATCATGGAGGTCATTTAAGTACAGTATAAAGAGCAATGTGGACAGGAGACATCGTTGTTTAACATCAGTATAAGTTTCAGGGTATTCAGAGAAATCTTTTTCTATCCAAACAGCGGACTTTGTATGTTTAAATACATTTTCAATAAGGTTGACGACTTCCGTTGACATACCTAATGAATGTAGCTTATATACAAGAGGATTCCTCGGCTTTAAAGTCAACAAAAAATGCGTAAACTTTTTTCTTTTTGATCATGTTATAATTGACTATTACTGCTAAATTATAAATGTTATCTACTAATGAATAGTGTGGTCTGAAGCTGGATTGAAATTCATTTAGAATATTATTTTGTTCAACCCAATTTGCAAGGTTCTAAAGCAGCCAACACATATTTTTATTTTCATATCAACTATGTGTGTTTCTAAATTTTGTACGGTGCCGAACACAATCATGACTGTGTTTCGTTTTAATATTTCGTTATGTACACGAACATATTTCTATCACGTATTTTTTGCTTCGAACACACATAAACCACACAGATTCAAGTGTAGCTTTATATTAAGTTCGTATTCTTGCACGTGTACTGCAAGATAGAAGTTGAAGTCTGTTGGCACTAGCACTAGGAACGTCTGATGTTTTTGGCACCTTGAATTTAGGGCTATTGCCCAAAATTTTGTTCTTTTTTGAATAAACATTGCCAAAAGAAGGAAAATTAACACAACCAAGTAGCTTATTGCTTATTATATTGAAAATTAAATTAATTTTTTCAAACACAATTAATCACGATGTTTTACCTTGAGGCGGAGATGCTAGATGTCAACATGATTCTTTTAATGAAAGTCTTAAAGTGAAAATTAAAAATACTAAAACCGTATTGAATACCTTACCATGTTGTGCGGAAAATAACGGTGGAATACAAACTATGATTCGAGCTGCTAAAATTCTTCTCTGAAAAATCAAGGTTTGAATGCAAATTAGGTTCTTGGCTCGATAAAAGTTTTACATAAAGAGACAATGATTTAGATTTAGAAAAAATTTTGTTTTAATAGACTTTTTAATTTTATTAAATAAATTTCGTTTTTCTAAATGGGACCACAGTTAAAGCATCAGAAGGACCAGACCTAACGTTGTTGATCAGAATGCTTCACGTAGAATAAAAAGAAGGATGGGTGGGATAATTGCGTCAAATCAGGTGATCTACTTAAAAAAGCAAAAAAAAATCTCTAAATCTGTTTATCAGAAATGTATTTCGATAAGGGAAGCTTTAGCTCTCCATATCGATATGGACTTACAGGATGAGTTCTATAGTTAACTACATTCACAAGGACTGTTTTCCGACATATTACAAAATTTTTGAGGAAAAAAACTATAACCTAATAAAATGTGTATTACAGAAATTTTTGCAGTAACTCGGTAACAAAATATTTTAAACAATACCGCCAAAGGGCTTACTAGAATCAAATAAATGTATTGCAAGCGAATAATTTTGTTATATAAATGGGTATGTGATGGTAATTCTGGAAACAGCGTATATAAACAAAACTCAGAAAATCAAAGTCTAAGTGATGAGTTTATGTTTGTAGTGTCTTTTGAACCTTTACAATTTTTGGATTGCGCTGAAGAAAGGTTTTTATGGGGAAAATGAAAACACTCTTTTCTTAGATTTTGCCGTCCAATTAAATTGATGTTTGTGATAGAAAATGTTGAACTAATTAGAACCATAACGAATCAATTTTTATCAGAAATATATAACATTACCAGATTTTGTTATTTATTTAATTAATTATTTATTTGAAGAATGCAGTACAACAAGAAATAGATCTTATTAATATTACAGTACTGGGGAGATAAAGTTAAGACAGAAGGTGTTATTTAATTTAACATAAAATATATGACATAATTAAAGAATAATTTTAATAATTTAAGTTTAAAAAAAAAAAAACAATTTTGTTCAAAATTGATAGGGTTACACATAAATATTTATTTGAAATAAATGAAGAAAAAAAAACATTTTTTTTTAAAAATAAGAAAGAAAAAAAATTTAAGTGCAACACAAAAAATTAAGTTAATCAAAGTGGCGAAATATTGCTGTTTTAAAGAGCCTTGCATTGCTAATAGTTTGTATATTATGAGGTAGTTGGTTCCAAAGTTTTATAGTTTCCACAAACAAATGTCTTTCAGATATTTGTTTTTGATACCGAATTGAGTTTATTTTATTCCCTCTGTTAGATCGGGAAAATTGTAGCCTTTTGTAAAGATAATCTGGTTGCTTTGTGTAAACTATTTTGTGCAGAAATATTAGAGTTCGGCATTTTAGCAGATTTTCGAATGAAACATTGTTTATACGCTTTGAAAACTGCGAGATTTCATCAAATCTTCTACGTCCAAATATGTATCTGGCAACATTGTTATAAGTTACTTTTAGCTTTTGTTTGCTTACTGAATCACAACTGGCAAATAGCTCACATCCATATAGAAGTGTCGGCAGTATATAGGTTTTGGCAAGGAGCATGCGAATATTTAATGGTGTAAAATATTGAGTCATCCACAGAGTTCTCAGCATACCATGCGTTTTACCACAGGCAGCATTTACATGAACAGACCAGTTATGTCTTTTGTTAAAAATTATCCCGAGGTTCTTGGCAGTTTCAGTAACCTCAATAGTTGAGTTATCTAAAAGTAGTGGTGGCAGAGTGGTAGGTAGAATGTTAGAGTTTCCAATAATCATTGCTTTTGACTTTTTCTCGTTTAAACAAAGTCCATTAGCTGATGCCCATCTAGATACTTTTTTGAGGACTTCATTAATTTTTCTTATGCAGTTTATGGCATCCGACTGCATACAACTGATGTAAAGGTGCACAGCATCTGCATACATTTGTATTTTACAATTTTCTAGTTGTGAAGGTAAGTCATTGGAGTATATGGAATAAAAAGTGAACCAAGTATTGAAGTAGTAAAGTATTTGATATCTCAATGCCATTGTAAACAGATTGACTACCATTAAGATATGTGTCAATAAGCTTTGTAGCGGCAGGTGAAAAATTGCACGTATTTTTAAGCTTAAAGCAAAGTGTTGAGTACTCCACTGTGTCGAAAGCTTTAGAATGATTCAGAAGAGCCAAAAGTGACATCATCTTGTTACCTAATTTAATTCTTATCTCCTCTGAGACATCAACAGGAGCAGAGATACAACTATGCTTTGGCCTAAATCCTGATTGCCTATCAGTTAAAGGTTTGTTTTCATAAAGATGTTGGCTTATCTGTGCATGAATTAAGCGTTCGAAGACCTTCGATAAGAATGGCAAAATTGCTATAGGCCTATAGCTCTTATCTTGTTTAGAAACTGGAATTATTTTCGCATGTTCCCACATTGACGGAAAAGTTGATGTGGTTATTATTGTATTAAAGAGGTGTGTTATTTGCAGCAGTATATAACATAGGATTAATATTATAAATTTAGGGCGGACTTCATCATATCCAGCAGAGATCGATTTAATATTTAAAAAATACTTTAAGACATCTATATGGTTAATATTTTTGAATTCGAAGCACATTGTCTGTAGATTGTTTGGGACATTATTATTTGTTGTACTTGAAGAGTTGTAGAAGCTTTCATCAATATCTGGCATTGGTATATTCGCAAAATGAGAATTTAACTCATTTACATTAATTGTGTTGTCAATTGCTATAGCATTATTATTAAGACCCATGTTACGTATTTCTCTCCATTTTTTCTTAGAACAGATAGCTGTCTTAAACTTGTCATCGAAGTATTGTGTCTTAGCAGTTCGTATCTTTAAATTCCCTTGAGATCTACAGGATTTGAAAATAGTATGAAGTTCGGTCGTTTTAAATCTATTCCAACGCTCATATGCTAAATTTCTCTTATCAATTAAGGACTTTATTTCTGGTGAGAACCATGGCTTTTCACTCTTAAGTTTCTTTGTTTTCACCAAGACAAATTTATTGTGTAAGCTTTGAATATTACTTTTCTAAAAATTTGTTTGATCATCAACGTAAGGCATATAAAAAATTTTGTTCAGATTCATTGTAGCAAGTCCAGTTTTCATTGATAGAAAATAATATTTTTAAAATCTCTAAAAGTTGTCGTTTAGTCTTGGACCGGATATTTAAAGTCGTATGATAAAAAAATTAGATCATGTTTTGAAAACATACTTGCAGACAGCTGGTCATATAGCAGTAGTTTAGAAGGATTATCCGTAAAGCATAGATCCAGTAGCGTACTTGAGGTAGATGTAAAGTGTGTTGGTGTTAAACTGTTGATTAGAATTAATCCAATGGCACTCATATCTTCTATTAGACTTTTGTCTACTAGTATGTTTGTATTAAAGTCTCCGGTTAAGATAACATCAGTGTAACCAAGAGAAAGAGTTGTTAGCTCGTCAAAAAGCGGAAAAATATTAATATTTCTATTAGGTTTATACACAGTACATAGTAGAAGCCTTTGGTTACTGTTAAAAATTTCAATAAATAGATATTCCACTTTGGTAGTTTCCGAAACAACACTCTGATTTTCATCTTGCACAGGATTTTTGCATTTAAATATACATCTAATTGAAAGTTTTACGTAAATTGCAACGCCACCTGCATTCATATTTCTATCCGACCGAAATAGACGATAGCCATTGAATTTATAAAAACTATCGCAAATGTAAACATGAAACCAGGATTCTGAAACACATATAATATCGACGTCAGATTCTTCCATTTTATTATTTAAACTCTGCGCATTAACATGGCAAACTTTAAGGCCCAAGGTTCTTTTAGAAAGAATTCGGAGCATATTATGTAGATTTTCTTTGGAACCAACTCTCATATTATCAAAAGGCAAGGACATACCCATGAATTAAAATTTTAATAACAATGCAAGCAAAGATATTTTGTTTAGTTTTGCCACAAAGAGAATAAATTGAAATTTTTTCATAAACAATTAAGAAAACGTAAAAATAATTTGGTTTATTAAATAAAATATATAAATAGATTAAAATTTTTCTGGTATTAAACGGCAGCGTCTCTATTGCGAAAAACTTCAGGTACATTATCTTGAAGAACTGGCAAATCCGTATAATTGGATTCATGAAAACGAAATATCTGATTCAGCTTCTCAACATCATCGATATAAAGCGGTTCATCATTCGGATGCTTTCTTACATAAACCAAACCTCTGTTTGTAAAGGCAGATGAGATGCGTTATCAGGAAAAAATTTAAATATTCATTTTATAATGAAATTAATAATAGCAGGTGAAGCAGTTATTAATATTTAAGCCAGCAATACCAGTAGTTGTTCATGTTTTTTATGTGGAACAAAACCTACAGATTTGAATTCGGTTTTGGATTTTGATAGGGAAATTAAAAAAAATTAGTGAAATATGGACTGTCAACGCTTCATGCGCGAATAATATTTTTTGAGTCTTTTTTTCCATATCTATACTAATATAATAAAGAGGTAATGTGTGTTTGTTTGTAGGAGGTAATCTAATTTTAAAAATTTTGGTTCCAATATTTAGAATGGTCCTTAAGGATGGACATGGCTCTTTTTTTTATATTTGTAGTGGCACTTCCCATATAAAGTAAACTTTTAATATCATATACAGTTTGATGCAAAAGTGAGGCAATGTTTGAAATAAAACGATTAACCATACTTTTTTCTTGGTATTTATTAAACAAATTAAAAACTATTTACATAAATAAAAATATTAATCCATAAAAAATAAAATAAAATAAACAAAAACAAGTATTCATAACTAAAGTATCTTACAAATTAACCAATGTTCTGTTGATCTAAATTTAATAGTTTATCCAATATCTCTTTACTTTTTTCAATTGAGCCATTCAACTTGGAATGGATTTGTACATATTTGATACATTAACCACAGTAATTTGTTTCCATTCAGCCAGTACCCTCCCCCTCAGCTCAATAACGCTCTTCGAGTTGAGATCAGGGCTCTGCGCTGGCCACTTCATGACCCCAACCACCTGTGAACTAAGCCATTCCTCGACGATTTTCGCTGAATGTTTGGGATCGTTGTCATGATGGAAGGTGACATTTTTAGCTTCATCTGAAACTTGGGCGATAGCTAAAGGCAGATTCTCTTGCAAAATGCGGATATAGTTTTCCTTTCTCATTATCCCATCGATCCGTATACAAACCAATAAATAACCACCTCCGTGCTTTATAGTCTGAGTTATACAGTTTGTTGCATAAGTATAAATCCATCAAAGATGTTTATAATTTTATTATTTCTAAAGAAATTTCGGATATGTTTTTACCATGAAAGTTTAGTCTTTCTTCTAAGTCAATTTTGTAGGGAAGTTTTGATGTGATGAATTCTTCCTAACGGTGCTTTTTTATTTATTTTCATAAAGCGTAGTGTTTTCCTGTTGCATATCTATAAATCCAGTAAAAGAGATAAAGGAAAATTAAAATTTCCTGCTAATAAATAGTTTATTTCCTTTATTTCCTTTACATTGGGTTAGATTGAAAATTCTCTTATTCATACTTAGAACTAAAGCTTTTAGCAAATTTGCATCCAGATTGTTCCATTCTTCGATAATTGTTTGACATAGCTCTAAAACTGTGTTAAACTGGCGATTATCAGCGTTAATGCTTCGTACCAATATTCCCCACACGTTTTTCATAGGATTTAAGTCCGGAGAACATGCTGGCCAAGACAGAAGCTTTATGTTATTGGCTGAAAACCAAGCTTTTGTCACCCTGCTGGTATGTATAGCTACATTGTCCTGTTGGTATATTAAATTATTTTCAGCCTTCGTACTCAAAACATTAAGGAGAATGCTTTGCAAGACTTTTACATAATCTTTACTGTTCATTTTAGATGAAACTATTTGAATTTCCATCGTTTGACTTGAAGAAATAGCCCCCCAGATCATTAAGCTGCCACCACCAAAATTACAACGAAAGGAAAAACGCGGCTCTCGGCGTACATCATGCCAATGTCCATGGAATGCATGTCAACCGTCCGATTAAACTTTTTCTCATCAGAAATGATAACCTTAAAAAATATTTTCTAAGTAAGGAATAAAATAACATTTAGTCAGAATAAGCTTACCGAGCTCCAGTCCGATACATTTTTCCAGTCCGATACATTTTCCGATACATTTTTCTGAAAATTTCATTCGTGCATCAATATGTCTTTTTAAAAGCCATGCACCTTTCATCATTTTGGCTCGGATGATGTTGGGACTTCGTTTAAGAAATCTGCTCACTGTTTGTCGGCATATGTTAACTGTGCAAAGTGCAGCAAGTTGCCTGCAGCTCTTCGTGCTGTTGCTTGTTTCCTTATAAATTGTCCGTTCATCACGACCATCTAGCTTTTTTCTGCTGCAGCGTTTTGCATAGCCGTAACCATTAGGATTACGCAAGAAAGAGCCAAGAAATCTATGACTTCGACCAATTCTTCGAGAAATTTCGCGAACACCAATGCCCTCAGATTTTAATGAAATTATCTTTCCTTTTTCAATATTTGTTAATTTTTTTGCAAGTGCCAGAGTGAAAAATATACAAAATAACGGCCTTAATATTCCAAAATAGAAAAAATCGTCAGAATTCTTCAATTATCTTTAAACAGCTGATGGATTTATAGATATGCAACAACGAATAGTACTCATTTTGGCAATAGAGTGGAAAAAAGTACCGTTACTGAGCAATGATCTCATAAAATTTTGTCTTCTCAAATTCAATTTAAAATGAGTATTTTCTGTAGAAAAAAACAACTCCAACTTTCAAATAATAAGAGCAAAACAACTAGACTAGAATGTGAATTTATAGTTTTGCAACAGAGTGTATGGGCTGGGATTGGTGTGGTAAATGGTTTGTCCCACAACCAAACTATTCCATCTGATTGGTATCAGTTTATTTTAGTCAGATGAGACCAAACCTAGCCCAAGAGACCTAAATCAACCCATACTAATCAGATGGACATGAAAACGATCCCAAACATTCAGCGAAAATCGTCGAGGAATGACTAAGTAAAATGGGAGGGATCGTATAAGTGGGCGTGGCACTCTCAAAGAAAGCAATAATTGAATATATAAATATCGAGTACGGAGACAGCTTTGCATATTAGTCTGAGGTCATCTATTTTTAATAAGAGTAGTCGGACAACAAATGGGTGGTATCGAACTAATGGGCGTGGCACCTCCTATATAAAGTAAATTAAAAATGTCATATATCTGAAGTACTTTAATAGTACAAAGTAAATATATAATATCATATAACTGGTTTACTATAAAAGATAAAGGCTGAACAGTTTGCACGAGTCCATCAGATATTAATCTGAGTAGTCCGATAAGAATTGGGCGAGATGTGATTAGTGGGCATGGCACCTTCTATATAAAAAGTATGAAGTACTACGAAAGAGATAGTCTTAAAACTTTTGACAAGTAATATAATTATCAATGTGAGTAGTCGTGGAAAATATGGGTGAAATCGCCAAACCCAAAAATCGCCTAAACTGAAAATCTTGAAAAAAAATCGGTGAAAATTAAAATCTTTAAACTAAAAATCGGAAAAATCCAAATTCGCTACAATAAGAAAATTGCCAAATTATATTCTTAATTCAAGGCCATCCATAAGTGTTGCCGGATTTTATTTTGAAAATCCATATCTTTCTAATGTATCTTACTCCAGAGTAGGAATGAATGAAAAAACAAAAAATATTGTATATCGAAAAGCATTAAAATAAATAAAAAGTAAACCAAATTTATTAAAATCTGTTAATTGCACAATACAAACTTCGAAGAAAAAATTTATTATGAAAACATTCATATCAATAAGTCTCGGAAATTCGTAATGCAGCATAACAGGACATAGTAGTATCATATAAAGTTCCATTCCAATAAAAAAAAAAAATTAAGAATTACTTCTCAAGCTGAAAAAGAAAGTTGTTATGGAACCACTATCGATGGCAATACAGCTAGGATTTTTTTTCCAAATGTTGAATAACTATCAAAAATAAACGGGAGTTGATATTAATTTAATTACACATTTTTCTTTTATGTTTAGAGTTGTTTCAAATGGAGGAGAGATAAATATAAAAAATTGTAGCATATTGTTAAAAGATGTGACCAATTTATATTTCAATCGTTATCATTTGTATTACATGATCGCATCTATGCATAATATCTTAATACATGGTACAGAACTTGTAGAGTATTCAATTATACCGATTTGAATGTTATTTGAGGAGGCTATTGAATCTTGTTACAAACCTATTAGAAAAGCAAGATTACATCATACCATAAAATGTGACAGAGTAAAAACAAACAAAGACCTATTTGTTTATTTGTCATTGCATTCAGAGCTAACAATAAGTGTTATAATTTTATTTTTATTATTTATTAATAGATATGATAAAATTATATATAAATTATTATTTTTTATTTATTTTTATTTATTTATTTATTTACAATTCCAAAACCAAACTCTTAGGGCCAAATATGGTTTTACTACTACTTACTATATATTATACAGTAAAAAAACAAATAAATAAAAAATTATATATACATATATATATATTAATATTGCTATATAAAAATTATAAATTATAATATATACGAAAAAAAAAGAGTAAAAGAAAAACTAAATACCGGGAAATTTTAAACAATATCAAAACTATTATAAGGACTATTCAGTGAATTGCTGCCCTAGCCTGCGCTTAAAAGTGGCATTAGAAACCCAAACAGTTTTAAGTGCTTTGGAAGAGCATTCCACACTCTCGTTAATCTAACATGAAAAGACCTTTCACATATAGACAAAGATATTGGGTGACAGATTATCTGCGGGTTCCTCCTTGATCTAGAAAATTCAAACCTCGATACAATGTATTCCGGACAGTTATTCCTAATTACTTTATAAAACAATAATAAAATTCTCAATTTAATAAAGTTTTCAAAAGAAAAACCAGAAAATCCATCACATAGTTAGAGACATGAGCCCTGACCCTCAACTTGAAAATATATCTAACAATCCGATTAAAAGTGAGATTGATACGCCTCAATAAACTGACATTAGTAAACACTTCCATAGCATAAGGCAAATGCGACATCAAAAGAGCGCTAGCAACACGTTTTCTCATATTCAGAATCACAAAGATAATCAATATGTTTTGAAAATCTTAATTGATCATCAAGGAAAATACCTAGACATTTCATCTCCGAAATTAAGTTAAGTCTAATACTACCCGCAGATGTACTCAAATTAAGACGATCAAACCCAAAACAAATTGCCTTAGTTTTGTTTGAATTAATGTCCAACCCATTTTCACTCATCCACCGACTAGTTTGGTTAAGATAAATTCAATATTTACCTCTAAAACATCTAAAAACTGTTTCTCCGCCGAAAATAAAATCTGTACGTCACACATTGGATTGAAAAGGGTCAAAAGTGAGGATTAATTCAAAAATTGAAATGAGCATTTTGTAATAAATTTTTATACCGAGTAACAGAGTATAAAATGGGTCATCACCAACTGCCAAAATTATTGTTCTAAGTTGTTTACTTTTCTTGCTATACTCTCCCAAAGTTCAACAATTTTTTTTAATTTTGCTCGAAGTGGTAAAAAGTGAAAAACGAGATATTTCAAGTTTAATTTTTTTTTCATTTTTTTTTTTTTAAATTCTAACTTTTTTCAAATGGATGCATCAACTGCAGGTATTTGACTGTATTACTGAAAAAAAATTTTTAGATAAATGTTTTAGAAATATTTTTAATAATTTTTTGAAAATTGTCCTAAAAAGAGGGTATTTTTTAAAAAGATATTGAGTTTCAACGTAATTCTAGATGAGATCGGGTTAAATTATTTACATTGTAGTAAAACATGGGATTTCTACTTGTGCATTCCAAAAAACATTTTGCCAATATTTGCCAACGAATGTGATATTCAAGTTTTTATTAAAAGTCCCCAGTATAAAATTAAAAAAAAATGCTTGAAAACACAACAGAAAAAATCTTTTTTTAGTTTTTGTTTTGTGTTTATTTTCATATTTATTATTTATTTTCGTATTTATAGGTTACTTCTTACTTCGGATCCTTTAATTACCACTAAAAGCAAAAATTATGCCAAAAAAAAAATGTATAATATACCACTTAATATATATATATATTTAAGTTTCTCTTAAATAAGAACAATATAAAATAAAAAATAAACAATAACAATAAATGCATACAAAATTTTCAATTATAATTGTAGCAATATATTCAATATTAATTGAATTAATTTTTTAAAATTTTTTTTAATTTATCTGAAATGGTTGTTTATTTTGTGCTTATAATTATTCATCAATAAAAACATAATATTATTTTATAATGTGAATTTTTTGAGTTAAATTTGTGGAGTTGTGGAATTTGGAAAATAAAATCGGATTTTAAAATTAAATTTTTATAATATAAATACATATTAAATATATATTCCTTTTTTATTTTTAAAAAAAATTTTATTTTTTCTAAAAGCACATTAACTAAGTTCTAAATTGCAATTTCATTTACAAATTTATCGCTTTTTATTCCAAAGTTACAGCGAAAATTGTAAGAAAATATCACTTTTTCCAAAACACAAAAAAGCTCCTAACGGGTTAAAACAAATTTTTTTTTCACTTTTTTTTTTTAATGGTGGTTTTTTTATGCATTAATGAATATCCGTTAAAAAATTAACAATATTTTGAAATAACGTCTTCCCTGATTTAATCCTCACTTTTCATGCTTTTCAACCCACTGTGCGTCATCCGCACATACATACGTTTCTGCTAAGTTACCATCCATTATTACTATTTATATTAGGCATAGCATATGTGTCGTGAGCCTGAATGGTTATGTATTTTTAATTTTTAAAAATTTACAAATTTAAGTATATTAAAAAGAAATATTTGCTAATAAACAAGTTCATTCATTATTAGATTTCTATAATTTGAACACACTTCAAGGTATTTATACACGTAGTAGAAATTAAAGAAATTTAAAATATTAATTACTTCATTTATATTAAGTTGGGTTCTCCCAAAATAATTCAGCCTATTTTCATTAAATATTGGATAAGCTCCAAACTTACTTGTACAGAGTGAGTATAATGATTACCTGACTCTGTGACGCTTTAATTTAATTAATTTTTCCCCAAAATATGTTCTATTTATTTACCATTTCTTATCAACGTCATTCTCCAACGGGCCCCTTAGTCGCCTTACAACAATATAGTCAAATATTGTCATAATTTTTTAGTTTTCTTTGATGACCTTGCAAACTTATGAAATATTGTTTAATTCAATTAAATACATCTCAATCTAAAAGTTGTATGCTCCAATAAAACTCTCTTTTAAATTTAACTCACCATAATTCACCACAACTCATGAAACTACCCCTTGCAGGAATTCGTACACCACGGTAAATTCTCCTGCATAAAACAAACCGAAAAGAAAAAATTTTTTTGTTTTTTATAACAAAAGCAACTGTGAATAAGTAAAAGAGTAAAGAAATTGAAAATCAAAATCACAGTTATCTTATTCGTTCAACTCGAACTCTCATACTTTGTGAAAACACAAGAGCGATAATTTAATTTATAGTAATATTAACTAAAAAAGAAAACAAAATCAAATGCACGTGAGTTTTGTACTCAACATCAGTGACAAATATAATATGTTATTGGTTTAGCAGTCAAGTGTTAGTACAGCAAGAAACTTTGCCATGAAAACATGTAAAAAAAACTGATAAATTTTATTTGAAAAACTTTATGATTTTTCGTAAATTTCTAAAATTCAAATTTTTTAACTGACCTCATTGTTACATACAGTGGCTTAAACCAATATTGTTTTAGTATATTTTTAGTTTTATAAACATATATTTAAATAATGTTTCCTAAATTCTAATTTAAACACCAAGTGGCACTAAACTGTTTAGAGACTAAAATCTTTTGTTGGTTGTTTTAAGTTTTAATTTTTTTTTTGTATTTTTTGTGTTGGACTTGACGCGAAGTGTTTAAAACTTCGTTTTTTTACTTTTACAATATTAGGTGTTTAAGTTCTAATCTTCAAAGTAGTTCTTTGCTCTTTTAGTTTTAGTACAATATAAAAACACGGGCGTGCTATTTATTGTTGCAGTTTGTATGTATTTAACTTTTTGATTTATTTAAATTTTATGCACATTTTTCTATAAATCTGAAACGCCTCTTTTTAAAAAGCTTAGATTTATAGTTTTTATAAGGAATCCTAAAGGAACAGAAAAGCACATTATGTTGTCAGTTTGGGCTGGAGTAAGAACTAAAGTAGAACATCGATAACCCCCCGTAGACTACTTTGATATGTGCCAACAATTAGTGAGGTCATAAAAAAAAAAATTAAATAAAATAGGGGTAAACAAACCTCATATAAATTGAGGAAGCAAATAGTAAAACATAATCCTCTATAGGTTAATAATGTATTGTCATTACATTGAATAAAACTAGAAAGAAAAAAAATCTAAAGTAACTATTCGTAATGAACAATCTGACCTCCGCCTAGTAAATATTAAAAATGCATAACATTGCAATTCACAACCTTTATCTGCAGCTAATAAAGGCATCGTGCGTTGAGAATAACTTTTTAAAATTTTTTTATGCAATCGCCTAAAAATTTTAATTCCTTTAAAAATTAAATAATATCATGTCCCGACTTCTTAATTTAATAAAATTTATTTTTGTATTAATATAAAACTTGATTATTTTTATGGGCGAAATATAAAATTTTTGTTGTGGAACCTTAACTTAAAAAGCTATAAGGATGAAAGTTAGGCATATGCAACATCAAGTCCTCTACATAATTTTTTGTTTGTAAAAATGCTTTAGAAATATCAACGGATTTTGTGGGGTGAGGTCCTAAAAGATCATCATGGACCAATAAAATCACTAAAAATCTCTTCTCCTATTTGAGAATGATTCCCTCTCTATTCTTTTCTCTTTACTATCTTCATTATAGCTTATAATAATTAAGTTCGATCATAACCCGACATAAGGTGCTTGATTTTTGCGCATGCGGTTTTAACATAATAATTCGTTCAAATAGAGACAAAAATATAGATAGCCTTTAAATGATATTAGCGACTGGTGTAACTAAACTGGTGCCACTCTGTCGACCTAAAAATTGAAGTACCCAATACCTCACTTTGTGTCGTGGTTACGTTCCAAAAAAAAAAAAAAAAAAAACAAGTAAGAAAATTATAGTCGGTCTAGACCGACTATACGATACCCTATACCATGCGTTCAGAAACCCTATCTCTTAGGCCCAACTAACTGGACATTGAAAATAAGCAAAAACCAAATTTGAGTCGGATTTTTATTAATTTTTTTGGCCGCAAATATGAAAAAGTTCATATCGGATGCTATATCTATAAAGGGACTAGGTCCAAAAATGGACCGATCCTGATCATGTTTGGTAAAGTCTCTTCTATTTTGCAAAAATATGTACAAACAAAATTTGAGAAGAATCAGTGAAATATTTTTGTTTTTTAATAGATTTAAGTGAAGATCGGGAAGCAGCTCTATACGGGGTCAAAGGGATCATTTTTGGACTACTCATTAGTGGATGTAATGAACGCATACAAACCCAATTTGAGTAAGATCTATATGACAATTTGGGTCTTATGGCAATTTATGTCGATTTCATATGGGTAATTTGTATGGGGGCTAGGTCTGAACATGGACCGATTCTCACCAATTTCAATAGCGTTCATCCCATGGCTGATAAAAGCTTATATACCAAATTTCATCAAAATATATTCATATTTGCGACCTGCAGTTTGATTACAAGCTTTACATGGACACACAGACGGACGGACGGACGGACGGACGGACGGACATTGTTAAATCAACTCAGAAAGTGATTCTGATTCGATCGGTATAATTAAAGATGGGTCTAGGTCAAATATTTTTGGTTGTTACAAACAGCAGCACAAAGTCATTATACCCAAACCACATAGTGGTATAGGGTATAAAAAAACACGACGTATATTGAAACGATGCAAAGTGAATTTTGATTTTCTATAGCAAACCGTCTTAGGATCGAAGATAGGTTCCAGGGTTATGAAAATACTAATTTTTAAAAAGAAAATTGAACAAGTAAACATTTAAAAAACCAAAATAAAATAAAATTTGATTACATACATACAAAAAAAAAAAAACAAATTCAATTAAAACAAAATAAAATATTCAATTAATTTATAAAAAATAAAATAAAAATTAGTCACTGGCTGATGAGTCCATAGTGGCTGTTGTCGTAAGTCGGCTTTCTTTCACAAAAAATTGGTCCAATGTTTGCTGAACAGCTTTTTTTTTTCAAGGTAAAATAAATTTCCTTGTAGCAATTGATATTCACAGCTACCGCTTGGGACACTTTAAAACTCCTTCCGTTATCAGGATCGTTTTTTAAAAAAATCTCCATAGCTTCGTCAATCAAAAACATCGCTTTGGAAATTTATTTACAGGTTAAATTTTGTTCTTTGTAGGTCTCTATTGAACGGTCACTGTCATCTTCTTTATTAGCAAATTGCAATTCCAGTTGCAATAGTTCTTCATTCTTAGTTGTGCGAGGTTAGCAATTCATTTATGTTAGTCTCCTCCACACCTTCAAAATTAGACTCTCTAGCTAAATTATAAATTTCATGACGAACAGCTGGTGTACCATCAAATTCTGCAGCGCATATTCTGTGAACACATTCAGGCCATATTTTGCGCCAAACACCATTCAAGCAAAATAGTTATTCTCCTCCCATGAATCGGAAATAATTTCTATGGCTTTTATAATGTTGAACTTTTTCCAAAACTCTAGCATGGTAGACTTATCTCGTCCATCAGTATCACTTAAAGAAGTTTAAGTGGTTGTGGAAGGTAATAACTTTTAAAAGTATATATTACTCCCTGATCCATCGCGCATTGTGTTGAAAAGGGTCAAAAATGAATATTAATTCAAAAATTGAGATGAGTATTTTTTAATAAATTTTTATACCGGGTAACAGAGCATAAAATGGGTCATCACCAACTGTCAAAATTATTGTTCTATGTTGTTTACTTTTCTTGCTATACTCTCTCAAAGTTCAACAATTTTTTTTAATTTTGCTCGAAGTGGTAAAAAGTGAAAAAGCGATATATTTTAAGTTTAATTTTTTTTAATTTTTTTTTTTAAATTCTAACTTTTTTCAAATGGATGCATCAACTTCAGGTATTTGACTGTATTATTAAAAAAAAAATTTTAGATAAATGTTTTAGAAATATTTTTAATAATTTTTTGAAAATTGTCCTAAAAAGAGGGTATTTTTTAAAAAGAGATTGAGTTTCAACGTAATTCTAGATGAGATCGGGTAAAATTATTTACATTGTAGTAAAATATGGGGTTTATACTTGTGTATTCCAAAAAAACATTTTGCCAATACTTGCCAACGAATGTAATATTCAAGTTTTTATTAAAAGTCCCCAGTATAAAATTAAAAAAAAAAAATGCTTGAAAACACAACAGAAAAAATCTTTTTTTAGTTTTTGTTTTGTGTTTATTTTCGTAGCTGTGATTGTTATTGTTGCTGTTGTAAATATGTAACCTAGTATTACAATAAATAATTTTAATGATCATGCACATTATAGTGGAGCGAAAAGTCGAAGCTCTGAAATTACAAAATGTTCTCGGGTAAAAAGTTTTAGAACAATAAAAAAAATTGCAGGAAACTAAAAGTGTTAAGACAGATTGCAAACAAAGTTTTCAATTTAAAAAGATGTCCTTGTCTAAACTCTGATACATAACATTTAAAAAATGAGCAAGATACGACAACATTTATATATATTCTATATAAAGTTTGGCCAAATGGTTTTTCAGCCCACTCTAATGTATGTATGTACCCAAATAAAAAAACGTAAAATAATATTGACAGTTTTACTGGTGATGTCTTTTGTTCGCAGTGTTGTGAATAACAATTATAAGGTATTTGGTACTAGGAAAATTAATAACAGTCAATAGAAGTCAAATGAAGATATATTCAATATGTTACTTCTTAGTTCGGATCCTTTAATTACCACTAAAAGCAAATATTATGCCAAAAAAAAATATATAATATACCACAGATGGCACTAGATTTATTAATTTTGCCCAAGATTACTGATGAAGAAGAGATTAATGAAGATATTGATGATGATAATTATGAAGATGCTGATTATATTTATGAAGGTGATTATAATACGGAGGATCCTTGATTTTAATTGTATATATATATCTCTTAAATAAGAACAATATAAAATAAAAAATAAAGAATAACAATAAATGCATACAAAATTTTCAATTATAAATGTAGCAATATATTCAATATTAATTGAATTAATTTTTTTAAATTTTTTTTAATTTTAATGCTTATAATTATTCATCAATAAAAACATAATATTATTTTATAATGTGAATTTTTTGAGTTAAATTTGTGGAATTGTGGAACTTGGAAAATAAAATCGGATTTTAAAATTCAATTTTTATAATATAAATACATATTAAATATTTATTCCTTTTTTATTTAAAAAAAAAATATTTTTTCTAAAAGCACATTAACTAAGTTCTAACTTGCTTTATCGCTTTTTATTCCAAAGTTACAGCGAAAATTGTAAGAAAAGAGCATTTTTTCCAAAACACAAAAAAGCTCCTAACGGGTTAAAACAAATTTTTTTTCCACTTTTTTTTTAAATGCTGGTTTTTTATGCATTAATGAATATCCATTAAAAAAAATTAACAATATTTTGAAATTACGTCTTCCCTGAATTAATCCTCACTTTTCATGCTTTTCAACCCACTGTGCATCGGCTGAATAACTGATGTCGTATTAGGCGGCAAAAATACAAATTTCACGTTTTCTGATAACTCATCAACATAAACTGGGTGCCAGGAGCATTGTCTACTAAAAGCCTTGAAGTTTAAGTTTTCCTTGTTGAAATAAGCTCTAAAATCTGGAACAGCAAAAGTTGAAACCCAGTTTTGAAATAATGATGCTGTCACCCATGCCTTTTCGTTTGCTCGCCAGTAGACAGGAAGCAGAATCTTTGAACAACCTTTCATAGCTCTTGGATTTGCTGATTGATAAATGAGAAATTCTTTAAATTTGAAATCACCATTTGCATTACCAAGAGTCAGTCTATCTTTGCTAGCTTTAAATACCGTCGCAGATTTTTCTGTTTTAGATATGAGAGTTCTGTTAGGTAGACGTTTCCAAAATAACCCAGTCTCGTCATCATGAAGGACTTGTTTCGCATCATAGCCACCTTCAAGAATTAGCGCTTTTAGCTCTGTCGGGCAGCATTCTACAGCAGTAATATCAGCGCTAGCTGCTTCGCCTTTAAGAGCAACGCTGTGCAGATTTGCTCGAAACTTGAATACCTCAAACCAGCCCTGACTACCTTAAAATGTTTCGTTCTTGTCTGTATTACTACCACTAGCATTATCGATGGATACTGCTTTACTTTTTGTGTCATCAACTAAACTTTTTGCTTTTGTTTGAACAACCATCTTACTTAATGGTATTCTCTGCGCAACTTGATTTTCAATCCAAATAGAAAGCAAAGACTCCATTTTGATCATCAAAGCACTCCTTGTATGCGTCATCGTTTTAGCGTCTAACGATGTTGCAGAATTTCCATTTATTTTATACCCATCTCGATCTCTAATAGTTCTGACAGTTGTTACAGTCAGACCAACAGCCTTTGCTATCTCCACAGCCTTCTCTCCCTTATTAAATCGTCGCAGAATATCAAATTTTGTCTCCAAGCTGATAGTTTTTTTTTTTTTTTTTTATTTTTGGTAATTCTACCAGCAACGCCCTTTCCTCTCATTTGGCTAAAAAATTACACGTGTATGTAAAAAATATTTTACAACTCTGCCAATATGTAAACAAATCTGAAAAGTGTTTACCATTTTTGCAACCAGAAGCAACCCGTAATAAGTTATAAAAATTTATTTTTCTCTTTAAAAAAAGCGCAACGCACTAATTGAAACTTAACTCTAAAATTAGCAAAGCAAAGTGAAAATAAAACTGTATTAAAATTTCGCTGAAAGGAATCCCCGAGGTTTAATGGCATGGCTCAAATAAAAACAAAAGTCGTGCCATCTTTTAGAAAAAAAAGAAAATTTAAAAAAATTAAAAAAAAAAAAATGGATAGAATTAGAAAACGAAACGACGCAAAGCGAAGTATTGGTGTATATTCATACTTCATATCAATGTACTTGTGCTATATAAAACTCGATTACTCCAATATCGAGAGTTAATACTCTAAAAATTTTAGGTATCCTAATAAGTTAACGGTACAAATGGAGTGGTAGGCATATTGAATACGTATCGGCTGTCTTAACACAAAGGCTTAATATATTTAAGAGTCTTCCAAGCCTAAGGTTAAACTATAACACTGACTCGATCATTATAATCGCAAAAGCTCTTATCCCTTCTAAAGTCAATTATTTCGGTATGATCCCAAGATGAAACTACGAAAAAGAGATTCCATAATTTACTCAGTAATAAGGCTTACTTCAAACGTGTTCAATAACCCGATAAGTCGGACAGTAAAGATATCTAAAAAGATTCCTAAATTTATTCGAGTATCTACAGGGCAATAGGAAATTGCAAAACAAAAACCTATATCCCATTACACATACCAAAACAGCCCCCATCATGGCTTTTAGACAATAAATGCAGAGGGGCAACCCCACGAATACTCACCAAATTAGATGCATATGCTTTACCATATCAAATTATACTTGGCATGGTCAAAAACCAGAGACCAATTAAAAGACAATTTTTACACACCGATGGCTCAAACATGAACACTTCTACTACCTACCTATCTACCTACCTTTACCACAGTTAATACTATAATGAAAACTTTAAGTCTACTATTATATTGTCAATATTCTGGGTGGTTTTCACAGCAATTTGCGAAGGGATATTATTTGTTTAAAAGACGGAAAAGTTTGCTCTATGGTCAGATTCCCAGCGTATTTAGAATCAATTTGAAATATTTCAAATAATAGTTGGTATATATTAAATATCAGAAACATTCCATTTAAAAAGTGTTCAGATGACATCTTAGTGTGGGTGCCTGATCCTAGTAATATAAAACGAAATGAATCTACAGACTTTACAGCCAAAAACGCAACACTATAGTTTAATCGTAGGGATATTGCAAAGCGATAGATTCATGCTTCCTCCAACCTAATGGAGATCATATATTAAATCTAACTTCTTCGTGGTACAGGAGAAATAATCCTAACCAGAAGGCTATTCACAACTTCGTGATTAACAAACGCTCAAATGTGAACAGTTCGACTCCATTAAATTTAAAGGTCTTCGTCTGGGGCCTTTTGCAGCTGTGACGTATCCTACTGAACTAACTATTTCCTTATTGAATGTGTAGAAACTTAAAACTACAGAATAGCAGCATTAAAAAACGTTGGTCCTTTATTTCCATTAACTAATCGCTCAATTGATAATGTAGCTTTGATAACTACATTTATCAAAATCTCAAATATCTATAATGAGATATAAAACTCAAATGCACTTACATATATTTAAATATCTCTGTAAATGTTATATATAATTGAAAATAAGGTATTGTTAGTCCACGTATTTTGAGCTGAAGGCCTTATCTCCAATTGGTTTAAAATTTGTTATTATAAGATCAATAAGTACAAGAAATAAATATTTCTATTCTCTTGGTAAGCTTGGAAGAACTTGCTCAGGGCGATTTTAGTAAAGGCTTTTCAAATACTAAATTTATAGACTCCCTGTTACAAAATTTGGTGAGTACTTGGGTGAGTTTTACAATATGTGTACAAAAAAAATTATGCCCAAACCAAAATATGTAGTTTTCACCTTGTTTTTCTAAAAATTCTTTAGCGATTTTTTTTAATTTTCTCAAATTGTTTAGTAGAGAAAAAAGATAAGTTGTCTAAGTTTTAAAGTTATTGAAATATATAAATTTTTCTAAAAATGTTTGAACTTTATTTTGTGTTACTAGTAAATAGGTATATTCCTATAGAAGATGCATTAAATGTAAAACAATGTATAACATGTTTATACACAAGCCAAAACTGTATTATTTTCCTATTTTCCATTTATGAATCTAACGATGGTACATATAATTATTTAAATATATTTATTAAAATGAAACATAATTTTTTAGCAAAATCTATATATTTATGTATTCCTTAATTTTGATGTTGCATCTCTACGGCCCGTATCAACATCGAATTCAGGCCGTAGCTGCTGCATAAGGTCTCAGCAGCTGTGATACAGCAGTAAACAAATTTCATATCATCACCGTAATATTGTTATTTAATGAAAAACGTGACTGTTATGGATTTTTCATAAATATTTACAACATTTATTTTGAAATTATATGTGAACCTACTGCTAACAGTAGCAACCGTTGATAGTTATTTTTAATTAAATAAAAAATTAAATTAAAATAATAAAGTGGTAAACTTTTTGCAAAATGTTTAAAATAATAATTATTTATTGTAAAACAATATAAAAGTGGGGGACAAGCTCATAGGTATGAGTAATTTAAATTTAGTATAAAAGTTTAAAATAGTCATACGGCACACAGTGGACCATTTGACGAGAAGGCGGTCAAAAATCTATAACTTTGGATTGGAATTTTGATATGCCGTTTTTTTTGTTTGGTAGGTGTGACTTCAGCCTTTAAAAACGTAATTCTCGACCGAAAATAAAAAAACTTACGGAGGGTTTAAAATACATTTTCATTTGTAGTTGAATTTTAGTACAAAAGTGAAGTGTTAAAAGGTAAAAAAAAAGTTTTTTTTTTAATATAATGTCTTATTTTTTCAGTTAGTTTTAAAACTAATACTTTTTAACAATTTTTTAAGTTAATTTTTTCAGAAAATGCCAAACTTTGGCCCCCTTAAACTTTTTAGTCCTAATGTGCACAAGAGTCAAAGGCTGTTTTTTTTTTTTTTTTTGACAGATCCCGAGTTAAAATATAATTTATCAGAGTTCAGAAAAAAACACACACTGAATAAAAAACTCGTACATATATGTAAACAAACATAACTTAGACCAACACACACATATTTTTATTTTCATATCAATTATGTGCGTTTCTAAATTTTCTACGGTGCCCAACACAACCATGACTGTGTTCGTTTTAATATTTCGTTATTTACACGAACATTTTTGTATCACATACTTTTTGTTTCAATCACACATAAAGCACACATTTTTGAGTGTTGCTTTATTTGAAGTTCTTGTTCTGCTACGTGTAGTGAAAAAAAACACATATTTTAAGTCGTGTTTAAAATATAACTGAACTCGAACCTGTTTATTGTACATGTTCTGTGTTTTTTTTTCACTACACGTAGCAGAACATGAACTTCAAATAAAGCAACACTCAAAAATGTGTGCTTTATGTGTGTTTGAAACAAAAAGTATGTGATACAAAAATGTTCGTGTAAATAACGAAATATTAAAACGAACACAGTCATGGTTGTGTTGGGCACCGTAGAAAATTTAGAAACGCACATAATTGATATGAAAATAAAGATATGTGTTGGCTGCTTTTGAACAGAACATTGTGTGTTTCATGTGTGTATTTTCTGAACCTTGTAATTTATTAAGCAGCGAACGTAAAAGTTACCTTATATTGGTTCAAGGTAGAGAAGTTTCAATGAAAAACTCGTATGTTTTTGCTTTAGTTAATTTTTTTTTTTAGTTGTCTTTATAAATATTGCTATATCAATTTTTATGGTAAATTTATGAAATATAACAATTTTTATTGTAAATTTACAAAATATATAAATTTTTAAATCAAGAAAATTTTTTAACTATATAAAAAAAAGTATAACTTATTGTTAGTGTAATGAAAAAGTACTTTAAATCAACTAATTTTAGTAAAAATTTCTTCTAAATAGCCTTGATTTTCATCTTCTAGAAGTTGTTTAGCTTCTTCGTCTAATTCAGTAGAGGTTGTTTTCCTTTTTTGACGAATGTTGGACATATATGGATCTGAAGTCCACAACAAAATAGTGATAAGGTCTTCATTAGTACAACATCTGGACATTTTCCCTGTCTTGTGCTCGCGAAAGAATCTGTAGTCTTTGTTCCTTTTTTCTTGCGCTTGTTCAGATAGATCTCCTATTGGTAGCATATTGTTTTGAATTATTTTTTCACCATGGTACAAAATTTTACTGTGGATGGCATATATCACCAAGAGTATTTTTCATTATAAAGTATAGCTGTTTTATTGGCGTACTCTCCAAATTTTTTTGCATTTATCTTTCTGCTGCATGCTGGAACTTGTAATATGATTTTGAATCGTCTTATTAATTCATGATCTACACCTGTGATAGATGCTGCAGTTTCCGGATCGGAAAAAAATCTCCTTGCAGTATTTCCATCATTTGTGTTTCCTTCCCCTTGTTTTGGATGGTCGATTACGAGGCCTAGCTGTAGATATTTTTGTTGAATTTGTTTTATTTTGCTTTCTTTTTTTTAATTTTCTTTGTTTTTTCTCACTGTTTCGCCTAACGGACCAAATTCCAAATCATAACCCAATTTAAGAATATGCTCCATGATACGTACTCTAGCATGAAGAGAGGGACATTCCAAATTCGTAGGCTTCTCTAAAACTATCGTCTTCTGGTGGGGGTTGGCTTAATTGAATTGATGTCTTTTGGCATATAATGCAGCTTGACGTTGACTTTGTTCCAGTTAAAGGTTGTGCAACTTTTCCATCAATCATTGTGAGACACATTTTAAAATGTACTTCAATGTCTTGGTCATCAAATTTAAATATTACTGGTTGAAGTTCCTTAACTTGATCTTTTATTTTTTGAACTTCTTCAGTTATGACATCTTTGGTTTCCTTTTTGAATGCAAATTTTATTGGTCTGCAATACTTTGTTGAAGAAGGAATTTCATTTTTCCATATATCAATTTCTGTTGCTCTACTAGTTGACGGCTCTAAGACGCTATACCTTTTTGTAAAGCGCAATGGAACGAAAGATACCATAAATAAATTAGCATCTGATGTATTTTCGGCATTGTATTGTTTCTGACCAGAGGATCCATCACATCCCCATTTAGAAATTAAAGTTATGCTGCCATTACCAATTTTTTTTAAATGATCAGTATCAAGCGTATTTAGCAATCGTTCTGCAGTATGTTCAAGGAGATCTTGCAATTTTATTTCTGCTGATGTTGAAGTGACACTAATAGCAGATTGTGAAGGTAAGCTTTCTTTTTTGGCAGAAACTAAATCTCGATACTCTGGAAAAATCCCACAATTCCTTTCATTGGTTCGCTTCCGCAATTCCTTGTATTGATTTTTGGTCAATTTCAAATACAAAAATAGGGCGAACGCCCTATGTAAGATGTAGGAATGCTTTTCAAAATCCTCTTTGTGCGCCTTGGGCTCGCTTCTACTATTTTTTCAATTATTTCCATTTAATTTTTTTTATTTTGGGTTGGTTGAATTTGGTGAAAAAAAGAATCCTTAATAATTCTTTGAGAATTCATTGATATTCTCCAGCTTGCGCCTTCGAGATCTTTCACTACATCCATCAATTGGTTTTGCTGGTCGAACCTTTTTTCCACTTTCGTTGGCAGTTGTAGATGCACTCTCAAAAATAAGTTCCTTTATTAACCAGTCTTGGTAACGTTTGTACATATTTGCCTTGCTATGAGAGCATTCAATGTACCGTCTTTTCAAATTCGATGTAAAATTATTAGTTTTTCCTTTGTGCATTTCAATGTCTTCTAGGTTACAATTTTTAAAGAAGTCATTGCTCACTATGTGCAAAATTACATCGTCTACATCATTTCGTTGAAAATAAATATTTGCCAGATCTCTGTAACAGTACTTAGCCATTGCAAAAATTTTAATGAATAATAATTGTGGAAACATTATTATAAATACTCTTTCTTGCAATTATGTAAAATAAAAATTTTTATCTTTTATTACCACTTTTAGAAACATAAAAAACCTACACCCTAACCCCTTTTAAAAGGTGAAGCATACCTGCCCATATCTTAAAGGGCTATGTCGCAATAGTTTTTTTTTTACCATTTACCTTTTATTTAAATTGTTTCCCATTTTGTCAGGTATTTAAACAATATAACTCCAATTCAGACTATTAAGGTTTTTGAAAGATACCTATGTAAATGTACCTGAAACAATTAAGCGCATTACATCTCAACACTTTTTTATAAGAATATAACAACTCCTGACAACTCTACCGACACGCAAAAAATACACCGCGGTGCACCGGTACGACCAACTTTTGTATTCATAACACTCAGACGGACGGACGGACATCGTTTAATCGACTCAGAAAGTGTTTTTGAGTAGATCCGTATAATAAAAGATGGATAAAGGTCCAATATTTTTGGCAGTTACAAACATCACCTCAGACTTAATATATCCTAACCATATAGTGGACAACTTTTGTATTCATAAATTTTGCAGAAAATATCTAACCTTGGGTCAGAAAAAACTGGCGGGTGTATAATGTGGTATAGGAGTATAGGGGAGGGTTCGGATTATAGAAGAGTGCAAGATTTTTTCTGACTGCTTTTGACTGGCAGGAGGTATGCTCTATTAGGTAGGAGATTTTCGGAAAATTTGGACCTTTTTTAAAAAATTTTTTTTTTTAAATTTCGGATTTCACATTTTTAACATTAATAACATGGAAGCCACAAAATTATACAAAATTTCTTTCACTTCAAAATCTTTTAAATCAAAAAAGTTACAGTCATTCAAAAATAAAAATTTACAAAGAAATTTTTTATTTTAGCAAAATACTAGAAACCCCATTTTCGAAGACCCTGTCCGCTGTGATATAGTTGAGATAGAGTCGCAATTTTTTGGCTCCCGAGGTTTACTAGTATTTACTTTCAAATGAAGAACATAACTTTAAAATCGGTAACAAAAAAAAATGATTTTTTGCCGCCTTCTCAAAATATGGTCCACTGTGCGGCACATACGTAATATAGATTGCATAGTGTGTCACAAGGTTCCGAAAATACACACACTAAACACACAATGTATTGTTCTAAAGCAGCCAACACATATTTTTATTTTCATATCAATTATGTGTGTCTCAAAATTTTGTACTGTCTTATTGAAACCACATGCCGTCCACATCAATATAATCAAATTTGGATACATTGTTATCATGTGCGATGCTTCCAGCCCAAAATTAACAACCACCAGTGACACGTTGTTATTGCATTTGTTTTTCGCCAAATGGGCAAATCTAGCCGATTAACGAAGCCATCAAGGTGAAACTGTACTTAGTAAAAATTTTGGAACTGTAGCCGTCAATATTTCACTATTTTTGAAGTATTGTTCAACAATGAAAATGCGTAGTTCTGTCGCGTACTATTTATTTTTACTATTTTTACTAACACTGTCAGCTGTCGGACTGCCTTTCCCTGTGGCTGCTAACAATTTACTGATGATTTTACACAAAGTTTGATTTCAAAAAAAGTTTTTTTTTTTTTGCACTAAGCAAAAGAAGAAACACATATACAGTACACCTATGCAATATATCTACGATAATGAGGAACTCATGGCCTACCAAATAATTTATAGGGCCTGCCGCATAATTCTTATTTTCATCTACTTTAAGTCGGACAAAACTTGTAAGTTAAATTTCATTCCAGAATCACATAGCCACAAGAGCATATTTAAAAAAGTATGAACATAATAGTCGGTCTATTCGACACCCTATACCATGAGTTTGGAGACCTTATCGACATAAGAACTAAATATATACAGAAAATAAGAATAAGCCAAATTTGAGTGGAATTGTTATTAATTTTTTTTTGACTTAGGATTCGGAAAACTTCATATCGGATGTTATATTCATATGGGCACTAGCTCGAAAAAAGGACCGATCCTTACCATATTTGGTATTCACTTACTTTTTACAAAAATATATACCAAATTTGAAAAATTCTGTGCAATATTTTTGTTTGCTAATAGATATCAGTGCAGATCGAGAATTAGGAATTAGTTTTTTGGACTGTTGATAAATGATAAAGATCTATATGATAATTTGAATTCTATGGCAATTTAAGTCGATCTCATAGGGGTCATTTATGTGGGTTTTAGGTCGGCAAATGTAACTGATATTCACCAATTTCATCCTATTGCCGACAGAAGCTTATAGCGCTTATATATCCAATTTTTACAGTAATCCAATGATGGTGTAAAGTTTTCATCTGACAAAGTATGTATAACTTTAGGCAAGTATTAACTACATATAATTTGAAAGTATCACTGCATTTCAAAATAATTTGAATTTTAGCTAGCCGTTTCAATAGTATTTTTCAATTTTCTCAAAATGAGCCAAAGTGGATAGCACCTTCTGGCATAGCGGCGACGATATATTAAATTTTTTCAAAATGTATTCATATCTGCGACCTGTAGCTTGATCCCAAAGTTAACATGGACACACAGACGAACGGATGGGCGGATGAACGGACATCGCTAAATCGGCTCAGGAAGTGATTCCAAGTCGATCGGTATAATAAAAGTTGGGCCCAGGTGAAATATTTTTGGTAGCTATAAGCAACAGCACAAAGTCAGTATATATTAACATGTTAAAATGCAATAGCACAATTTATTTTATTTTTAATAAATTCGAAAGAGTATTGGCACATTTTGTTATCTGTGAACAAATTATAGATTCATTGTGCTACACCACAGATGAAAAATCATTCCAGCTAGAGAACTTTCCATGGCGACGAATCAGCTCTAAATAGGTGAGAGCGATTTTATTAGTCCAGATGAGTCTTGATGAGCCATTGATGAGTTTGTATGTAAAAAATATAACGTCGACTTGATAAGAATTATCGGAAAAAATTTTGGTTAACCGGAAGAATCGCAGATTGAAAGTTATTCAAATAGCTGAGTTTAGGGGAAAATTTGTGCCGCACTTGCGCACATTTGCATTACAGTACTATTTTGGCGCAATTTTAAACTATTGTCTGAAGATATTCAAGCTCGAGACAAAAGAGTTTTGGCATTGGAAAATAACTGCAGATATATTCATCCACTACGCCATACCAGATGCCAAAAGACCTGCTTGGGCAGTGGCTCTTTTGTGGCGATTCAGCATTTACAAAGGCAAATTCGATAGAATGGTTATCAAACCAAAAAAAAAAAAAAACTATGAGTGGGAGACAAATTTTCCAAATACGATATAACAATTTAACATTTAAATTAAACAGAATAATTTACACTAGCAAAGCCCAACACTGGAAATTCGAATTCAAATTCTAGGAAATTTTATATTTTCATTCAGTTGTTTCCTTTCAATATTTTTTAATCTATATAGAGGGTGATTTTTTAAGAGCTATAGGAAAGTTTTCCAAAAAAAAAAACACATAAAATTCAGAAAAATGCATGAAATCTTTATTTGAATCGATAGTACGGTCCATATAATTTAATGTTTGAAGATTATTTCATGCAAATGTTGACCGTGACTGCGCCTCACGAATAAATGCTTCAAAGTTGTCTTCCAATGTGTCAATTGAAGCGGGATTGTCTGTATAGACATGGGCTTTAACATAGCCCCACAAAAAATAGTCTAAAGGCGTTAAATCGCACGATCTAGGCGGCCAATTGACCGGTCCCGAACGTGAAATAAAATGTTCACCGAACTCGCCTCTCAATAATTCCATTGCTGCGTGTGCTGTGTGGCATCCACATGTCATGCAAGTCAAGCTCCTGCATTTTGGGCAAAAAAAGTTGGATATCATCTCTCGGTAGCGCTCACCATTCACAGTTACGTTACGATTCGCATCATCTTTGAAGAAGAACGGTCAAATGATGCCACCAGCCCATAAACCGCACCAAACTGTGACTTTTTCTGGATGCATTGGTAGCTCTTCCAATGCTTCTGGCTCATATTCACTCGAAAATCGACAATTCTGCTTATTTACATACCAATTGAACCAAAAATGAGCTTCGTCGCTGAACACAATTTTTCGGTAAAAAAGTGGATCTTCGGCCAACTTTCCAAGAGCCCATTCACCAAAAATTCTACGTTGCGGTAAGTCGTTCGGCTTCAATTCTTGCACCAGCTGTATTTGGAAAGGCTTCGCACCTAAATCCTTCCGCAAAATTTTCCACGTTGTTGAGTAACAGAGGCCCAGTTGCTGCGAACGGCGACGAATCGATAATTGATGGTATCATTAACACTGGCCGATACAGCTGCGATATTTTCTTCAGTTCGCCCTCTACGTAAGCGTGTTGGTGGTTTAATGTCCAACAATGTAAATTTGGTGCGAAATTTAGTCACAATAGCCCGAATAGCCGCTTCAGTGGGTCGATTATACTGACCATAAAATGGAAGAAGCGTGCGATGAACTTTCTTAACAGAGCACGCATTTTGATAATAAAATTCGTTTGTAAGACGATTCATGGTTAAATTATAGACCAAACTGAAGATGTTAGACAATGAAACAAAACACAAAACGTGCGTCAGCTGTTTAAACCATTGTTGCCAAAAAGACAATAGCTAAAAAATCACCCTTTATTTACAAAATTTATGAATATTTTTTTTTTTTATATTAACCAACAATCAGGGAATGCCCTGCAAATGCAATACATTGCGTTGATTTCAGGAAAACAGGTTATGGGAAGGATGAAAGAGGGAGTAGTGTTTGTAGATATTTGAATTAAATTTTATTAGATTATAACTGTCAGGAAAGACCTCTGTGGGGAGTTTATTCCACATACGGCTACTTCGACTGATAAACGAGTTCTTTCTGTAATGCGTTGTGCGGTCAACTAGACAATAGACTACAAACGGATGTAATCTACTAGAGAAGCGGGTAGAGTGAACCGAAACTCGGGCATTTGGAATAAGTTCGCTAATCTCAGAAGTACACTTCCCATGGTAATATCTATAGAACAGTGCTACACAATCCACATTCGGACGGTGTTCCAATGAATCAATAGAGTTGTATACCCTACTGTTATTGGTGAGCGCCAACGCCCTCCTTTGCACACGGTCCAGTAGCTCCAAGATAGACTTTGAAGCTGCTGTCCATATATGGGAGTCGTATTCCATTTTCGGCCGGATGTAAGTGGTATAGATTTTAAGGTGATTAGAAGGAGTGAAGTTATTTTTGCACCGTTTTAGAAAACCAAGACACTTGAATGCTTCTTTCGATACTCGAATAACATGCTCGTTCCAACGAACATCACATTGAATTCTCATGTCTAGAAATAAAATGCAATAAATTTTGAATTTTTAAATAAAATTCATTCAATTTCATTATAGATATTTGCTGAACACACAAAATATATATAAATGGGTTTATTGATAAATAATTTTATAAGAGCCTAAAGGTGGTATGCTAATCAATTTTGGCCAATTCACAAGTCAACAGGGCAACACATTAACAAATTTAATAAATACACACACAGCATTGTTTTATGTGTTTTATGTTTTTTAGTAGCGACTTTAGATGATTATTATACCAAAAAAATTAACCAGATAGTGGATATCCGTAAAGATGTTGCACTTTTTTTTTTGTCAAAATCGGTTGATAACTGAGAGCATGGAGGGGCTCATTAGAAGTCGCCTTGACTATTAATATTAAAGATACTGAGTTGAAATTCATTCCACTTACGGAATGCATGTTCTATTTAATAATTGAATTCGATCTCGTTCATATGACCACCCTTAGCCGGTTTGTAGGCAACAATTATTTGAAACCTATTTTTCACCAATTTTCCAAACAGACCAAAACGTTGACAAATTTGCGTTCGATATTATTTCCGAGTTCCACTAATGTTGTTGGCGTGTTGGTAAAAGCAACTGCAATGAAGCCCAGTGCCGCTAAATCGCATGAGAGAGGTGGCTATTCGACCGAACCATTTCTCGATATTACAGAATTGCCGGTTTTGTCTACTGTCAAATTGTCTATTGAAGCAATTATGGGTTTTTTGCTACAAATTAGTGCAAATTTTGCTTGTGCGCAAAGACGTGTTTCATGACAGAATACGATTTTTCGAAGAGCAAAAATTACCGAATTTCTGTAGCAATTTTTAATAAGTACCATTTCTTACATATAAAGTTTCTTTCATACGAATGTTTATTATATACACAATAATAATAACTAGTATAACCCAATGCTCGAAATTCAGTGCTAATTCTAGGAAACTTTATTTGTTCACTCAATTTTTATTTATTCATTCCATGAGTTATGAATATTTGAATAAACTTCATGAATTTATAAGAGCCTAAAGGTATGCTAATCAATTTTAGCAATTCACAATTCAACATAAAGTGTGTGCTATACAATTATAATGAAATTCGATTAAATAATAAATGCAGAGGTGATGAATTCTGGGTTGGCTAAAATTGTTTAGCATACATTTAGGCTCTTATAAAATACTTTTTTATAAAAATTATATTTTATTAAATTTATAAAATTTTTTTTAGCACATATTATATATAAATTTAAACGTTCTGCACTAATCCTCCATATGAGCTATAACCATGCGAAATTTCACACTCCTCCGTTCACGCATTTTGCTTAAAAACGGTCACAAAAATTTTCCTTCACATCTTAACATACAGATGAATAACAGTTAATACTGAAAAAAATAAAAATACATAATAATGTTTTAATATTTCAATAATATACCAGCAGATCCCAGTCCCCGAAATAAGAATGCAAATTCTAGGAAATTTTATTTTTACATTTAAGAAATAATTTTACATGACCCTAAAGGTATGCTTATCAATTTTAGCTCATTCACAATTCAACACTTTTTATTGTCATTATAGTCGTTATTGGTTTATATCCAAAACTATTTTTGTCATTATTGTCGTTATTGGTTTATGTCCAAAATAATTTTTCAATTCAACAAATTTAATAAACACACATAGCACTGTATAATTTTAAATGCATTTTAATCCAAAAAAGGTACAAATGTAAAAAATCTGTAAATCTGGTGCACAGCTAAAAAGAAATGCCTTTCAAATGAGGGACGTTTGGTCAAACTATGATTAAACCTGACAAACTTACATCGGTCACACGAAATCGCCTTGTTTATTAATATTATAGTTGCACATTTCTGTTAGTTCCATGACATCTAACTAGTTCAAGATTGATTTTCATTCACAGTGTTCATTAGAGTTAACCCTTCCGACTTTTTCTGAAATAGTGATGGAAATAGTTATTGTTGAAATGGTAAAGCACTCACTACATAACTAATATTAAAGGGCAAGACAAGTCCCTGAGCGTTTAAATATTTGGGTAAACGTTAGTTAATTGCAGCGATATAAAAGGAAGTTATGGTATGTATAGTATGTTGACATTTACAACATGAAAATAGTATTTAGATGAATTCAAATCTAAAATAGTTAAACGTTGTAATATTTAATTTTTTTTAACTGTTTCACACTCTTTCTGTAAAATTCGCAAGTTAGTTGGCCATGTAATTTGAACTGAACTTTAAATAACATTAAGTCAGTTATGTTTGCATTGTGTCTATGAAACCATTTTCAAATTTTACGGTAGAATAAACAAAAGCGAAATAAAACAAGATTCTTTATAGTTTTTATATTTTGTATTTATTTGTTTTCCATAGTACTATTTATTCCAGCACTAGGCAACAGAAAATGTAAAATGTCCCCACTTTAAAAGAGATATATTTTTTTTGCACTGTGACTGTGAAAAGTTTCTTGTGACTTTTGTTTTTGTTTTCTTTTATTTTATTTTTTTTTTATAGTTTCACTGTTAAGACTATAGATCGAAAGGAAAACAACCGATCGAGAAATTGATAATTATCGCAGAATTTGTCATGATTATAATGTGTTACAACAATTTCGATGATTTTAATTGCAATATGTTGAAAGTAAAGGACGATATAATTGAATACTTTAATTAACTATCTTTTGTTATATATCTAAATTTAAATTCGTCTGTTACTTAATATCCGAATATCCACAGATTTTTGCTGATTTCAATAGCTATCATTCTATAGCTAACAAAGATGCACAGATTGGTTTGAAATGTGTCCAAATTGGCGCTTAACTGAAATTTTAGAATTAAGTTTTTGCCATAATGATTGGTATCGAATAAAACTAGATAAAATTCTACATCACTATTTAAAATTTGAACCATCTCAGTTGTTTACTTCATCCGTAGTGAGCTGTCAAATTTAGCTAATTATTGCTGTTTTCTTAAAAAGTGAAAAAATTGAAATTTGATAAAAAGCAGTGCTAATTTTTTTAAATTTAAAATTAATAAAGTTAAACTTTTAAGATGGAACCTTCAACTTCAGGTATTTAGGAGTACGAAATATGATTTTATAAAAATATGTTTGGAAATATTTTTAATATTTTAAAAAAAAAAACTCTAAAATCGGGTATTTTCCATATATGATGGACCAGAAGTAACAGAGTGGTAAAGTGGCGGCTTTGAAGTTGTGTTTTTTTCAGAAGTATGGGATTTTTGCTTGATACTACAAACAAAAAAGTTTGCCTTTTTGTTGCCCCGTTTTAAGATGTTAATAATTTTATGTAAAAAGTCTTGTTTTCAAAATTCCTTTATTTACCATACCCACAGTGTTTTTGTTGTTACTATTGTCTTACTCTCAATGTTAACTATTTTTGTTGCTGTTGATATTATTGTCAATATATTTTGATATTTAATAGAGATGGCTGCGTGAGTGGTGTTTGATCACCTATGTTCACGAGGGTGACCAATTTACCAGAAAAGAATAAAAATTAACACTCACTTCCAGCGAAAAAATAGGACTTTCTAATAATTTACCAAATTCACGTGATGGTTTTATATCTTATACTAATTTGCACGTGCTGACTATCGTAATTTATAAATTATTATTTATTATAAATCATTATTTTTGTGCTTGTTTTTATGTTTTGTTTTACAGTGGTGTTTTTTTCTGTTTTAAAATATGTAGTTTTTGTAAAGTGCGTATTGTGTTTTGCATTAAATAAAGTAATCGGTATAAGGGAATTGGAAACCCGATTAAACAGTTAAATTAAATAAGAACAAATTTAATATTTTTAGGAATAAGCCCCAAAACTATTTCTATATCGCGCCTAGAACTATACAACTTTATGAGAAATACCGCTTTAAATGATTGGAAGGATAAAATCAATTTTCTTAAAATGAAAACCATTAAGCGTATAAACCCCAGCAATATGAGTTTTTTCAACCAAACATTTGATAATTTTATTAAACAGTTTAAATCTCGATATAGTGATTGTAAAAGGTACCATGATCGTTCTTTGGAATTAAATACTGAATGGCTAAATGCTTCTATCTCATTTGTTCCTCCGCCAAATAAACGAGGTCGCAAGGAACTTTCATTCGAAGATTGCAGTGAGAAAACTAAATCTAAGAAAAGTAGAAGCATAAGAGATAGTATTTCATTGCCACTTTTGACTCATGCTACACAAATCAATTTAAGAGCTTCTGGAAATGTTGAGGCAGCAAAGCTAGTTAAAGAAATACCAACGTCAACACCCACAAGGGCTGCAAAATATAGAAGAAGCTTTAAGCAGGCTAAACCAAAATAACTAAGTGAAGAAGAAGCACTTAGCGTTTTAATAGAAGCAAAATTAACTCGACATAGTTATAATATTATAAGAAGGGTGGCTCCGGAAAAATTTCCTTCGTATACTAAAGTTCAACGAGCAAAACAAAGAGATCAAGTTAAATTTTGTGAAACTTCAGCTTCAAGGACTTTTAAATCACACGGTTGAAAAACTAGTTATGCTGCCAAAATGTTATGATATTTTAACAGAAAAAAAATTATCAAACTTAGCCTTGTTTTCAAAGTGGGGTTTTGATGGAAGCTCCGGACATAGTTCGTACAAACAGGCTTTTTATAGTTCTAATGCAAGCGACTCTTCAGTGTTTATAACATCCATCGTACCACTTAAACTTGTTAGTGGAAATGAAGTAGTTTGGAAAAATCCTCGTCCTTCATCAACAAGATCTTGTAGGCCTTTAAAGATAGAATACACCAAAAAAACAACAAGTGTATCTAATTTAGAAAAAAATAGGGTCGAGGATGAAAAGAAAATCTTGAAGAAACATTAGTTTTAGTTGGAGAAAATTTCTTAAAGGTTCATCACGATTTATTTTTAGTAATGATAGATGGAAAAGTGTGCAACGCAATTCGGTTACGAATTCCACGCAAAAGTGTTATGTATGTGGCGCTACAAATGAGATGTTCAACTCAGTTGACAGCATGATTGTAGGGAAGTTAGAGCAGACACTTTAGAGTTTGTGCTATCAATACTACACGTTTGGATTCGATTTTTTGAGTGCCTTCTCCACTTATCGTATAAAATTCCAATTAAAAATGGCAAGCACGATCAGATTAGGACAAAAAAAATTGTTGCTGAAACAAAACTACAAATTCAGAAAGAAATTCGTGAAAGAACATGTTTAATTGTTGACCAGCCAACGCCGGGCTTTGGTAACTCTAACGCTGGAAACACCGCTAGACGTTTTTTTAAAAATGCTGAAATATCAGCTGAAATAACAAAAGTGGACCTAACACTAATTAAAAAAATGCACACAATACTAATTGTTGTTTCATGTGGTCACGAGATTAATTTGGAAAGTTTTCGTGATTTCGCTCACAACACAGCAAAATACTTTGTTGAAATATATCCCTGGTTTTGCATGCCTCCCATATTACATAAATTTTTAATTCACGGCCCGGAAATAGTACAACACGCGCTTTTATCAATAGGAGAATTATCAGAAGAAGCTCAAGAAGCAAGGAATAAAGACCTTAAAAACTAAAGAGCGCACTTTGCTCGAAAATGCAGCCGGGAAAAGTCGAATGAAGATATTTTTAATAGATTTCTATCAAGTTCAGACCCATTTATATCGAGCATTAGCAGGCAACATGAACAAAATAAAAGAAAATTTATCGAAGTCAGAATTAGATCTATTAATATTGCCAAAAATTTCTCAAGAAAATCGTGATGATGACAAAAATGAGAGTGATAATTATGATGATGGTGATGATGATGATAGTGATGATGATGATGATAATGAGGATAATAATGATGATGATGATACAGATGACAGTAATTGTAATGATGATAAAGACTATGATATTTAGTTCAAGTGATGAATAAGAAATAGAGAATATTCAAATAAATTACTTTAATTAAATAAAAAAAAATAAAAATCCATTAAAAAACGTTAGAAGTTTTGTTTTTTTGCCTAATTAGGGTATTGTTAATACAAAAAAAATATTATCTCGTTAATTGCGCCCTTCCTTGAATTAATCTCCATTTTAGGTATAATCGAACCCACTGTGCTGCAATTTGATTTCAAGGTTTACATAAACACAAAACATAAGGTGGTATTAGCTCAAATATTTTTAATGGATGTACACATCAACACTAACTTCATATACACTGACCACAGAGTGGTACTTAACCAGAATATAATTCTATTATCGATTCTCGAGGGCAGCAGGCCACAGTACTTGCAAACATATCTGTCCTTCAAGTCCACTTTGGTTGTTGCCTAGTGTAATGACTTACAACCTGATTTCACTTAAAATTTTTCACTTCAATCAGAAATGGTTCATTTCATGTTTGTCATTATATTTATACTGTGGACAAATGCAGCTGTTATAAATTGCAATTTTCATTTGTTTTTATGTATCTATGAATATATTTATATATATGGGGCGTTTCATGTCAAGTGATCCAACTTTTGAAACCGATGTCTTCAAATCGGGATGAAATTTGTACCAAGGTTAGTCCTACTGCACAGTAGTTTAGGCACAGTTTTTCAACAAGATCAGTCCAGAGTTAGAGGGGGTCAAAATTTGAAATTTTGGTCAAACAGGTGTTTTTTCTCATCCGTGTAAATTTTTACATATCGTTCTTAGCAAAATTTCTCCCAAATAGTTTAGATAGCTATTTCTACACTCTTTTGGAAAAAAGGTTTCAAAAAAATAAAAAAAAATTTTTGACTTATTTTGCAAAATCAAAAACTTTTTTGACTTTTTTTCAAAAAATGATTTATTTTTTTTGCCCAAAAGAAAGCTTGTGTTTTTTCCTTTAAGAGCTTTTTGGTTGCTTAGTGGGATGCGAGTGGGATATCTATAAAAAAAAACCTGTTTTGCAACTCAAGACAACGGTTTTTAAATTTTTACCATATGTGACCTTCTCCGAGAAAAGGGACCTAGTGTGTGAAAATTAAGTTTTCAGAAAAAAAGCATTTAAAGTTTCTACACCCTTCTAGGTACCAGAATCCACCGTTTTTGACACAACCCGTTTTTGACACACTAGGTCCCTTTTCTCGAGAAGGTCACATATGGGTATGTCCCGAAAATGGCCAACCACGAGTGAAAAATTCAGATTGCTCAGAATAAATACAACTGCAAAAAATTATAAAAAAATCTGAGTTATTCTGACGAATTATAGCAACTTTTTTCTTTATGTCTTTGGCTTATTCAAAGTAATATTATACTGTTGTTGTAATATAAAAATGTTCTACTGACAAGAACCTAATATATTTAAATAAACATATATATAGTTTAGTTCGAATAAGGGAAGTTTTTTGAGTATGTTTTTTCCTAAATCTAATTGTCGCGTCCATATACCAAAAACATTATTCATTGATATCCTTGGTGGACAAGTTTTTGAAATTCAATTAGCTCTCAGATTTTAAGGAAGTTCATCACTTTGTATTAATAGTGCTAAAATTAATATTTTATAGATGCCAGAAACATCAAAGAAGCAAAAGAAGCATAGGGTGAAGATGAAAGTAGACGACGAAAAATGGTAGCATTGTAAGTGTTTGCGTATGTAGCAAAAAAGATATAGAAATAAAACACAATTTAATTTTAGGTTTTATAAGGAGAGAATAAAATCTCTATTTTATTTTTATATGTATACAAGATGTATTACCTTTTTTAAAAATATGCACAAATGGTGTTTTGCGATATATGTAGTACGAATTGTACGAAGGTACCAAAACGATTGATTTTATAAGTTAAAAAATAAAGAGAGAAGGTGGCGAACAATATCTAAGTACCGTTAACGGTTTTACTATTTAAAATCTATGTAAACACTCCTTTCAACGATGTATAAAAAAAAGGAGTTTCATAGAGCGCACTTTGCTCGAAAATGCAGCCGGGAAAAGTCGAATGAAGATATTTTTAATAGATTTCTATCAAGTTCAGACCCATTTATATCGAGCATTAGCAGGCAACATGAACAAAATAAAAGAAAATTTATCGAAGTCAGAATTAGATCTATTAATATTGCCAAAAATTTCTCAAGAAAATCGTGATGATGACAAAAATGAGAGTGATAATTATGATGATGGTGATGATGATGATAGTGATGATGATGATGATAATGAGGATAATAATGATGATGATGATACAGATGACAGTAATTGTAATGATGATAAAGACTATGATATTTAGTTCAAGTGATGAATAAGAAATAGAGAATATTCAAATAAATTACTTTAATTAAATAAAAAAAAATAAAAATCCATTAAAAAACGTTAGAAGTTTTGTTTTTTTGCCTAATTAGGGTATTGTTAATACAAAAAAAATATTATCTCGTTAATTGCGCCCTTCCTTGAATTAATCTCCATTTTAGGTATAATCGAACCCACTGTGCTGCAATTTGATTTCAAGGTTTACATAAACACAAAACATAAGGTGGTATTAGCTCAAATATTTTTAATGGATGTACACATCAACACTAACTTCATATACACTGACCACAGAGTGGTACTTAACCAGAATATAATTCTATTATCGATTCTCGAGGGCAGCAGGCCACAGTACTTGCAAACATATCTGTCCTTCAAGTCCACTTTGGTTGTTGCCTAGTGTAATGACTTACAACCTGATTTCACTTAAAATTTTTCACTTCAATCAGAAATGGTTCATTTCATGTTTGTCATTATATTTATACTGTGGACAAATGCAGCTGTTATAAATTGCAATTTTCATTTGTTTTTATGTATCTATGAATATATTTATATATATGGGGCGTTTCATGTCAAGTGATCCAACTTTTGAAACCGATGTCTTCAAATCGGGATGAAATTTGTACCAAGGTTAGTCCTACTGCACAGTAGTTTAGGCACAGTTTTTCAACAAGATCAGTCCAGAGTTAGAGGGGGTCAAAATTTGAAATTTTGGTCAAACAGGTGTTTTTTCTCATCCGTGTAAATTTTTACATATCGTTCTTAGCAAAATTTCTCCCAAATAGTTTAGATAGCTATTTCTACACTCTTTTGGAAAAAAGGTTTCAAAAAAATAAAAAAAAATTTTTGACTTATTTTGCAAAATCAAAAACTTTTTTGACTTTTTTTCAAAAAATGATTTATTTTTTTTGCCCAAAAGAAAGCTTGTGTTTTTTCCTTTAAGAGCTTTTTGGTTGCTTAGTGGGATGCGAGTGGGATATCTATAAAAAAAAACCTGTTTTGCAACTCAAGACAACGGTTTTTAAATTTTTACCATATGTGACCTTCTCCGAGAAAAGGGACCTAGTGTGTGAAAATTAAGTTTTCAGAAAAAAAGCATTTAAAGTTTCTACACCCTTCTAGGTACCAGAATCCACCGTTTTTGACACAACCCGTTTTTGACACACTAGGTCCCTTTTCTCGAGAAGGTCACATATGGGTATGTCCCGAAAATGGCCAACCACGAGTGAAAAATTCAGATTGCTCAGAATAAATACAACTGCAAAAAATTATAAAAAAATCTGAGTTATTCTGACGAATTATAGCAACTTTTTTCTTTATGTCTTTGGCTTATTCAAAGTAATATTATACTGTTGTTGTAATATAAAAATGTTCTACTGACAAGAACCTAATATATTTAAATAAACATATATATAGTTTAGTTCGAATAAGGGAAGTTTTTTGAGTATGTTTTTTCCTAAATCTAATTGTCGCGTCCATATACCAAAAACATTATTCATTGATATCCTTGGTGGACAAGTTTTTGAAATTCAATTAGCTCTCAGATTTTAAGGAAGTTCATCACTTTGTATTAATAGTGCTAAAATTAATATTTTATAGATGCCAGAAACATCAAAGAAGCAAAAGAAGCATAGGGTGAAGATGAAAGTAGACGACGAAAAATGGTAGCATTGTAAGTGTTTGCGTATGTAGCAAAAAAGATATAGAAATAAAACACAATTTAATTTTAGGTTTTATAAGGAGAGAATAAAATCTCTATTTTATTTTTATATGTATACAAGATGTATTACCTTTTTTAAAAATATGCACAAATGGTGTTTTGCGATATATGTAGTACGAATTGTACGAAGGTACCAAAACGATTGATTTTATAAGTTAAAAAATAAAGAGAGAAGGTGGCGAACAATATCTAAGTACCGTTAACGGTTTTACTATTTAAAATCTATGTAAACACTCCTTTCAACGATGTATAAAAAAAAGGAGTTTCATAGATTTTAACCCAGAATTAACCCAAAAATGGCTAATCGACTCAAAGCGGTAAAGTACAAAGAAAATATTAAATTGTACTTAAACATTGCCGGCCACCTTGCAACATCCAGGTATGTTGCAACAATAATACTTTAACAATTAACTTAAATTTCTTAAAATAAGGCATAGTTCAGTTTAAAAATGTGAGCTTGAATTCAATTTATTAAAATTTTTTTTTTTTTTTTTTAAACACTTAAAGTTAAATTGGCCAGTAGGGACCTCGACGTAACAATTTTCCATAGGCCAGTAGGGACCCCAATGGAAAATTGATTATAAATAAGTATGAGCCAGTAGGGACTCTACAATTTGAGCCAGTAAGGACTCTACATATGAGCCAGTAAGGACTCTACAATGGAGATGGGCCAGATATGACCCATCCAAAAATGGTGTATTGCGCCATAGCATCCTCATAATCGAGCAGAGCATCGTCAAAAAGGTTAGGGAGAGTTTCCATATTTCTATGAAACAATAAAAATTTAAAGAAAATATCGAAGAAAAAGTGTAAATTATTCGGTCAAAATGACCAGTTTGGTTATTGGTCGTTTTACAACCCCATTAGCAGTACGAATATCCGCGACCCTTACGCGACCGTCACTTCCCGGATAAACTTTTATGACCCGGCCTAAACGCCACGATGTTGGAGGTACATTTTCATGCTTGATAACGACTAAGTCGTTTTCCTGTAGATCGCGTTCCGGATATTTCCATTTATAACGCTTATTTAACGTCATTAAATATTCTTCTTTCCATCGGCGACAAAAAAGTTGAGACAACGCTTTCATTTTTCGAAATCGATTAACAAGACTTATCGGAGATTCATTAATTTCAGGCTCCGGGGGAGCAAGTATTGGTCCACCTATTAAAAAATGACCAGGAGTCAGAGCTACTGGTTCCCGAGGGTTATCCGCCATAGAACAAAGAGGACGTGAATTTAGGCAAGCTTCAATTCTTGCGAGAACTGAAGAAAGTTCTTCAAAAGTATATTTAAAAGATTGCGCTTCCTTACGAAAATGGTGTTTAAAACTCTTGACCCCGGCTTCCCAAAGGCCACCCATATGAGGTGCCCCGGCCGGTATAAACCGCCAAGTTAAACCCTGAATACCATAAATAGAACCCACTGCAATCTGACTTTCCTTAAGAAACATCTTAAAATCCTTCTCTAATTCACGCGATGCACCTACAAAATTTGTGCCATTATCCGAAAATATAGTGTAGGGGCAACCTCGTCGAGAAATAAATCTGTGAAAGGCAGATAAAAAAGTAGGCGTCGATAAATCAGACGTTGCCTCTAAATGAATTGCTTTCGTAGAAAAGCAAACAAAAATACAAACGTAGCCCTTCGTTATCCTACAAGCTCTGCCCGTGAAACTTTTGATGTCAAAGGGACCAGCAAAATCAACGCCCGTTGTCATAAATGGTCTAGTAAGAGTAGTTCTTTCAGGGGGCAGAGCCGCCATAATTTGACGACAAGATACTTTACGGTCAATAATACACCGTTTACAACGACCAATGACTCCACGAATTTTCGACTTCAATCGTGGAACCCAATATTCAATGCGCAGTATTCGCAACATCAACTGATTTCCACCGTGAATGGAAATCATATGAACAAATTCTATTAACAATTGAGTAAATCGGCTCGAATAAGGTAAAATAATAGGATATTTCTCCGTATATGAAAGGGAAGGTGATTTAACCAATCGACCATTCAATCTTATCGCACCGTCTTTATCGAGAAAGGGATTCAAAGAAATAAGGCAACTCTTTGAACTTAACGGTTTTTTGTCTAACAGGCACTTATATTCATCTGCATAGTGATGTTTCTGAGCCACAATGGCTAAATGCAATTTTGTTCTTCTGATTTCATAACCAGCAACGATTTTATCCACATTCATATAACGATTTGACCTATGAGCTTGATGACTATTGTAAAAGAACCTCAAAATATATGAGATTATCCGAAGAGCTCGATCAAGACGAGAGTAATTATTCAAAATATCCACATATATATCTTCCCCCTTAACGTCCGTAAAGAAGGAAGCATGAGTTTTGACAACCCGACCCTCAATGTCAGTGTCAAGATAACTTAGATCCGTTATATTCCAGTGCACTTTATCTTGACCCAGCCATCTTGGACCATGCCACCAAAGCTCACTATTTTCCAGCTCAGTGGGAGAGGTACCACGACTACCTAAATCTGCAGGATTATCCTCAGAACGAACATGATACCAATTATGGTTTCCTACATTTTCTTGAATGCGGCATACTCTGTTCGCTACAAATGTGGTCCAGGAACACGGCGTTTTCCTTAACCAAGAAAGGACTATCGTCGAATCAGTCCAACAGTAAATTTGATCAATTCAAATATCAATTTCACCTATTACCGTCTTCAAAAGTTCAGAGGCTAACACCGCCCCGCACAGTTCTAAACGAGGTAGAGAAATTGATTTGATGGGGGCTACTTTGGTTTTCGATGAAAGTAGGTGAGTATGAATTTCGCCGTTAGAGGCCTGAATTCGAATATAAATCACCCCCGCGTATGCCTTTTCCGAGGCATCAGAAAAAACATGAAGCTCAACAGAATTTCCCGGCGAATAATTAACCCATCTTGGAATACGAATAGTATTTACCTCATGATAAGAAGTTACAAATCTTTTCCATTCAACTTCCATCGAAATTGGAAGCATATCATCCCAATTTATATTATCAAGCCAAATTTTTTGCATGATAATTTTAGCAACCACAATTACAGGACCTAACCAACCAACAGGATCGAACAATTTCGCGATAGTCGATAAGACTTCCCTCTTAGTATACCCAGATTTTAATGAAATAGGAGTCACACTAAAATAAAACGAGTCCAACTGAGCGTTCCACTGAATTCCTAAAGTCTTTGAAGTACTCGATTCTATAAAGGTCAATAATTTAGCGTCAACTAAATGGTCCAAAGGTATATCTTTCAAAATACTCCGTTCGTTTGAAGTCCATTTTCTTAGCTGAAACTTAGCAGAGGCCAAAGCAGCGACGAGTTGATCACGAGCCATTAATGCAGTCGAAATGTCATGAGTCCCTGTCAAAACGTCGTCAACGTACATGCACTTTCGTAGAATATGTGCTGCGAGAGGGAACTCAGCCTCAGAATCGTCCGCGAGTTGTAATAACGTCCTAATGGCAAGGTATGGGGCGCAGTTAACGCCAAAAGTCACTGTCTGTAATTCATAGTCCCTTACAGTCTCCGTCGGAGAATCCCTAAACAAAATTCGTTGAAAAGGGGTATGCGACGGATCAACCCGAATCTGCCTATACATTTGAGTAATATCACAATTGAAGACGAATTTAAACAGACGCCATCTAAGAATAAGTAGAACTAAGTCTGCTTGTAAGGTAGGTCCTAAGTAAAGGCAATCGTTTAAAGTAATTCCATTAGAAGTTTTATTTGAAGCGTTGAAAACAACTCTCAATTTAGTTGTCTTACGTTCCAGTTTTACCACCGGATGATGAGGTAAATAACAAAAAGAGGTAGGAGATGAAAAATTTGGTAATACCGGTCTCATATGTCCTATGTCCAAATACTCCCTAACGACGTCATCGTACATCTCCTTAATTTCAGGTCTACGCAGTAAAGATGATTCGGTCCTAAGATATTGTCCCATAACACCAGGTCTTGAAGTCCCTAAAGAAAATTTTTCAGGAAATTCAGGCTTAAATGGGAGAGTCACTACATATCGACCATCAGATTCGCGACGAGTAGTCGCTTTATAATTTTCCTCACAAAATTTGTCAAATGGAGACAGAATTTTTCTTTTAGGAGTTTCCTCAAGTTCCCAGAATCTCAAAAGATTTTTGTTAAGGCAATCTTCCTCTGAAAATTCGACATTCGTAGAATATACCTGAACTTGAGGTTGTACAACTGGACCAGTAATAATCCAGCCAAAAATAGTGTTCTGAGCTAGTAAAGAGCCCAAAATATTGCGACGGATTTCTCCCAACAGAATTCTTGGATATAAATCCGCGCCAAGCAAAAGATCAACAGGTCGACTGTCATCAAAATTAATATCGGCCAAACGAAGGTTTGGCAAATTTTCCTTTAAATACGAGTGGACTGTAAATGATGGTAAATTACCCGAAATATTTGGCAAAACAAGTGCCAATGTTTCCAATACAAGGGATGAATCGAGGGTGGAGCCAATTTTTAATGAACAAAGTTTTCTAGACATTGCCGTAACTGCCTGATTAACTCCTGAAATTTGAGCATTCGTCGAATGCGTCGAAATTTTCAGGCGATTTTGCAAACGTTCATAAATGAACGATGCTTCAGAAGCAGGGTCAATAAGGGCCCGGGCTGGGTACGTAGTACCCTGATGAATAAGATTCACCATAGCCGTCCCTAAAAGTACAGTCCTACTTTGTGCTGTATGAAATACTTGACGATTTGTAGGAGCTGTGGCATGATTGGCATTCGAAGATGATGCGATTGCAGGTACGGAGTTTGAAACTCGAGAAACAGAAACCGAACTAACACCCGAATTCGACCGATTAGTATCCCTAGAAACTTCAGAAGATGGTAACTCACGGTGTAACATAGTATGATGTCTCTTGTTACAAATGGAGCAATTATACGAACTGCTACAATTTTTAGCTTCATGTGTCCTTGCAAGACAATTGACACAACAGTGAAACTTTTTTACCGTAGAAAATCGATCCGCAACAGATAAACTTTTGAATCGATGACAAGAACGTAAAAAGTGAACTTGATTCTTACAAAGAACACAAGAAGCACTTGAAGTTGAAGCAGCATTGGTATGATGCGCTTTGATTTTAGGTTCAGAAAGCCGTTTAGCAGATTCTGAACCCCTAAGATCACGTAAACAATCTAAAGTTTGAACTCTTTCTGTCAGAAAGAGGTCCAAATCCTTCCAGAGTGACAAAGCTGATTTGTCCTTTATACTCTGTTCCCACAGACTAACAGTTTGCGAAGGTAACCGTTGAATACAAAGAAATACAATAATAGGATCCCAGCTGTGCGTCGAAATATTATAAATTGACATAGCCGTAAGGCAACCGTTTATTCCGCGTTGTAAAGTTTTTAATCCCGACGAGGTTTCCTTATCAAGAAAGGAAAGGCTAAATAGCGATTTTAACTGGTTATTAACCAGCATACGCGGATTATCATATGCGTCCCTCAAGTTGCGCCACGCAACATCAAAACCTTGATTAGTGAGAGGGCATTTCGAAACAATTTCCCGAGCTTCGCCACTAGTTTTCCGAACTAGATGGCATAGCCGCTCAATATTGCTAAGTCGAGAGTTATTGATATAAACCGCTGTAAAAAGATCCCTAAAAGTGGGCCAAGAAATGTAATCGTCCTCAAAAACGTCGGTATCGCATGGTGGAAGCGTTAAATTATGACAAAAGTTGTCAGCTGAATTGAGGTTTACACTCGGAGACTGGGACTGCTCTTTCGGTGTCGCGTTGGATTTAAAATGATGTAATCGTTCATTAATCCTAGATAAACAATTAACGTACGCGTTAAAAGTGGCTTCATATTTCGATTCAGCCGCGTCAAAATCCGCCGGTTCCGCGTCATCCGAATTTTCTAAATATGATAAACAAGTACGATATGTCGATTTTACTTGTTCCCAAAGCAAGTCTAATTCTTTTCCACGAATTTCAAGATTAAATACCGAATGTAACTCCTCACGAATATCGTTGAATTTCGCCTCAAATTTAATGAGCGTATCCGAATCGCGAATAAAAATATCAAGTGCAGTTCCCGGCATTTTGGTTCGAATTTATTTTAAAATAAGTTAATTTAATTTAAATAACAATATAAAAATTCGTTAAAAAAAAATCCGAAAAAATAATAATATATTATAAACTAATAATATAAAACTATATTAAAAAATTTTATTTTCTTAATATGTGGTATTATTTTAACTAATTAGAAGCAAAACCAAAATTTGCAAAAAAAAAAAAAAAAAATTAATAAAAAACACACTGGATTTGTCGCGACTAAACCGGACAGTAGGGTGACTAACAACGTTATAGAAAAAACAAACCAACACAATGCGTGTGCGTATATATTAGTGTGAAGAGAAATAAACACACTCTTGAGCATAAACACAAAAAAAAAACCAACGCGTGAACGTATAGAGAAATAAAAACTATTCAGCTTAAGCAGCTTAAACACGAAAAAAACGTTCGCGTGAGCGTATATGTACAACACAAAGGAGAAAAACCGATTTAGTTATAATCTTTATTGTAATGTATATCTGTTTAAATGTAAATCTGTTTAAATTATTATTATTTGCACTAAACACTTTTTTTAAACTATCCCGACAGCTTTTTCTCTTTCCTTCGATTAAAACAAACACGATATGATTAATATTTATATTATTACTGCACTAATCACTTTTTTTAAAAATCCCGACGGCTTTTGCTTTTTCTTTCGATTAAAATATAAACGAATATATACGTAATGTAACGTAACGCGTAGGGTTGTAAAACGAAAAGTATGCAAAAAAAAAAAATTGTATTTCAATAACGATGAAACTTTTTTTTTCTTTTTAAATTAATTTTAATTATACACTTTTTAAAATTTCAAGTTTTTGTTTAGCTCACACATAAAAAAAACTGAACTATACGCACCTTTTTAATTTATTGTTTTCTGTTGTAGTTGAAGCTAAGGGTTGTTTTTGCAGGTTTTTTGCTGGTCTTGTCACGATGAAGGCTGTGAGAATGTTGAAGAGTTAAAAAATTAAATTAATTTTCCCAAACTTCTCCAGGATCCGGCTCGAAGGATCAAAATGTTTGCGTATGTAGCAAAAAAGATATAGAAATAAAACACAATTTAATTTTAGGTTTTATAAGGAGAGAATAAAATCTCTATTTTATTTTTATATGTATACAAGATGTATTACCTTTTTTAAAAATATGCACAAATGGTGTTTTGCGATATATGTAGTACGAATTGTACGAAGGTACCAAAACGATTGATTTTATAAGTTAAAAAATAAAGAGAGAAGGTGGCGAACAATATCTAAGTACCGTTAACGGTTTTACTATTTAAAATCTATGTAAACACTCCTTTCAACGATGTATAAAAAAAAGGAGTTTCATAGATTTTAACCCAGAATTAACCCAAAAATGGCTAATCGACTCAAAGCGGTAAAGTACAAAGAAAATATTAAATTGTACTTAAACAGTAAGAAACAAGCTGAAAGAAAGCTGAAGAAAAAGTGATAGCACAAACTTAAAAAGAAGAAAGAAAAGCACCGTGTTAGACAGCAAGTGTTGCGAAAAAAAAGGGAACACTAAGCCAGTCGATAGTGCAGAGCATACAACTGTAAACAAATGATGCGAAAATCAATGAAAGGATTTCAAGCACCGCTACCAAAAGCCTTGGATAAAAAATAGCTATTCTCACATCTTTATGCAAAAGGAGATTACCCTATCAGAAGCGGTTGACGAAAACACCACAAAGTCACCAACAAGCCAGAGGCTGGAAGAGTTAATTGAAAAAATGTTGTTGCAAGATGGAATTAGCGTGCAAGCTCCTGGGAGAAAGGATCAAAATGTTAATTTATTTAATTTAATTTAATACAATTTAATTTAATTTAGTTTTTAATTTTATAAATTAATGGTTAGTTAATATTGTTCAGGTTTATTTTCATTAAAAATAAAGTGACCCCTATGATATGGACTTAAATTGCCATAATATCCAAATTATTATATAGATCTCGGTCAAATTGGGGTTGTGCATATTTATTATATCCGTTTATCAGTAGTCCAAAAATAAACAACGTACGACAATACCAAGTCATAGCCCCCAAATAAAACTGATTCTTGATATTAACTTAAATCTATAAAAAGCAAAAATATTGGACCGATTTTTTGTCAAATGTGATTTGTATATGTTTTTGCCAAAAATAAGTGACCTTATCAAATATGGTCAGGCTCGGTCCATTTTTCGACCTAAAAATTGGAGTGAATGATCATCATTACTGTATTTGTCGCGTCCGTTATGTCGCGTCCGTATTTGTGCTATACTTAATTAACAAAAGCTAAGAAATAATTCGCGTATTTAATAAGTCTACCAACAATAATTGTCCTTTGACCTTCATTAACATGCGTATATAAGGAAAAAACTTTTCAAATATCGCCGAACTTTGTATATTTCTAAAGTCGTTTCAAAAGAAGTTCTGTTTTTGTCGCGTCTGTTTCATTTTATAATTGCCTATAACTTTGTAATAAATTGAATTCAATACTTTCCATATATTTAAATAATGTAGCACTTTGAAACACGAAAAACATATATCGACTCTGTGCGCATCTTTCTTGCTTTGAAAGCGAGCGAATGTCGCGTCCGTTATCTAGGAGACACCCATATGCACTAATTTGAATTTTTTCCTATTATTGTGTAAGTGTTTCTAATACCTTAAAAATAAAACACATACTGAGAAACTAGACAAATTAACCTTTCTGACGGTATATAACATACCTATAAAATTTCATACCTTCGATACTGTAATACTCACAATATGTTAACCTGATACTGTAATACTCACAATATGTTAACCTCAGAAAAAAATCACTTTCTATAGAAATGTTGATAATTATTTCTTTATTTATTTGTAATAATAATTAAATTAATATATAATAATAATAATAATAATAATAATAATAATAGTAATAATAATAATAATAATAATAATAATAATAATAATAATAATAATAATAATAATAATAATAATAATAATAATAATAATAATAATAATAATAATAATAATAATAATAATAATAATAATAATAATAATAATAATAATAATAATAATAATAATAATAATAATAATAATAATAATAATAATAATAATAATAATAATAATAATAATAATAATAATAATAATAATAATAATAATAATAATAATAATAATAATAATAATAATAATAATAATAATAATAATAATAATAATAATAATAATAATAATAATAATAATAATAATAATAATAATAATAATAATAATAATAATAATAATAATAATAATAATAATAATAATAATAATAATAATAATAATAATAATAATAATAATAATAATAATAATAATAATAATAATAATAATAATAATAATAATAATAATAATAATAATAATAATAATAATAATAATAATAATAATAATAATAATAATAATAATAATAATAATAATAATAATAATAATAATAATAATAATAATAATAATAATAATAATAATAATAATAATAATAATAATAATAATAATAATAATAATAATAATAATAATAATAATAATAATAATAATAATAATAATAATAATAATAATAATAATAATAATAATAATAATAATAATAATAATAATAATAATAATAATAATAATAATAATAATAATAATAATAATAATAATAATAATAATAATAATAATAATAATAATAATAATAATAATAATAATAATAATAATAATAATAATAATAATAATAATAATAATAATAATAATAATAATAATAATAATAATAATAATAATAATAATAATAATAATAATAATAATAATAATAATAATAATAATAATAATAATAATAATAATAATAATAATAATAATAATAATAATAATAATAATAATAATAATAATAATAATAATAATAATAATAATAATAATAATAATAATAATAATAATAATAATAATAATAATAATAATAATAATAATAATAATAATAATAATAATAATAATAATAATAATAATAATAATAATAATAATAATAATAATAATAATAATAATAATAATAATAATAATAATAATAATAATAATAATAATAATAATAATAATAATAATAATAATAAAAATAAATAGATACATAATTTAATAAAATTTAATCTTACTTAATTTATTGTAGCTGATGAAATATTTAAGTTTTGTCACTTTTTAAAAATCTAGTCTTTCATCCAGTCTTTCGCATTTATTTGCTGCGTTTTTAGCCAATACTAGGTTCAGCTGTTGACTTCGCTGCTGGTTTCTTTTTTGGCTCTGGAAAGAAATCGCAATAAGTAGAGGCAGGAAACTTTTTCATCTTGAGTCTTGTATCGACAAGCGGTATAGAAACATGGTATTGAGCGGTGCCATCGATTGTCAAGATGAGATCGGGTAAAATTATTTACATTGTAGTAAAATATGGGATTTCCTCTTGTGTATTCCAAAAAAGCATTTTGCCTATACTTGCCAACGAATGTAATATTCAAGTTTTTATTAAAAGTCCCCAGTATAAAATTAAAAAAAAATGCTTGAAAACACAACAGAAAAAATCTTTTTTTAGTTTCTGTTTTGTGTTTATTTTCGTAGCTGTGACTGTTATTGTTTCATGGCTTAAATTCTAGTGATTCTTCTGTATTCAGTACATCTATTGTACCACTGAAATTAGTTTGCAATGACAAAATAATTTGGCAAAATCCTCGTCCATCTTCCACTAGATTCTGTAGACCTTTAAAAATAGAATTTATAAAGGAATCAGCAACTACTGCAAAACTTGAAAAGGAACGGGTTGAAAACGAAATTGAACTTCTTTTGGATTCTGTAGTTTTATTAGGAGAAAAATCAATAAAAATAAATCACAAACTTATGTTAGTAATGATTGATAGAAAAGTTTGTAATGCTATTACGGATACAACGTCCACACAAAAGTGCTACATTTGTGGTTCAACAAGCAAGAATTTTAGTTCAGTTGATAGAGTGATTGGTAAAGAAGTAAATACAGAAACTTTACAGTTTGGTTTATCTATACTTCATGGATGGATACGATTTTTTGAATGTCTTCTTCACTTATCATATAAAATTCCAATCAAAAAATGGCAGGCTAGGTCTGATGATGATAAAAAAAATGCTTTCAGTAACAAAATTACGGATTCAAAAAGACTTTAGAGAGAAAACTGGGCTGATCGTGGACCAACCAAAGCCAGGTTTTGGAAACTCTAATGATGGCAACACTGCCAGACGGTTTTTTCAAAATACAGATGTTTCTGCTCAAATCACAAAAGTTGATGCAGAATTGATAGAAAGAATGCATGTGATTCTTATTGCTATATCTTGCGGGCACGAGATTCAGGTAAAAAAATTTAGAAAATATACTCAGAATACAGCCAGACATTTTGTTAAGCTCTATCCGTGGTATTATATGCCTCCAACTTTACATAAATTCCTTATTCACGGGCCAGAAATAGTAAGATACGCCTTGTTGCCAATAGGTTAACTATCTGAGGAAGCTCAAGAAGCTAGAAATAAAGATTTTAAAAATTACAGAGAACACTATTCTCGTAAATGCAGTCGGGAGAAGTCAAATGAAGATATATTCAATAGGTTACTTCTTAGTTCGGATCCTTTAATTACCACTAAAAGCAAAAATTATGCCAAAAAAATATATAATATACCACAGATGGCACTAGATTTATTAATTTTAATTAATGAATTAATTTCTGATGAAGAAGAGATTAATGAAGATATTGATGATGATAATTATGAAGATGCTGATTATATTTATGAAGGTGATGAAGATACGGAGGATCCTTGATTTTAATTGTATATATATATATATATATATATTTAAGTTTCTCTTAAATAAGAACAATATAAAATAAAAAATAAAGAATAACAATAAATGCATACAAAATTTTGAATTATATATGTAGCAATATATTCAATATTAATTGAATTAATTTTTTTAAAATTTTTTTTTAATTTTTCTGAAATGGTTGTTTGTTTTGTGGTTATAATTATTCATCAATAAAAACATAATATTATTTTATAATGTGAATTTTTTGAGTTAAATTTGTGGAATTGTGGAATTTGGAAAATAAAATCGGATTTTAAAATTCAATTTTTATAATATAAATACATATTAAATATTTATTCCTTTTTTATTTAAAAAAAAAAATTAATTTTTTTAAAAGCACATTAACTAAGTTCTAACTTGCAATTTCTTTTACTAATTTATCGCTTTTTATTCCAAAGTTACAGCGAAAATTGTAAGAAAAGATCATTTTTTCCAAAACACAAAAAAGCTCCTAACGGGTTAAAACAAATTTTTTTCCCTTTTTTTTAAATGGTGGTTTTTTTATGCATTAATGAATATCCATTAAAAATAATTAACAATATTTTGAAATTACGTCTTCCCTGAATTAATCCTCACTTTTCATGCTTTTCAACCCACTGTGCCATACTTTTGTGTTCCACTTTATGATCTTGTAGTATATAACTACTGTGAATATAGTTGCTTGGTCGTTATTGAAGTGGAATGCTTGTATGGCATCCTAAATAACATATTTATAGTTTTCACCGAAATCATAGAAAATAACGAATTCACCAAACTTCAAATGTATCTTCAAATCCTTGAAGAATGACCACTGCTCCTTGACTAAAAAGTCATACGTTCTCAAGTTTAGCAATCCTGTACACATTTCTTCCACGAATTCATCCACATTTAAAATTATTGTTTTCAATGTGCATCTGTCAGTCTGAGTCCAAGATTCAAGTTTGACCTCCTCTATATATTCGCGATCAAAACAGTTGATTAAGTTCTCTTTGCTTAATGTGGTTTCCGGGCAATTTTAACATTCACCTAAGTGGCAAAAAGTTGTTGCATTAGGACACATAGTCACATAGACACATAGGAAATCGCGATAATCGTGTAAATCTTCTGGCGAATCACTTAGTCAACAACTTAACCTAGTAATGCCAAGAAAAGATTGGCAAAATAGGACCAAATATAAGCGATAAAAAAGCTGGATTAAAGACTGGGTATTTAAAACTTTACAAAACTTAAATACTTTATCAGTTACAACAAATTAATTAAAAAATAATTATGTCATAGATGGATCTAATGTGATTAAGATTAAATTTTATTAAATTATTATTATTTTTTTATTTTTGTTATTATTATTATTATTATTTTTATTGCTATTTTATATTAGTTTAGTTATTATTACAAATAAATAAAAAAAAAATGTTTTCAGCATTTCTATGGAACAAAAGTGTTTTTTTCCTGAGGTTAACATATTGTGGGTATTACAGTATTGAGGATATGAAATGTTAGTTAGGTATGTTATATACCGTCGGAAAGGTTAACTCGTCTAGTTTCTCAGTATACTTGTTATTTTTAAGGTTTTAGAAACACTTACACAATAATAGGGAAAAATTCAAATTAGTGCATATGGTAAAAATTGAAAATCCGTTGTCTTGAGTTGCAAAACATTTTTTTATAGGAAAAAACCTAAGCTTTCTTTTGAGCAAAAAAATTTCATTTTTTGAATAAAAGTCAAAAAAATTTTTGATTTTGCAAAAAAAGTCTAAAAAAAAAAATTTTTTTTTTAAATTAAATTTTTTTTTTTTTAATTTTTTTTCCGAATGATTGAAGAAATAGCTATCTATCTATTTGGGACAAATTTTGCTAAGAACAATAGGTAAAAATTTACATGAATGAGAAAAAAAAACACTTGTTTGGTCAAAATGTAAAATTTTCTTGTTGAACAATTGTGCCTAAACTACTATCCAATAGGACTAACCTTGGTTCAAATTTCATTCCGATCGGAAGACATAGGTTTCAAAAGTTGGATCACTTGAAATGAAACGCCCCATACATATATATTTTGTTTTTTTTTTACTGGCAATAATCATTAGACTTGTTATTCTGGCTACACATTGACTACAGAGCGACAACACGTGAGCAGACACAAGCCATACACACACTAATGCATTTTATAACAAGTATTTAACATAACATATGCAAAAATATTGTAACAATTTCGTTTGTATGTCATTGAGACAAATTGTTTTTTTGTAGCCATTATGGTTTGTACTTGTTGTAAATGCCAGCAAATAAATGAATTATCGAAACGATATGTTGACTTCGGATGATAGAAAAACACATCGTATATAACTAGAGAAATTTTAAATAAGAAAGCAAAATATTATGAAATCAAATTTCTTTGTATATATAGTCTAATTTTGGCTCGCACCGTCCTAAAAAGTTGTTGTAATTTGTGTGCATAATTATGAAAGTGGTCTAACAAGGATAGACCACAGTGTTGTGTCCTTGGCCAAAAATGTTCAAAGCAATTGTCTTTAAATTAAACAAATAATTAGTTTTCAGATATCTCTCGAAGTTGTTGAGTTACAGCTCTTTGAACTTCAAATATTTTAAAATTATAATATTTTGCTTTGATATGTGTAAAATATGCATGTAGATCTAAGGGCTAAATAACACGAGTATGTCCATAACATAACCTTATCGGTAATGCAATTTTAATAACCATATGTTACTTGAATGACAATGTTGTTTTTAATAAGTTAAGTTCAAAATAAAAAACAAATTACATATATGACAGCCAGCAACTTTCGATCTCCGTAGATCCACTTAGTTTTGTTCTACGAAATATTGCTTTAAGTATATAAACGAAAATATAATTAGTAACTCATCAGCCTACGTCCGCCTTTCTTTAATTATTTTTTTAATGGGAGCTCAAATAAGAATTCGTGAGTTTCTTAATGAAAGGCTTAAATTTAAAAGTAAATACTCATCAACTGTATTTAATACATTAAAATGTTTTGCGGAAAATTATTATGGAAATCCAGATGCTAAAATATTTCAGCGGTTGTGTAACTTGTAAACTTACAAAATAAATTTTGTTTTTATTTAATATGACCCCAGTTCGAGCATAAAAAGCCTTGCTTATCAGAATGTTTTATGTAGAACAAAACGTAAAAGTATGGATTAGATGTCTGCCTCAAATTCAGCCGATCTACCTAAAAATAGCAGAAAAATATCTAAATCTGAGTGTTAGGATAGTATATCGGTAAAAGAAACTTTGGCCCTATATATCGATATTGGCCTATCGTATAGCACATTCACATGGACTGTTTTTCAACATATTATAACATTTTTAGAGAAAAGAGTTATTACTTGATGAAACGTGTATTACAGAAAGTTTTGCAAAAATCGATTACAAAATATTTTAAACAAAAACGCGTGGTAAAATCTTTTGAGTGTATTCTCCATATAATATATGAACCTCTAGTAAAAAAAGGGAAATTACCTCTCAAGCTGAAAAAAAATGTTACACAAAATAAAATCAAAATTCTAAATAGATTTTTAAAAGGAAATGGGTCTCATAATAGACAAAGTTTAAAGTGGCTATAGAACCACTAATGATCAGTTGCCACTAAAAATAAGAGGAATTGACATTAATTTGATTACACATTTTTTATTTTATTTTTAAAGTTATTTCATGTGGACTAGAAATATATATATATATATAAACTTTTAGCATATTGTTAAAAGATACAGCCAATTTATATTTTTATCATTACCCCTGTATCTGTGCACAAGAATTTAATACATTTTTTTATTATAATCATGAAAAATTCTGCGGAAAGGATAAGAATTAGCATAATTAGTCCTAAAATAGTCAAAATGAAGTGGCTTAAAATGTCTTGTGAATCTACAAGGTATCGTAAATTTAAATTCGATAAAAGAAACTCTGAGCCAACATCATCTTTAACAAGGCTAAATACAAAGGTAACACCAAGCATGGTCCTCCTACTATCAAGTGCTGGAAGTCTGATAAGCCTTAGTCTATTATTATATGATGGTAAGTCGTCATAATTCTATACTATTCCAATACTATTCCATTAATGCAATACTCGTCAGAAATTATCGCCCTTCTGTAAAATATCATATGTTTACATTTCTTAATAATCAGTTCTATCAAGTTCACATACACTATTTAACTAATAAATCAACCGCACGTGGAAGAGCAATATGACCACATACGTCATCTTCTTAACATCAGTCGGAGGATTATTTATGAATAGTAAAAACAATAACGGGCCCAAATGACTGCCTTGGGGAATGCTACACGTAACATTTACAATTTTAGATTCAATATTGCGAAACATGACTCTTTGAGATCTAAATGTAAGAAAGGGTTCAATCCACAAAATAATAGATTAATGTTTGCCATTGCGTCTTAGTTAGAGAAGTATAATATTATGATCCGCCTTATCAAAAGCTTAACTATAATCAAGAAAAATGGTAACTATCGATCTTGATTACAAAAAGACATAGTCGACCTTAGTTGATAAGAGAGATAATCAATAACAAGCTTCCCCATTAACTTAAAAATATCACTAAGCTTTGACTGTTGAAAATATACGTTATGGGCGCACTTAGAATTTGAGCACAATTTCTCAAAATATAAACTGAAGCACCGTCAGGATCAGGCTTGCATGAAAATTCGAAATATTTGTTATCGATGCAACTTTTATTAAATATGGGTAGTTAACGACGCACAGTGGCGCCTGTAGAACAAGTGAGGTTGCAAAATAGAAAATATTGAAAAAACCTATTTTACAAGAGCGAATTCAAATATGATACTCTTATTACAATCAGGTCTTGGTTCTGAAGATATAGTCCTCCAAAATTAACTGATTTTCAGTGTTCCAAAAACCAGACCACTTTTAACGGATCGTCATTCGTTTTGATTTTATTTATTGATCTATTTATTAAGAAAAGAATAATAAAAAAAATGTTAGTGTTTGCATAGTGTTTGTCCAGGTAAATCGATACTTACCAACTTTCCATTTTTTCAATATTTCTCAACTTTGATGGAGAATAAAAAAATATAAATTTTTATATTTGCTGTATTTTCAACAAAGTTCTGTGATTATTCCTTTACCTAAGGCAAAAATTTCCAGCTGCCCGTCCTTGCCCCATTTTTTGCTAGAGGTAAAATTTTTAAGAAAGGCATGGTTCCAGAAATGTTTTGCATGCATTATTGAGTAATTTATGACATATAACCGTGAAAACCCATTATTGTTATTGTTTTTCATTGTGTAATGCTTACCTGAAATCCTCTGTCAAATTCTGAAAAAATCGAATACAGGATGCGTTTTTCCAACAAGTTTGACTAAAAGTAGACTTCCCCAAGTACGGGTACGAAAACTCAAACGATGAAAACATTTCGAGAAGTTTTTTTTAAAATGATGAGGCTGTAACTCGAATCACTGGAATAAACAATCAAACCTTATGCGATTGGGAAAGATGTTGAATATTTTAAACTACAAAAAAAAAAAGTTTATTCTAAAAAATGTGGAGAATATGCTTCGAAAACTGCATCACTTTTAGCAGAATTATATCCACAGAAAAAGTTGACCCCGACAATTCAAAAAATTTTGCAGCATGACAAAGATATAATTGAATATCAGATTTTGCTAACTGGAGAGCTCACTGAGGAAGCACAGGTGTCCCTTAACAAATGTTATAAAAAATATAGATTGCTGAACACTTTCAAATCGTCAAGGGTGAGACAAAATGAAGACGTCTTCAACATGTTAGCAGCATCCTCTGACCCACTTATTTTATCACTGCGGCTTGTAAAATCATGAAAAGAGTTAGAAAATAATTAAAGCGCACAAATTATTTGTTTTTTAGATATAGTTTCCTTTACGGATTGTGAGCAATTTTATAAAATAATTAAAAATAATTTTTTTAAAAAAATTCTTTTTTTCTGTAATAATTTTAAATCGTAAAAGCCTTTAAAAAGAAACACAAATAATCTAACCCATAAAACAAAGTTTTTATTAAAACCATTTCTTTCCTTATGCATATGAGTTTTGAATATATCCGTGACTGTGTGTGACTATCTTGAAATTAATATTTGGCAACAACAAGGCTATGTACAAAGTTTCAGATCCATCGGATGAGGGGAAGTGGGGTTTTAATCTCTCCGTGGCTGTGCGTGACTATGTCACAGTTAATCTTGTATCACAGCAAGTCTATCGACCAAGTTCTAGATCGATCGGATAAGGGAAAATGGGTTTTAAATCACTCCGTGACTGTGCGTGACTATGCGTGACTGCGCGTGACTAAGTCAAAGTTAATCTTTTTTTACAGCAAGTTTGAGATCGATCGGATGAGGGAAAATGACATTTAGATCACACAGAGAGTATGAGTTAAAAGAAAGAGTTTAAAAATCAAAAATGTTAAAAAATATTTTATCTTACTTCCCATAAAATTGAGTTTTCCACAAATTTCAAGTTTGCTAACCCATAAGTAGGCACCTAAAAGGCGTAGAACCTTTTCCAAACACTCATTTCATACGCTGATCGAAAGTTATTATTTTTGCAACGAAAAAACTCAAAGGGCGCCACTGCACTCTGGTTTTTTCCCGTTTTTTTTTTTGGCATAAAGTCAATTTTTTTTTTTTGGTAAGTATTTTAAAATTTTGTTGATTTTTAATTTTTAACCACCCCAGTTAGATAAAAAAAAATATTTAACTTAAACATATGGAGCAACACTGTTCTGTTTGCGCGCTGTTAAAGTCAGCTGATTATGTACAACACGTTTTGTGTGAAACTGGCGTGAAAAATTTTGCAACTTTGATTGATTGTTCTGGCGAAAGTTTACACAAAAGTGAAAAGGATAAATATGGAAAACGATTGCCCAGGCATGTAAAACTATAGTTTACCAATGCTTGTATCGTTGTTATGTGTTTTTGTCCTATTGTACCGTGTTTTGTATATGTGTATTTTTAGAATGAATTTAACAAGTGTAGTTGTGTTTCGTGGATCAGTACTTTTGCATGGCAAAGCGTTGCAAAAAGTTGTAGGTGAGAAGTTATTAACCAAAGTGTGCAAATTAATAACAAAATAATCTTTTTTTGTCCGAATCCACACGTTTTCGAAAAAATCAAATTTTTCTAGTACAATAGTCGTCCTGAGCTGGTTGACATTTGGAGCAACAATAAACGCTCAATTATATAAAAAAAACACTTGCGAAGTGTAATTCAACTCTGGAAAGATTTAAGGAAAAGCACTCAAATTGGCTTGACAAAAGTATATTCATAGAAATCACTGGTCATTATGCGTTAGTTAATAAAGTGGGTCGCCCAAAATGTGATTACGAAAGCGCTGGTTCTCGCCTGAAAAGAAAATTAGCCACGAAGCTTTCAGAGGAGAATAACAACTTATCTCCCTTACTCATACATGCTGCCACAATTTCAGCTAAAAAATCAAATGAAAAAGATTTAGCTGTTGTTTTGAAAGCAGCTGGGAGTTATGAGAGTATTATTGAAATAAAAAAGAAGCTTTTTGCGGATGAGCCCAAACAAAAGTCAGCTGGCAGTGCGCTTGCATTTTTATTGGAAAATTGATTCACAAAAAGTCGGTATATAAATATACAACGAAATGCAAAAATTCACGGATGTGATATATACCCGGCATATCCGGGGGTACTTAATTCTAAATTAAAACTCAGGCCAAAAGGAATTGAATATTTTGAAAATAAGGTACATGTATCATTACAAAATCTTTTGGATCGTACGTCCTCCCGCATTATCGAAATGCAACACGAGGTCCTTGAAACACTTCCCAACGTGGTACATTGCAAGTTATTCTTCAGCTATGGATATGATGGTTCGTGCGGTCAGAGTTTGTACAAACAGCGTTTCCAGGTCCACGATAGTCCTTCAATTGACAGTTCACTGTTCGTTACTACAATTGTCCCATTGAAATTGATAAATGAGACGCAAAAATTATTTGGCTCAATAGGGCTCCGCAATCGTTAAATTTTGCCGGCCATTGAAGATTGAATTCATTAAGGAAACTACCGCCCCACTGTGGCTCAAATTTTGATTTCATTGGCCAAAAGTCAAATTTTTTTTTGTCATCGATTTTTAAAATTTTTACTCCTTTTTGTAGCTTATATATCCAGATTAAGGTAGCCAAAAAATTAGGTTTAACTATTGATAATTGTGGGCGTGGCATGCTGTCAAACTCAACTGTTTTTTTTAATTCAGCAAAAGGTGTTTTTTTTTTGTTTTTTATCAAAAATAAATGGTTACTACTCGCAAGCTATCATTGATATTGGCCTGCGGTCTTTTTTATAATGTTAGTAGGATTATAGTCTTTAGTTTTTGTAAGTAGTCACAGTTCTAACGTTTGATATTAGGGGCGTTATGAAATATTTATGAAACCACTATATTTTTCTCAAATTTAAACTTTAGTGGAATAGAACTTCTAAAGGAAGTAAGGGAACAAGAAACGTATACCACCCGGAGAAAGGCGAATGTATCCTGTTTAACCCTATATATACTTTTGCACCCCCCACGAGCCCCCGGTAGAACACTTTTTTCATTTTAATGAAATTACTCTAAAAAAATTACTCTAAAAAAAATTTTGTTTTTTTACTTTAGACTACGTAAAAGTAAAATAATTAAATAAAATACCTGCGAAAGGGTTTATTGGCTTTGTTTTGATCAGCAAAAAAATAAGTCATAAAATGATCACAATAGGTTCTACAGTAAACAAATGATCTCTTTCTTAATTTACCTGTTGTCAAATTTAAGGGTCAACCAAAGTCATAAACAATTTTATAAGTTTGTCAATAATCGCGGCACTAAACCACTAAAGATAAAAAACCACCCCATATTGGCGAGAAACTAATTAGTTTTACCTGATATTGAAGTCTGGATAACAAGTGCAGTTTTGTTCAATACTACCTGCTATGAAATTAAAGATCAATGTGTGAATAACATGTACCTAAAAATGTATAAAATGACGGATTCTATAAGGGATTACTCAATAATAAGTTAATACTTCAAGTGTACGGACGTATATTCGCAAGTGATAAAAAGTGATAAAAAAGTGATAACAGACGCAAATAAAAATATTGAGAAAAATATGGAGAACTTTAGTTATAAAGAACTGGCCGAAGAGTATTTTCGAAACAAAAACCAGGAAGATGTTCTTAGCTACGTTAAAATAAAATTAAACTTAAATTCGTCTAGTACCGAAATACAAGAGCAATTATCTAATTTCGTCAAAGTACTAAAAAAACGATTGAAAGAAGTTAACTACTGTAAACAAAAGTTTTATAATAAAAGTGCAAACTGGTTAGAAGGCCAACTTAATGTTGGTGGAGAAACAGCAAAGCTAGATAAGGCTGGAAGACCACGCAAATCATTGGACAACTGCAGCGATAGATCTAAGAGGCGGAAACTTAAAAATTTTAACGAGGAAATTGGTTCTACAAATATAAAAGAATCTTTTCTACATCAATGACGAGCACAAAACCAATTAACAAAAGTGGATATCATTGAAAAAACTTGTAATGCTAGTCCAGTGAGAACAAAGCGAATTCTTAAAAGTATACCAACTCCGAGCGATGCAAAACAGTTCACAAATGAGGAGGCATTAGCATTATTTCTGGATTTGAAATTAACAAAACACCAATATATTCAGCTCAGATTGCGTGCGATTGAAAAAGGCTCAAATATGTATCCAGCATATCATCACATAACAGCTGCTAAAATAGACTGTTTGCCATCAAAGGACACTATTACAATCACACCAATTTCGGCAGAAGTACAACTACAATCTTTACTTGATCACACAGCCAAACGCTTGCTACAATCAATAACAGGAACTGAGTTAAAGAAATATGGAAACACAAAGTTAATTCTATTTTGTAAATGGGGATGTGATGGTTCTTCGGGACAAAAACAATACAAACAAGTTGTATGTGAAAATATTTCGGACTCAGATATGTTCATGGTATCATTTGTACCATTGCGATTGAAAAAGATTTTGGAAGATTCGGAGCCTTCGAGTAGTACAACGCAAACAATGGATATTTGGAAAAATGAGACACCATCTTCTACGAAATACTGCAGGCCAATCAAATTTGAATTCAAAAAAGAAAGTCATGATGCCATTAACAAAGAAGTTAGTGATATCAAGGCCCAAATAGCAACACTACAGCCATTACAATTACAGTTAGATGGGCAGCAAATTGAAGTAAGCTACCAATTAGTGCTGACAATGATAGATGGAAAAGTAGGTCAGGCTTTGACTAACACGAAGGCTGCATCCAGCTGCATTATATGCCAAGCAACATCAAGCCAATTAAACCAAGTCCCGACAAAATCATTCGATAATACCGATGCCTTCGAATTTGGATTATCACCACTACATGCAAGAATACGACTTATGGAACACATACTAAAAATCAGTTATGATTTGGATTTCGGGCCTTCAGGATCAATAAGAAACAACGAAACCAACAAAGAGTTAAGAAGTTCAAAAAAGAAACATGTTCAAGATGAATATCGCAAATTTGGATTGATTATAGATCAGCCAAAACAAGGGTCAGGCAATACAAATGATGGCAATACCGCAAGAAGATTCTTTTCAGATCCAGAAACAGCATCTGAAATAACAGGAGTGGATTTAAACCTTATTTTCAGATTTAAAATAATCCTAGAAGAACTTGCGTGCAATGAAGAAATTGACTCTAGAAAATTTGGAGATTATGCTAAGGAAACTGCAAAAATATATACAACCAACTACCCATGGAGAAATATGTCTGCAACAGTCCACAAAATCCTTTATCATGGAGAAGATGTCATTAAATATCATTTGGTGCCACTTGGAGATCTATCAGAGGAGGCTCAGGAAAAAAGGAACAAGGATTACAGATTTTATAGACAGCACAATACTAGAAAAATGTCACGAAATTCCACAAATGAAGATCTATTTAATATATTATTGGCAACGTCAGATCCGTTCATCTCCAGTATTCGAAATCAATGGAAAGTGGAACATCGGGATTTAGATGAAGAAGCCAAAAAACTACTAAAGAACAGAAATAGCACAGAACAAAATATGGAATATTTGCAATCAATATTTGAGTCTAATGAATAATAATTATAATTGCCTTTCATTGTTATTTAAGTACGAAAAACATAGTATTAGTAAAAAATAATAATAAACAGAACCTACCATTGTTACAAATGCTATTTAAATCTATTGCAGTTTTTATTCTTAAAAGGTTTCCCACATATGAATGCAATGTTTTAATAGATAAGAAAGATTCAAAAAATAAGAACCCATATTTTCATATCAAAATTAAAAAAAAAATTAGAATCATTGCGCTAATGTTTAGCAGATTTATTTAGCTAGTGTAACAAATTAGGCAGCAAACACTAATAAATTTTTCTGTAGTAATAATAATATTCCTTGAGTGTAAGCAAATTGCAAATTTGATAGCAAACATTTTTAATTTTTTAGTAATACTAGTTAAATTTCTAGTGAATTTTACTATTTTGTTGCGTGTAAAAATTTTTTTGAGTGTAAAAATTTTTTTGAGTGTAAGCATTAAAAAAATTTCATTATTACAAAAAAATGTTTATAATAATTATTTAACTCCAAATATGACACTTTCTAATAAATAAAAATAAATAAAAAAAAACATATATCACGCTAAAAGTTAAAAAAAATCAAAAGTTAAACTTTGACCTAGAATTCCTTAAAAAGTACTCAATCAATTTAAATGAAATTCACACTGAGTCAAGATCAACTATCTATCTATCTATTAAAAAAAACAGTACTAAAATATTTTGATCGGTTCAAAAGTTACAGAATTTTGGCCAATGAAAAATGATTTTCAGCCACTGTGCGCCCTCATATTAGCTGAAAAGGAAAATTTGGATGCACAGATTTGCAACATGCAAATATATTTGTATAAATTTAAAGAAAAATATATATATGTCGAATATACTGGACACATGACACTAATAGATGGGAAAGTCTTAAACATATTGTCAGGAACCAACTCTTGTCAGTCTTGCCCTATCTGTGGAGCGAAGCCAAAACAATTGTTCGACATTAAAAATATAAACTCGAAGGTTTTCATGGCTAAGGCGCACGCTCTTCAATATGGAATCAGTCCTTTACACGCTTGGATCCTCTTTTTCGAGTTTGTTTTAAAAATCTCATATAGAATTAAACTTAAGAAGTGGCATGTCAAGGATTGCGATAAGCTTAAACTAAAAGCACGAAAAAGACTGTTACAATTAAAAATGATGAAAGACATGGGCCTAAATGTGGACAAGCCTCTTTCAAATGGCAGTGGAAACTCCAATGATGGCAACACAGCGAGAAGAGCATTTTCCAATGCAGCTTTACTGTCATCAATTCTTGATTTTGATTATGATATTCTACAAAGTTTTCATACCATTTTAACAACAATTAACTGCGAGTACGGTATAAACTCGGAAAAGTTTAAAGCATTCTGTGCTAAAGTTTTTGTGGTATAACAGAAAAAGTATCCTTGGTATCCCATGTCTCCCACTGTTCACAAAGTCTTAGTACATGGGCACCAAATAATAGATACTTGTTTAGTTCCTGTAGGTTGCCTTGGAGAGCATGCAACTGAATCCCGAAATAAATTGTAGAAGAGCGATAGAAGAGGCCACGCAAGAAAATGCAGTCGATTAGACAATATTACAGACGTTTATAATAGATCCATCGATAGTTCTGATCCATTCCTGTCCAGTACCTATTTAAAAGAACGATCAAATACAATCAAAAAACCATACCAGCAGAAGTTATATCCCTATTACAAGCACCACATTTAGAAATTCAATGCGAAAATGATGATCCAGATTCCACACAGAATTCGTCTGCCGAAGAGTATTAAGAACAGCATGGACTAGAGGTTATTGCTTCAGAAGATGAATATTTTGAACTAGAAGAAAATTTAGTATCTTCTATGGTAAGTAACATTACCATACTTATTTAAGATTTTGTAAACTGTATCTTTACTTTCAGAATGAAGGACTAATCACCAGACAATAATAGGAGATAAATACTGAAATTTAAATTTGTATTATTATTATTTTTTTTTTTTCGTCAAATATAATACAAAATTTAAAAATAATACTTTCAATGGAAAATGAAAAACCTAGTTGCATGTTGGCCAGATCGGTATAGTGCAGCTATATGAAATAGGTTCCCAAATCTAATGAAACCTGGTAGGTCATCTTAGGAACATAAAAAATTTACACAAATCAAATTTCATAGCTTTATAAACAAAAAAGTTTGGGTAAATTGGCCAGATCGGCTATATGGCAACTTTATAAAATAGTGCCCCAAATCATATGAAACTTGGTAGGTGATCTTAGGAACATAGAAAATTTACACAAATAAAATTTCACTTCAATAGCTTTATAAACAAAAAAGTTGGGGCAAATCGGCCAGATCGGCTATATGGCAGGTATATGAAATAGTGCCCCAAATCGTATGAAATTTGGTAGGTTATCTTGGGTGCATAAAAAATGTATACAAACCCAATTTCAATTCAATAGCTTAAAAATTCGAGTTTATGCCAAAATAAACAGAAAAAAAACCACTGTGCACTGTGCAAAACATTGTAGGCGGGCACACAAAGTCAAAGAACGACTTTGGGTTATTTGCAAAGTTTGATTATAAATTATTCCAATACCTCTTATAACAATTATTATGCAGTAAATTATACTCAGCGCGAGCGGTTAGCTATAGAATTTATATCAGCTATACCGATTGGAATGTTACCTGAAGAGGCTATTGTATCTTGACACAATCTTATTAGAAAAGCAAGATAAGAACATACTAGAAAATGTGACAGAGTAGAAATAAAAAATACCTATCAGTTTATTTGTTACTAGATGTAACCCGGTGTGCTTCGCTACACCCTCCCCCTCAGATGAGTAGTTACGGAGATAACCTCCTACAAACAAACACAGAAGCAAATATTACCTCTTTATTATGTTAGTATAGACTATTAGTATAGATTTTTCTATTTAAATGCTTGCTGATGCTGATATACAATGTTTTTTTTTCATTCGGTACAACAATTATCAGATTTTTGGGCGTTCCTGCCCTTTAGCAAAGTACATGTAGCTGCCCATAATAAGAAGATGGATTATTCATATCAGATCTGGCAACACTCAACTGTTGGCCTTGAACTTAGAATATCATTTGGCAATTTTTCTTTTGAGCGATTTTTGATTTTGCCCATTTTTTATTTTGAATATTTTTTTTTTTTGGGCAATTTTTATTTTTCGCGATTTTTGGGTTTGTTGATTTTTGATTTTGGCAATATATCTTCCACAACAAATCACATTGATAACTAATGAACTTGTCAAAAGACTGTCGCTTTCGCCCATTGTTGTGAACCCGCCAATTTTTTGTTCGACTACACATACTAAGATCTGATAGGCTCGTGCAAAGTGTCAAAGCTTGCTTTTTTAGCACACCAATTATATGATATCATATATTTACTTTGTGTGGGCGGTGCCATGCCCACTGCTCCGATCACGCCCATTTTTTGTCTAACTAATCAAATGAATAACTTATGGGCTCACACAAAGTCCCAAGACTCTCACTATTACAGTACTCCAGATATATGGCATTTTATATTTAATTTGTATGGCAGCTGCCACGCCTATTGGTCCGATACTGCCCATTTTTTGTCCGACTACTTACATTAATAATAGGTGACATCAGACAAATTTGGAAAGCTCTCTCTATCACAGTACTCTAGATATATAATATTGAACTATAACTTGTATGGGCGGTACCACGCCCACTTATCCAGTTCCGCCCACTTCCGGCGTAGCTACTAATATTAACAATAGGTGACCTCACACAAATTTGCAAAGCTCTCCCTATCATAGTACTCAATATATGTATATGATATTAAAAATTTACTTTGTGTGGTAGGTGCCACGCCCACCAAAAATATTTAAAAAATTATAGCCTATAGCACTTCCCATATCCGTAGTAAGACTCTATGAGAATTTCAGGAAGATCAGATGGGTAGTTACGGAGATAACCTCCTACAAACAAACACAGAAGCAAATATTACCTCTTTATTATGTTAGTATAGACTATTAGTATAGATTTTTCTATTTAAATGCTTGCTGATGCTGATATACAATGTTTTTTTTTTATTCGGTACAACAATTATCAGATTTTTGGGCGTTCCTGCCCTTTAGCAAAGTACATGTAGCTGCCCATAATAAGAAGATGGATTATTCATATCAGATCTGGCAACACTTAACTGTTGGCCTTGAACTTAGAATATCATTTGGCAATTTTTCTTTTGAACGATTTTTGATTTTGCCCATTTTTTATTTTGAATATTTTTTTTTGGGCAATTTTTATTTTTCGCGATTTTTGGGTTTGTTGATTTTTATTTTTTTTTGGCAATATATCTTCCACAACAAATCACATTGATAACTAATGAACTTGTCAAAAGACTGTCGCTTTCGCCCATTGTTGTGAACCCGCCAATTTTTTGTTCGACTACACATACTAAGATCTGATAGGCTCGTGCAAAGTGTCAGAGCTTGCTTTTTTAGCACACCAATTATATGATATTATATATTTACTTTGTGTGGGCGGTGCCATGCCCACTGCTCCGATCACGCCCATTTTTTGTCTAACTAATCAAATGAATAACTTATGGGCTCACACAAAGTCCCAAGACTCTCACTATTACAGTACCCCAGATATATGGCATTTTATATTTAATTTGTATGGCAGGTGCCACGCCTATTGGTCCGATACTGCCCATTTTTTTTCCGACTACTTACACTAATAATAGGTGACATCAAACAAATTTGGAAAGCTCTCTCTATCACAGTACTCGAGATATATAATATTGAACTATTACTTGTATGGGCGGTACCACGCCCACTTATCCGGTCCCGCCCACTTCCGGCGTAGCTACTAATATTAACAATAGGTGACCTCACTCAAATTTGCAAAGCTCTCCCTATCATAGTACTCAATATACTTATGTATATGATATTAAAAATTTACTTTGTGTGGTAGGTGCCACGCCCACCAAAAATATTTAAAAAATTATAGCCTATAGCACTTCCCATATCCGTAGTAAGACTCTATGAGAATTTCAGGAAGATCAGATGTGTAGTTACGGAGATTACCTCCTACAAACAAACAAACAAACAAACACACATTACCTCTTTATTATATTAGTATAGATTACTTTCAGAGCCAACAATAAGCGTATACAGCAAAAAAAAATAACTCAACTCTGCAAAAAGGCTAGAGAAAGTTTGGAAAATAGTGCCGATATAGTTTCTTAAAACCTGGATGATTCATATCTTATTACAATTGTAAAATTTTTAAAAAAATAAATATATTGGAAAAAGTTTTTTAATTTTAGACAATAGGTAAGTACATATAAATAGGTTTATTATTTATTTTAAAACACATAATTTTAAAATGAATTAAAATTTTTCACTTTTAATTAAAGTTCTATTTACTCTAACTTAATATTTAATCTTTAGTTTAAACGTAACTATGATTATCTAAAGGATTCTGTTTAATTTCTTTCAATTCTACACAAAATCAAAAATTCCAACAAACATTTCCCTAATTTCTCAACCAAGCAAGCAATTTGGTTTGGTTATTCTCATTGAAATAGTAGTATTCATCTCCTGCATACCATAATTAGGTTGTATATTTACTGGTCTTAATTCAACTTTAACCTCAAACTTAACCAGAAACCAAAACTCTACTTTACTCTTAACAAACTATCTAGATTGATTTAACGGTGAACAAAAACTTCCACTAAATAACAAATGTTATGCTAATCAACCAAAATGCCTAAACTCTTAGCAAAACCAAAAATATAGCAAAAGAAAAACCTTAAATCAACTCCACTTAAATCGTGGAATGTAAATCCAGTAAAACCATACAGAATTGGCGATTCAAAATGATTTGCACAAAGTTGTTAAAATATTCAGCAGCAGCAGCAGCAGCTTAGTGTGGTTAACATTTTTTCTTTGCGTTTATTGTGTTTGTTTGTGTAAATGCCAGAATCGAACAGTTTTCCGTTTATTTTAGAATGTGTTGGCTTTAAAGGTTTTGCTATTTTTCTGCATATTTAGTTTCGTTGGCATATGCCTTAACAACTACAGTTTTTTTTTTTTTTTTTTTGAACACAAGTGAAAAATCAAAACAAAATTTGTGTGCAAATTTCTGATTTAAAGAAATCACAACAAAAGCTATGAAATTAAGCATAAAAACATTGTCTTAATCTATAAATTTTAGCTTGAACATTTTTAATTTGATGACCCCATTATACTCTACCGAGATAGACCCTAATCCGCTTACCTGTATATGATAAGACGATGATCAAACTTTAGAACAAATCTTTGTACGTAGGATAAAATTAACAACAAAACTAAATTCGGTTTAAGGAGACTATATCCTGTACTATGAGTTTTGGAAAAAGTCTAAAAATAGTCAAATAACAAACCAACTACCCAGAAAAAGAAAAAAATATGTCATTATAAGAAGGAATTTATCATTGCTCTTATTGGAAGAACATTTTGCAATGTGGTTTTCAACAATTTCTAAGCATGTCAATATTAAGTTGATATGGAAAAAATAAAATTTAAAATAAATTTTTGATATAAAGCTCTAAAAAACTATCAAGTTAAAGTGATGTTAAAAACTACAGTCTCATATAGAAGTATTGTTAAATTACACTGTGGAACAAATTCAGGTTAGCAAAAGTTGGGTCGATTCTGAGAGTGAGGGGTGAAAATAGAGGCTAAATTAGAAGACCCGTATCGCGGCGTTTGTTTATGTTAGTTCGAATTTTTTTTTAATCGACCTTCGAACTTTGCAGTCAAATGCCGATTTTCAGCATATTGTTTATATGGTTTTTTGGCTATAACTCGTCGCCTAATTGATATTTTTTCAATCTGTAAAAGCTAAATTATTGCTAGAAGCCTGTGCAACAATTAAAATTGACTTAGAAAATTTTTGTGGTGCTTATGAAGCAAAATGTTGGAAAAATTATTTTTTTTTCATGCTCTTTTAAAATATTTTCCACAAAACTAAGTTTTTTTTTTTTGCATTCTGTTTGATCTATAATATGCTTCTCAGTTTCTTCAATAAATTTCATTTGGAAAGAAAATGGTCTTAGTCGATAATTTGCGTTAAAAATCCCAAAATCATTAAATAAATAGCGATTTTTTTTATTTCGTACAAGCGAACTAATTTCAAAAATGAAGATTCAGTTAACCCCTTGTCGACCGACTGTACTTTAAAGTACCTTTACAATTATCAGCTCATAAAATCTTTAAAAATATTATTTGTATACTTTTTGGCCGTAGGTACGCAAGAGTACACTATAGTTTATCTAATAAGATTCTTTTTTCGACTATTGGCAACCCCGTCTTCCCAGAATAACGGTAATTCGAAATGTGTTTTAGCTGTACGCATAAGATTTGGTGTCATTTATTTCGATTTAAAAAAAATTTTAATATTTTAGTTATTTCATCCATAAAAGTGTGTTATTATACAAGAATAATCAATTTAGTACACGTACAAATATTTCTACATTGGATATTTGTATTATTTGGTGTTTTTTTTTTTGGAAATATATGCAGTGGACCGGTAAGTACCGTTGGGCTGTCAGTGTTCGTTGTTTACAATTAATAGCGCTATGGCTGTAATCCGCAATAAACGTCTTGATACCGATATAATTTTGGAAATTCTGGAATCAATTCCTATTGATAATGCCGAGAACACCGATATTGAAAGCGATGACGAATGTGATGACCAAATTGAGCCTGGTAGTGACGACATAGTAAACCAGTATTTGCGGGAATTGCTAATCGAAAATGATTTGACCAACGATCTTGAGGAAATTGAGATAATACAGGGAGAAAATAATCCTGATGCGAATGAAAGCCATGGTGAGGCTGACACTGAGAAAATAGTTCATATAGTGCCAAGCAGAAATCGTCGAATTATTGATGTTGAGCCTAATCGCCACTGGAAATTGAGAGACCATGAGACATGTATTCCACGGAATACTTTCTTTCATTTATTGCCGACATAACAGAAAATATTATATTCCAAAACCAACTTATACGCCACCCAGAGGCACAAAAATTTAAATTTCAAAAAAGTGAGTTTTATGCTTTTATCGGCATAAACTTTTTTATTGGATATCATAAACTTCCAAGTTGGAAAGATTACTGGATCACGAGCGAGGATTTCTATTTGCCTATAATTAGGAAAACTATGAGTCGCAATAGATTTGGTGAGATATTGAGCAACCTTCATGTGAATGACAACTCCAAGATTCCGATAGACAGCAATGATCGCCTCTTCAAACTTCGGCCTATGATCGATGGGTTGAATAACAAGTTTCAGCAACTTTACCATGGCACTCGACAGCTTTCCGTAGACGAATCGATGATATTGTTTAAGGGACGGAATGTCATGAAGCAGTATTGTCCAAAGAAGCCAATAAAAAGAGGCTATAAAGTTTGGTGTTTGGCTGGCCAGAATGGCTACACAAAAAAGTTTTCAATATATCAAGGTAAAGATGAAGCTTTAGAGGAAAAATTCGCCGGTTTTGGTCTTGGAGAAAGAGTGGTTTTGTCAATGACTGAAAACGAGTGGGAAAATAAATAAAATGATTTATTTTGATAACTATTTTATATCAGTTCGGCTTCTTGAAAAATTTAAAACAGAACGAACTTTAACATGCGGCAGTATTCGCTCTCATAGAAAAGGAAACCCTACAAATTTGAACATCGATAAGAAAATGAAAAGAGGAGATTTGGACATGAGGGTTTCATGCAGTGAAATAAGTTTCTACAAGTGGATGGACAACAAAGCAATTTTTTTGGCATCTAATTTTCATTGAAGTGAGGCTACAACCGTTGGCAGGAGAGACCGCAAAGCCATTTTGAAGGATGTAACTTGCCCAACAGTTGTGAAAGACTATAACTCATTTATGGGTGGAGTCGATCATGCTGATCAATTGCGAAGTGCCTAAGGTCTTGATCGAAAATCTAAAAAGTGGTGGTACCGAATTTTCTGGGGTCTATTGGAGATAGCATTTAACAACTCGTATGTGGTGTATTGCCAATCATCAGAAAAAATAACGCTTCTGGAATTTAGACGATCTGTTGCTATGGGATTGATGACCCAGAAAAATCCAACTTCAAGTCGAAAAAGTTTGAAATCAGCATCAAAAGAGGATCTGTCAGTTCCAGCCTCTAAGAGACGCCGAGAAAAAGCAGAATCAGTTTTTAAAGATGTTCGATTAGGGAATCTCGGTTTACACTGGCCAACTTTTGTCGAAACACGAGGAAGATGTGAACTATGCAGCATAAACAAAATTCAATCAAAACCATATTCTAAATGCGGTCATTGTGGAGTTTACTTATGTTGTAATGGTAAAAAAAATTGTTTTTCGAAATACCATGGAATCAATTAATTATTAATTGTTTTATTATTAATTTATTAAAAGTTAAAATGAATTATAAAAATAAAATTTTTCTTTCTTACTTTTAATGTTTTTTTTCTTACTTTTCGACTCACCCTGACCCAATGGTACCTAGGAGTACCAATAGTCTTGCTGATCCTTGCAGATCCTTGAAAAATTTGAAACTTTGTATTTACCGTTAAAAAGCCATAATAATTCAAATTTCGTGAAAAAATATAAATTTTTCAACGCTTCCAAGTCTTGGTCCACAAGGGGTTAAGACTCGAAACTCAGCCGAAGCTGATGTCTTTTAATTTTAGCTCGGTTGTAATGGTGCGGCGTTGGTGGAAGATCCGCTTCCGTTTCCCTGAGCCTTTGCTGGTCGCACGTGCTGGCGTAGGGGCCTAGCTCGCCGGATGGGTGGGGTCTTGCTCAGGCCCAGGGAAACCGCACTACTGATTTTCACGTGCGACTTAAAAAAACACGGTCACTAAAACGGACGCTAAAAGGATGGACGGCCATACTTACCTTGGGATTGGGGACTAGGTGTTCTGCCCCTTTTGCCCTCCCAACCATGTTACCTCGACTCCATCTTACTTGGAGGTAACCCACTGCAATGAAAAGATTAGGTTTGGTTATATAACAAAATTTGTTTAAACAACTTGTGTTGTTTTATATTTTTATATTATTTTTCAATTATTTATTTTTTTTTTTTGAAACCAGTAAACCAGTATTTAAGTTCTTAAATATAATTTGATTTTAGTTTCTTTAAAAAGGTTCTTCCACACTTCTTTAGTTCTTAAACATTAATAATTTTTTCTAAACATTCTGTTCTTGTCTTAACATTATTGTCTTTTTTTTTTTTTTTAATTAACTTAAAATTTTTTTGCTCAGAACGCTTTCTTTAGCACAAATAGCAATATTCATTAACACAGAATTTTATTTATTCACATGTCTATCAAATCTAAAGTTTTTTTTTTTTCTTAAAGTTTATTTTAATTTTTATTTGTTTTTATTTCTTAAATTTTTCACTACTTTTAATTTCACTTAACTATTTCTTAAATTTAATTTGACATTTCATTAGTCTTTTCTTATTTCTTTTCTTAAATATTTAATTTTCTTAATTTTTTAATTTTATATTTCTTTAAACTTTCTTAATGTCTTAACTTTACCACTTATTATAGAACTTAATGTTAATTTAGTTATAAGGTTTTTCCTCAACCTTCTTATTCAAAAATCAAAATTCAACTCCTCGATTTAATTTTGAATGTCTTGTTAATCAAGCTAAACTTCTTTCCTTCATTCATTATCTCTAGATAAAAAACCTGTTTATTAATAAAAACAAAGTCACCACCAATTCAATGAGAACATTCATATGCATTCATAATAGTCTCTGGTATTTATAACACTCACACTCATATATGACTATGAGAGCAAGTGAGATCAATACAAGAAAATACTTGGTTTGACCAGCATGATTGCATATGAATGTGTTCATGATTTCATACAACCAATGAAGAGAAAAAAACATAAATCAGTTTGCCAAAAAAATACCATATAAGGTGTTGTTTATAGGTACATACTTGAACTTGAAAATAATTCCAAGATCAAGGTTATTATTTTTTTCTTTCTTATTCTGCTTGTAACAGAAATTCTTTTGTTACAGTGCAGAGCAAAAAAAGATCACCGTCACACGGTCATAACAAAATTCGCTATTAATTTTTTTGGAACTTATTTCATTTTGTGAGTGATTTAAGTTAAGTGCATCGGTTTCATAAAAATAACAAAAAAAAAAAAATGTATAATATATATTGTATTAAAAATGTAAAATGGACTATTTTTGTAATGTTTGCGGACGTTTCATAGCAAGCGATGAAAAATGTGGCAATGCGAGTGATTTGTTTTTGGAAGCCTATAAACAATATTTCTCGCAAGAGTTTATCACTGACGTAAACTATGCCCCTAAAAAAGTTTGCTTTAATTGCTATTCAACCCTTATGCAATGGAAAAGTGAAAAGAAGAAGGTCGCAAAAAGACCAGCAGTATTCAATCGCTTAAAAGACGTTTTCCCAAGACTAAGTAACGCCAAAATTCATGAAGCGGTTTGTTAATGGTCCCGACATACGGAAACTAATGAGTCGTCAAGCTTTTGACCAAGTTCTGACAGACCGAGAATTAAATGCATGGCTCGCATTGAAAGCAGTCATTAAAGGACTTTTGGGTAAAGAATGCAAAGACAACTACAGCCAATCTGTTGCAAACATGTTGGTAGCTTTCAATGAAATTGGGGTTAATATGTCGTACAAAATTCATCTCTTGCATCAGTATCTTGATCAACTCGCTCAACAGTTGCCAACTGAATCTGATGAGCAAGGCGAAAGTTAACACCACACTACACTTCCATTTGAAATAAGGTAACTATAAAGTGTGCATATTTTGAATTCCTAGATTTTTCTAATATCTTTGTCAGAGTGCACAATTTAAACATGTTAACGATTGAAAACTATTTTCGTTTCAGGTACAGAGGAAAGAAATCTCCGGATGCAATACTCGCTGAAATTTGTTGGTGGTACAAAAACACCTTTGAAGAAGAGGAAGACGCGGAAAAAGAGGAAGAAGGGGAAAACAAAGATTAAATTCCAAAATCAGATAGACGAAATTATCGACCTTTCTGATGATGATGACGATGACCAAGATATTAGAGAGAGCAGTGATGTTGATCCACAGCCGCCTGCTAAACGGCAACCAAATCATTAATTTAATTTATTTAATTTTTTTACTTAAAACTTTTCATAACTAACATTTCCATAGTTTCCATATTTTTATAATTTCTTTTTCAATGTTTCTTCAAAATCCACACGGAACAGAATTGGTACATAAAAAATGAGAAGTAAATTAATATTAAGCTGGAAAACGCAAGTTTTATATCATGATTGTTTTCTTTTTAAATGAAATTTATTGAAGAAACTGAGAAGCAAATTATAGATCAAACAGAAAACAAAAAAGATTTAGTTTTGCGGAAAACATTTTCAAAAAGGATGAAAAAAAAAAATGATTTTTCCAACATTTTGCTTCATAAGCACCACAAAAATTTTTTTAAAAATTTTTATTGTTGCACAGGTCTCTAGCAATAATTTGGCTTTTACAGATTGAAAAAATATCAATTAGTCGACGAGTTATAGCCCAAAACCCATATAAACAATATGCAGAAAATCGACATATGACTGCAAAGTTCGAAGGTCGATTAAAAGAAAATTCGAACTAACATAAACAAACGCCACGATACGGGTCTTCTAATTTAGCCTCTATTTTCACCCCTCACTCTCAGAATCGACCTAACTTTTGCTAAGCTGAATTTGTTCCACAGTGTTATGCAACAAAAAACAAATAAAATTCGATACTTATCACTTAAAAACTGATAGAGCTTTTAGAGTTGTTGTAAAAAATTTACGCCACTCAACACCAGTAGATGATATTGAAGGGGCTTTAGAATTAGATGGTCACAAAGTAAGAAATATAGTGAACGTTCGTAGCATAATCTCAAAAGATCCACTACCCTTGAACAAATTTTCTCTTGCTAATTGTTGGTATTATTTTGGCCATTCATTACTATTTATTCTTGTTGAATTTTGAGAGTCATGGCTTTTCTGTGGGTTCCAAACCACTCTGCCATGAGTTCTGGTGTCTTTCAGTACATCAAAAATAAAATTTCGTTCTTCACATTATAATGCATTTCCGGTTAAATCTCTTTATCGAAATATACATACCAGTGCCCCTAAAATGATTTATGGTACATTGACTAACAAATTGGCACTGCTAACCAAGCTTACACTTTTTTTAAACTTTATTCATCTTCATTAAAAACTAATATTTTTACACGTAGTTGCTCCAACAGTTTTTACAATTCATTCCGAATTTTAAAATTGAAAAAAAGAATCCCATAACTCGAACTAAGCAATAACTCTTGAAAATTGGAATACATGTTCACAAGATAGCAGCAAATGTTAAGATGTATGATCTTTTTGATTTTTTTATGTGGTATTTTGTTTTACAGATTATTTTATTTAAACAATATGTGAAATATTTTAGAAGATTATTATATAAGATCAATTCGGCCTACTGTTCATGATTTATACATTTCTAAACGCGCAATATTTCCTGAACCATATGGACAACACAAAGTAAACTAAATTTCAATGATTAAAATAGGAATGCTAACCAGTAGTTAACATATTTCAATTTGATCCTAAAAAAAAATTCTGTCATTATATTCTGCGCCATACGTTTCTTTGGGCATAGCTAAAAACCAATAGCTGTAAAATAGATATTTAATTAGCTCAATCAGTTCCCTATGTGCCACTTAATTACAATAGTTTTCCATAAAATTTTCACTGGAAGAAATATCTAAATTGTTCTAAAGATCTTGCCTAAAATACGTAAAATCTATTTCACTTATTTATTAATTAATTACGAGCATTTAAAATTACGTGGTTTTATTATACTCATACTACTATTTGGCTTGGGTATAATGACTTTTTGCTGATGTTTGTAACTTCCAAAAATATTTAACCAAGACTTACTCTCTATTATACCGATCGACTCAGAATCACTTTCAGAGTCGATTTAGGGATGTCCGTCAGCCCATCTATCCGTCCGTTCGTCTGCGTGTCCGTGAAAACCTTTTAATCAAATTACAGGTCGCAAATATCAATATATTTTGATGAAATTTGGTACATAAGCTTTTATCGGTGTAGGACGAACGCTATTGAAATTGCTCCAATTCGGTCCATGTTCAGACCTAGTTCCCATACAAATGTCTTCTATGAAATCGGCACAAATTTTCATATTATCAGTCAAATTGGGTTTGTGTGTATATATTACACCCATTAATCAGTACTCCAAAAATAATTGCTATATAGGACAATTCATATGCACCATATAGAGCTGCTTCCTGATCTTCACTTAAATCTATCAAAAAACAAAAATATTGCACTGATTCGTCTTAAATTTTGTTTGTATATATTTTTGCAAAATACAACAGACTTTACCAAACATTGTCAGGATCGGTACATTTTTGACCTAGTCCCCATATAAATATTGCACCCGATATGAAGTTTTTCATATCTGTAGACAAAAAATTAATAAAAAATTTTCATATGCTCACTTTCTATATCCAGTTAGTTGGGCCTGAGAGATAGGGTGTCTAAACGCATGGTATAGGGTATCGTATAGTCGGTCGAGGCCGACTATAATTTTCTTACTTATTTTTTTTTTTTTTTTATTTCTTACAAACGTTGATATTTGTAACTCATAATTAAATTAAAATTTTTTCCACAATTATGAGACTCCTTGCTTTCGGTTAAACGTTTGTTCATAACCTAAGGGCATTAGCATTCTGTATACTATTCCAACATAAGAAATTTACTTGTACAATAGGAAAAAATACAATAAAAAATATGTTATAATTGAAATAAATTCTACACTATAATTTGCTTAATGAGCAGTTGAAGATTTATAATTTGCAATGTGTTGAAGTTGGGGTTATTGTGAGTGTGTCTGTGCCTGAGGGTGTGCTTGTGCCATAATAATTAAATGTGTGCTGATGGATTTTGTTTATTGGAGACTTAAGCATTTGGTCAATGTTATGCTTACATGATACAATTTAAGATTATATTATTTTATTAATTGCTATTTAATTGTTGTGCTTATTCAAAATTCATATAAATAATTGTATTTTCTGTTTAATAATACTTTACTGAAAGGGTTCACAATACCGCACAAGTATTGGAAAATTGATAATATATATATATATTTTAACTTTATTGAACAACATAAAAAGTTAAGTAATTCATTGCATATAAAGGGTCCGCCATCCAACTTTTTTTTTTCAGCTAGTGCTTATTTCGTGGATGGTAACACTTAGCTCATGTCTGATTTGACAGATAATTAGTTTTATCCCTCCGCTGAACGAATATGGTTGTGTATATGCTTGAGCAACGCTGGGAAATATTGCGACATTACTTTGAAAATAATAGTAATGGTGCAGAATGTGTGCGAAAATCGCGTACGGATTTTGGAAGAAGAGAAGCACCGTCAGCTCCGTATGTTCGTTATCTTGTGAAAAAAGTGAAAGAAACTGGCATCCTCATCGATAAACCAAAGCGTGAAAAGCTGCTGTGGCAGAAAGTGTGCGTGAAGCGCCATCAACATCAATTCACCGTCGCACAGTGGCTGAAAATCATTTTTCATTGGCCAAAATTCTGTAACTTTTGAACCGATCAAAATATTTTAGTACTGTTTTTTTTAATAGATAGATAGATAGTTGATCTTGACTCAGTGTGAATTTCATTTAAATTGATTGAGTACTTTTTAAGGAATTCTAGGTCAAAGTTTAACTTTTGATTTTTTTTAACTTTTAGCGTGATATATGTTTTTTTTTATTTATTTTTATTTATTAGAAAGTGTCATATTTGGAGTTAAATAATTATTATAAACATTTTTTGTAATAATGAAATTTTTTTAATGCTTACACTCAAAAAAATTTTTACACTCAAAAAAATTTTTACACGCAACAAAATAGTAAAATTCACTAGAAATTTAACTAGTATTACTAAAAAATTAAAAATGTTTGCTATCAAATTTGCAATTTGCTTACACTCAAGGAATATTATTATTACTACAGAAAAATTTATTAGTGTTTGCTGCCTAATTTGTTACACTAGCTAAATAAATCTGCTAAACATTAGCGCAATGATTCTAATTTTTTTTTTAATTTTGATATGAAAATATGGGTTCTTATTTTTTGAATCTTTCTTATCTATTAAAACATTGCATTCATATGTGGGAAACCTTTTAAGAATAAAAACTGCAATAGATTTAAATAGCATTTGTAACAATGGTAGGTTCTGTTTATTATTATTTTTTACTAATACTATGTTTTTCGTACTTAAATAACAATGAAAGGCAATTATAATTATTATTCATTAGACTCAAATATTGATTGCAAATATTCCATATTTTGTTCTGTGCTATTTCTGTTCTTTAGTAGTTTTTTGGCTTCTTCATCTAAATCCCGATGTTCCACTTTCCATTGATTTCGAATACTGGAGATGAACGGATCTGACGTTGCCAATAATATATTAAATAGATCTTCATTTGTGGAATTTCGTGACATTTTTCTAGTATTGTGCTGTCTATAAAATCTGTAATCCTTGTTCCTTTTTTCCTGAGCCTCCTCTGATAGATCTCCAAGTGGCACCAAATGATATTTAATTACATCTTCTCCATGATAAAGGATTTTGTGGACTGTTGCAGACATATTTCTCCATGGGTAGTTGGTTGTATATATTTTTGCAGTTTCCTTAGCATAATCTCCAAATTTTCTAGAGTCAATTTCTTCATTGCACGCAAGTACTTCTGGGATTATTTTAAATCTGAAAATAAGGTTTAAATCCACTCCTGTTATTTCAGATGCTGTTTCTGGATCTGAAAAGAATCTTCTTGCGGTATTGCCATCATTTGTATTGCCTGACCCTTGTTTTGGCTGATCTATAATCAATCCAAATTTGCGATATTCATCTTGAACATGTTTCTTTTTTGAACTTCTTAACTCTTTGTTGGTTTCGTTGTTTCTTATTGATCCTGAAGGCCCGAAATCCAAATCATAACTGATTTTTAGTATGTGTTCCATAAGTCGTATTCTTGCATGTAGTGGTGATAATCCAAATTCGAAGGCATCGGTATTATCGAATGATTTTGTCGGGACTTGGTTTAATTGGCTTGATGTTGCTTGGCATATAATGCAGCTGGATGCAGCCTTCGTGTTAGTCAAAGCCTGACCTACTTTTCCATCTATCATTGTCAGCACTAATTGGTAGCTTACTTCAATTTGCTGCCCATCTAACTGTAATTGTAATGGCTGTAGTGTTGCTATTTGGGCCTTGATATCACTAACTTCTTTGTTAATGGCATCATGACTTTCTTTTTTGAATTCAAATTTGATTGGCCTGCAGTATTTCGTAGAAGATGGTGTCTCATTTTTCCAAATATCCATTGTTTGCGTTGTACTACTCGAAGGCTCCGAATCTTCCAAAATCTTTTTCAATCGCAATGGTACAAATGATACCATGAACATATCTGAGTCCGAAATATTTTCACATACAACTTGTTTGTATTGTTTTTGTCCCGAAGAACCATCACATCCCCATTTACAAAATAGAATTAACTTTGTGTTTCCATATTTCTTTAACTCAGTTCCTGTTATTGATTGTAGCAAGCGTTTGGCTGTGTGATCAAGTAAAGATTGTAGTTGTACTTCTGCCGAAATTGGTGTGATTGTAATAGTGTCCTTTGATGGCAAACAGTCTATTTTAGCAGCTGTTATGTGATGATATGCTGGATACATATTTGAGCCTTTTTCAATCGCACGCAATCTGAGCTGAATATATTGGTGTTTTGTTAATTTCAAATCCAGAAATAATGCTAATGCCTCCTCATTTGTGAACTGTTTTGCATCGCTCGGAGTTGGTATACTTTTAAGAATTCGCTTTGTTCTCACTGGACTAGCATTACAAGTTTTTTCAATGATATCCACTTTTGTTAATTGGTTTTGTGCTCGTAATTGATGTAGAAAAGATTCTTTTATATTTGTAGAACCAATTTCCTCGTTAAAATTTTTAAGTTTCCGCCTCTTAGATCTATCGCTGCAGTTGTCCAATGATTTGCGTGGTCTTCCAGCCTTATCTAGCTTTGCTGTTTCTCCACCAACATTAAGTTGGCCTTCTAACCAGTTTGCACTTTTATTATAAAACTTTTGTTTACAGTAGTTAACTTCTTTCAATCGTTTTTTTAGTACTTTGACGAAATTAGATAATTGCTCTTGTATTTCGGTACTAGACGAATTTAAGTTTAATTTTATTTTAACGTAGCTAAGAACATCTTCCTGGTTTTTGTTTCGAAAATACTCTTCGGCCAGTTCTTTATAACTAAAGTTCTCCATATTTTTCTCAATATTTTTATTTGCGTCTGTTATCACTTTTTTATCACTTTTTATCACTTGCGAATATACGTCCGTACACTTGAAGTATTAACTTATTATTGAGTAATCCCTTATAGAATCCGTCATTTTATACATTTTTAGGTACATGTTATTCACACATTGATCTTTAATTTCATAGCAGGTAGTATTGAACAAAACTGCACTTGTTATCCAGACTTCAATATCAGGTAAAACTAATTAGTTTCTCGCCAATATGGGGTGGTTTTTTATCTTTAGTGGTTTAGTGCCGCGATTATTGACAAACTTATAAAATTGTTTATGACTTTGGTTGACCCTTAAATTTGACAACAGGTAAATTAAGAAAGAGATCATTTGTTTACTGTAGAACCTATTGTGATCATTTTATGACTTATTTTTTTGCTGATCAAAACAAAGCCAATAAACCCTTTCGCAGGTATTTTATTTAATTATTTTACTTTTACGTAGTCTAAAGTAAAAAAACAAAATTTTTTTTAGAGTAATTTTTTTAGAGTAATTTCATTAAAATGAAAAAAGTGTTCTACCGGGGGCTCGTGGGGGGTGCAAAAGTATATATAGGGTTAAACAGGATACATTCGCCTTTCTCCGGGTGGTATACGTTTCTTGTTCCCTTACTTCCTTTAGAAGTTCTATTCCACTAAAGTTTAAATTTGAGAAAAATATAGTGGTTTCATAAATATTTCATAACGCCCCTAATATCAAACGTTAGAACTGTGACTACTTACAAAAACTAAAGACTATAATCCTACTAACATTATAAAAAAGACCGCAGGCCAATATCAATGATAGCTTGCGAGTAGTAACCATTTATTTTTGATAAAAAACAAAAAAAAAACACCTTTTGCTGAATTAAAAAAAACAGTTGAGTTTGACAGCATGCCACGCCCACAATTATCAATAGTTTAACCTAATTTTTTGGCTACCTTAATCTGGATATATAAGCTACAAAAAGGAGTAAAAATTTTAAAAATCGATGACAAAAAAAAATTTGACTTTTGGCCAATGAAATCAAAATTTGAGCCACAGTGCGTCGTTCGCAATGCATTTTCGCTTCGCTAAGTGGGCCTGCGATCGACTTACAGAAGATGCCGATTTTGCCAAAAAAAAATCATCTTTTCAGATGAAGCTCATTTTGATCTTGGCGGGTATGTAAACAAGCAAAATTGTCGCATTTAGTTATAGTTATATTTTTATATTTTGTACAAAAAAACAATTTTTATTAAGTTATTTTAAGTGTTTATTTTTCTATGATTATATTTTTCTGAATGAATAAATATATTAAAAACAAATTGACAAACAAAATTAATTATTCAATGAAATATTGTTTTTTACAGAAAAAATTGGAATAGGTTTAAATTTACAAAGTTTAAACATATTACAACTTAAAATCATAACTGATAATAATAATTGAGTTTAACTGAAAATAGGTAATAATAATGTTAAAAAGAAAATAGTTAATTATTAATAATATAAAGTAGACTAAATAAAATAAATAACTAGAAAGAAGAGAGAAGGAGATTTTAGGGATAAGTACAATAATATATAACTCCCCCACCCTTTGAGCGCACATTGCCCCTGAAATGTGTAAAAACATGAAATAATAACACACATTTTCAAACTAATCGAATTTAAATTTAAATTAAAATTTACAATATTTTCAATATATATATTTTTTTTTAATATACATACATTTATATTACAAATCACACAGTTCAGATTTATTAATAATTCCCCTTAAATTGTATTAATTATTAATTTAGATTGATATTGTTAATAAATAGTTTTTTTTTTTCTTTTAGGATAATTTCTACCCGTTATTTTTCGATCGAATTTTATGTTTGGAATTTCAGTTTGATATTTATAGTTTCTTTTAATAATTTGTCTGTCCCTTTTACAATCTTTGTCATCTTTAAAGTGAGTAGCACTTCTATCTTTTACATCTTTAATAATGTATTTTGGCTTTTGCTTTAAATTTGAAAATCCTAAATTTTTTACTAATTCTCGATCTTGAAATTGATGACAATTTAATCTATTTCTATTTATTTTTTCTGACCGTTTTAGTTTCCCCTCATATATGTTATTATGAATTTCATCCCATATAGATTTGTCTACTTTATTGTGTAATAAATCATTTGGTTTGTGTCCAGTTGTTGTATGAATTGTCTCATTGTATATTTGTACAGCTTTATAAACCAGAATTTTGTCATCTAATTCTTTATCCTTCTCTTCAAGTTTAAATATTCTTATATGCTCATTTAATGTTAGATGAAAACGCTCAATATCTGAATTGCCGGTATGGGTGTTCGGCGATGTAAAATGATAAGCAATATCTTCTGAATTTAGAAAATTTCTAATATATGCTGTATTGAATTCATTGTCAGCTACGATTTTCTTTGGTTTGCCCAAAACAGAAATCCTTTCCCTGATCATATCTACAATTGTTAACGAATTTTTATCGGTCAAATAATGAACTGAAACGTGTTTCGTAAGCTTATCTATACATGTTAAAAATGTCGTATTTTTATTAAGAAACCAAATGTCAATATGAATAATTTCATTAGATCTCTTTGGAGTCTGTGTAATACAAAATTTTGGTTTAATAGGATGTCTATCATATTTGCACATGTTGCATATTATACAGTTATTAATAAATTTGTGTATTTCCGTCTTTAATTTTGGAAAATAAATAATTTTTTTTTAATTCTAGAAAAATTTCATCAATACCTCTATGATTCTTCTCACTATGATATTTGTCAATAATTTCCATCAGTTGTTCTTTATCAAATATATCTTTAACAAATCTAGAACATTTTATAAATTTCATCTCCGTGTTATTCGAAAAATATTGAACAATTGTCATTTGAAAATACTTAAAGATTGCAAAATTCTGACAAAATATAGCAATTTTTCCTTTAATTGGAAATATTTGTTTAAGATATTTTAAAACTTTCTCCTCGTTGTATTCTTTTAAAGCAATTGTATGACGGATTTTTTTTCCATATAAAATCTTTTTGATATATTTGTCACTTTTTCCAACTTCTATAATTAACTGATTCTTATAAATATTAACTGCTGATTCAGTTATCTCAATGAGGTCATTGAAGTTTTCTATACTACTGTGAATGGTTGCAATATCAGATGCTATTGTCTGTTCATTATCTTCTAAATAATTAATATCTACACGACTAAGAAAATCAGCGACCTGATTAGTTTTCCCTTTTATATATTCGATAATAAAATCATATTCATTAAGTTGCAATTTCCATCGCTGTAACTTAATATTTGGTTCTTTTAAGGAATTCAGCCATACAAGAGGACGGTGATCTGTCTGAATTTTGAATTTTCTTCCAAATAAATAGGGTCGAAAATATTTAGTACCCCAAACAATTGCGAGAAATTCCTTCTCAATAGTGCTATAATTTAATTCATGTTTATTAAGAGTTCTAGATGTGAAAGCTACAGGATGACCATTTTGAGACAATACAGCACCTAATGCTTCATTACTCGCATCTGTAGTCAAAATAAACATTTTATCAAAATTTGGATATACTAAAACGGGACTAGTACATATGAGTTTCTTTAATTTATTAAAGGAGTCAATATATTTCTGATCATTAACGTTTATAACAGAATTTTTTTTCAATCTTGAAATCATTGGTAATGCAATTAGGCTGTAATCCTTAATGAATTTTCGGTAAAATCCAGTTAAACCTAAAAATGATCGAATTTGCTTAACAGTTTTTGGAAGAGGTACCTTTTGTATAATATCAATTTTTGCTGGATTAGGTTTTATCCCACTTGCCGTTATTACGTGTCCTAAATATTCGGATTCGCGCTTAAAAAAATTGCATTTATCAATCTGAACTTTAAGATTGTATTCCGATAACCTGTTAAAAATTTTCCTTAAAGACAATATATGCTCATCAAGTGATGAAGAAAAAATCAAAATATCATCAAGATAAACTACGCATATATTGTTAATAAAATCATGAAGAACTTCGTTCATCATCCTTTGAAATGATGCCGGAGCATTCTTTAAGCCGAAAGGCATACGAGTAAATTCATAATGACCCGTAGTAGTGGAAAAGGCCGTTTTGTGCCTATCATCAGAAGAAATTGGAATTTGGTGGAAGCCTTTTGCAAGGTCCAACGTAGTAAAATATTGGGAATTCCCCAATTTAGAAAAAAGGTCCTCCATATTAGGAATTGGAAACTTGTCCTCTATAGTTACATTATTTAGTTTTCTGTAGTTCACAACAACCCTCCATTTTTGTTCACCTGAGTTATCAACTTTTTTGGGTACAATCCAAATTGGTGCATTATATGGGCTTGAAGATTTAGTTACTATTCCTGATTCTAACATTTCTTTAATCTGTTTTTCAACTTCAAGCTTATGAACCTCAGGAAATCGGTATGTTTTTGAATAAACAGGTATATTATTTATTGTTGGAATTTGATGCTGATATTTACCTGCTGTTGTTAATTTATCACCGTCTATGTAAAAAACTGATTTGAAATCTTTAATTAATTTTATAAGTGAATTTATTTCTTCATCGTTTAAATTGTCAAGTTTTAATCTATTCATTAAAAAATCAATTTCCGGCTTTTGAAAATTAATGTCTATAATTATGGAATCAAAATATGATATATCATCCTTTATGTGCTCATGTGGTGGATCATCAAATATAAGTGGACAACTAGCATTTGAAGTTATTAGCATTTTCCCTTTCAAATCAATTTTTGCTCCTAGCGGTGTTAAAATATTGCAACCAATAATTCCATCAAATTCACTATATATTTCAGTTTCTAACATTTCAATTTTGGCATTTGGTATATTAAATTCTTTAAACATTGGTATTGTTATCTTTGTTTTCGTTACAGTTTTAGAACATATTGTATTAAGAATTATAGGGCGCTCAAGTTCGGTCCTAAATGAACTGTGAAAAAGACCTCTCTTAATTAGGGAAGTACCTGATCCTGTGTCAATCAACAGTTTAATAGGAGAAGTTCTTGTCCTTACTATTATACAGGGAAGAGCTCGTCGGCTGATAATTGAAAATTTGAAGTTTCGATGTTGTCAACTTCCATAGGAATTTGTCTACTATTATTAGAACGTTGAGTACTACTAGCTACCTGGTTTCGATTATGAATTTCATCGTTATTATTGTGTCGCACATTTGCACCAGTAGTATATCCTGAATTGGTATCTCTATTATAGTCTTTATTACCATTGTAGTTATCACATTGTTCACCAAAGTTTCTAGATTGAGAATTATTTGATCGCTGATTATTATATGTGTTATAATTTCGAAAATTTTTTTTATTTCCATTAAAATTATTACCTTGCTCATTAAAATATTCAAATTCAGAATTATTCGCTCTCTGATTGTTACAATTTTGTAAATGTTTATTGTTATTGTTATATTTAAAATAAGAATTGTTACTCTTAGATGATGAAGATTGTAAATTCGGAGTATAATTTGAAAAATTTTTAAAAAAATATTCTGTCTCCATTAAAATTTCTTTAGAATTAATTTTGGTTCGCTAGGTAATTTACCTATGAAAATTTTTAAAACCATTTTCTCGTTCTTTTCGCAACTATACCACTCATCCCTATCAATACTATTTTTCAAATTTAATTTTGTTAAAAGCTCTAACAAATAGTCATAAAAATTATTTATGGTAGTTTTACACTCTGCTATTTTCATCTTATTTATTAAGTATTCAACACTTTCTGATATATTAAAATTGGTTCTGAGAATAACTTTCATCTCTTCCCAATTTAAGGGGTTGTTATTATTTATTAAAACAATACTAGCTTTGTTTATTATCTTACTTCTAATTCTCAAATCAAAGAGAGTTAATATCGTTGGATCAGCATATTTTCGTATTTCCTCAATATGTTGTATAAAGACATTAAGCTCTTCCGGCTTACCATTGAATTCGGGAACACTTTTCAAGAAATCAAGAACATTTGCGGTCGTCATACTGATAACAGTTCTCTTGAGTGGAGTTGTTGTTTTGTTTATATTTGCTGATGGTTAAGTGTGATGATTTTCTTTAGCTCCCCTTTTAGGGAATTTTTTTTTTGCTCTGGTATTTCTCAGTGTGGGCCGCTTAGATTTTCAGGTTTTCAATAAGATTCGACAGTTTTACGTTTTTTGGTACTATTATCAAAACATTATGTCGGCTTTACTAATATTTGTTCTTCAACTTTTCTAATTTTCTCTTGTTATTGAAATTATTTTGATTTTATTTGCAAATTTTTGAAACAAATATTCAAGTTTATTACTTTCCAGAGGTTTTCGTTAAAAAAAAATAGATTTTCTATTATTTTTTTTCTTCACTGTTTTATTACATTAATTATTTAAAATAATATAATATATTAGATCGTTTGTTTTCTTTATTTTTATAGTGATTAAAACACTTTTATATATTGCTTGGTAGCGTATAAAATCACTTTTTAAGATAAACGTTTCTTCAGATTATTATTTTAATGACTTCTTTATTTTAAACTTGTGGAATATACGATTTAAAGTGTTTCCGTTTAAAATATTTTGGTTCGTAAATAACGACTGCGCCAATTATATTTTTATATTTTGTACAAAAAAAAAACAATTTTTATTAAGTTATTTTAAGTGTTTATTTTTCTATGATTATATTTTTCTGAATGAATAAATATATTAAAAACAAATTGACAAACAAAATTAATTATTCAATGAAATATTGTTTTTTACAGAAAAAATTGGAATAGGTTTAAATTTACAAAGTTTAAACATATTACAACTTAAAATCATAACTGATAATAATAATTGAGTTTAACTGAAAATAGGTAATAATAATGTTAAAAAGAAAATAGTTAATTATTAATAATATAAAGTAGACTAAATAAAATAAATAACTAGAAAGAAGAGAGAAGGAGATTTTAGGGATAAGTACAATAATATATAACTATTTGGGGCACAGAAAACCCGCACGCATACATTTAAAAGCCGATACACCCAAAACGAGTCACTGTTTGGTGCGGAATTTGGTCCAGAGGCATAATTGGGCCATTTTTCTTCGAAAATGACCAAGGAGTGGCCGCTACAATCAATGGCGATCGTTATCGGGCCAAGTTGAATGAATTGTTGTTCACAAAAATTGAAGAGGAGGATACTGGCAACATTTGGTTTCAACAGCACGGCGCTACGTGCCACACAGCCGAAGCTACAATGGATGTTTTGCGCCCTACTTTTGAAGATAGCATTATCAGCCGCAGAGCTGATGTCGTTTGGCCACCTCGGAGCTGCGATTTGACACCGTTGGACTATCATTTGTGGGGTGCCCTCAAAGATAGTTGTTACGCCAACAAGCCAGAGACAATTGACGCTTTAAAGGATAATATTCGTGAAGCCGTTGGTGAAATACAGCTGCACACAATCGATAATGTGCTTAAAAATTGGACTGATCGTGCAGGCTACTGCATGGCCAGCCAAGGCAGCCATTTGAATGAAATTATTTTCCATTATTAACCGGAAGGATTGTACTTTCAAACAAAAAAAGAAATTTGAGATAATATTCAGTAGTTTTTTTTTGATAGCATTTTCAAAAAAAAAGTTATTTGGCTGTGTACATTTTTACACAACAATTTTATTTTATTCAACAACAAAGTAATAATTTTAGTTGATTTTTATTGAAGCTATATTTTAAATATTCAATAAATAGCTGATGAAATCTGAAATGCCGGAAACTGGTCCATTTAAGAATACAGTGTAGTTATGAATGTCCTTACTTGAAGACACTTTACTTCAATTGAATGTAACAAAAATTGGATTTGCCAAGGAATCCATAAATTACGCAAAGGATGGGACAGTATTATAGCTTCCGATGAACAATATTCATTGTAATTGTAATTGATTCATTGTAGTTGAAAAAAATTTGAATTTTCTAAATAAAATCCATCATTTTGATTCACAGAAAATTTTATTTCAGGTTCAATGCCTATTGTAATCAATCATATGCAATAATATTGAAATGAAATAGATCCAATCTGGAAAATATGATATGATATGATATTGCGAATTCTACCTTACACCATTATCTAATTGAGTATATTATGTATTTGTGCTGAAGGTTTCATTAATTGGACAAATTAGCCTAACATCAGGATGAAGCGACAAAAAAATTGCTTATATTTCACTTTTGCTATAATCGGGATCTATGCAAATTGATAAAAAAAAAATACTAGTAATATTTAAGGGCTTTCGTAGTTTATCTTCGGGTCTCTGCAACTAATTGACGTTTTGGAAAATGGTATAATATAAAAAAATTATTAAAACTTAAATTTAATTTTTTTTTATTTAAGTTTTACTTGATTATAGTAATAAAGGCACGAAATACCTTTTTTAGATATCGCTAACATCATTTTATCTGAACACGAATAACCCGCATATATTTGAAAAGAGCCAGATTTTCAGCAGTAGCAACTGCAAATCAAACAAGTAAGAAAATTATAGTCGGTCTAGACCGACTATACGATACCCTATACCATGCGTTTAGAAACCCTATTTCTTAGGCCCAACTAACTGGACATAGAAAATAAGCAAAAACCAAATTTGAGTGGGATTTTTATTAATTTTTTTGATTGTAGATATGAAAAAGTTCATATCGAATGCTATATCTATATGGAGACTAGGTCCAAAAAAGGACCGATCCTGATCATGTTTGGTAAAGTCTCTTGTATTTTCCAAAAATATATACACACAAAATTTGAGAATAATCAGTGCAATATTTTTGTTTTTTAATAGATTTAAGTGAAGATCGGGAAGCAGCTCTATATGGGGCCGAAGGTATCATTTTTGGACTACTCATTTAATGGATGTAATGAACATATACAAACCCAATTTGAGTAATATCTATATGACAATTTGGATCTTATTGCAATTTATGACGATTTCATAGGGGTAATTTGTATGGGGGCTAGGTCTGAACATGGACCGATTCTCACCAATTTCAATAGCGTTCAACCCATGGCCGATAAAAGCTTAAATACCAAATTTCATCAAAATATATTCATATTTGCGACCTGCAGTTTGATTACAAGGTTTACATGGACACACAGACGGACGGACGGACGGACGGACGGACATTGTTAAATCAACTCAGAAAGTGATTCTGATTCGATCGGTATAATTAAAGATGGGTCTAGGTCAAATATTTTTGGTTGTTACAAACAGCAGCACAAAGTTATTATACCCAAACCACATAGTGGTATAGGGTATAAACAATCAGAACAAAATGATAGGTAGAAATATAACTTAGATGGTGATTTTATTGCAGATCAAAAACGTATTCAATAATCAGTTTTATTTAATTAGTTCTGATTTTTTACACACCACTAGTTTTTTTGTTTTGTTATTATTTCAAATCAAAACTATTCCATTTAATATATTTGACATAATTAAGTTATTTTTATAGTTTGTATAAATACTGTCATTGGTGTGGATAACAAAGAGGTTTCTAAGCGCATGCGTTCCTTATCCGGAATAGAAAACGATCACTTGAGATTTGGGCAATAGTTTCTATTATAAACAAAATACAATTAAAACATAAAATTTTGTCAACAAAAATAGTTCTTACCAATGCTTTTAATCAAATACAGCGTGTCCATTATGTATTAAAAAACCAACTAACTTCTTTCGATTAAATGACAACATTTCGCTACAATGTTCGAAATGAAAACAAACACAAAGCAAAAAGTTCAAATGTAATTTTAAAATATGTTTTAAATAGGGTAGAAGCAATTTTAGTATTCCTTTATTTAAATTGGTATTTTAAGCTAAAATTTGCTTATCAATACAATTTGATCGATTTTTGCTAAAAAAAAATTGAAATGCTGTTTAAAATTTTTATGAATTCTTAATTAAAGCCAATTGATAAGAAATCGACACAAAATTCTTAAATAGTTTTGCACAATGGTAGATATCAAAAATAATCTTATTAAAATAAAATGAATGGTAATTTAGTACAATTTTACCATGCATCGCTGCACAGTGGTCGATTTGAAATATTTAGGCGGCCAAAAATATTTTTGGACGTTAATGGCTTCGAAAGACTGTATTTTAAAAAACTATCTATTTATTTAAAAAAATAAATAAGAAAATCATATATTTTATAATAAAAACACATTTTATTCTCATAAATCATAAATAAATAAAAATGCATTAAATTGTCTTATTAAAAGATTTTTTTATCTTGACTTCTTCGTCCTCAATACTTGATTGTCTGTGGGGCTCGGCAGGTTCTAATAGTTCTATAACTTCACTGGAAAAAATGTTGTGTGAAGTTTTCTTTAACGATCTTTCACAACTTACGAGTGGATCTGAAGTAAGAAGCAATCTTTGATAAATATCACGGTTGCATTCTTCCCTTGAAAATTTTCTTGAAAAATTCTGTCTGTATGACCGAAAATGTTTATTTCGTGCTTCTGCAGCCTCCTCCGACTATTGGCCGATTGGCAACAGTGCATTATCTATGATGGTCGCCCCATGTAATAGTAATTTATTTATTGTTGGAGTCATGTAATGCCATCCGTATAATTCCACATACATTTGCGCGGTGTTGAAGGCATATTCCTCGAATTTTGTTGTATTTATTTTGTGTCCGCTTGAAATCGCCTCTAATAAGATTTTAAATCTTTGTATTAATTCGTGGTTAATGCCTGTTATGTCCGCCGCTAATTATGTCCTTTCTTCTTCTAATGCTTTCTCTTCCTCGGTCCTTTTCTTTCCATATTTCTTCACGGGCAATTTATATGCCAAATGCAGAATGCTTTCAAAAATACGTATTTTTGCGTGCAATACCGAAATGCCAAACTCAAGAGCATCGGGATTTATCTCGTTCTTTTTGCTTAAATTATTGAAATTTTTGGAAGTGGCGCCACATATATAGCATCGGCTAGTTGAGGTCGTGTTGGTTACAGCATTGCAAACTTTGCCATCAATCATGGTCATTTTTAAAATGTGATTATAAGCAAATTCTTTTCCATCAATATTTAGTTTTGTAGGAGTGAGGTTCTTAATTTCATTTTGCACATAACTTATTTCCTCTTTTGTTACATCTGTAGTTTCTTTCACATACCGAAATCTGATGGGTGCCTTCCAGCCACTTCTGGTTGTTTTTCATAAAAACTTCTTCAACTTTATGAGCTTTTAGCCATCTCTGTTTAAATTCGTGTTTGATATAGGAAAATTTATGCTTAAGGCTCTTTTTTCTTTCCACAGTGTCTCCGCAAGACATTAGCAAGTGGTTTTCTAAAACCTCCAATTTCTCATCCATACTTGGCAAATTTTGTAGTTGCATTTGCTCAAACATACATTTACGGGTCACTATATTTACCCCCGACGAACTAGGTATCTCTAACTAAAAAAAAAAAAAAGAAAAACATAAAATTAAACAAGTAAGAAAATTATAGTCGGTCTAGACCGACTATACGATACCCTATACCATGCGTTTAGAAACCGAATCTCCTAGGCCCAACTAACTGGACATAGAAAATAAGCAAAACCCAAATTTGAGTGGGATTTTTATTAATTTTTTTGGCTGCAGATATGAAAAAGTTCATATCGGATGATATATCTATATGGGGACTAGGTCCAAAAATGGACCGATCCTGACCATGGTTGGTAAAGTCTCTTGTATTTTGCGAAAATATATACAAACAAAATTTGAGAGGAATCAGTGCAATATTTTTATTTTTTAATAGATTTAAGTGAAGATCGGGAAGCAGCTCTATATGGGGCCAAAGGGATCATTTTTGGACTACTCATTAATGGATGTAATGAACGTATACAAACCCAATTTGAGTAAGATCTGTATGACAATTTGGATCTTATGGCAATTTATGTCGATTTCACAGGGGTAATTTGTATGGGGGCTAGGTCTGAACATGGACCGATTCTCACCAATTTCAATAGCGTTCATCCCATGGCCGATAAAAGCTTATATACCAAATTTCATCAAAATATATTCATATTTGCGACCTGCAGTTTGATTACAAGCTTTACATGGACACACAGACGGACGGACGGACGGACGGACGGACATTGTTAAATCAACTCAGAAAGTGATTCTGATTCGATCGGTATAATTAAAGATGGGTCTAGGTCAAATATTTTTGGTTGTTACAAACAGCAGCACAAAGTCATTATACCCAAACCACATAGTGGTATAGGGTATAAAAAATGGTTTTTAAAATTTTTTTAACAAAATACTTTGAACTGCTGTCTTTAAGGAATAAGCGGGATTATGCGGCTAATGACTTTGTGCTGCTGTTTGTAACTACCAAAAATATTTGACCTAGACCCATCTTTAATTATACCGATCGAATCAGAATCACTATCTGATTCGATTTAACGATGTCCGTCCGTCCGTCCGTCCGTCCGTCCGTCTGTGTGTCCATGTAAAGCTTGTAATCAAACTGCAGGTCGCAAATATGAATATATTTTGATGAAATTTGGTATGTGAGCTTTTATCGGCCATGGGATGAACGCTATTGAAATTGGTGAGAATCGGTCCATGTTCAGACCTAGCCCCCATACAAATTACCCCTATGAAATCGACATAAATTGCCATAAGATCCAAATTGTCATATAGATCTTACTCAAATTGGGTTTTGTATGCGTTCATTACGTCCATTAATGAGTAGTCCAAAAATGATCCCTTTGGCCCCATATAGAGCTGCTTCCCGATCTTCTTAAAAAACAAAAATATTGCACTGATTCTTCTTAGATTTTGTTTGTATATATTTTTTGGCAAAATACAAGAGACTTTACCAAACATGATCAGGATCGGTCCATTTTTGGAGCTAGTCCCCATATAGATATAGCATCCGATATGAACTTTTTCATATCTGCAGCCAAAAAAATTAATAAAAATCCCACTCAAATTTGGTTTTGGCTTATTTTCTATGTCCAGTTAGTTGGGCCTAAGAGATAGTGTCTCTAAACGCATGGTATAGGGTATCGTATAGTCTGTCTAGACCGACTATAATTTTCTTACTTGTTTTTATTGAAAAGCTGAATGTGTAACGTATTCAATAAAAAAAAAATATGATCCGGACGAATCCTGATCCATAACAAAATTGCTTTTGAAATTAAAAAAAAATTAAATTTTTTATGTGGAAAGGAGGGTATGTTCAACTACCGAAAAATATAACGAAAGTTAAAACTATTATTTATTTAATAGAAGCCTACTTGAGCTATGGGAATCACTTTCACTTTCAATTCACTACACAACTTAAAATAAACATACATGCGTATTGCGAAATTTGATATAATTTGGGCACCCAAATAGAAATACGTACCAAGTCAACGATCAAATTGCGTCTAACTGCACGGAAGCGGTGACGTATGGTTGTTGAAAGAAAGGATGGGGGTAATTCGCGGAAGTGTTTACTATACGTAGACGTCAATATTTTGTGCCTACTACGTATTTAAGATTTAGACTTTTGGCCGCCTAAATATTTCAAATCGACTACTGTGCGCTGTACAAGAAAACAACGTGGTGAAATTAATTAAAAGTATCTTGGTCTCGAACCTTTAGACCGCTCCAATCCGTCTCATTTCTCTACCACTAACAATACTTTGTTTGATATATTTTTTTTTATCAATATTTCGAATGTATTACTTTATTACCAAATATCAGCTTCATGTGTTTCCAAACATGATTTAATTTTCTTGCACACGATTATCATATCCAGGGAGAAACTATATTTAGAGAGGAGAAGTTATAATTTACTACAAGAATACTTTGGGCATATTAATTGGGAGAGTCTTTATTATATGCTCTCCGTAAATGATCAACTTTGTTTTCATGAAACTAACATAATAAGTTTATACTAGCAGATTCCAGCACTCGAAATCCGAATGCGAATTCTAGGAAATTTTATTTTTCATTTAATAAAGACCCTAAAGGTATGCTTCACAATTCAACTCATTTTAAATGAAGAAAACAAATTCAACACATTAACGCAAACACATTAACAAATTAAACAAGTAAGAAAATTATAGTCGGTCTAGACCGGCTATACGATACCCTATACCATGCGCTTAGAGACCCTATCTCTTAGGCCCAACTAACTGGACATAGAAAATAAGCAAAAACCAAATTTGAGTGGGATTTTTATTAATTTTTTTGGCTGCAGATATGAAAAAGTTCATATCGGATGCTATATCTATATAGGGACTTGGTCCAAAAATGGACCGATCCTGATCATGTTTGGTAAAGTCTCTTGTATTTTGCAAAAATATATACAATCAAAATTTGAGAAGAATCAGTGCAATATTTTTGTTTTTTAATAGATTTAAGTGAAGATCGGGAAGCAGCTCTATATGGGGTCAAAGGGATCATTTTTGGACTACTCATTAATAGATGTAATGAACGCATACAAACCCAATTTGAGTAAGATCTATATGACAATTTGGATCTTATGGCAATTTATGTCGATTTCATATGGGTAATTTGTATGGGGGCTAGGTCTGAACATGGACCGATTCTCACCAATTTATATACCAAATTTCATTAAAATATATTCATATTTGCGACCTGCAGTTTGATTACAAGCTTTACATGGACACACAGACGGACGGACGGACGGACGGACGGACATTGTTAAATCAACTCAGAAAATGATTCTGATTCGATCGGTATAATTAAAGATGGGTCTAGGTCAAATATTTTTGGTTGTTACAAACAGCAGCACAAAGTCATTATACCCAAACCACATAGTGGTATAGAGTATAATAAACACACACATAGCATTGCATAATTTTATGTATGTGTTAGTAGAACTTTAAACGATCATAATTCCAAAAAAGCGATGAAAATCTGTAAATCTGGGTAACAGCTAAAAAGAAATACCTTTCAAATGACAAAGTTTTTGTCAAAATCGGGGTAAACTGTGAAAGTTACATCGGCCACAAGAAATCGCCTTGCCTATTAAAATTATAGATGATCCTACAGTTCTTTTAGTAATTCGATTCAAAAATATATTATGGAATATATTATTTTATTTCATAATATAAAGTAGTTAATTTCTCTCACAGATGTATATTATTCGAGGTGGAAGCGATTTAAAACTGCTGTGGGCAAATATTATTGATTTCTCTTCATCATATATAAATCTTCGTCGATCGTACCTAAGCCTTTTACGAGAAAAATAAAATCCCCAAAAATGATGAATATTACAAGAGGAATGCCCCCAGCTTAGGGAATCCGATTTTTCTTTATATGCTAATGATCTGCCTTCACAACTTCTCCATTACAAAATTCATATGTACGCCGATGACATGCAGTTATATTTAAGCAGTCCGACTGTTTCAATTAACCACAATATAAGGAAACTCGAAGAGGATTTAATTAATACCATTGTTGAGCTACGGCTAACCAGCTCTTTTTAAACCCATTCAAATCTAAATATTTGATAATAAGTAAATGATTTAAACAGCCAACCATGGTTCCTGATATTTCAATTAATGGTCAAAAGATTCCTATTGTTTCATCTTTAAAAACTCTTGGTATTATCTTTAACACCTCTCTAACGTTGTCAAATAATCTAAATAATGTAGTTGAATAAACTTACGTTAAACTTTGGTCAACGCAACATTCCACACCTTTGAAAGAAAGAATTCTACTGGCCAAAACGTATGTAATTCCTCGACTTTGTACGGCTCTGAAATTTTTAATAATTGCGATTCCTCGAGCAAACGTCGACTTTATTCCTCATCTTTTTGGTTTAAGACGATATTCTCATATTAATCTCTTCTCTGAAAGACTATTCGTTATGTCTTTTGATTATCTTTTAAAAATTAGAGTTGTAATTTAAATGCAGAAAATTACTTACACAAAAAACAGAAAAATTGCAATTTGTGGGGTCGTAAGACGAACGGCAATTCTTTGTGAACAGAGTTCGTATTTGGAATGCACTTCCACAAATTTATCAACTAACAAGCAACGCAAGGCTTCTAAGAAAACAAATTTTTGATTATTTTGCATAGTAGATTTTTTTATTTTGATATCTTCATATGTTATTTTATTTCATAAATAATAAATATATGTAATTAATTTTATTCATATCAGCACATTGTACCCTTATAATTAATTAAGCCTGTACTGTAGTTATGAAAATAATTCTTCATATGGTAGAGGAAAGCACAGTAATTAAATAAATAAATAGTGACGATGTACATTCAAAATAGTTGTTGATTTCTGTTAACTCAAAGTGCAATCGTCGTTTAATGTCGAATATTGTTGAGCACGGAACAGTGGTAAACGGCCCACATGCCGTTCATCAACGTCCATTACATCAGCCTGAAAATGCGTGAAAAAGGTCAGGACGTTTGCTGCTTTCAACAAAATGCACCATGCCAAATTTTTTCATTTGTAAAAATTTATATGTTCTCAGAAATAAAAAAACTTTTTTCTTCTAAATATTTTTAAACATTATTCGATTTATTAAACGACAAATTCATCGGACTATTTTTTAGTCATTCTATCGTAAACTTTTTGATTTAATCGATAAATCGAAAAATTCTTAACCGGTTTTGACAACCCCATTATTATACAAAGTATAGTGAAAAATTTCGTGCTATGATAATATGATGTTAGCTAAATTCTAAAAAATAAACTTTTTATAGCTGTTTAAGTTGGATCGTGTGGATTTCGAATAGTTATAATATATAATAATAAATTTTTACAATTTTATATTTATAAATTTATAAAATTTAAATTAAAATTTAAAATTTTATAATTTCAAATTTTTTCAATATATTCCGTGCCTGTGAAGAACTTTAATTGACATAAAAATGCACTCATAATACTTTAACATTTATTTCAACAGATCCTTCTTAAAAAAAAATTTAATTGGGAAGAAAAAACATACCATACAATGTCTTCTCATGTTACTGTACACATCTTTCACAAAAAAGCGTTTATCAGCAATTAGAATATCCAGGAAAAAATTAAAGTAATTCGAAACGAATCACCTTTGCATTGCTTCAAAGCAACAAGTTCTTTGGAAATTTACACACTAAGATCTACAGAATATCAACTAAAGGTTGATATGATCCAAATTAATATCAGGAACTAAAAACCGATATTGAGAAAAACTAAAATTACTACAAAAAATATATTAAAACAAATAAAAAAAAATATATTGAGAATAGGATAATTGCCAATAAAATCGGAGGAACTGATATTGAGTTTAAAAAAATTTCCAAAGGAATAACAAAAGAAAATTTCATTTTGAAAATGAAAAGATAAAATTAAACTCATGAACTTATAACAACGACTCAAAAAATTTCATATTGAAAAGAATAACATATCAAAATAAAAACAGTTTCCTATTAAATTGTTTTATGACCAGTTATCTTGAGTTTATGTTACTTCTTTTGGGCTATGATGGTCAGCTTATAAGTTTTAAATAAAATAAATTAAAACAAAATTTATTTCATCTCCACTCTACGTTTCGTTGACGGTTTTTCAACTTCATCAGGAGTGTATAAAAATTTTTTTATTATTAATTTCTGGCGACAAAAAATTAAAAATAAAACAATATATCAACATAATGTTATATTAGTCACAATAGTTTAACTTATGATTAATCCAAACTTACATTGTCAGGTTATTATTATTTAATAAATTTAAAGATAAAAAACTGGACATCACGACACAATTTTAATAAAATTAAATAAATTAATAAAAATAAATAATCAAAATAAATATAAAAAAAAAATCACAGTTTTAAACTTAACGACTAATATCACAGAACTAAGATTTAAGTAATTGCAATTGAATATTGCAGCTTAGTGTTATCTTTGTCTTCTTTGTTGTTTAATGTTATGTGTATTTTTTGTTGTATTCTTAAACTTTCCAATGTGTATCTTTTGTTTTCATTTCTCTCTTTATCTAAAATCTTAACTCCTTTTAAATCGACGTTATGTCCGCTCTCTTTTGCATGTTGAGATAATGCTGTCGATTCCTTGTGTTTTTTTATGTCTGCTTGATGTTCCGCAATTCTTACTCCTAACATTCTTTTTGTTGTTCCTATGTAGACTTTATTACACACCTCCCTTTCATTACCATCGCATTTTATCTCGTAAACTACGTTGTCAATTTTTAATACATCTGGTTTTGTTTTTTTGTGTGTAAAAAGGGATCTAAGTGTTTCATTTGATCTGTGTGCTATTGTTACACTCTTGTCATTTATTATTCTATTGAAATTTTTGCTCTCCGTTAATTTTGGTACGTATGGTACACTGTAAAAATTAGTTTCTATTGGTTTTTGTTTCTTATTTTGCTGCTTTTTGTTGAATATATTATTGAAAAGATTTTTAATAATGTATATTGGATAATTATTTTTTAATAAAATTTCCTTTCTCTGACTAGCTCCTGTTTAAATCATTGGCGATAACACATATTTTCACCACGTCCCAATCCCCAGAATGCCATCTAATTTTTTCCGTTAGAATCTCCTTTTTACTATAAAAGTAATAAAGCAAAATAATAAAAAGCTGCATTTCAAAATTACGAATTTTTCTTTTATCGAACTGACACTGCCAGTTACGTGCTCATGTCCTTGTCCCTACTATATTTTAAACTCTCCCTACCCCATCCATTAATTATTATAATTAAATTAATTAATTATATACCATTTCAAGCCCATTAAAATGTGCTACACTTCAAATCGACTAAGGCCAGTATTTTTTTTTCGTAACTAACTAGGTAATTAAATGAACTGTATCATATCATTAGGTAAGTACCCGAATCTAGTCCATGCAAAAAAAAAGAAATACATAAGGCAGACTCTCTACATTTTTTTTGTTAAAAATTCCATAAAATATTCACAACACGTCTTTCTAGCTACACCAATTTAATCGCATGTTACGCGTAATTGCACTTTGTTCTTTGCAAATAATACATTTTGTAACATCAACCATGGCTGGGATGGTGGCAACAACGTCAGCATCGACATTACGTCAAACTTTTAGTGCTGTTATATTCTAGGATTTTTTTACTCTTTGTTTGATGATGTCCATACCAGTGCATGCATAGCTTTTTTTTAATTTTGGAAATGTTTTATATAAAAATATAATTCTTGAAACCTATTACACTATTTAAGTGTTTGAGAACACCAACCCGGTGGTAAATGTTTATTCGGTGATTACATTTGGATATTATATTTAGATGTACATGCAAGAACGATTAAACCATTATAGATTTAATTTGATAATTATAACCTTTAAAACAAGATATATGTTTGAGTTAAATATAACATTGTTCTTACTGTTTGCTAGTAAATACACAAATAAATTTGTAATAGAAAAATATTTAAAGTTTAGGAATAAAAAAAATATATATAATTTAGGAATAAAGCAAAAAAGTCAAAACAACAAAACTTATATTATATAAAAGCATTTTCTTGGCGGATTCTAGATCTACGTTTTTACATATACATATCTTAAATGAATAATTTTATTTTGACAACATTTTTAAGAAACATGATATACAGTCGGGTCAAAAACTGAGTGCTCTCCACCAACTTTAATTTTCAAATGAATTATTTTATTAAACATTTATATTTTGTTGAAACTTTTTATATTTTTTTAGGTACTATAATATTTATTATTATTTATTTATTTATTTATTTATTTATTTAATTCCATTTCCTGTACAACAAGATAGAGTCTTATATTTAAAGTACAGGAACGTATTTCGTTATAAAGAAAACATTTTACAATATAATTAATTATTAACATAACATTTTTAGTATCATATAACAATATTGATAAAAAATAGACTATTTAAAAAAGTCAAATAAAAAAGTTTTGGAACTTTTAGCATTGGTGTTTTGTTGTTGACTTAGTGGAAGATTGTTCCAAAGACGAGCGGCATGTACATAAAACTGCCATTCAGATACTAGGCATTGATGCCTTTGAATTACAATATTTCGGTTTCTTGGCGATTGGAATAAACGCATTTTGTCAAATATATTTTGGGTGTTTGTCTGTTTATTATTTTATGCAAAAATGTAAGAGTGCGAATTTTCAACAGATTATCAAGCGAGACCCCGTAAAGATTACTGGAAACAGAGGAAACATAATCAAATCTTCTCATTCCATACACATATCTTATAACATTATTAAACAAGACATTTAGTTTCCTATTACTAACAGCATCACAGCTTCCAAATAGCTCACACCCATACAACAGGTAAAGGAATCAGATACGTCTTGGCAAGTAAGACCCTTATTCTTAAAGGGGTGAAATACTTTGTGGACCAGACAGCTCGTAGTTTTACATAAGTTTGACCAACCATTGAATTTATATGATCAGTCCATGTCAAATTGCTATTGAAAGTTATCCCTAGATTTTTCGCCGTATTTACAATTTCAATTTTCTGGCCATTTAAAGCAATGTCTTCAGAAATGGTGGGATTTAAACTTTTTTTTCGTATAACAATGCATTTAGATTTCTGTGGATTCAAACAGAGTCCGTTAGCATTAGCCCAAAGGTAGATTCTGTTTAAGTCGTCATTTAGAAGGGTTATGCCTGAAGCAATATTCTGCACTTGCCTACTTAAAGTAAGTTGCACGTCATCTGCGTATAAATGAATCTTACAATTGGAGAGTTGTTTTGGCAAATCATTTGCGAACAAGGAAAATAAAATTGAACACAAAATGGAGCCCTGAGGCACTCCCCTAGTAAGGGATAATCTATCTGACCATACACCGTTTACAAATACTGATTGTGTGCGTTTCGACAGATATGATGATATAAGTTTGGTTGCTGTATCCGTAAATCTAAAAAAGTGTTTCAGTTTTCCAAGGAGTATATCATGGTCTACCGTATGGAAGGCCTTAGAATGGTCTAGAAGCACTAAATAGTTTATATTTCCATTTTCCAATCCTTGCCATATGATCTCACTAACTTCCACAAGAGCCGTAACGCAGCTATGGCATTGACGAAAACCAGATTGCGTACTGCAAAGCAAATTATGTGTATTGACATATGAAATCATTTGTTTATACAACAGTTTTTCCAAGACTTTCGCTAGAAAACACAATATGGCTATAGGTCTGAATTCTCCATTTGACTTAGGTAAGGGCACAATTTTTGCATGTTTCCAGTTTAGCGGGTACATACACGAGATTATAATAGTATTAAACAGATGAGTAACATACGGCAAAATCATGTATGTACTTATGTACTTTAAAAAAGAATTTCATAATTTCCAATTTTAAAACAAAAATAAAAAGTAAACAAAATTTTAGCTTCAAATAGTGAGTGCTCACTTGCTACTTACTGGAGAAAAATAACGGTACTTTTAAGAAATAAGATATAATGAAATTAAATATAATCAATAGCAGGTTTATGACACGTTGAATCAGATAGTATGGGAGTAATCTTTGGTATGCCTCCAAAATGAAAAGGGACTACCGAATCTGAAAAAATATTACAATTAACTTACGCGATTTCAAAAAAAAATCTATAAGACATATTGGAGATATATTAAAAAAAATTTACGTAAGAGCCCAGAGGCGGCCACATTACTGCCTCAAGCTCAAAAATGTAATATAGTTCGGAAAATTAAACAAAATCCAAAAATTCTGGCTACAAAACTTAGGGAAATGATAAATATAAAGTTTGGTCTCAATATTTCTGTAAACACAGTCCACAATGTACTCTTCGCAGCTGGTTATCACGGTCTGGTTTCCAGGAAGAAACCTAGGCGAACAAGAAAATCACTTTGAGTATTCTAAAACCCATAAAACTGAGACGATGGATTTCTGAGTCATGTTATTTTCACAGACGAAAGCAAATTTAACAGGTATGATAATGACGAAAGGTGTAAAGTGTGGAAAAAGGTCAATGAGAAATTAATATAAGATAAAAACCTATGTTCCACTTTTAAGCATGGGGGTGGCTCAGTATTGGTACGGAGATGTATAAGTGCTGGTGATATCGAGATTTGCATATAATGGATGGAATAATAGATCACAAAAAATATATCGTCATTTTAAAGACCCATTTCATGCCCAGTGTACAAAAAATGGGTTTGCCACAAAATTATATCTTCACCAAGGATAATACCCAAAACATACGGCCGCAATTCTAAGTTATTGCATCTTTTTAATACTCCAAGATGAATGGAAATGCCTCTCCAACATCCGGGCATTAACCCCATCGAAAATCCCAGGGATCATTTGGGAAAAAAGGTAAGATAAAGAGAAATTCACAACAAAAATTATCTGTTCCAAGCTCTACAGGAAGCATAGGCGAAAATTCTAGCGGAGATGACCAAAAATTTGGGAAATTCTGTTTAGAGACGATTATATGCTTCAACTAAAAATAAAAGACCTCAAACTAAATATTAAATTTTAAAAATTTCTGTGTTCGAAGTGAGTTATTTAGAACAATCATAAGTGAGCACTCCCTTTTTGAACCTAAAATTTTGTTTACTTTTTGTTAAAGTTTTAAAATTGGAAATTGTTTAATATTACAGTATTACAGTATAGTGAATAAAAAGTATAAAAAAAGTTTCGACAAAATATAAATATTTAATGAAGACATTCACTAAAAAATTAAAGTTGGTGGTGAACAGTGCTCACTGAGAACACAGTTTTTGAGCCGCCTGTAAATATAACAAATGACGAAGTCTTTAGTTAGGATGAAGCGTAGAAATAGAAATAGAAAAATCTTTGATTCTGTATGTATCGACTATAAAAAATTTTATTGCAGTTTTCCAGGCTAAGGATATATGGGAAAACCAATGTTTGCCATATTCGAATATGTGATACACCTTCAAGATTCACGATATACGCGTCACCCCTTCGATTTTATTAAAATGTCAATGCCCTCCCTATTTGCGCTCTTTAAAATATTAATTTTTTTGTCTTATATATGAATAAAGAGCTTGGGTCAAGGTCAGTTATAAAGGGTATTTTTTATTACTTAGATATAATTTAGGAAAGGGTTAGCTACCAAATGAATTATAATACTGCACTCAGTGTACTCCGACAAACCATCACATTTACGCTTGAACAACCCTACAAAATTATTCAAATATACTTTAAAAATCAGTCATCCATTCGCGCAACTTATGGACGACTTCTTAATTTTTATGACGCACATAAGCGTCCATCTTCGCAAGCCATCCGTCGAACTGTTGACAGATTTAATACTACTTACTCTGTTAGTAATACATTAATAACAACACGTTGAAGGAATGTGCGTACTGAAGAAAATATCGCCGCTGTAATCGAAAGTATGGTAGGAGATCCAAATTAACCGATTCGTTGCCGGTCGCTGGAGTTGAGGCAGTGTTCATCCACTACTTGGAGAATTTTGCTCAAAGATCTTGTCTTCCATCCGTACAGGATCCAACTGGTGTAGGAACTAAAGCTTCTGGTACAGCATATGCGTCGTTCTTTCTCCGATTGGGCTCTGGAGCACTTGGAACTTCCGCTGTTTTATCTGAAAGTTTTTGCGCCGACAAAGCTCATTTCTAACTTAACGGATTTGTTAATAAGCAAAATTGTTGCCTATGTAGTGAGACCAATCTACAACAGACCCAACAGACTGCATTACATTATCGGCGTCATCGGAACTTATTTCGCATTGCGGCCACTAAAGGTAATTGCCGCACCATGATCAATAACTTTTGCTTGAAAATATGAATGACACTGATCTGGGAGAGATGTGATTTAAACAACCGCAACCATCGACATATTGAAATCAAAATTTAGCGATCATTTCATTTCAAGAAATAAACCTGACCTCTAAGGTCACGCGATTTCACACCTCTCGATTTTTTTCCTGTGGAGAAACGTGAAGTCATTGGCTTGTGCTAATAACCTAGAAACAATTGATGCCTTGGTGGTCAACTTTGTTCGTTCCAAAATTGGACTTCCTGAATGCGCTCCGCCAAGAACAGTCGCGGTGGTCACACGCCCAAAATAATTTTCAAATGCTAATGCCACGTATTGATCATTGGAGTATATATATATATATATTTTTTTAATTAAAATTTAATTTTTTTAATTTTATTATTTTTTTAAAAGTAAAAGTTCTATCATGCTTAAAAACAGCCTTTATCTTAGCTTTGCAAATATATCTATATCGTCATATCATATCTATAACGTCCTTTACACAGATTTATACTGAATATTATTAATTACTGATGCTGCAGTTCTAGAGTTAAATATATTTCAAAAATTATAAATGAGAGCTAAATATAACCAAATAATATATATACCCTATACCACTATGTGGTTTGGGTATAATGACTTTGTGCTGCTGTTTGTAACAACCCAAAATATTTGACCTACACCCATCTTTAATTATACCGCTCGAATCAGAATCACTATCTGATTCGATTTAACGATGTCCGTCCGTCCGTCCGTCCGTTTGTGTGTCCATGTAAAGCTTGTAATCAAACAGCAGGTCATAAATATGGTAGTCTAAAAATGATCCCTGGGACAACTCTTAGTCATAGGCCCCATATAGAGCTGCTTCCCTATTTTCACTTAAATCTATCAAAAAACAAAAATATTGCACTGATTCTTCTCAAATTTTGTTTGTATATATTTTTGCAAAATACAAGAGACTTTACCGAACATAGTCAGGATCGTTCCATTTTTGGGCCTAGTGCCCATATAGATATAGCATCCGATATGAAATTTTTCATATCTGCAGCCAAAAAAATTAATAAAAATCCCACTCAAATTTGGTTTATGCTAATTTTCTATATCCAGTTAGTTGGGCCTAAGAGATAAACGCATGGTATAGGGTATCATATAGTCGGTCTCGACCGACTATAATTTTCTTACTTGTTTTTAGCTATAAAATAATGGAATAATTATACAGTACTAATATGTCCTGTCGTACTTCGCTGCGACTTACAAAGACTTATTTACATGTTTTATTTCATAAGTAATTTTTCCTAAGAAGTTCGTATTGTGCATTTAAAATATTTTATTTCATTTATTTTATATTTCTTTTATATCAATGCTTGCTGATATACAATATTTTTTGTTTTTTCATTCGGTGCTACAATTTTTAAATTTTTCGGCATTCCTACTCTGGAGCAAGCTACATATAGCTGTCCATTAGATGAATGAGGATTTTCCACACTAAATCCGGCAACACTTAACTATTGGCCCTAAATTTAGAATATCATTTGACAATATTTCATATTAGCGATTTTTTATTTCGCCCATTTTTGATTTTGAAAATTTTTGTTTTTGGCGATTTTCAGTTTTCGATTTCTGATTTTTTATTTTTGATTTTAGCTGCTTTTGAATTTGGCGATTTCTCACATATTTGCCACGACTACTCACATTCCTAATTAATATACTTGACAAAAGTTTCAAGATTTTCGCTTTCATAGTACTTTATATTTTTTTGTGTAGGACGTTCCATGCCCACTAATCTTATCCCGACCACTTTTTATCGGACTACTCACATTAATATCTGATGGACTCGTGCAGAGTGTCGGGGCCTTCCCTTTTATAAAACAGCAGTTATATGATATTAAATATTTACTTTGTATGGGAGGTGCCCCGCCCGATACAGCCCATTTTCTTGTCTGACTACTCACTTTATTAATAAAAGAGCTCAGACAAATTTGCAAAGCTGCCTCTTTGATAGTACTCGAATTATCTCTTTGCGTGAAAGGTGCCACACCCACTTATCCGATCACACCCATTTTTGGCACGGCTACTAATATAAATAATATGTGATATAACACAAATTTTTGAAGCTTTCTCTGTCATAGTACCCAGTATATATGAAATTAAGTCTTCACTTTATATGAGGGGTAACACGCCCACTAAAATTACCAAAAAAAAATACAGCCCATGTCCATCCTTAATAACCATTCTAAATTTTGGAACCAAAATTTCTAAAAGCAGTTTAGTAGTTATGGAGATTACCTCCTACATACAAACAAACTAACACACATTACCTCTTTATTATATTAGTAAAGATTTCTATGTGGGTCGGAATAGTATTCAAACTGGTATTATCGAAAATCTAAAAAAAAAATTCTCAAAATTAAAATGGATTCTTTTTTTTTTTTTTTCTTTATATACTTATAATAGTTTACAGTTTTTTTAAAGCAGTGCTAAAACCGTTTGGGTATTGATTACAATAATATGAAGCCATGAATGTCAGATACATACAATCAGTATTGTCTAGTGTGTTTTCAAATATGACCAGTCACTATACCCTACACAAAAAAATATTAATTCAAAAAATTTCCCTACATATTCCTAAAATATCATTAAATATTTCCAAAAGTTATGACGCTAATTTGCCATGTACAAAGGATGGGTTCCAATCAATCAAAATAACTGGTACGGTAGTTCCATTGTTAAATAAACTTATTGAAAATTATATTTCAACCAAAACTAAAATTATAGCCGAAGGTTCTAATTACTTTTTTCTATCTAAAATTCAATACTGTTTTTTAACTTATAATATTTATGAATGAAAATTTAAATGCATTTATGCGAATACAAAAAGTAGCGTAAATACGATGTCAAAACTATTTCGGTATCGAAATAATAATTTACTAATACCGTCTCGGTAATCCAAATCCCAATATTAATTTATAATTTCCAACATTTGAGTTAAAATATTTTTCAGTTTAATATTTTTTTAATTTCCTATTGGGTCAGTTTCTAAATCACATGTTGTGTGTTCATAGCAACTTTGCATAATTTTGTGCTTAAAGTTTTGTTTCGTGATTGAGACTGCACTTGTAAGAAGGCGTTTTATTACTTTAAACTATTTCAATGAAGTGGGAAAATGTATAACGAGCCAGCCAATAATGACTTTCAATCATCGAACTTTTAAGTGCTCTGAATTTCTAATGTACAGCATTACCTCATTCATCTCTACAATTGGTTGCAGTTCCCTATTCGGATTGTTATGTTAGTTATTACTGATTGTTAGACTGTCTCATTTTACGAAAGGTATCATGAAACAATACTGAGCAAAACCTTTTTTAAATATGATGGTAATAATAATTTAAAAATCGAAGTATTATTTTTGTGCAAAATAACTGATAATTAATACAGCTGATAATCCGGACTAAGAAAAATAAATAAAGCTGCAAAATTTTCCAGCTTACTGTGTTATTCAGATTACCGAGGTGTGGCTAAACCATGTTGTACTGTATTAATCTTGATTAAAACAAGTAAGAAAATTATAGTCGGTCTAGACCGACTATACGATACCCTATACCATGCGTTTAGAGACCCTATCTCTCAGGACCAACTAACTGGATATAAAAAAATAAGCATAAACCAAATTTGAGTGGGATTTTTATCATTTTTTTTGGCTGCAGACATGAAAAAGTTCATATCGGATGCTATATCTATATGGGGACTAGACCCAAGAATGGACCGATCCTGACTATGTTTGTATTTTGCAAAAATATATACAAACAAAACAGAAGAATCAGTGCAATATTTTTGTTTTTTGATAGATTTAAGTGAAGATCGGGAAGCAGCTCTATATGGGGCCTATGACTAAGAGTTGTCTCACATGGATCATTTTTGGACTACTGATTAAGGGATGTAATAAACATATACAAACCCAATTTGACTAAGATTTATATGATAATTTGGATCTTATGGCAATTTAAGTCGATTTCATAGGGGTCATTTGTATGGGGGCTAGGTCTTAACATGGACCGATTCTCACCAATTTCAAAACCGTTCATCCCATGGCCGATAAAAGATCAAATACCAAATTTCATCAAAATATGTTCATATTTCCGACCTGCAGTTTGATTATAAGCTTTACATGGACACACAGACGGACGGACGGACGGACATCGTTAAATCGAATTAGATAGTGATTCTGATTCGATCGGTATAATAAAAGATGGGTCTAGGTCAAATATTTTTGGTAGTTACAAACAGCAGCACAAAGTCATTATACCCAAGCCACAAAGTGGTATAGGGTATAATTATAGTCGGTCTAGACCGATACCCTATACCCTATACCATGCGTTTGGAGACCCTATCTCTCAGGACCAACTAACTGAATATAGAAAATAAGCATTAACAAAATTTGAGAGGGATTTTTAGTAATTTTTTCTGCTGCAGATATGAAAAAGTTCATATCGGATGCTATATCTATATGGAGACTAGGCCCAAAAAAGGACCGATCCTGACCATGTTTGGCAAAGTCTCTTGTATTTTGCAAAAATATATACAAACAAAATTTGAGAAGAATCAGTGCAATATTTTTGTTTTTTGATAGATTTAAGTGAAGATCGGGAAGCAGCTCTATATGGGGCATATGACTAAGAGTTATCCAATAAGGATCATTTTTGGACTACTGATTAATGGATGTAATATATACATACAAACCCAATTCGACTAAGATTTGTATGATAATTTGGATCTTATGGCAATATATGTTGATTTCATAGGGGTCATTTGTGTGGGACTAGGTCTGAACATGGACCGATTCTCACCAATTTCAACAGTGTTCATCCCATGGCCAACACAAGAGCAAATACCAAATTTTGTCAAAATATATTCATATTTGCGACCTGCAGTTTGATTACAAGCTTTACATGGACACACAGACGGACGGACGGACGGACATCGTTAAATCGAATCAGATAGTGATTCTGATTCGATCGGTATAATAAAAGATGGGTCTAGGTCAAATATTTTTGGTTGTTGCAAACAGCAGCACAAAGTCATTATACCCAAACTACATAGTGGTGTAGGGGATAATAATGGTTAAGATATGGACTAAATATCAATCCGAGTTAATAAATTTACAATAAAATAGCATTGATTTGTAGTTGCATACATTTGCATATTTTTCTTTAGCGTACGTTGTTTCGTTTTTTTTTTTTTTCATCAAAATGCATATTTAGTGAACATTTTTTAAATAAACATTTATTTATCCCATTCAATAAATTTAAATAAATATGGCATCGATTTGTTGCCGCATTATTTTGCATGTTTGGCTTTAATGGCATATTTTTTGTTTTATCAAAATGATCGTTTATTACTATTAGGTATTTTTTTGTTTAAATAATACCTTTATTAGTGAAGTTATGTAAAGGAATTATATTAACTGAATGCATTAAAAGTCAAGTGAAAATATTATTTATTAGACTGAATATTTTTTTATGTTTATTTTTGATATCATTAAATTTGATTAGCTAACAATGACCTTATAAATTCACACGGAAAGAAGATGTATTGTGGCTACCGAATTTTTTCCACCCGAATTGCGATGAAATTATTAAATATTTTATCACAAAAGAAAACGGTTAGTTGCTGTGAAACTTCTATGATAAAAAATGTTATAAATTTTATTCGGTTGGTGAATTTTTTTCTACATATATTTTGAATTTTTTAAGCATATTTTGGTACCTTTAGCACCATGTTATATATTTGCAAGAACGGATAAATAATTCGAACAGTGAATTTTTGAATGCAAAAAAATATTTCTCAAAATAGTCCATTTCTAGCTGGCTACACTTTGTCCATGTGTATCGATTTTTATATTTTTTTTGCAAATAAGAGTATTTCTTAGGGATAGTCGATCATTGAAAATCGGAATGAAAAAATTGTTAGATATGCCGAACGGCGAATGTATAACATAAATTTACAAAACATTGATACGCCCTCGTACACTTCATCTTTGAGCGCATGGAACTCTTAACCCTAGTACTGATCAATTTGCACTGATAAAGACATATTACACTCATATTTTAACATTCCAAATGTGAATTTTTCTCCATATTTTGAGTTTTAGTCATATATAGAACCTCAATATTTTCACGAATAAAAAAGAAACTGACGGAATCGAATAAAACCCATTTTGAAAATATATGTGAATTTAATTCACAGAATCATTTCTTCAATTTATTCAAAGCAACCATTTAGATTACGCTCTTCTCAGGCTCCTTTTTTAGCTATCTTTGCGGTAGAAATATTATAACACGATGTTGATGAAGATGGAATGGTCCGAAAAAATTTCAGGAAAAACAAGTAAGAAAATTATAGTCGGTCTAGACCGACTATATGATACCCTATACCATGCGTTTAGAAACTCTATCTCTTAGGCCCAACTAACTGGACATAGAAAATAAGCAAAAACCAAATTTGAGTGGGATTTTTATTAATTTTTTTGGTTGCAGATATGAAAAAGTTCATATCGGATGATATATCTATATGGGGACTAGGTCCAAAAATGAACCAATCCTGACCATGTTTGGTAAAGTGTTTTGTATTTTGCAAAAATATATACAAACAAAATTTGAGAAGAATCAGTGCAATATTTTTGTTTTTTAATAGATTTAAGTGAAGATCGGGAAGCAGCTCTATATGGGGTCAAAGGGATCATTTTTGGACTACTCATTAGTGGATGTAATGAACGCATACAAACCCAATTTGAGTAAGATCTATATGACAATTTGGATCTTATGGCAATTTATGTCGATTTCATATGGGTAATTTGTATGGGGGCTAGGTCTGAACATGGACCGATTCTCACCAATTTCAATAGCGTTCATCCCATGGCCGATAAAAGCTTATATACCAAATTTCATCAAAATATATTCATATTTGCGACCTGCAGTTTGATTACAAGCTTTACATGGACACACAGACGGACGGACGGACGGGCGGACGGACGGACATTGTTAAATCAACTCAGAAAGTGATTCTGATTCGATCGGTATAATTAAAGATGGGTCTAGGTCAAATAGTTTTGGTTGTTACAAACAGCAGCACAAAGTCATTATACCCAAACCACATAGTGGTATAGGGTATAAAAACACTCTCCTAAAAACACAAGTACGTGTGTATGTGTATGTGCAAGTACGAGTGTATGTGAAGGTTCATGGTACTTGCACTTTTTGGTCAGCGCTTTAAAGTGCAAGTACGAGTATATGTGAAATTTCATGGTTCAAACCTCACGGCTGCCCTAAGTAGAAAAATTTTCATATAGAAACAATCTATTCAATTAAAAACATAACAATTATCACAATGTTCAATAAATCGCTGATGAAGACTGAAATGCCAAAAACCGGTCCGATTAAGAATAGAGTGCAGTTATGAATTTTTGAAATATATGCTTTCTTCTTTTTTACCACGCACCATTTAAACAAAATTAATATTAATTACAGTAGTAATTACAATATTTCTGAAAAATGACTATAAATCTAACAAAGAAAAAACTTTCCTTACGCTTTTTTATAGCGCTTTTACAATTGTCAAAATTTTATGCCCACGATTTCTATAGTGGTTTCTTAATTTCGATGTGTTTTGCCAACACGCTTTTCTAAAATTGTATTATCCATTTATCTCGTTAGAAGCTAGTCTTTTTATTTCTTTACTAATTAAAAGAATGGGATAAAATTCTTTACTATTTTCTTCTCATTTTAAAAAATTTTGCAATTTATCTCCACTTCTTTGGAGAGCATTATCTTTCATTAACATCTTTTAGTAAAATTATCGTTTAATCTAACACTTCCGCATTAATTATAAATATTGGAAAATGTCTTTATACGTACTTCAACCGCACTTCAAGTATTCAATTTAATACGATTGGTTTTATACAGTAATCCGCTTACAATTGCTACACATTTGTTTACACAACAGTTAATTCAATAAACTTTCCTTCAATATCTTGTACGCATTTGTTATCTCAACCTTATTGGGATGAGTAATGTAAATTAATTAAGCTAATTTCATATTATAGTTAGAATGAGAAGATTTATTTGGTATATGACAAACAAGAAAGTTAACAATGAATTGAATGACATTAATATTGTTTTTTTTCACATTGATTTAAGATAATATTTAAGGTAGGATTCAAGGTAATATATTTAATATTTACAATGTATACTAAGGTGGTTCGGTCCCCATATAAAATAAAAGTCGAGCCAGTAACCCCCTAGGATTAAAGATTAGTTGAAGGCGATTCGGAAAAAAAATGTTTTTGCCACACCCCTGGACACTACCTTACCATTTATAGTCCGATCATAACATATTGTATATTGTTGTTCATGTCTTCGTAATAGCTACATTTCTCCCTTTAATAATTTTTGACTCCGATGTCAAATTCTGGTAGTGACTTTGACAATTTCGGTCCCTACCCACCCTAATGCCGACCATTTTGAAACACAAGGAAAGCGGCGTTAATTTCATGCATCACTTTTTGAATCGATTTAACTATGTCCGTCCGTCCGTCTGTGTGTCCATGTAAACCTTGTAATCAAACTGCAGGTCGCAAATATGAATATATTTTGATGAAATTAGGTATATAACCTTTAATCAGCCATAGGATGAACGCTATTGGTGAGCAAATTGGTGAGAATCGTTCATTGTTCAGACCTAGCCCCCATACAAATGACCCCTATGAAATCAACATAAATTTCCATAAGATCCAAATTATCATATGAACCTTAGTTAAATTGGGTTTGTATGTGTTTATTACATCCATTAATCGGTAGTCCAAAAATGATCCCCATGGGGCAACTCTTAGTCATAGGCCCCATATGGAGCTGCTTCCCGATCTTCACTTAAATCTATCAAAAAACAAAAATATTGCACAGATTTTTCTCAAATTTGGTTTGTATATATTTTTTCAAAGTGTAAGTGACTTTACCAAATATGGTCAGGATCGGTCCATTTTTCGACCTAGTCCCCATATAGATATAGCATCCGATATGAACTTTTTCATATCTGCAGCGAAAAAAATTAATAAAAATGCCACTCAAATTTGGTTTATGCTTATTTGTTATATCCATTTAGTTGGACCGAAGAGATAGGGTCTCTAGACCATGGTATAGGGTATTATATAGTCGGACTAGACCGACTATAATTTTCTTGCTTGCTTTTTAAATCATTCAGTTGACTTATAATTTGAGTGCTTACTCTTATCTCAAACTGCCAATAAGTTTATACATTACTAGATGTAACCCGGTGTGCTTCACTACACCCTCCCCCCTCCCCCCCCTTCCGAATCCTTATGAAAGGGCTCACGCAAAGTCCCAAGGCTCTCATTAATACAGTAATTCAGATATATCACATTTAATATTAAGTTTGTATAGGGGTGCCATGCGCATTTGTCCAATCCCGCCCATTTTTTTGTCTGACTACTCGCGTTAATAATAGATGACCTGAGATAAATTTTAAAAGCTCTCTCTATCATAGTACTTAGTATATATGATATCAAAAATTTTCTTTGTATGGGAGGTAACATGCCCACTAAAATTTCAGGAAGATCAGATAAGTCGTTACGGAGATTACCTCCTACAAACAAACAAACACATTACCTCTTTATTATGCAAAGTATAGATTATAAATATAGACTCTTTTATTTTGATACTTGCTGATATAAAATGATTTTTGCTTTTTTAATTCGGTACAACAATTATCAGATTTTTCGGCGTTCCTGCCCTGGAGGTACATGTAGCTGCCCATGAGAAGAACATGGATTTTCCAAATTAGATCTGGCAACACTCAACTATTGGCCTTGAACTTAAAATATCACTTGGCAATTTTTATTTTTAGTGATTTTTGATTTTGCCCATTTTTGATTTTGAAAATTTTTGTTTTTGGGCGATTTTTATTATTCGCGATTTTTGGGTTTGGCGATTTTGATTTTGACGATATATTTTCCACGACAAATCACATTGATAACTAATGTACTTGTCAAAATACTGTTGCTTTCGTAGTACATCATATTTTTTATATAGGAGGTGCCACGCCCACTTATCCCATCCCGCCCAATTTTGTTCGGACTGCTCACATTAATATCTAATGGACTCGTGCAAAATTTCGAGTCTTTCCCAGTTATACGATATTAGATATCTACTTTGCATGCGCGGTGCTACGCCCACTGCTTCGATCACGCCCATTTTTTTGTTCTACTAATCATACAAAGAACCTATGGGCTCACGCAAAGCCATAAAGCTTTCTCTTTTACAGTACTCCAGATATATGACTTTAAAAAGTTACTTTGCATGGGGAGTTCCACACCCATTGGTGTGAACCCACAAATTTTTTGTCTGACTACTCATACTAAGATCTGATGGGCTCGTGCAAATTGTAAAGATTCCCTTTCTTAGTACACCAGTTATATGATATCATATATTTACTTTGTACGGGCGGTGCCACGCCCACTGCTCCGATCACGCCCATTTTTGTCTAACTAATCATATGAATAACTTATGGGCTCACACAAATTCCCAAGACTCTCACTATAACAGTACTCCAGATATATGGCATTTTATATTTAATTTGTATGGCAGGTGCTACGCCTATTGGTCCGATACTGCCCATTTTTTGTCCGACTGCTCACATTAATAATAGGTGCCAGCAGACAAATTTGAAAAGCTCTCTCTGTCACAGTACTCGAGATATATAACATTGAATTATTACTTGTATGGGAGGTACCACGCCCACTTCTCCGATCCCGCCCATTTCCGGCGTGGCTACTAATATTAACAATAGGTGACCTCACACATATTTGCAAAGCTCTCCCTATCATAATTCTCAATATATGTATATGATATTAAAAATTTACTTTGTGTGGGAGGTGCCACGCCCACTAAAAATATTGAAAAAATTATAGCCTATAGCACTTCCCATATCCGCAGTAAGACTCTGTGAAAATTTCAGGAAGATCAGATGGCTAGTTACGGAGATTACCTCCTACAAACAAACAAACAAACAAACACACATTACCTCTTTATAATATTAGTATAGATTATTTCTTGAAATTTTTAAGCAGATAAAACTTGTCAACTGTGGTGGAATTTTCTACCATTTTTCCTGGAGGGCTTTAATTGAATCATTTTTGTTCACATAATTCCACAGATTTTCTATTGGGATAATATCCGAACCTAGATAGGAGTTTCCAACCATTGTGCAGTTTTACAAAGACTCAACCTAGTATTGGTTGCCGTGTGATTTGGATCATTGTTCTGGAGGAAGATGTAGTTGTTTTGTAATTCCATATTTTGTACCCTGAACATGACAATGCTCAATATATTCTTGATCCATAAAACAAGTGGGGTTGATTTTGCGATATCAGTCTGCTCATCTAGGAAAATCGTGATCACACCCTCAATAAGCCAGCTGGATTTATTATTTTTAGTGAAAACGATTTACTGAAATATTGAGCAGATAACAGTTTTTCTTCAGAGCGATTGTAAATATATTCCGCGGACATTTTTAACCATGATTTTTAGAGCGATATAATAGAAATAAAAAACAATAAAAAAATTTTTAGAGATAGACTTTTTACATATCAGCAAAAATAAATATAAAAAAATCTGGTAATAAAAGTCTGATTATTATGGGTGCTAGATCTAAAAATGGACCAAGATTAAATTTGAGATTAATCTACGATTTTTTTTATATATTTAAGTAGAGATCGGGAAGCATTTTATATTACTACTATAAGTTAAAATGGTGCTGGAAGATTTGTTTTAGGACAAAAAAAATTGATTTCTTTTAAATTGAGAGATTTCAAAAGTGGCCTGAAAAAAATTCTTTTAGTTTTCTGATTTCTTTAAATATTTCTTCTGAAGTGACAAGAGACAGATCGGTTCATAATGAATAGTATGGGGCAAGCCTCCCTCCAGAAGTCAATTCTAAGCACAGCCTTGTACGGTCTTCGAGTTACTGAAGTTTGAAATTGGGAAATATACAATTTTTGAATTATTATTATTTTATTATGTATTAATAGATATAAAAATTGGAAGTACATATTCATATATTTATCAATTTTAATCTTATATATTTTTACGCTGATCCCTGACTCACTGACTGACTGACTGATTCTGTAACGCTGAAATAATACACACACATAGGACTCCCTACAAAGCTATGGGAAATACACATACAAAATTAAATCTTTCTCATTTTATACAAACCCACACACAATTTTCTCTCTTCCTTGTTACCGACCAGTGCTGCTAATAAAATCTTCTGAAAATCTAAAATTTTGGAAACTAAATCGCCAAAATTGTCATTTTTAAAACAAGAAATTGACAAGAAAATTTTACCGCTTATAAAAAAATATTACAAAAGGAAGCAATAAAATTTATTTATATCATTCATATTACGAATATTATCACAGCATTGGTTATTTCTATATATAAAAATGTATTAGTGGTGAAATTGCAACGAAAAAAAATTAACACAGCAATCAACTAAATAATTTTATTGGCATGTATCTATAGCTGAAACATATAATATAGGTTTAAAGTATCGCCGTAATTAAAATTTAAATCTTAAATGGAGATGCTATTCAAGGTGTTTCCGTTTTGAAACGACTTGACCCAGAATTAAATCTATACATATTTTGTAATTTACATTTACACTGAACTAAAACTATCAATTTTCGATTTACAACCTATTAGTTGTTAACCCTGGAAATCCCAATTTTTATACTACTGAAAATTTAAAATCCTCAATCATCATTTTAACAAATTAAACAAATCATTTTAACAAATTGAAAAATCGTCGAAATTAAAATAAGTTGCCAAAATTGGCAGCACTGCTAACGACAATAGTACTACATATGCAGATTTCGTGTTATATAGAATAAGATGAACGCAAAAATTGCATCAAAAAACTAATATCTATTCAAATTCTTCTTTAAATTCCCTTTGTTGGCCAATGAAAAAATTCTGCAAAAAAAAGTAATGAACGAAATTTTAAACATTTTTATTTTTCTCATTTAACGTCGTCCGATACGCATACATACCTTTTTTTATCAAACTAAACTTTACCGTTTGTCTGTTTTGTTTTTCATCTCAAAATTGTTTTGAATTGTTAGGAGTGCTTTCGCTCAGGTTCTCCGATGGCCAGCACTTACCAAAGAGTATGCTTTTTTTCGATAAATATTTGAGAAAAGAGAGATCTTCAATGTGGATTTTGTTGTTGTCCAACGTATGATTTCGTTTAAAGCTCTGTATTGAAAAGCACTTGAAAAAATAGTGCAATATTAAGTTTAAAATTTAAATTATTCTGACTTTGCTTAATTAAATTACATTGTTATTTCAGAAGAGAAGTGGGAAAATAATTTTTTTTCACTCATAATATTAATTTTTGCATAATTTGCTTTCAAAAAATTTTGACAAACATAAATTACGTAAATAGGTATATTTAAGATTTTAATTTGAACAATTTATTATTATTATCAACAATTTATTATTATTATCATAGAAGAATTAAAGGCGATTTGGAATAATAATTTTGTTTTGTAAGTTAAGCTAATACGCCCTTATTTTTTTCTTTTTTTTGGATTTATAGAAAACTGGAAAAAATGTTCGCTTTTTACAGTTCACATTTATGATGACATATGAAATATTGTTTTCTCTCTTTTGTAGGTGTATTGGTGTTTGCACTTCCTTAAGGGGTGGTAGGTTTAAAACCAGAGCAAAACTTAAGAAGATACAGCGTTTTCAGCGACCGGCCTCATACGGTATATAGTATATAAATCATAGTATATAAATTCGAAGTCCGTTCACCACAAAACAGCAACGCCTCCTGAGATTCGCTGTCACAGACTTATTTATTAAAATTTTTAATTGAAATTTTTTTCAAAGATTCTTCAAATATAATGCTATAACGTATATATGAAATAAATAATCCATCATTATTCGTATCTTAAAAAAAGAATTATGAAAATACGACTTTTTAACTTTTAAAACCTTACCCTCCTTAAGAAACCTTTAGGAACCTTGCTCTAAAACGTTTTTTTTTTTATGCTATTCTATTTTTCCACAATAAAATGGAGTTAGGTTATAGCAAACTCGGCGGGACCGGCCAAAATAGTTCCTTATAGACTAAGTTCGTTATAACCGTAGTATTTTTTTGATTTGTCCGAAAGGTTTAAAAAGTTTTTTTAGTTGAATAAGTTTATTTATTTTGGGGCATTTTATAAAGTTATAAAACATAAATTAAATTACTAAAAAGATACATATTAATTGTTTGTCTTAATAAGACTAAAATTACCGAGCTTCTATCAAAATAATATATTTTATTTAAATCATGTAATATGAAAAACTCCTTATGTATAGAAGCAGAAAGTACAAAGCAAAGATTGGCTACTGGCAAACTTTTACGAAAATATACATAAAAGGACCTTTTACAAAACTTTATTTGAAAATCGAAGTTTTTGTTTTGTATTAAAATTAAATGAAAATAAAATTAAACTAAATTGAAATTAATTTTTTTTAAATATGTAAAATATACGAAAATTCTGAAATGGAAAAAAATTTGGTTGTTAAAGTCAATTTGTATGAAAAATGTGATTAAAACTCTTGGGACAGAAGAAATTCTTCGCTATAAATAAGAATTTATTACAACCAGGGTTCGTAATAAGCGAACTCCATTGTATTAAATTTTAATAACTTTGGGAATCTACAATCTCCTCACTTTACCCGGCCAATAGTCAAAAAATTGTTAAGCAACTGTCCCATTGAAAAATTGAAAAATTGAAAAAGAGAATTGAAACGTATGATTGTTTAGTAAAAAAGAGTAAAAAAGTGTGAGTGCATTAAAACCTGAAAGCCAAAAATTTAACGTCTGAAGGCCGGGTAATATCATAATATATTTACGCTGATCCCTGACTCAGTGACTGACAAATTCTGTAACGCTGACCAAAATGATACGGTTCTAATTCCTAGGATTCATCTCGCCACAATCGACACCACATTACCTTTCATATGAAAACGCCGCCAGTTTCCAGTAATTCCTGCATACGCAATTACCATAAACAAGGCTCAAGGCCAGTCATTTGATTTGGCATTAATTTGGATACCGCGGTATTTTCACACGGCCAACTTTTGATCGTGACAAAGCCACATGTCACGATCAAAAGTTGCAAACCAAGTTAGGATACGTATTCAATCGAACCCACAGCAAGGAAAACTATTAAATGACCAGCGATATTTCACACGAAATATAGTTTTTCAAGAGATTCTAAATTGAATAACTTTTTGCCAAATATTTCTTATCTGTTTTGATACTTATGTATATAATTTCTACAGACACAATCTTTTTTCGCATGTACATATGTAACAATATAATTTTCAATTTACTACTATATTAAAAGAAATTTAATTTATTATAAATTTTTCGTGTATTTAAATTTAAACTGTTTTATTCATAATTTTTAAATGGGCGCCTAGGCGCCACACAATCAACTAGTTTATCTATATTGGGCAAAACATTTTTGTTGTAAGCCCGATTGACATTATACTAGTATTTATACCCTATACTACTATGTGGTTTGGGTATAATGACTTTGTGCTGCTGTTTGTAACAACCAAAAATATTTGACCTAGACCCATCTTTAATTATACCAATCGAATCAGAATCACTTTCTGAGTTGATTTAACAATGTCCGTCCGTCCGTCCGTCTGTGTGTCCATGTAAACCTTGTAATCAAACTGCAGATCGCAAATATGAATATATTTCGATGAAATTTGTCATATAAGCTTTTATCGGCCATGGGATGAATGCTATTGAAATTGGTGAGAATCGGTCGATGTTAAGACCTAGCCCCCATACAAATTACCCTATGAAATCGACATAAATTGCCATAAGATCCAAATTGTCATATAGATCTTATTCAAATTGGGTTTGTATGTGTTTATTACATCCATAATTGAATAGTCCAAAAACGATTTCTATGGGAAAACCCTTAGTCATAGGCCCCATATAGAGCTGCTCCCCGATCTTCACTTAAATCTATCAAAAAACAAAAATATTGCACAGATTTTTCTCAAATTTGGTTTGTGTATTTTTTTCAAAATATAAGTGACTTTACCAAGTATGGTCAGGATCGGTCCGTTTTTCGACCTAGTCTCCATAACAATGGCACTCAAATTTGGTTTATGCTTATTTTCTATATCCAATTCGTTGGACCGAAGAGATAGGGTCTCTAAACCATGGTATAGGGTATCGTATAGCCGGTCTAGACCGACTATAATTTCTTACTTGTTTTTAATATGCGCTTATTATGGATATAACATATACAGAATATATGAATGTTATTTATAGTATTTTGATATTTGCAACAGTAGTATGTATCAATTTGTAACATTTTGTGATGTTATGAAAATCGCAGAATATTTATATTGATTTTATTTAGTTTCTTTTATAAATTAACTAACTTAAATATTACACCATAAAATGTTGATATTGGTGAATTTTTATATTATTACCACAACGATCATAAAAACAACAAACACAGCTATGACAAAATACAAAATTTAGAATAACAACATAGGAAAACATCATATTTTTTTACCTTTTCAGTGATTTCTCGGCACCTACGAAACCTATTGTCACGATTTAAAAAAACAGAAACCTTCTCGTGATGTAAGTGGATCATTCTCACTAACAACAATTGCCCTAGCTATCCTATTGCGAACGTTATCGTGACAAGAACAACATTGGCAAATCATATTTTTTTAACACTTTTTTACTCCTTCGTTCAATTCTCGGGACCAGATGAATCGATTTGGAATATTTTAAATAGCAAACTTCTCAGGATGTTAATGAATCATTTTTTATGCCAATGAGCAACCTAGTTGCCCGATTGAAGCCGCCATCGTGATTTCCACAGGCGGACAGGCGGACAGCCGGACAGACGGACATTGCTATATCAACTCCGCTTGTTATAAGGATCACAAATATATATATTTTATGGGGTCCAGATTTTTTTTTCTAATTATTACAAACGGAATGACAAACTTATATATATCCTTTGCACACTGGATTGGAGGGTATAATAGAAAACAAATTTTATATAAAAAGTAGGCATAAAAGTAGACGTGACCGGGGGACTTTCCCTGCAGTATAAGCATCGTGTATACAAAATTTCAGGGAAATCCGTTGAAAAGTTAAAACTTTTGTAGCGTTCAAACAAACAAACGAACAGAAAATGAATTTTATATTGTATATACGTAGATATAACCCAAAAATATTATTCTTTGTTTAAATTAAAAGTTTTACATTTTTCCTTTAGCCAATTTAAATGCCTAATCTACCATAACAACAAAATTATTACCTTAATTTTATGGCTTGTTATTCTTAATACAATTACTAAGTAGAAAAATAAATTTATGAATTGAATATGAAAAAAACACACACACATACAGAATACATCCTAACAACAAATCGTTCATTACATTTTAACAACAATGTGAAAAATATGATTTTATATCTCTGTATGTAGTCGTATTATGAGAGCCATTACTAACACATTCTTAATCATATGAATATTTTATATCTGTTTAGCATTTTTGTGTATAGTTAAAACATACATACATATAATGGAAGAGCAACAAAAAATTATCATACAAATGTGTTTACATATATGTATATATATAAATAGCATAATTTTTAGATAGACGTGTAATATTTAAGATATATACAATGTCTCTCCTCAGATGGTAATATCAATATGGTTTATGGTTTGAACTAGTGAATTAAACTTATTTAAAGAATGGAAATAATACGATTCTGTTCACAAAATTTAGTTTTTCTTTCACTCCATACAGTCCTTGCCGATGTGGTACAGATGACGTACTTTATGTATTGTATCTTAGAAAGACCATTTTGAATATATGTGTGAATATATGCATGTATTGTTATTAATAAGTGTTTATTTAAGCTTGATATGATTTTATGATTTTCTCTTCCATGACTGCTGTTGTTGCTTCCATTTCAAAATCTGATTTTGTATTCTTGTCATTGTTGTATCTATTGTAAATATTTATAGATTTTGTAAAGATGGTGTTATAATTTCGAATAGATTTGTCTTCAGGTTTATTTGTTCTTCTGTCTCATATTTTTACTATTAGAACAATAGTCACATATTAAAGTCACGTAGTTTATTACAATTGTGTATTGAGTGCTTGTATGTGTGTGTATATGCATAAGTAAGAAAAATTAATATGAAGATTAGTTTTTGATTTGTTGAAAATATTAATAAAAATTTGAATATAAAATATTTCTATGTATTGGTAATGGTAACGACGGCAATATTGTGTAAATAGTTATAAGTAGGGCAAGTTTAAGGGAGCACAAAAATCGACATATAAGGCAACATTATTTAAAAATAAAATATTGTAAAAAAATAGTTTATGAAATTGAAAATATATAATATCAATACAGTCATCACTTGAAATCGAAACCATAGCCAGATTCATGTCAGTTGTAATAAGATCTGTCAAAGATTTAGATTAAAAAATTTCCTTACACAAACTAGTTTTTCTTGAGTTGTGGCTATAAGATTTATTGTACCAGTTGGTAACAAATCGGAGCGGAACAAAAACCATATCTCATTAGGAAACTTTTTGCAAAATATTTTCTTTTATGCAAGGTGTACCTAAATATCGGAAATATTTTAATTATATAAAAAAAAAATATTTGACAAATTTTTCTTACAAAAATTTGTTATCTTATAAAACTACTCTTCCTAGAAAAATACTATTGTTAATTACTACTTAAAAACAATATCTTCTTAAAAAAGTCACTATTTTTAAAATAGTACCTCTCTTAAAAATAAGTGTATGTTCTTAAAAAATTGCCCGATTTTGGAAACACAACTTTTCTTAAATTAATTTTTTTGTTTTTACCAAAAAATTTTGTTGAAATCTTTAAATATTGTCTTATTTCATATAAACATAATTTTCTCCTCCAGTTTGTAGTTGATGGTATAACTATTAATTGCTTTTATATTTTTAATTAATTTCATAACAATCGATTAATGATTTCATTTATAACTAGCTGTAACCCGATACGCTTAGCTACACCCATCGTAACGAAACAAAAACCAGGGAATACATTTTGTAGAAAACTCTTTTATTTATGTTTGGCGATTTTTGATTTTGTTATTCGCGATTTTCAGTTTTGTCGATTTTTGTTTCTTGCGATTTTTGATAATCGAGATTTTCGGATCTAGCAATTTTTGTTTTGGTGATTTTTTTATTCGCGATTTTCGGTTTTGCCGATTTTTGACTTTGACGAATTTTTTGTAATTTTGTTTTTGGCTATTTTTGATTTAGCGATTTTTGTTATTCGCGACTTTTGTTTTAGGCGATTTTTGATTTTGGCGATTGCGCACATATTTTCCACGACTACTCACGTTGGTTATTAATGTACTTGTCAAAATTTTCGAGACTTTCATTTTCATAGTACTTCATATTTTTTTTGTATTGGCAACTACACACTTTAATAACTTATAAGCTCCGGCAAAATCCCAAGGCCATTTCTATTACAGTACTCCAGTTATATGATATTAAATATTTTTTTGTATGGGGGTGGCACGCCCATTGGTTCGATCCCGCCCATTTTTTTCGCAACTCTTCACATAAGTGTAATATGTACATTAGGGCGGTTCATAAAATAATAAATTGGATTTTGTAATGGGCCAACCGAAATTTATATTAACCACCGTGAAAAAATAACACATAATTTTTTTCAAAATTTTTAAGAAAGATTTAGGGGTCGCTACCGGATCCAAAACATTGTAATTTTTGATAAAAATCGTCGCCTCTATTCCTTTTTTCATATGTATGTATAAAAAAAATATATATATATTTATATATTTTTATGATCACTTTTATTGAATGATATTTGTAAAACAGAACGTATAAAATTTTTTTCTGAATCATTTTCTGAAACGATTAGCAACTCTTGTCCATCCGTCCGTCTGTTCTTACAGGAAACTTGATGAAAATTTTAAAATATTGAATACTGAGATATCTGTTTACATTTGTCTTTTAAATTAAGAAAATTATTTAAAAAAAAAAAATGCCGCAAATGCATCCCCTCCCCAATCCCCTCCCCAATCCCCCTTTAAGTTTTATATATATGTTTTTCGGTCTCTATTTATACAATGGTACTAAAACCCCTCGAATAAAAGTATAGAAAATCTATATTCAAAATCTTAAGTTGTATTTATTCATAACAAATGTATAAGGAAAGTAAAAACAAATAATTAAACAAAGTTTTTAATTAAAAAAAAAAATGCAGTCAACTTATTCTGATAGACATAAAATATATATATTTTGCCTTTAAATATTAAGCATATTAAACTATTTAAAATAATTATTTGGTCATCTTCTTCCCACGCTTCAAAGTTTTTCGTTATGAAATTGGTTGAAATGCCGTTTTGCTAAAAAATCTTAAAGTATTTTTGGAAACAAAGTCTTCTAGTTGTTTCTTATTTATTAGACTGGCGTCTAATGTTATTTTTTTCGACGGGCTCTCAGGTACTTCAACATCTAAAGCGTCCACCATTTTCTTTTTTGTATCAACAGAAACTTGGTCGTCAAAAAAAGCAAGTGCGACGAGCTCTTCTGATAAATACCAAAGATGACCAGAAATTTTTTAATGGCTACAGTTCCAATTAACGCATTTATTTCATCATAATTTTGTAGGTCCTTTAATAGCTGTAGATCATTTCTTGGAGCATAAGTCGCTGAAGGGGCTACAAACCAATACTTGACATAAATTGTAACAACAAATATACAAACATCTCTTATTGATTCTGCTTCACTTTCATTAAGCCTGAATTCATTTCTAAATAAATAAATCTTCAAACAATAAATGGCTTTAGCCATCCATCTTGCTCGGTGAGGACCTCCAGGTGCTCTGAAAGAAATTCCATTTTCGGGAACACCTCCTAGAAATATTAGAGTTAGCTTCAATTGCTCTTTATAGTCGTCTCGAGGCTGAAACTGTTTTAACTGAATTTTAACGAAAGAAATTATCTCATCTGTAATATATGTCACTTGTTTTAAAACAAAAAGATCAGAAATTCCCGATTGAAAGTTTTTCCGATTAATTTTGCTCCAGGCCAACTTAAATTTTTTAAAGATCAATGTTTCAGGCCCGGTTGAGGTACCAAGTGCCTGGCGAAACACAGCTTCAAGCATTATTTCCAGAATGTGATGACGACATGCCAGTCAAAGCATATCTTTATTCATCTTTTGTTCTAACAAAAAGCATGCACTATTTCTTCTTCCAGTATTTGTTGCAGTTGTGTCAAAGCTCATGCATTTGATTTTTTTGCTTAGGTTCTATTCTAGTAAGGTGTCAAAAACTACCGACGCATCTACAACACCTGTTCCAGCAGATAATTTTGGGACTGCAAGCAGCTTATCAATTCCAATTCCAGATACAAGGATTGGAAGACGTTCAACGATTTTATTTCCGCTGATATCTTCTATCATTTTTCATCCCAGTGAATGGTGAATGGAACGTCAGGGTTAAACTTACTTTTTAATGACTCGGTAATGATTTCTCGGAAGTCAGTTCGCTGTCGACGAATAGAAGAAGTGCTTATATTATAGTTTGAAGGATCGCCACCAATGTGTTTAACTGTTTCTGTCAAAACTATAGCTGCCTTTCGGTTACTTAGCTTTGCAACGTCAAGACTCAACGCTAAACTTTCATTTAAAATTTTCTTTCTGCCTCTGCATATCTTTTTCTTTTCCGCTGGCTCAGAAGCGTTTTAAGTAGATTAAGTTTGGTCATCAGCACTTGACGAAGACAATAGTTCAATTCGACCTCTCTTATGAATACGATCGATAGACTTGCTCTCACACTCCAGCATTTTTTTTGGGGATCTCTTTTATATGGGACCATTTTTCGTATTTAGCATTCCTTCTTAAAAGTGTTGAGTCTACATTACCTATTTTTCCATGCCGACTGACCTTTCGCTGAGCATTTAAAAAATTTTTATCCTCCTGTATTACAATCATGTTTAAGGCATTAGCGTGAGCAATATCGAAAAGACCTTCCAAACTAGTTGAGCAGTCTTGTTCTTTTTTGTTCAAGCCTCCTGAGCGCTTTGCTTTCTTTTCCTTTTTTTTCTTTAATTTTTGCCAAGAATGAAACATTATATCAATTTTATATATTACGCGCTTTTTTGTTTGTGTCGGTATTGCGGCCATTTCCCAAATCGCTAAGACATCGATTGCAGTTGAAGAGCAACAGCCTCTTATGGTTAATTTGACATATATTTTGTAGTAAAAAAATACACTTAATACCTCTTTTTTTGTAGGAAGTTTGTTCTTGCATATCTGTGGTGATACCTGTCTGGCTTATCGGACAGGTTCTATTGCGCGTAGCCGATGCTGTTGAACTTGAAGCCATTATAAAAAATTATCCACAAGCTGGTCTAATAAAGTAGAAGTATATGTTGTTACACTATTTTATATATTGTTTTAAATATATGTTTTTTTATAACTCACCAGCTTAGGATTAAAATCAATTGTAAGATTCGTTAAACCAACTTATTTGTGTCAGCGATTTAAAAAATATTATATATATAATGTACCTATTTAAACTTATTACAATGCACATAACATAATGCTTATTTCACAACCCTCCATTAAAAAAACGATTTTATCGAACAGCGTACAATATTTTAATGGTAAACTATAACCGTGTATAAACAAAATGTTTGAAGACACAATCACTATTTGTAACGATCCACGTGCTGCAGCGTGTGGAAGCTGCGTATAGCCTACTTATTTAACATTAAAAAACAAACCGTAACGGAAAATTGTATACTTGATGTAGTAGTCAAATAAAAAACTTTTGATATTGGTTTTAAATGATGAATTATTAAATATATACTTTTATATCAAATTTGGTTTTTAGAAAAAGAACATTACAAACAATTTCATGACAAGGGCTAAAAACAGCTATTAATGGTCTGGGATCTAAAATATTTACTACTTGGGGAAATTATATGGGGCTATTTCTTGCGTGATCTTGAATAAAATTATTTTAAAATTTATTGTATAAAAATTATATCTTTTCTTAAATTTGAATTTAAATTTACAAACGGAAGGACGGACGGATAAAAGTTTCTAAATCGTCTCAGAAAAATACTCTGAAAACAAATTGTGCTCTATTTATTTAAAATGCCTTATGCAATAACGGTGTACATAATTTGTTTTGTTTTATTATTTTTAAGACACGAACACATGGAATAAATTTTAAAGATAAACCACTGAAGTTTGGAGTCCGGTAGCGACCCCTAAACATTGATGAAAAAATTTAAAAAAATCATGTGCTATTTTTTCACTGTGCTTAATATATATTCAGGTTAGCCGACAAAACAAAGAAAGTGCCATACATGAACCAGCCTAATGTACATGTACATAGTTTCGGAACTCTTGCTGTCGTAGTACTCACCTGAAAGTGTGTATTACAATTTGTAGATACATAAACACACAAATCAAGGGTACATTGATAACTAATGGTATGTTTTTTGAAATGATTGTTAAAAATTCACTATTTTTCCTTCTGGGTAGGCAGTTACGTACTGTAAAAATTTCTAGACGGACGGTGCAGTAGTGTAGTCTCCTAAAAACCACAAACAAACGTACAAACACACAACATATAAGATATGAAGCAGTAATCATTCATAATCACCCGATTTAAGATTTCAAAATTTACTTTGCTTTAAAATATATCAATTATATAATTAACACCACATTTAATTAAATCTCCTACCATGCCCTGAATCATATTATGCGATTGGAATAACATTCACTAATAACGAACATATCACCAAAGTAATGAAAATTTAATTATAATTAACTGATTATCTCAACCTCAATTGGGAAAATCCAATAAAAAAAATTTCTACATAACACTAGTAATTATAGCTAATAAACACACCGTAGCAGATAAAATAACATACTTACACACACATACATACACACGAAAACAAGTATTATTTTTATATCTACTTACTTTAATCAGTCATTTAATAGAGAGCAGAACAAAAAAATCACATATCAATATTTAAATCATTAATTACAATACCCTACCTTTATGTTTGGTTTACATTTTCATCAGTTATACAAAATGATAAACAACAAATTGACTTTATTTGGTATAAAATATTTATAAATCGTTTGTACGCATAATTAGCTTGCCATTAAATGTTGTGGTTTAATTTACAACAAATTTACCCAACAAAATATCAACCAAACTAAAACCAGCCACAAACCAGATTAATATGACATACACACACACGCACACAGAGAGATACATCATACATACACATACATACAAAAAAAACACGCGTTGGTTTACACTTTCATATTTATACTGATATTCATGGCAAAAAAAAAAAAGCACAGAAACAATTGAGTGGAAAAATGAAAACAAAATACTAACAACCAAACGATCGACAACAAACGAAACCAATATTGGCGTTTTACAGAAAAACATCAACAAAAAAGTCATTATACCCAAACCACATAGTGGTATATGGTATAAAAAGACACCGACACATATGCAGTTTATTAGATATGTGACATATAATGAGTGTTGCTATAGTTCTTGTTGGCCAATATTATTGATATGGTACGCATACACGTCGAATGAATAAACATACATACATATTTTGCAATCTGCATACCAACATACTTGCACTCATATCAACGTAAATGTCATCTGAAAGTGTGTATTACAATTTGTACATACATAAATAAACAAATCAAGGGTACATTGATAATGGTATATTTTTTGAAATGATTGTGATGATGAAGGCGTTAGCAAGCGTGTTAGGAAGGACGGAAATTAAAAAAAAAATTAATTTAAGATAAGAATTTCAGTAATTAAATGATATGAGTCACTCTTCCTTGACAATTAATTACTAATAACTAGTGTTAGGATAATTATTTTTATTGTCTTTATGCTTACTTAATAAAAAATTGTCTATGCAAATTAAAAAAAAAAATTAATAAAATGACGTCGTCTGTTAAAAATTTTCACAAACAAAAATTTTTCAGATTTTGACGTCAATTTTCAGTAATAATAATTTTTTGATTTTATGAGCAGAAAAATGCATTTCGAGGCTCTCTACTTTTTTAAAGAAAAAAAAAACACGGAAAGTTCAAATTTAATGGGGAATGTTTATTATCATTTGAAAGAACATTCTTTGGCATTTATTTTTTGAAGATTATGTCCATCAAAGGTTGGCCGCGGCTACGTCTCATCAGATGGTCCATCCGTTGAGTCCAGTTTTCGAAGACACGTTCGAGCATTTCGACTGGTAACTGGCGAAGGACACGCGTGATGTTTTGCTCCATGGCCTGAATCGAAGCGGGATTGTCCGCATAAACTTTAGACTTTACATATCCCCACAGGAAAAAGTCTAACGGTGTGATATAACACGATATAGGTGGTCAATCGACCGGCACAAAACGTGAAATTATATGCTCACCGAAGTTTTCTCCCAATAAATCCATTGATTGCTGCGCTGTGTGAGAAGTGGCGCCGTCTTGTTGAAACCAAATGTCGCCGAGATCACGAGCTTTAATTACAGGCATCAAATAGTCGGTTATTATGGCACGATAACGGCCGCCATTGACGGTTAAGTTCTCACCGGCATAATTTTTGAAGAAATATAGACCGATGATTCCACTGGCCCACAAACCACAACAAACCGTTGTTTTTTCTGGATGAAGTGGCAGCTCTTGAATCTCTTCAGGTAGCTCTTCGTCCCAAATGTGGCAATTTTGCTTGTTTACATACCCATTGAGCCAGAAATGATCTTCTTGCAACTTTTCAAGAGCCCATAGAGCGAAGAGATCTCACTTGGGAACATCGGGCGGCTTCAGTTCTTGCACAAGCTGTATTTTTTTACTTTCAATTTAAGATCTCGACGTAAAATTCGCCAAGTCGTTCCATACGTCAGTCCGAGTTGTTGTGAACGGCGCCGAATCAACTCTCCGCGATTTTCGTGTACACTCTCAGCTACAGCCGCTATATTTTCTTCACTGCATGCTGGACATGGTCTATTCGGTTGAATATTATCAAATAATGATTGTTGGGTCTCCAGATGGGTGATGGTAGTGCGAATAATACGCTCAGTAGGACGATTATGTTGACCATAAGTTGAGAGAAGTGCACGAAACACATTCTTTACGGGACGTGAATTTTCGTAATAAAGTTGAACGATTTGTAAACGTTGTTCAGGCGTAAGTCTTTCCATGATGAAATGCCAAACAATACTAAACAAAAATAGCATGACAGCATGACACGACTCACACGTGATCGATCTGTCAAAAAAGGCTATTGAAAAAAGTATCTCTTCTTGGATTACCCGGTATTTCTAAAATTCGTAACTACACTGAATTCTTAATCGAAACGGTTTCGGTTTCAGTCTTCATCAGGGATTTATTGAATATTGTGATAAATTGTTATGTTTTATTTATTTATTTATTTACTAGCTGTTTTTACCCGGTCTTGCCCGGGATAAAAAGGCATTTGACTTGAAAAATGGTTCACTATGCTTACCAGGCTCTGAGTACCTAGTCCCCAATGAAAACATTCCCTAATAAAATGAACTTTCTGCCCAAAAAGTTGTATGGGCAGTAAATTAGAAGTTTTTTATAAGATGCTGCAGCAAAAATCCTTCAAAAATAAGCTGCGAAACGACTTTAAGTTTTTTTTTTAAGTTTATTTATAAACATCAAATATAACGGAATCGTTTGCAAATTAAAGGAATCAGAAGTTTTAAAAATTTAATTACTTCACTCAATAAGTGATCATCATTGAGCAAAGAAGTCAAATTCAAAGAAGTTTCAAAAAGGAAAAACTAATGCGACGTTTAAAATTGTGCCGCAAGGGAAGTTTTAAGCAACTGCTTATACTATATGTATTGTAATTATTGCACAAACGTAGATACAATTCATCATAAGACTGTTCACTGAGCTGTGTTCCGCGAGCGAGTCGCTTCCGCGTCCGCGCGTTTGGCTGCTACACTCGTGCTGCCGCGCAGTTGTCGTCAACTTATTTTAATCGCCAAAATATATTTTTCAGATCATTCCGATATTTTAGCTGAGCTGTGTTCCGCGAGCGCGTCGCGTCGGCGGATTTGGCAGCTACACCCGTACTGCCGCGTACTTGTCGTCAACTTATTTTAATCGCGAAAATATATTTTTCGCATCATTGCGATATTTCAACTGAGCTGTATTCGCGAGAGCGTCGCATCCGGGTCCGCGCACCGCACCTCGCGTTTGGCGGCTACACCCGTGCTGCCGCTTTGTTATCGTTAACTTATTTTAATCGCCAAAATATATTTTTCAGATCATTGCGATATTTTAGCTGAGTTGTGTTCCGCATCTGCGCGCCGCTTCCGCGCGTTTGGCAGCTACACCTGTGCTGCCACGCACTTGTTGCCAACTTATTTTAATTGTCAAAATATATTTTACAGAACATTCCGATATTCTAGCTAAGCTGTGTTCCGCGAGCGCGTAGCTTCCGCGCACCGAAATGATGCTATTGAAAAGAATAGTCATTTTAGATGCGTTGATTGTAGGAAAAATAAATATTTATCAAAATTCATTAAATAAAAATATGTAAAAATTTAAGAATGAATTTGGGGAGTAAGTTAATTTTTTATTTCGTTAAAAAAAGGGGAATTTGTTAATTTCATTTGGGGACCTTTTTTAAATTTAAGGATTTGTTCACCGTGAAGTTATTACCGTGTAAACCAAATTTCAGAGAAATCAGTTGAAAAATACAAATTTGTATAGGGAAGAAATATACCACACAAAAAAATGAATTTTATGTGAAAAGTGGGCGTCAAAGTAGGCGTGGTCGGTAAAAATCATATGGCCACCTTCCCTGGAATTTGTACTAAATTTCGGAGAAAGCCGTTGAAGGATAAAAATTACTACAACGAATAAATATACCAAAAAACAAAAAATTAATTTTATAAAAATGTGGGCGCAAAGGTAAGCATAGCAAGAAAGATTATAATGCGACCTTCGCTGGAGTAGGGAGATCACGTTTTCCAAATTTCAGAGAATGGCATTGAAAAATAAAAGTTTGTATAGCAATCAAACAAAGAAACAAATAAAAGGAAAAAAATAAATAGTTGAGCTCGAGGTCAATGATTTTTATTATATAAATATTCTCCTTATTTAATCGATATTTCGATACTCTTTGAGTATCATCATCAGGATTATTCCAGTGAATGTTTACATGAAAAAAAAAAAAACAATATTTTAAGCTATAGTTGCTTACACATTGTCATCTGTTATTGCACAATGTGTAAGAAACTATAGCTTAAAGTATTGTTTTTTTTTTTTTTTTCATTTAAACATTCACTGGAAAAATCCTGATGATGATACTCAAAGAGTATCGAAATATCGATTAAATAAGGAGAATATTTATATAATAAAAATCATTGACCTCGAGCTCAACCATATGAAGTTTTATTAACAATTTGAAAGGTCGAATAAATACAACTATAAAAGGAAAAAAATAAATTTTATATACATAGAAGCGGGTGCAAAGGCGTGGCCTATAAGAAGCATTTGGTGACCTTCCCTGGAGCATACAGATCGTGCGTACCAAACTTCAGAGACATCCCTTAAAAAATAAAGATTTCTATAGCGAACAAATATACCAAAAAAGAGAAAATGAATTTTGTATAAAAAGTGGGCGTAAGAATCATATGGCGACATTTCCTGGAGTAGAGAGATCGTGCATGCCAAATTTCAGAGAAATCTGTTGAAAAATAAAAATTTGTATAGCGAACAAATATACCAAAAAACATAAAACGAATTGTATACACAAAGTGGGCGTAAAAGTAGGCATACGAAGCACATGGCGACCTTACCAGGAGTATAGATATCGTGTGTACCAAATTTCAGAGAAATCCGTTGAAAAATAAAAATTTGTAAAGTGGTCAAAAAAAAACAAACAAACAGAAAATGTTTTTTATATATATAGATTTATTTATTTATTTCGGTCTATGGATACAATATTATCCTTACAGACTAGCAAGAAAACGTAAAAATATATTAATTAAGAGAACTTAACATTATTTAAAATAAGTATTAATTGGGTATGAGGAATAGTAATATCCAAAATATTGCAATAATTATTAAATAATCTACAAGCCTTTGTAAGCGGTTCATTTAATGCTTAATCTGTTTTATGCATATCAACATAAAAGAATTTATCAATTCTCAGAAACACCTTTGGAGGAACATACATTTTAATTAATTGTAACAATTCGGAGCAATCAATTTCACCACAAATAATACCGTGTAAAATATTTAGAGAAAATATCTTTCTTCTAACTTCCAAAGTTTTCATTGAAAGTTACCACACTTACTCTCACAAGGCACAGAAAGAGAAGGAATAGAAGATGATGCAGACTGAAAATTTAAAAATGAAAGCGCATACTTTATAAATTTAACTTGAATTTTCTCAATACGACTTATGTGAATAGCTGCATTAGGACTCCAAATAAATGAAGCGTATTCTAACTTTGATCTAACAAAAAAAGTAAATAATGCTTTCTTAGTGTAATGATCAAAGACATTATCTGAGTTTCGACGAATAAAACCAAAAATTGAGTATGATTTTGGTATCACGTAATTTAAGTGACTACCAAATGATAGCTTAGGATCAAAAATTACACCAAATCTCAAATTTCATCTACAGATGATAAAACATGATGCTTCATTATATACTGAGAAGGAAGAATATGACGACATCTCTGAAACGTCATATGAAAGCATTTTCCAATATTAAAAGGAAGGCCATTACAATCAGACCATAAAATAAGCCTATTTAAGTCATCCTGAAGATCAGTAATATCGCTAACTACTGAAATTGGTTTGAAAACTTTAAGATCATCAGCATACAAAATATATTTCGAATTTTTAAAACAGCGATAAATATCATTTATAAAAATATTAAAAAGTAAGTGACCCAGGATACTACCTTGCGGTATACCAGAGGTCAAAATGAAAGATCTAGAACAGATTTCATCTATTGAAACCGTAAAAAGACAGCCAGTTAAATAATAATGAAACCAACTAAGCATTTCCGAATGAAAGCTTTAGTAAAAGAAGTTCATGTGGAACACGGTCAAATGCTTTCGCAAAATCCTTATAAACTGAATCAACTTTAACACCTTTTTCAAAACAAGATATACAAAAATTTGTGAAAACAGCTAGGTTAATGGTAGTTGATGTCCCAGCCATAAATCCATGCTGAGATACGCAAATGTAACACTTTAATTGATAAAAAAAAGTCTTCTGTACGCAGTATGCTCAAAAACTTTTGCAATATTGGTCAATTTAGAATAGGTTGTAATTGAATAGATTGTTTCTATATGACATTTTTCTACTTAGGGGCAGCCACGAGGTTTGAACCTGCGTCTATCTCACATACACTCGTAATTACACTTTTTGGTCAGCGCATTAACATACTCACCTAAAGTTAGCTACGAGCAGTGTGGTTAAGAATCAGTTTTTCATAGCGTACAACTTTTACTTCGTATTAATCTTAGAAGATACAACTCTGTTCAATAGTCTAGTCATTTTAACCAAAATACAGACAAAATCTCGGAATTCAAGATAATAAGCTGTAAATTTTTACAAATCTTCATTTTGACATCCTTAAACTTGTCTCAAACCCTACCGACGGTAGAGTGGCCGCGACTATGGATTCCTAGAGGTCAAAGGTCTAAAAATCGACTTTTTGTACGTTTTTCGCCAATATCTCGGTTCCTGTCTGTTTTTCACTATTTCTATCTATTATAAATATTGTAGAAGGATAAATTCCCTACAACTTTTGTTTAAAACATTTTTTTTTGTACTTTGAACTGTTTTTGAGATAGAGGGCAGTGAGGGTGCAGTGTGGTTCAACATCGAGTATTATAATAATATAATAATAATATAATAATAATTATTGAAGCTCAATCCGTAGTCTCGATCAAATATAAGTCCTATTATGTTTAAAAATTGTTGATACATATATAATTATAAATAATTTTTGTTTTTTATTAACTTTTTCTTTATATTTAATAACTTTTCTCGTTAGAGATAAAAGCATATTCTAAACTATTCAAAAGATCTTATATAGTAGGCCATTCCATTTTAAAATTGCACACCAACAATCCGACCTGCTCCAATTTCAAATGCAACTAAACACCAAAGAAAAAACATCCAAATAAACATATAATAGAAAAAAAAACTTCCAAACAAGGGATTTCCTCCATATCGGTTTATACGCATATGTATTACTTATAGTGTTACTTTTGTTAATCGTTAGTTCTGAATCGTATCTTGTGAGCAACGGACGTACGACAAAAGTTATGGCTGATTTGTATCATGGTTCGGAATATGAACCAATGGTAAATGTAGAACGTGGTTTAAATACTTTAAAGAATGCAAGTATCGAACGAAACGACGGTCACATTGACTATTTAAAAACTGTAAAATCTGTTAAAGTGCATGAAAAGTGTCGAACTGTTTACATTAGTAAGAGTTGTATTGTAGCTGCAAAACGGAGACTAGAACAAGACGAAACTCCAGCTTGTCCTAGTGTACCCAATAAAAGACGTAGTGATGTGTCTGATTTTGAGAAGCAATGTTTATTTTGTGGTGAAACAGCTGATGAAGCCGCAGAAATAAATAAAAATGAAAAGTATAGACGCAAAATAAGTAAAGTGAGTACCCTTGAATTTAAAGACAATGTTATTAAAAAAGCAGAAGAACGTTATGATGATTTCGGAGAGTTGGTGAAAAAACGTATACTCTTTCAATATGATTTGATTGCTGCTGAGGCAAACTACCACGCTATTTGTTATACAAATTTCTCCAACAAAGCTACGTCGTCTCATCAGAAACCTCGTCAAGATAATCAAGTTTCAGAAGCTATGATGAAGATTTTTAATTACATAGAAAATAATAACGACTCCCAATTCACATTCAAAGAGCTCATTGATGTCTTGACTGAGTATGTTTCAGATGATAAAAATATCATTACAAGACTACAACAAAGGTATTTAACCAATATAATAATTACAAAGAAAGTAGGAGCAATTACAATCATATCTTTTCGTGATACACATGCTAATATTTTATCAAAAGCTTGGTACGATAATAAAAAAGTAGAAGCAGAAAGGCTAAGAATTGTAGAAGCTGCAGCAGCAATTATTAGAGAAGATATTCGATCATCCATTGTTGAAACAAAATATTATCCACCTATAATAAAGAAAGGCTCATTAATATGCTTATTGAAAAATTACGAATTGTTAATATAACTGCAAAACAAGCCAGAGATGGCGCTGATGTTCTTATTGTTGAAACAGCTATAGAGGAATCGAAACCTGAAAAAAAAAACTTAGTTATAATAGGAAAAGATATCGATTTACTTGTCATTTTAATTGGGCGTACACTATTTTGTCAAAAAGAAATTTTCTTAAAAAAAGTTGGCAAAGGAAATGTTAAAACAGAAAAATACTCTTCGAAAAGTTTAGACAAATATCCTCGTTGTAAACAAAACATTTTGTTTTTGCACGCTGTAAGCGGATGTGACACAACTTCTGCGTTATTTAAGAAAGGTAAAAAAAACTTTTTCAAGAGAACTGGAGAAGCTTCCAAATTTGGATCAACTTGCTGCAGCTTTTGAGGAAGAAAACGGTTCGGCTCAAACAAATCTTGTTGGCAATCTGTAACGCTCCAAAATTGTTGACAGTATCGACCGTCTACGTTATACACATTTCGTCAAGTCTACAAAACAGAATAAACCTGTGTAGTTATCAAATCTGTCACTAACATGTGCAGCAGCTCACCAACACTTTAATCGTATTTATTATCAAGTTCAGACTTGGTTAGGGCATGATTTGGAACCTCAGGACTGGGACTGGATAATGCGTAATGAATCCCTGGAACCAATTACAACATCTTTAGCACCAGCTCCAGAGGAATTGCTTAACACTATATTTTGCAACTGTAAGAGTGGTTGTGGTTCGCGATGTGGATGCAGGAAATCGGGGTTGCAGTGCTCTCTAGCTTGTGGCCAGTGTAATGGACAAGCTTGTCTCAATGCTACACCATATCAAAGTGACATCAATGAAGATGGTATATTTGATCCCGAAAGTATGGAAGATGAATCCGAAATTTTACTGCAACCAGCAGACGAAGAAGAAGACGAAGATGAAGAAAATTAAAATTAGTGTATGTAGTTCTTGTGATCAATATATTTCTTTAATTTCAACGATCGTAAATGTGTATAATGATATTTTCAAATAAAAGCATGTATTAAAAACACATGTTGGTTCTTATCGTTTATTAGGAAGTAATTAATATAAATTTTACTAAAATTAAAATATAGTGAATATGTATCCCTTAATCCTATTTACTTACACGAGCAGGTAAGTATTATTAAATTAATAGAAACTTAATTAATGAGAAAAGTTATTAAATATAATTAAAAAGTTAAAAAAAATAAAAATTATTTATAATTATATATTTATTAACAATTTTTAAACATAAAAGGACTTACATTTGATCGAGACTACGGATTGAGCGCTCACTGCCCTCTATCTCAAAAACAGTTCAACGTACAAAAAAACGTTTTAAAGAAAAGTTGTAGAGAAATAGTGAAAACCCGATAGGAACCGATATATTGGCGAAAAACTTACAAAAATTGATTTTTGACCTTTGACTACTATAAATCCATAGTCGCGGCCACCCTATCGTCGGTTGGGTTTGAGACAAGTTTTAGGATGTCAAAATGAAGGTTTGTACGAATTTACAGCTTATTATCTTGAATTCCGAGGTGAGATCCCTAAAATGACTGTTCTATCAAACAAACAATAACCAACTAATATAAAAATGTAATGCAATGTTTTCAAATACCTGTATGTAAAAAGTACAATATGTGGAATATACATCACATATAGCAACTCATACGAAACTGGGAATAATGGAAATTATACAAATCAATATATCGAAAAAATAACTTACTCTTCAATTAAATAAATTAAATAAGTGCACGTAATTGTTTCCAAATGTTTGAGTTAAATAGTTTATTAAGCACGAGTTGAAGTAATAGACAGAAGAATGCTGAAGATGAAGAAGTCGTCTTGTTCGAAAGTGGCTACTGCATCTAGCGTTGTTTTAAATTTTTTTCATATTTCAATTACATTATAAAAATTTATCTCTGTTATTATTAGCAAATATATATATATATATGTTCTCAAACCTTTTTTCAGAAAATTTAGGACTTTTCCATGAGAAACCTAGGTTTTGATATTTTTCTTTTTTTTTTTTAATTCGGCACACTCCTACGAATGCATGTATGAGTTTTAAATTGGGTTACGTGTTGATGACAAGACAATGTTGAATACTTGTTAACGTGTTGTTTCAAGTACTCATATTTCGTGGAAATTCATGCATTTTTTATGAGTGATAAGATTATGATAACAATAGCAACTGCTTTTTGCTTTTAAAACCATCTTGGTACCACAAGGCCAATTGCTATGAAAAAAAAATATATTTTGAAGCAGTTAATATAAGTATCAAATGTTGCTATTTGGTTCACAATAATAACAAGAGTGATCAACCTACTATTTGGTGGCTAAAGAGATACTAAATTGGAATACATAAATGGAACACATAAAAGACAAATTGTATCTACCAAGTTTATTGCAATGATACGTGTAACCAAATTTTTACTTAATAAATATTACAATGCTGTATTCTCAACAACAAATAACTTGCGTTAATGGAAAATTTTTAGGTGCTCATAAGTTTTGGTTGATGCAACCAAAAATATAAATAGGGAATTTTATAACATTAATAAATACTAGCAGATCCCTGCCTTCGAAATTCGAGTACAAATTCTAGGAAATTTAATTTTTTAATAAATTATTTTAAAAGACCCTAAAGGTATGCTAAAACAAGTAGGAAAATTATAGTCGGTCTGGACCGACTATACGATACCCTATACCATGCGTTTAGAAACCCTATCTCTTAGGCCCAACTAACTGGACATAGAAAATAAGCAAAAACCAAATTTGAGTGGGATTTTTATTAATTTTTTTGGCTGCAGATATAAAAAAGTTCATATCGGATGCTATATCTATAATGGGGCTAGGTTCAAAAATGGACCGATCCTGATCATGTTTGGTAAAGTCTCTTGTATTTTGCAAAAATTGTGACGGTGATCTGTTTTGCGCTTTACTGTAACAAAAGAATTTCTGTTACAAGCAAAATAAGAAAGCAGAAAAAAAAAATATAACCTTGATCTTGAAATTATTTTCAAGTTCACCTTATATGGTAACATAGTAATGGAAAATTTTTTTTGTTCTATTTTTGCAAACTGATTAATGGAGCGATTTGTTTGTCTCTTCGTTGTTTATATGAATTCATGATTGTTCATGTATGTATGGGTCAACTACAGCTTGCAATCCTTCTCGTTCTCCCACCTGGTTTTCAGCTATTGGTATTAGCTTGCCCCTTCATTCACTAAATAATCTCACTTACTCTCTCTCCTTTTAATATGAGTTGATATTTTTTTTACGAAAAGAGTGAGATTATGAACGAGTGTATGTATATCTATGTGTATTAGGGATAAAGAGATAAAAAGTTACATAATGACATACATAGGCTATTCTATGAGTGGGTGAGCGTAGGTAATAAAAAAAAAAAAAAACAGGTTTAATTTTTGGGTTGTGCTGGTGAGAAAAAAGAAAGAATATAATTGGTGTTATGAAGATGACGCCAGAATTTAAAATTCATTGTAGTTTTGGTGTCGAAAGGAGCGGCCACAAAAAAATTTTAAAAGGCAACAGTTTCATTTTAATTGATATCGGTCGAACTAGGAAATATTGTATTGGCTGTACTTATAATAGAAAAAAAAAAAAATTCACAAAGAATAATTTCCTAAAATTATAATAAAACGTTTAATAATAAATCTATACATAATAATATACATACATTCTATTTACGTGGATATATTTCGTGTGTATTAAAAAAAAAAGTGTTTTTATATTAAAATTTGACATTTAATATTTGGAGACAACAATTACTCCAAATAAGACAACAATCTTAACAGGGGCAGGGAAGACCCTCATCATATCTTGCTTCCTCTTCTTTAACTACGAGGCAACTCTCCGAAATTTTGCGATCCTCATTTGATGCAACAGCAGGCCTGCAGCGGACACCGCAACAACAAAAGTCAACCAGAAGAAAAAAATACAACGGCTACCTAAGGAGTCAGCAGCAAGAGGCGGTAACTACGTATTATTCTTTTTTTTTTTTTGAATTATAAAATTTTGCTAAATTAAAAAGTCTTCTAAATGTAAAATTAAAAATTTATTTTCTAAATAGATTTTAATTACAATTTTCTAAAGATTATTAGAAATTGTTATAAATAGAAATTAAAATTGTTCTAAGATAATTATAAATATTACTAAATAGAAATTTAAATTTTCCTAAGGATAATTATAAAATTTCCTAAACAATTAAAATTTCGTTAAATCAAACCTAAAATTATATACTTTTCCTAAAATTAAAATTTGGCTTAAATTTAATAAAATTTTTTTTCTAATAATTAAATATTGTTAAAAATTAAAAATTATGGTAAATTTAAATTGTGCTAAAATTAAAATTTTTCTACTATTAAAAATTTTCCTAAATTTAAAAATTTCCCTAAAAGTAAAATTTCCCTAAAATTAAAATTTTGCTAAGCGTAAAAAAAAAAAAAAAAAAATTAAATGTTACGAAAAAGAATTTAAAATTATAACCTTAAAAAATGGAGGTTAAATAAATTTTTGTTAAAACCAATGTAGAAACCTAACCAAACCAAATTCTTATCATTGTAGTGGGTTACCTCCAAGTAAGATGGAGTCGAGGTAACATGGTTGGGAGGGCAAAAGGGGCAGAACACCTCGTCCCCAATCCCAAGGTAAGTATGGCCGTCCATCCTTTTAGCGTCCGTTTTAGTGACCGTGTTTTTTTTTAAATCGCACGTGAAAATCTGTAGTGCGGTTTCCCTGGGCCTGAGCAAGACCCCACCCATCCGGCGAGCTAGGCCCCTACGCCAGCACGTGCGACCAGCAAAGGCTCAGGGAAACGGAAGCGGATCTTCCACCCCAACAAACAAAATTTGAGAAGAATCAGTGCAATATTTTTGTTTTTTAATAGATTTAACTGAAGATCGGGAAGCAGCTCTATATGGGGTCAAAGGGATCATTTTTGGACTACTCATTAGTGGATGTAATGAACGCATACAAATCCAATTTGAGTAAGATCTATATGACAATTTGGATCTTATGGCAATTTATGTCGATTTCGTATGGGTAATTTGTATGGGGGCTAGGTCTGAACATGGACCGATTCTCACCAGTTCCAATAGCGTTCATCCCATGGCCGATAAAAGCTTATATACCAAATTTCATCAAAATATATTCATATTTGCGACCTGCAGTTTGATTACAAGCTTTACATGGACACACAGACGGACGGACGGACGGACGGACGGACGGACATTGTTAAATCAACTCAAAAAGTGATTCTGATTCGATCGGTATAATTAAAGATGGGTTTAGGTCAAATATTTTTGGTTGTTACAAACAGCAGCACAAAGTCATTATACCCAAACCACATAGTGGTATAGGGTATAAAAATTGAGCCAATTCATAATGCAAAACTTTTTAAATATCGATTGCGTTGTTGCTTTAAATTCAACATAATTATTATTCTGAATGGTTTATGTCCAACTTATCTTTCAATTCAACACAATTATTATTGTGAATGACGAAAACAAACTCCAACACATTAACAAATTTAACAGGTTCTCTGTCCAATGTATTACATATTATACAAAATGATTTTCTTGTACCATGTTTGCAGAGTCCTTGTATCATATACGATACAAGTTTATAGGTGACTTTGAAATATTTTTTGTAAAAGGCGCAAACGAACAATTTAGATTTTGTAGCAATACTCCCTGATCTTAACCCAAAATCTAGTAGTGTAAACCGCCTTTTAGTGATACATATGATATATGAGACATGTAACGTATGGAATCGAATTTCCCAACGACTATTTCATGTATGATAGTTGACCGTTAAAAATTTATTTTGGTATGGTGAAAGCGAACCTATTAATAATTAAACACATATCATTGCATAATTTTATGTATGTGCTAGTAGCAACTTTAAATGCATTTTACTCAAAAAAAAATGCAAAATGTTGAAAATCTGGTGGGCAGCTAAAAAGAAATACCTTTCAAATAAGATACTCTTGGTCAAAATTGGGAGAAAACTGCGAAAAAAATTATCGGTCACAAAAAATCGTCTAACCTATTAATGTTATAGATATGTTTATTAAAAAAATGTTCGTCATGCATTCATAAAAAAATTTGTGTTCACGCACTTTGTAAAAACTACAGAAATTAAGCTGAGAAACCACATATTGTTAAATCTATATATTAATACGTGAAAGTAAGTTTTTCAAGCAGTTTTTAAACAAAGTGCGCTTATGGAGCATTGCGAAATTTGGCACAGTTATAGGTCACATGGAGGAGAAATGCAGAAGATAAAATTTATTTATAATATGTGTTAAAAATATATTAAACTAAATTAAATGGTTGTAATAAATAATTTTATAAGAGCCTAAAGGACTGCTAACTAATTTTAGCCAATTCACAATTCATCGCTTGTGCATTTATAATGCAAATTTTAATCGCCCTGTTTTGAATTGTGAATTGGCTAAAATTGATTAGCATACCGTTAGGCTCCTTTAAAATTTTTTATTAACAATCCCATTTATATTTCTTCAGTGTGTTCATCAAATATTTATAATGAAATTTAATGAGTTTTATTTAAAAATTGATAATTTAATCAGTTTTATTTAAATACTAGCTGTTTTGACCCGGTCTTGCCCGGGATAAAAAGGCCTTTGACTTGAAAAATGATTCACTATACTTACCAGGCGCTGAGTACTTAGTCCACAATGAACAAATTCCCCAATAAAATGAAATTTCTCCCCAAAAATTTCAATTCAAATTTTTTTGATTTTTTAAGATGCTGCAGCAAAAATGCTAAAAAAATAAGTTGCGAAACCGCTTAAGTTTTTTTTAAATTTTATTTATAAACATCAAATATAACGAAATCGTTTGCAAATTAAAGGAATCAGAACTTTTAAAAATTGAATTACTTCTTTCAATAAGTGATCACCATTGAGCAGAGACGTCAAATTCAAGTTTCAAAAATGAAAAACTAATGCGACGTTTAATAAGGTTTCTTTAAGCAACTGCTTATAGTATATGTGTGGCCTATTTTGATCAACAGGTAGTTATTTCACATACGTAGATAAAATGTATCATACGACATTTCACTAAGCTGTGTTCCGCGAGCGAGTCGCGTGCGCTTCCGCGCGTATGCAAATGTTCACTAAAATAAATATTTATCAAAATTCATTAAATAAAAATATGTAAAAATTTAAGAATGAATTTGGGGAGTACGTTCATTTTTTATTTCGATTAAAAAAAAATGACGAATTTGTTCATTTCTTTTGGGTACCGTTTTTTAAGTTTGGGGAGTTGTTCACCGTGTAGTTCTTCCCGTGTAATCCAAATTTTAGGGAAATCCGTTAAAAAGTACAAATTTGTATAGGGAAGAAATATACAACACTACAAAGTATGAATTTTATATGAAAATTGGGCGTAAAAGTAGGCGTGCTCGGTAAAAAGCATATGGTGACCTTCCCTGGAATATGTACTAAATTTCGGAGAAAGCCATTGAAAAATAAAAGTTTGTATAGCAATCAAATAAAGAAACAAATAAAAGGAAAAAAAATAAGTTTTATATACATGGAAGTGGGCTCAAAGTAGGCGTGGCCTGTAGTATAGAGATCGAGTGACCAAATTTTAGACATCCTTTGAAAAATAAAAATTTCTATAGTGAGCAAATATACCAAAAAACAGAAAATTAATTTTGTATAAAAAGTGGGCGTAGAAGTTGGCGTGGCCTGTAGGAAGCATATGGCGACCTTTCCTGGAGTACAGAGATCGCGTGTACCAAATTTCAGAGAAATCCGTTGAAAAATAAAAATTTGTATAGAAAACAAATATACAAAAAAAACAAAAACGAATTCTATTTAAAAAGTGGGCGTAAAAGCGGGTGTGGCCGCAAGAATCACACGATGACCTGGCCTGGAATACAGAGATCGTGTGTACCAAATATAAGAGAAATGCGTTGAAAAATAAAAATTTGTATAGCGAACAAATATACCAAAAAACAGAAAATGAATAGTAAACAAAAAGTGGGCGCAGAAGTAGGCGTGGTCGGTAGGAATCATATAGCGAACTGTCCTGGAGCACGGAGATCGTGTGTACCAAATTTCAGAGAAATCCGTTGAAAAATTAAAAATTTGTATAGCGAACAAATATACCAAAAAGCAGAAAATGAATTGTATATAAAAAGTGGGCGTTGAAATAGGCGTGGTCAATAAAAAGGATACGGTGACCTTAGCTGGATTACAGGAATCTTGTTCACCGAATTTCAGAGAAATCTGTTAACAAATAAAAAATTGTGTAGTGCCCAAATATGAATAAAACAAAAAATGTATTTTACATAAAAGTGGGCGTAAAAGTAGGCGTGGCCGGTAAAAAGTAAATGGTAAAAAGTATATGGAAAATCCGTTGAAAAATAAAAATTTGTATAGCGGTCAAACAAACAAACAAACAGAAAATGAATTTTATATATATAGATTCATAAATTTTTTATATATAAAATATTGAAAAAAAAAAATTAATGAAAACAAGTAAGAAAATTATAGTCGGTCTAGACCGACTATACGATACCCTATACCATGCGTTTAGAGACCCTATCTCTAAGGCCCAATTAACTGGATATAGAAAATAAGCATAAACCAAATTTGAGAGGGATTTTTATTAATTTTTTCGGCTGCAGATATGAAAAAGTTCATATCGGATGCTATGTCTATATGGGGACTAGGTCCAAAAATGGACCGATCCTGACCATGGTTGGTAAAGTCTCTTGTATTTTGCGAAAATATATACAAACAAAATTTGAGATGAATCAGTGCAATATTTTTGTTTTTTGATTGATTTAAGTGAAGATCGGGAAGCAGCTCTATATGGGGCCTATGACTAAGAGTTGTCCAATAGGGATCATTTTTGGACTACTGATTAATGGATGTAATATATACATAGAAACCCAATTTGACTAAGATTCTTATGATAGGGGTCATTTGTATGGGGGTTATGTCTGAACATGGACCGATTCTCACCAATTTCGATAGCGTTCATCCCATGGCCGAAGAAAGATCAAGTACCAAATTTCAGTAAAATATATTCATAGTTGCGACCTGCACTTTGATTACAAGCTTTACATGGACACACAGACGGACGGACGGACGGACATCGATAAATCGAATCAGATAGTGATTCTGATTCGATCGGTATAACTAAAGGTGGGTGTAGGTCAAATATTTTTGGTTGTTACAAACAGCAGCACAAAGTCATTATACCCAAACCACATAGTGGTATAGGGTATAAAAAAATAAAATTTCCTAGAATTTGCACTCTAATTTCGTGTGCTGGGCTCTGCTAATTAAAATAAAAGCCCAACTTCCGTTGATTTTAAAATTAGAAACAAAATTTATATTTGAAAACTTAATTCTTTGATTTGGGGCATAAGTGCTAAAAAAAAAACAGTGTGTCCAATTAAAATCTGAGACTCAAGATATCACGACAACTAACCGTGCAATTTCAAAATTTTTTGCGATTTGTGTTCAACTTGTCAAAATTTTATAGAAGTGATGTATTAAGATATTTTATAAAATTACCACAAAATTCTTTCAGATCATTACTTATTTGCCTTCATGGACCTGACCTTCTAAATCAAATTTCATCCAAGTCAATGTAATAATCAGTTACAACGGATTTGAACGAAAAATTATTTTGTAATTGAAAAAAAATATTAATAACAGGAAATTAATTGATATATATAAAAACTATATGTGTTTATGAATACACTTTAATACTTCTTTGCTTGAAGCCATTTTCTAAACTCTTTTTTCTCTCCGATCCTAAAACATGCATTTTGAACCCATCCACGGATAGAAATATAAAGAGCATACTTTTGATGTAGGGAAATAAAAAGAAGCCTCTGGTTACACAGAGCTGTATTGTTGGTGCCATTTCGATTGAATATTTTTGCTTGTTTGAGCTGTGGTGGATAAGATTACTTGTTGTTCGTTTGTTCTTCCTCTATAGATACCTCACAAACAAATATCTGGGTTACTTTCGTAATTCACTATCCTGGTTTAAATGGTACAATTGTCGAAGTTTTACGTGCGCGAACACCTTCATTTAGATTTGGCTTACCATGAAAAGCCGATAGAATCGAGTACTCTCGTCTTTCGGGCTCATATGACAACTGATACCGCTTAGTAAATGACCTTTGAGCCAAGATTTCCTTACACAAATAGATACGAGCCTTTCTTTTTAGCAATTGTCCAATTACATGGAATAAACTGTTTTTGAAATTTATTTAACTTAAGGAATTGTCATGCAGTAAATAATATACTTCTTGTGGCACTAAGAATCTTTTAATATTATGACATGCACAGTGATCACTATGGGCCGTTCATTTGTTTCATCCTCAGAGGCAAAACCATATTTTTCAGCACACAGGTTATTGTAATTTAATTGCATTTATTTGTTGATGAGTGTTACACAACGTGAAGACTTGTATTTTGAAATTTATTAGGAAATGTTTCGTTTTAAAAACTACTTTCTTCATTCGTTAATCCGAAAATATTTTAAATCCTATATCCTTCCATCCTGTTCAGGGCTTCGACCGGAATGCTGGGTTCCATTTTTTCCTACATCACACGGCTGTATGACCTCATCTCCTCCGTATGGATTATAAATACTTAAATATTCATGTCCAATCTCTATACAATTTTGCCTCTCTCTCACAGTGTTGGATAACAACTACCCCAATTCTGCCTCAACATACCAATCTTCATTTCATCAGTATATAACAGTTATAATCTTATGGATATAAAAATGTAAAGAGATTGCTTAAGGGGGCAAGGATTTAAAACCTTTTTGCATTTATTTTTCTGAATCTACAACATGTCGGGAGTATTGTGTCAAAATTTCAATTAAATTGGAGCAAAACTAACGAAGATACAGCATTTCCAATGACCAGCCTCATACGGTATGTCGTACATAAATCAGTTTTTAAAAAACTTTAAATCGACTTTTTCGCAAACAACATGTTTGAAGCCCGTGAACAACATAAATCAAAATCCTTTGACATTTATACACTATTTCTCCTCATAAATCACCTGGTAATCAAGAAGATTTCACCCCCCCCCCCCCCCCCACCCACAATTTTCTAACAACAAATTCACCGAAATTTTGTAGAAAAAATCACTTCAAAATGATTACCTCCGGAAACATATCACCATTTAAACGTATTTCGATTTCTATGTTCCAAATGATCCAGTAACGAGTTACGATGTTCACCGCGAAGCGCCTTCGGAGACTCGCTGTCACGGACTTATTTATTAACAGTTTTAGTTGAAAATTTTTTCAAAGATACTTCAAATGTTATGCTATAATGTGTACATGAAATAGTTAATCCAACATTATTTATATCTCCAAAAAAAAAAAAAAACAAGAAGGAAAATTATATTGGGTCTAGACCGACTATACGATACCCTATACCATGGTTTTGAAACCCTATTCTTCGGTCCAAATAATTGGATATAGAAAATAAGGATAAACCAAATTTGAGTGGCATTGTTATTAATTTTTTTTGGCTGCAAATATGAAAAAGTTCACATCGGTTGAAAAAATATAAACAAACCAAATTTGTGAAAAATCTGTGCAATATTTTTGTTTTTTATAGAATTAAGTGAAGATCGGGTAGCAGCTCTATATGGGGCCTATGACTAAGAATTGTACTATATTTTTGGACTACTTATTATTGGATGTAATAAACACATATAAATTTGACTGAAATTTATATGATAATTTGGAACTTATGGCAATTTATGTCGATTTCATAGGGGTCATTTGTATGGGCACTAGGTCTGAACGTGGACCGAATTTCACCAATTTCAACCGCGTTTATCCTATGGCCGATTGGTATAATAAAAGACGGGTGTAGGCGAAATATTTGGTTATTACAAACAGCAGCACAACCATATAGTGGTATAGGGTATAAATATGAAAATACGCCTTTTTTCGCCTTTAAAACCGTAACCCTTATCAGCAACAATTTTCTCTTCACATACTTCTCCCTCGTTCAAAATATATGTTTTTTAAACCTTTAAACACTTTTTCATGAAACTAACGTTCTCTTTTTCTCTTTTTCTGTAATTAACTTCTTTAAAATTGTCCTAGAACAAATATTCTCTTCTTTATGCTCACATTTATATAAACTAATTTACCTGCGTTTATCCATCCACGAGAATTGTTCTATTCTTCTAATTTTATTCCTTGTATTTCGTATTTTCTTAGACCGTCCACATCACTGTGAAGAGGATTTACATCCGCTTCTCATTCCAAATATAACGCATTGGAAAATTAAGTTGCGACACTATAAAGTATATATATTTTCAATCACTATAAAAACTCGAGTCGATATAGTGACGTCCGTCTGTCACTCTGTATATCTGTCTATTGGAATCACGTTCTTTCACAAACAAGTCATTTACCAGGGTAAACTGAGAATAACATTATTTGTCATTATTTCGAGCAGGCTAATGCTTAAAATGAGGTAAATCAGACACACTTGCGCAAGATATGATCTAAAATATGGAGACACCTCTAAAAAGATTAAAATGCGGCACAGACGAACTTAAAACTCTTACTTGTTTCCTCTTTAAAATGTTTTAAGAACAGGTAGTCAGAGTATAATGAATTCGTGTGGACATTTGCAGCTATCAAAAATGTTTGACATAGATCCGTATTTTTTTACTCTGATCGACTCAGACACATGTATGTTCGCCCGTCTGTCCATCTGTCTTTCCATCTATCTTTCCAGCTGTGTGTCGATGTAAACCTTCTAAACAAGCTACAGGTCGCAAATAGGAATATATTTGGATGAAATTTGGTATATTAGCTGTTATTGGCATATCATGAATCTTATATTGAAATTGATTAAATTCGGTGTATGCTCAGATCTAATCCTCATACAAATGACCCCTATGAGATCGACTTAATTTGCCATAAGATCCAAAAATATAATAACTGGGTAAAATTTGTTTTGTGTCTGTTTATTGCACCCATTAATCAGTTATATAAAAACAAGTAAGAAAATTATAGTCGGTCTAGCCCGACTATACGATATCCTATACCAGGGTCGGCAAGTAATTTTAAGTAGAGTCCGGATTATGTTGAAATTTTTTGTCGAGGTCCAGAAAAAAAAAACTCATAATACATACTATTTAGTTTAAAATTTTTATTTTGACTTATATATGCAATACAATATGTATGTAGGTATTCTTTAAAACTAATGCGAAAAATTACATCTGTGGTCTTGAGCCAGTTTTTTAAAGTTTGGTTCACGCGGAGAACAGCTTATGCGAAGAGTGTCTTCAAGGTGGGCGTCTGTCAATCTCGAACGATATTTGTTTTTCAAAAAATTCATTTTTGACAAAGATGATTCACATACAAATGTAGAGCCAAACATAGTAGCCAAGTTGATAGCTCGTTTTTTGCAATTTTCATATTTTTCTGTAACATGTTTACCCCAAAATTCTTCAGTGGATGCAGTTTTATACATTTGCAAGGAAATATCTTCTTGCAAGTCAATTACCTCCATTTGCAGTAAAGGCTTTGATAGACTGAATAACTTCGCAGCCACGTCAGTCCATTCTGCCACCGCAGCAACTTCATAAGGAAATTTAAGAAATTGAGACAGCTTCCCTATCTCTGCAAAGTCTTGGAATGTTGCAGCAAAATCCTTCTCAAGATCAGATACAAACCTTAAAAACACTGCAATGTCTTCTTCGGAAATCTTTTTATACTCAAGCATTGTTGGGAAATGAATAAATTCTTGACTTGCAATATCTTTTTCAAAGATATCCAGCTTGCGACGGAAAGCAGACACACTTTGTATCAGATCACATATTAATTTTCCATTTCCTTGTAACTCGGTGTTGAGCGCATTCAAATATTTCAGTATGTCTTTCAGGAAAGCCACAGCTAGCATATTACGCTTGTTTGTTAAGAAGTCCAGATGCTTCCTTGCTTCCTGTGTGCCCAAATTTTGCAAAAAGGAGGTTACTGGTTCTTTTATTTGCCAGAAACGTTCAACAACTTGACATTTACGTATATTGTTATGTTGCAGTAAGTCAGAATACGCCGAATCACATTCAGAGAGAAAATCCTTGAACTGTCGGTGCTGAAGAGCGAACGAGAGCTCATAAAATTTATCAACGTCACCAAGCTGCCCATTACATCTTTCAGAGTAGCACTAAGTTTTCCACAAAGTGCTGCCTGATGAATTATGCACTGATAAGATATTAGACCTGCATTCTTATCCCAGATTCTCTTTACTAATCCGTTTTCTTTGCCAATCATCGCTGGGGCCCCGTCAGTTGAAAGGGATAAAATTTTATCATAACTAATGTTCGATTTCGTAATAAATTCATCAAAAGTCTTGAATAAATCTTCTCCGCGAGTCTTACCTTTAAACGTCAATAATGCTAGCAATTCTTCCCTGAACGTTTTACTTTCAATGTCAAAAAATCTCACGAAAATAGACATTTGTTCATCATCATCAATGTCACATGATTCATCAAGTGCTATAGCATAGCAAGGTGCCTTCTGCAGTAGTTCGAGCAAGCTGCTTTTGTTGTCAGTAGCTAAAATTTCGGTTCTTCTTGTATTACTTCTTGAGGACAATGGAATACCTTGAATTGCAGCAACAAGATACTCTTTCTCAGCAAAAAGTGCCGTGGCCACTTCCAACATACATTCTTTTACTATCTCAGAGTCTGAAAATGGCTTCTGGTGTTTATTAAGCATCCAATACACACGCAAGGCAGCTTCTGTGGATTTTTCTTGGAGCGAACTAGTAAGGCCGTGCTTTTTTTGTAAGAAGTTAGGTATGCCTGGAGTTTTTCTTTACGAGCTATACTGACAGGCGGAAAGTTTTTGTGGAACTGCTGTTGAGTTGTTTCGTAGTGCCGCTTTAAATTGCCACTTTTAACAATAGCTACAGTTTTGTTGCACAAAAGGCAAACTGGAACTGCTTTAGGCCTATCAGGCAACGTAAAACAATATTGTTCTGTCCACTCAGGCAGAAACTTCCTATTTTCACTGTCAACTTTTCGCTTCTTAGGATCCATATTGATGTAGGTACGAATTTAAGCACACGACAAATTACAACACAAATTAACAATGCACCGCACAAGATCAAACGAATGACTGACAACCATAATGTAAAATAAGTGGAAAATCGCAGTCAATTTTCGTTTTTTATATTCAAACCATATTAAAACAACAACAACATTTTCAAAAAAAAAAAAAAAAAAAATATTGTTTTTTAAATCTTGTACATTCCCTGTTTATGCTTAAACTGATTAACAGTGTTGCAAGAAAAGTTTTAGATCATGTCCCGATTTTGCAAGTTGAAACCCCCAAAAAAATTTTAAATCCCCAAATTTGTCTCCAATTAAATTTCTAATAAAATTTTATTAAAAACACATTTTTAAAGAAAAAAATAGGCCTAATAAACTAATACGTGATTAATTTAGCAAAATTCTTCTGATTTTTGGTTTAAAATAAAACCTATCCAAATTTGCAAATGAAGTAGAATCTATATATTTACAAATATTTTATCTACAAAACTTTAACAAAATTTCAATAAAAATTTTTCGAAACTTTGTTTCACAAAACTGTAAACTTAATTTAAAAAAATAACACAAAAATCAATAATACTAAATAAGGGGTAAAATCCCCAATATTTCGAGAAATCCCCAAATCCCTCCCCTCTGGTTACACTGTTGATTAAACAGCCACTTGTTTGTTCAACTAAGAGAGCATTACAATAACACCAACGACAACAACAACAGTAAACGAGAAAAACTGTTGTGAAATGTATTGAAAAAACTTTTATAGAAACCAACAACAACGATAATATAAATGACCTCATGAGGCCTCTAAAATAAAGAACAAACATCAGTTTTTTTGCGATTTTTATTAAAATATTTTATCTTTTGAAGAATGACGTTGGAATTAAACTGAATCTGTAGGTAATTTTAACGATGTATGCCGGTCCAAGTTTCGACCGTAACCGGACCGCGGTCCGCCTGTTGCCGACCGCTGTCCTATACCATGATTTAGACACCCTATCTCTTCGGTCCAACTAATTGGATATAGCAAATAAGCATAAACCAAATTTGAGTGGCATTTTTATAAATTTTTTTCGCTGCAGATATGAAAAAGTTCATATCGGATGCTATACCTATATGGGGAATAGGTCCAAAATTGTATTGATCCTGATCATGTTTGGTAAAGTCTCTTGTATTTTGCAAAAATATATACAAACCAAATTTGAGAAAAATCTGTGCAATATTTTTGTTTTTTGATAGATTTAAGTGAAGATCGGGAAGCAGCTCTATATGGGGCCTATGACTAAGAATTTTCCTATAAGGATTATTTTTGAACTACTGATTAATGGATGTAATAAACATGTACAAACCCAATTTGACTGAGATCTATATGATAATTTGGAACTTATGGCAATTTTTGTCGATATCATAGGGGTCATTTGTATGGGGGCTAGGTCTGAACATGGACTGATTCTCACCAATTTCAACAGCGTTTATCCCATGGGCTTATATATCAGATTTCATCAAAATTTATTCATATTTGCGACCTGTTGTCTGATTACAAGCTTTACATGGACACACAGACGGACGGACGGACGGACGGACATTGCTATTTCAACTCAAAAAGTGATTCTGAGTCGATCGGTATAATTAAAGATGGGTCTAGTATGAATATTTTTGGTTGTTACAAACAGCAGCACAAAGTCATTATACCCAAACCACATGGTGGTATAGGGTATAATGAAATCTGTACGAAAATTCTTAGTCTTAGCCGCCATATAAAGCTTCCTCCCAATCTTCACTTTATTCTATCGGAAATAAAAATATTGCAGAGATTTTTTTCTCAATTTTGTCTTGTATATATTACTAAATATGGTCAAGGTGTCAACTTTTTCTTATCTGCAGACAAAAAGAATTATTAACAATGCCATTCAAATTTGCTTTATGCTCATTTCCGATATTCAATTAGGTGGACCTAAGATCCTTTCTTTAAACGCATGGTATAGGGTGATTGGGAACGACTATAACTTTTTTATTTGCTTTAAGTAATTTCGCGAAGAAAAGCCATACACACAGAAAACAGATCATTGCGACAAAGGTAATAACCGAATTTCAAATTTATGAAAGTTAAAAATCTATTGTCTTAACAGTATATTTAATATCACAATAGAAAACGGTTTGCTGCTATTAAATTTATATTCATACAATCGAAATTATAGTTGTTAAGCTTTAGAACAATTCGCTTGGGGAAAATTTTTTCTGTGTGTAGTCCTAGGAACTATATGAGATGTGGCTCCATCTTTTTGGAACCACAATTCTGGATTGATCTCTCCCTCTGGCTTTAAAAAATTTCAGTCATTGCTCAGTATTGAATGCCATTCACACTAACCTCAACTTATTCATTGTTAAACAAGTAAGAAAATTATAGTCGGTCTAGAGCGACTATACGATACCCTATACCATGCGTTTAGAGACCCTATCTCTTAGGCCAAACTAAGTGGACATAGAAAATAAGATAAACCAAATTTGAGTGGGATTTTTATTAATTTTTTGGCTGCAGATATGAAAAAGTTCATATCGGATGCTATATCTATATGGGCACTAGGCTTAAAATTGTACCGATCCTGATCATGTTTGGTAAAGTATCTTGTATTTGGCAAAAATTAAAAACAAACAAAATTTGAAAAGAATCAGTGCAATATTTTTGTTTTTTTGATAGATTTAAGTGCAGATCGGGAAGCAGCTCTACATTGGGCCTATGAGTAAGGGTTGTCCCATAGGATAATTTTTGGACTACTCATTAATGGATGTAATAACCGTATACAAACCCAATTTGAGTAAGATCTATATGATAATTTGGATCTTATGGCAATTTATGTCGATTTCATAGGGGTCATTTGTATGGGGGCTAGGTCCGAACATGGACCGATTTCCACCAATTTCAACAGCGTTCATCCTATGGCCGACGAATGCTTAAATGCCAAATTTCATCACAATATACTCATATTTGCGACCTGCAGTTTGATTACAAAGTTTACATGGACACACAGACGGACGGACGGACGGACGTCGTTAAATCGAATCAGATAGTGATTCTGATTCGATCGGTATAATAAAAGATGCGTCTAGATCAAATATTTTTGGTAGTTACAAATAGCAGCACAAAGTCATTATACCTAAACCACATAGTGGTATAGGGTATAAAAAGAAATGATCGAATGACCTATTCTGAATTTATTCCACACTGTAATATCCATCTAAATGGGTGCATTTGACGTTGAACAATATTTCTTGGATTTCAGATGCCCCGTATTCTTCAACTTTGTTTATTCATGTGATTATTAAGGCTAAACTGGGCCTCTTCGATCTTTATAAGTTTGGGAAGAAACTCGTTGTTTTCTAGGCTCAATTCTCGAAAACGGCCACTATAGTAAATGCATGTTTGTGCATCAGTTGGTTTTAACAATTGCTTATTGCATCTTATATGGGGAAAGGTGTTATTTATATAAAATTATTTGCAAAGGCCTTGTAGACATCGCCAACTGCTGATAACGTCACCCAGTAGAAGTTGTGAGGTTTTCCTCAATTCAATTTACATAATTTAAAACTGCACACTTTCTCCCAGTATACGGAAGGTCACAGAAAGACCCTTGTTGCCGAAAACGCTGCACTTCGAACATGAAAGAATTTTCGGTGCCATCTTTGTATCTGAATAATCGAATACTGATCTTCCAAACAAAAATTGAAGAACTTTGGTTCATTGTTCTGTGCTTTGTCCTTCGATCATAAATTTTCCAAGTTTTTCAAAGCTAATTATTAAAAAGTGAAAAAAACATACCTTTATGCGTCACCCTTTAGTATTGAAAATTACGTTCAGAAATAACCGCGAATAGCTATTTTCTCAAGTTTGAAGAAAAATTGCTTAACGTTTTGAATCTAATTATTTTTTGCAATAATCATCGCAATTTCAGTATTCACTAAAATTGTTTTCTATACCAAGCTAGTACTTAAATAAAGGACACTTTTTCCAGAGAAGTGCAAAATTAAGCCTTACTGAGAAGTTTGTTCAAGAGATTTTAAATAGGAAAGTTTCAAAATAAATTTTAATAAAGTCACTCTTATCAAAATAGTAATTTGCATTTTCAAGCATTGAAAATATTGACTTTTCTTATGATGGCTGTAAAGCCAAAATTCATTTCTTAATTTTATTTGTTCCATTTCTTCTAAAACTACCAATTCAATTTATTTATAATCAAAGTAAATTCTATGCAATTACTCAATTCAAGCTTGTTCGTTTTTTAACTTTTCTTCAAATCCTACATAAAATAATTTAGGTATTTTACAATCCTTATTTTCTGAACTTTTTTCCAATAGTTAAACAAATTTATTATTTATATAGTATTTAGCTCCTTTTTAAATGGCTTATATAAACATTGCAATTTATACTAAATTCTATTTATTAAGTCTGCTTTTTGTGCTGGTGTTTTTTCTCCTTTATTCTGGTTAATTTGTTCTTTTTCCTACTTTTCCATTTTAATTTAATATAGTGCAGTCAGAAGTTGTGTATTTCCGTGATGCAAAAAAGGCAAAGCAAAAAAATAAAATTAAAAAACGAAAATAAATGTTTTACCCTCTAATGGCTAAAAAACGGTGGTCTGATGCAGCAAATGAACATATTAAAGCTGATACATTAAAGTTCGAATACTTGCTACTTCAATTGAATATATTATACCATATAAATAATACAGATGATTAATATATTAATTTTTTAAATAAATATTTACAATTCGCTTTTGCATTGAATTTAGTTGTTTGATGTTTATTTTGTAAGCCAAAATTTCATTTATTCAGAGTTTACTGTGCTATTTATTTGAAACATAAAAAAAATCCTCCGAGTTTTGATATCATTACCTTGATTAGTTATTCCGTCATTTTATATTTTGTGTGTTTATTTGTGTGTCTATGTCTGTGTATGTGTGCGTGTGTGTGTAATTTATCTAAGGCAGAAGAATGAGTTGTTGCAGACTTAGAACTTTTAATTTTGTTGGCGGTTCTTTTGATTATGGAATTAAATGTTGTTTTTGTTTTGAGGGTCAATGCAAAGATTGAAGTAGATTTTCTCTGGTTGTCATGATTTAAAATGAAAATTTATATCAATTTAACAGCTACCAGTATTTTTTACATATATATGTTACCAACACGTTATGGTATAATTAGTTCTATTCAGTGAGAATAATGGGCTATAAAATTAAATTTGTTGTATGAAAAATTTTTGTTGAAAAGTGTGTGTAATTTGTAAAGTTGTCTGTCATAAAATTATTAAGATACATAATTGATCTCGACTGACATTTCCTTGATCCACTTATATTTTTTTTTTCCTGTATAAATTTAGAACTTTGGAATTACAAACAGCCTTACCGACTAATATATTTAGTATATAAACCAGGCAAATTTTGGTATGCCCAAAAAAATTTATTTTATTCCAGATTGTTTTGATATGTATTTCAGTAAATAGGAACGTAATCAGATCCATTATCCTTTTTTAAATACCGTAACAATATCCATCCAATTAATGTAAAAAATTACTTATTGCATAGTCAACGTGTGGACAATATCTTTTTCTTCTCCCTTTTCAGCGTATATAAGCAAATCGTTTGGCTTAATAACTCTGGAACAGGCTACATACAATTAGCCATAAGCAAAGATTGAATATTTTAATTTCAAGCCATAGACTGGCTTTGAGATTTGTTGATTACCAGACGAATCTTTTGCTGCTTCTTTTTTATTACATTAACGTCACTTTAAAAATGCTTGTTTTTTATCGTAATCAATATTAGTATGAAATTTCGTAGCAATACTGTATTATAATTGTTAATTTGGTTAATTTAGAATTTTTATTAAATTTATAATTTTATTATTTTTTATAAAAATAAAAAATCTTATTTTCGATCATTATCATTTTAATGATTGAGTTTGAAATTATTCAACCTGAAGATGAAATATTTTAACTATAAATAAAGCAAAAACATTGGCACAGTAGTTTCAAAAAATGATCTATATTCTGCATGACAGGAAAGAGTCACCAACCCCCATCAGTAAACAAAAGCAGTAAATAGTTTGTTTGGTAAAAAGTTAAATTCATATATATTTGCTGAAAACAACCTAATGAGAATTCAAGCAAAAGTTATACTATTTAAGCCTCTTTCAATATGACAAAACAAAATATAGAACAAACAGCTGTATAACCTGTCACGCAGAATATAGATCAATTTTTTTAACCTAATGTGTCAATGTTTTTGCTTTATTTAAATCAATCATTAATCATTTATTTAAATCAATCATTAAATTTATTTCTTCTTCTTTTTGAGTTCTAGGAGACAAAAAATACATTATCCGTATATATATAAATTGGCCAAAACTGTGCAGTGTGTTCCCGAAACCCAGGTCAGCGTGGAAAGAGCATTCTCTGCTCTTAAATTAGTATTGAGCGTTCAATGCTTTCCACAAAATATTTGGAAAAAGTTATGTTCGTAAAATTAAATATGTAACATTTTATTTAAATTACCACAGAGGGAAAAAATAAAACTCCTCTGCAGAATTTTATTTAATTTCATATCAAATAGAGTCAATAAAAAAAAACTATAAAAAAAGAAGAAAATAAATAAAATGAGTTTTATTTTAGACGGAAAAAATAAAAATTTTATTTTATGACGGCAAAATAAAACTCACTTTTTAAGAGTTTCCAATGTTTTATATTTTCCTTAAAAAATAACCCTTAACTGTGGAGTTGAGCTCATTTTTTAGAGATCGCCATAGATTCTGAAAGAGCACTTTAATACGAATCTATTGCTATAGGAACGTATAGGTCTCCCTCGAATCTAACATGGAGAGTTTTTGAATTTAAATTTTCTGTATAACTGTTATTACCGGTTCCTGGTTCTTGACGAAGCACATTCTGGACGTCCAATTTTGGGCCTCTTTTTCAAACAATGCTAGCCATATGTCACGAATAATATGAACAATGTTGGCATCCAGTCATCAATTGTTTATGTCCAAAACCAGTGACTTTACGTACCCAACAGGAAATAATCGAGATGTGCCAAAACACATGAACTTTGGGGGACAATTGACAGGCCCATTTCTCAAAATCGACTTATGGCCAAATTTTAATGTCATTGAGTCGATGTTTACGGTTGCTGTATGGCACATAGCGCCATCCAGTTGCCACCACATCTCAACCGGATTAAAATCATTGCGGTTACGAACTCCATTGACCGTTACGCAAGCTCCGGCTTGAATAAATAAGGTCCGACGACTCACCAGCATGTAAACCGCACCAAACGCTGCGGTAAATGTAATGGAGTCTGTAGGGTCTACTGAGGATTTTTCTGACCCCATATGTGCCAATTTTGTTTATTAAGAAACACGTTAATCCAAAAATGAGCCTCATCGCTGAACATAATTTTGCGATAAACCATAGAGTCAGTTTTCAACTGCTCTAGAGCCCAATCGGCGAAAGAACGACACATATGATGGTCTCGTGGCTTTAATTCCTGCACCAGCTGGATCTTATATGGATGTAATGGACGGACTGAGCCACAAGTCCTGCGACCGATGACGAATGAATCTGTTATCAAACTATCGGTATCCTTTGAGTATCCACATTTCATCGACGTATTTTTCATTATTTAGAGAGTACGTGGTATGAAATCTATCCACAGTGCGATGAATGGCTTGCTCATATGGACGATTATGTGCTCCATAAAAATCACGAGTTGCGCGAATGGATGACTTAATTTCAAACTAAATTTGGATAATTTGGTAGCGTTGTTGAAGAGAGAATCTATTGATGATGTCTTCCAGAGTATGCTGATCATAAATGTCAAAAAGTGATCGCAGTATGTTGTACCTCAACAAAAAAAAAACACTCTTTATATGAAGATATATGTAGATAACAACAAGTGAAATAGTGATGATTTAATGGTTTAAACACAAAATTATTTTACGTTTAAAAATTTAATGGCTTTAGGACAAATCGATGACATAGCATATTCTCTTAAATTGGTCACACAACCGGCTCTAAGAAATTAAGAAAGTTTCGTGATAATACACATAGAATTTCGTTGGGAATTCGTAATTAAAATTAGGCCAAATTAAAGAAATTTAATTAAAATGTTTTCACCGAAATATTCAGTAACCTCCTGTAGTTAGTTTGTATTCTAAACGTTTTACTGGTATACTTATTTCTTCTATAAAGGAGGCATCACGGAAACGATTAAAAATAATTTTTTTTTTATTTTATTTATTTACATCAGCTACAGTAATTTATAATATCAGCTGGTTATGTTACAACGATCATTTAAATAATAATAATATAATAATAATATTGACAATAAAAAATAATAATAATAATAATAATAATAAAAATAATAGTATTAAAAATTGTTATTTTAATTGAAATGACTAACATTATTAATAAAAAATACTACAAACATAAGTTCAAAAGTATAATGACTTAAAAATAGAAGAAACATAGATCACATATCAAGAAGACATAACAAAAGACGCATAAAAACACGGACAGATTACAACACGGACACTTTACATATACAGGTAGACATGAACAAATAATTTTGAAACAGACAGAGCAGAGGTAGAGGTAGAACAGCAACTTCAGGGCATCAGAACATCAGGAACATAAACATCAGACACATCAGGATCATCAAAATATCAGTAACATAATTAACATGATCTGGAACATCAGGACACCAGGAATATAATTAAATTGCTCAGAAATATTAGCACTTCAGAACATCAAGATCATATAGATCTGAACATCAAGAACATAATTTTATTGCACAGGAATATCAAGATGAAATATCATCAGAAACATCATTAGATTGATCTGGACATCACGACATCAGGGACATTAAATTGATAAGGAACATTAGGATATCAGGGACGAAATTAAAGTTGACATAACAAGAAACACATAACAATACGGTCACATTACAAAACGGACACATTACAACACAGAGAGATTACATATACATACAGGTAGACATAAAGATAACAATGGTTAAATAAACACAAAACAATCAACAAATAACTTGTAATAGCCAGCAAAGTAGAATAGTGATCAGTGATCAGGAACCTCAGGAACATAATGAAATTGATCTAGAACATCAGGACATCCGAATATCAGGAACAAAAATAAATTTATCAGGAACATCAGTAACATAATTAAAATTGACAGCAGGGTTACTGAAAAAATCGATAAAACTATAATTCTGTAAACGTTTCCCTATAATTTCCCTATCAAAAATATCTGGAGGCGGTCAGAAAACTCTCACATACAAAAGAAGATTCTGACATTACGCTACAGATATTGTAGTTGTAGTTGGCAACCAATAATCAAATATTACGCAAAAGAGATTTTTTAATTTATTGAATTGGTTCGGAATATGAAAACCGACCATAGTAATCATTATAAAATTTACACAGGACACGTATTGGATTAAAAAGTTCATAGTTAGATCTACAAAACGATAATTTCAGTGGTATATAATATCTTGTGACCTGATTAGGAATGTTGAAATTTATTTCATTAAGAAGAAAGCATGAATTTATTTCACCATTAATTAATTTTACCATAAATGTAATATGTAACATCATTCTTGTAGTTTGAAGTGTAGGAAGATATATAAGTTTCAATTGTGCTCATATTGTGTCAAATCAGTGTTATTACTCCAACATAGGCCACGCAAAGCAAATAATAGAAATTGTTTCTGAACTGAATCGAAACTATCACTATAACAAGAATAATTAGGTGACCAACAGAAGCATACTTAAGGGTAGCCCTAACGAGGCTAGCAAATAAACGTTTAGTAACATAAGGATCATCAAATTCCTTAGACCACCTTTTAATGAAACCCAAAAGAGATTTTGCTTTATTAACACAAGAATCGATATGTAAGTTAAATCGTAATCTATGGTCCAATAACACACCCAAATCAAGAAAATTTGTAACATTTCCAAGACATTTACTATCAATATAATAAACTGTAGGAATCAACGCTGCTCTACTAAAAAAATTATTTTTATGTTTTGTCTTTCTTCGGATACCTCCACTGAAGACATTAACTTTTATATAAACTCTAAACTAAATTATGAAGCTGATTTTTTAATATATAAATTTTCGTATTCCTTACCATGAAGGATTACAACTTTTAAAATGACCGTTCCCTTCGACCATTATGAACAAAGCGTTAACCCTTGTTTCTGGTCTGTAAATACTTTATTTCGTGAATGCGAATTTAAAGAAAATCCATGAAGAAACAACATTGCTGAGCTTCCGCCCGTTATCAAATAAATGAAAAAACTAATTTAAGCAGTAATTCAAAAATCTATATAATATTCCTGTTGATCAATTAATCATTATATCTAAGAATGTTAGTGGTTTTATACAAAATGTCGAATCTACTAATTAGCAGTTACTGTGTAACAATTATCGAATATATAGATATAATAGAAAATCGTAATGGTGGTGATGTTTCGATTGCTGTGTCGTGCCTATTTACTTCCGAATCTCTTCAATCTGAATTTTATCCAAATATTAAGTTTGTTAGTGTAACGATAAAGCTTAAATATAAAATCATTTTCTTAAACTGTTCGATATACCTCCCAATTCTCCCGAATAAATATACCTTGAACACGTTCAGGCCACCAAATCAGTTGCTCAACGTTCTAAATATGAGGATTTAACTTTTATTGTTGGTTATTTTAATTTGCCATCTATAATATGGACAAATGCGACAGATGCTCCGGATTTTATTCCAATTAAATCTAATAATGTGAAAATTTAATATTTAATGAGAGAGCTGACCTTAGTCTTTACCAGATTAATGGTGTATTTAATGAATATGGTAAATTGCTAGATCTGGTATTTGCGAATAATCCAGAAGATTGTGTAATAACTCGCTCTGATCCTATCACCTTGCTAGAAGATCGCTTTCATCCAAATATTGAAATTAGCTGTGCATTTCCTACAAAATTGATTGATCTTATTTCCAGTTCTAAGTGGAATGATTTGTTGTGTCATTCTTCTATTGTGTTAATGTTGGAGATATTTTATAGAAGGATGCATTCTTTTATGGATGAATGCATCCCAAAGTACTCTGTCTATACACAAACTGGCCAGCCTTGGAACTCAAATCAACTGTCAAGATTAAAAAATTTTAAGAAAAAATATTATAAAAAGTACAAAACTTCTCGTTCTCTTGTAATATCTGAAAAATACTCCGTACATCGTGCCGAATATTATATTCTTAACTATTATATATACAAAACGTTGTTAATTCCAGATGAAAAACTATTGGGTATCCATCTGTAATGAAATATAACGATAGCGAATCTAATGATGATACTACAAAAAGTAACAAGTTTGCAGACTTTTTTGCTAGTACGTATTCTGTTGCAGAATACTGTTCCAACAGCTATTTATATCTACTAAACACAAATAAAGCGATTTTTTTCCCTCTCGTTGATAACACAGAACTTGCTAATAGCTTAAAGAAACTTTCATTTCATTTACTCATGGACCTAATAGAGTACCTAGTTCCATATTCAATTATTGTGCTACTTCTCTTGCAATCGTTTTTAATGCGTCAATACAAAACGATTATTTTCCTAAATTGTGGAGAGCTTCTTACATCATACCATTATTTAAATCTGAAAATAGATCGAATGTTTCTAATTACCATTGTATTGCTAAACTTAAACCAACCCTAAGCTTTCCGAGAAATTTATTACATATTTATTGTGCTATTATTCATCGCCAGTTTTATCACCATTTCAACATGGATTTTGGAAAGGATGCTCTACTGTTACAAATGTTCTTCATTTTACGACACTAGTTAATGATGTCTTTGTAAAAAAAAAACAAACGGATGCAATTTACACCGATTTTAGTAAGGCTTTCGACAAAGTAAATCATAATCTTCTACTGAGCAAATTGGATTTATTACGTTTAACACCATTAAGCCTTAAATGGATAAAAACATATCTTTCAGATAGAACACAACGTGTAATATATAATAATATGTCATCTGTGCTGTGACTTCTGGTGTTCCCCAACACAGCCATCCTGGGCCAATACTTTTCTCTCTTTTTATCAATGATCTTCCAAAAGTGATACATTTTTGCGTTTTAATGTACGCTGATGATGTTAAATTTTTTTAGTTACTATCAACATTAGCGTGGCCCTTCATTATATGGAGAAAAAAAATGTTCAAACTCTCGGTCGCACCTCCTAGAAATATGAGAATAGGAAAAAAACTAAGAAATACAAAGTTTTGGGCCAATCAAGAAACACTTAGAGGTGGCTAAACGCGATTAAAAATTTCAAGTGTGTTTATATGGGGAAAATTACTCTTTTTCAGATTTTACGAAAATTTCGTTCTATAGTTTAATTTTTCTGACAAATTGTTATATAATTCGGAATCAGTTTTAAATTATATTTTCAAAAAGCTATTAAACTTCAAAATCGAATAAAAACTCGCCAAGAAACTTTAAGAAATTAATTAAAGCCAATATTTTGTTTTAGTCTCCATACCTGTAAGTACTCAGATATGAAGTATTGTTTTATTACCACCTTGTTAACCTATTAAGCATTGAGACGAAAATGGAAATTTTTGTTGATAAAATTTTGAAAACCCCTTTTTCAAGTTTTGAAAAATTTTCTTAAACAAAATTTAAAAAAATTGATCTACATCTTTAAGTCTTGTTAAATGCATGCTAAAAATTAACTGTGTGAATTTTTAGGTAAATCCCTATATTAGAATTTTTTTGAAAAGGATTTTATTTTTGCGGATTTCGAGAAAAATGGGATTTTTGTACAATATTCTGTAAATGTACTCTTTCTAAATACTTCTTATCCAAAATTCATCACTTTTCAACTTTTAATCGTTATATTTTATCCTAATAGCCTAGGGTTTCGGAAAAAAATTATATGACCCCTTTAACCCTTTTGGAATTGGAGTCACTTATGACCCCAAACTAATAAAAGATAATTTATTAAAAAAATTCAAATATTTTGTAAGTGCTGTTGAATTTTTAGATGCGATGTTTAAAATATAATAACCAAATGCGTAGGACTTCCGTTCCTAAAATTTGGGATCAATTCGAGAACGCTAACCCATTATTTGCCAAGGCCAGCTTTGGATTTTAAAATATTTTTAAATAAAAATTGCGGCAAACGAGTTTTTCTATTAAATTCGATGAAACCACTATTTAGAATTTAAGAAAAATAATTCGCTTACTTTTTGTTTGTTTAAGGCTTCAGTGCTCCTGAGATCAAAATAATCCATTGTGATATATCTTTGGTGCAATTATCTGCTTATTGCTCGCGAATATAAATTAGAAAAACAACTTTTAACCAATTTTGTTATAAAATTATTTTATATATAAAAACTATCTATATTTCTTTAAATAAAATAAGAAGATCCACAAATGACCCAAGGCTAATAAAAGACAAGGGGGCGGTGGTCGGCGCATATTCCGATCCAGTGTTCGGAGCACCGTGAGGTTATGTCAACGAGACAGGTGCTCACGTAAAACACAAGAGACTTCTGTCCCTATCTACTATCTAGCGAAACCAGAGCCAAGGGAACGGGCTTGGAACAATTAGCGGGGAAAGAAGACCCTGTTGATCTTGACTCTAATCTGCCTGTGTAAGGAGACATAAGAGGTGTAGAATAAGTGGGAGATGTTTTCCTTTCGGGGGCTTCATCATCAATGAAATACCAGTACTCTTATTGTTTCCTTACTTACTTGATTAAGTGGAACGTGTATCATTTCTTAGCCACATAACCACAGATAAGCACAGAAACCACACATAGAGCAAAAGGGCAAATGCTGACTTGATCTCGGTGTTCAGTAAACACAGGGACAGCAAAAGCTCGGCCTGTCGATCCTTTTGGTTTAAAGAGTTTTTAACATGAGGTGTCAGAAAACTAGGAGTGTGACCGAGAATTTGAACACTTTTTTTTATTAAGGGCCACCCTAATCAACATGTTGATTATATTTATCTTCAATCAGATCTCCACAATATCTTTTCCTGGTGTAACCATTACCTTAGGCACTAAACTTGAAAAAATTTAAATATATACGTTTTTTAAGAAATAGCCTTATTCTTGTTAATACTCTTTGGTCGGATAATAACTTGAACTTGATAATACTTTTCTGGATTTAGGAATTCTACTTGATCCTAAATGAAATTGTGCACGTCACGTCACCATAACATTTAATAAAGCTATAGGACTACTCGCCTCTATTAAACGATGGCAAAATAATTTATCGATCCTTACATAACCAAATAAACTTTTTGCATGCTTTATAAGACCTAGTTTAGAATACGGCTCAATAATCTGGGATCCATACTATAACATTCATTTTCAACGCATAGAGTCTGTATAAACACAACTTTTACTCTTTTGCTTACGTGGCTTACCTTGGAATCCTGCAATTAATATATCTTTATACGTCAATAGACATAAATTATTAAAATTACCTACTTTTGAAAGGACTATGATAGAAGTAACACTTATGATCAACCTAATTAATGGTGAAATCTTTTCTGACTTTTTTTTTTTAATTAAATAGATGACGGAACGTACATCAAAGCAGACTTAAATTAACGAAGTGTGATCTAATCATTATTCCGGTAATTTCAATTTAAGGTTACGAGTAAATTTTTAAGTTATGAGATGGATATATGACATGTAAATGTTTTTATTTGAGCTTATATTAAGAGGATAAAAAACTAAAGTGAAGGGGGGAGAGGAAATACAAAATAATGGTGACAATAAAAATGGAATTCTCCTCAAGTAGAGAACTTACTAATTTGTGATATTACTACAAATATTTGTATACAAAATTTTGAATTCGTCACCAGGGTTTTCTCCAAGAGGCTCTTTAAATAAATACATTAGTTAGTGATCACTTTGTGCAGCAAACTTATTTCAATATATATGAGTAAATCAGTAGGTGTCTTGAGGTTTTTCACGATATCGACATGAAGATAAGAAAAAACTATCTTCGTAAAAATTTTTCGACAGAATAAAAGCATTTTCCGACCTTTTTCCTCTGAATTTAAAATAAACTCTGAAATGAAAATGAACTAAAATCCTAATAACAGTTAAGCTTATTACTGACTCGCAGATTTGCTGATTCGCGGATTCGTTGATGTGTATGTTGCGTATACGTATGATTTGTGATATGATTATATGATGATCATACGTCTGTATAAGAATAAATTTTGTCAGTTAACATAAAATCACTTAAAATTAGGCAAAAAAATTTGCAATTTCGCCCTACATATGAATTGGGCGGTAACAAGTTTTACAGTTACCAGATCAAAAGCGCAAAATTGTGACTGGCAAAATATAATTGCGTCTACATATGTTCAAAACTAAGCAACATAGGGCAAAATGGTTGAAAAAGTCCTTTTAATGAAAAAAAAATATTTAATTTTCTTTAAAGAACGCGTTTCATTCTTTTGCAACGTGCGTTACATTTAACCAGTTCTTGAACCTTTTTAAGTGTATGAAGTGTGAGTTGTTGAACTATATTTATACCCTTTACGACTATGTGGTTTGGGTATAATAACTTTGTGCTTCTGTTTGTAACTACCAAAAATATTTGACCCATCTTTTATTATACCGATCGACTCAGACTCACTTCCTGAGTCGACTTAGCGATGTCCGTTCGTCTGTTCGTCTGTCCGCCCATCCGTCCGTCCGTCCGTCTGTGTGTCCATGTAAACTTTGTAATCAAACTACAGGTCGCTATTGAAATTGGTGAAATTGGGTACATGTTCCGACCTATTCCTTACACAAGTGACCCAAATTCATCATATAGATTTCAGTCATATTGGGTTTGTCTGTGTTAATTATATACATTAATCAGTAGTGCAAAAATAATACCTATTGGACAATTCTTAGTCATAGGCTCCATATAGAACTGCTTCCCGATCTTCACTTAAATCTATCAAAAAACAAAAAAAAATTTGCTCAAAATTTTCTCAAATTTGGTTTGTATATATTTTTGAAAAATATAAGTGACTTTACCAAATATCGTCAGGATCAGTCAATTTTTCGACCTAGTCCCCATACAAATAAAGCACCCGATATGAACCTTTCAATATCTGCAGCCAAAAAAATTAATAACAATGCCACTCAAATTTGGTTTATGATTATTTTCCATATCGAATTAGTTGGATCGAAGACATAGGGTCTTTAAACCATGGTATAGCGTATCGTATAGTCGGTTTACACCGACTATAATTTCTTATTTGTATCCATTGTTTACCTGGGTCAAGAAAAATTTGGGCGCAACTCAGGTCGGAGATTTGTTTGAGAAGTACTATTACAAATTAAAAACCGGAAAAACTGATTCTAACTTCAGAAGCATCCGGAGGATTACGCATAGCTGAGTGCTACGGGGCGCGTCATAGGTTGCGGATAATGAAACGGCCCATAGATATATGGGTTAGCTGCGAATTAAATAAGCAGTCGCGGACAGCTCAGCGGTTGGTGTGGAGGGTCTTAGAGGAAGTGAGGGTGGCACCAAGCTTTCATTAATTTCTGATTGCCTATGAAGCTCTGACGACATGGCGAGCAATTGGCGCCATCTAATTAACCAATTTGCTAACCTTCAGAAGGCAACGGGAAACCACTGAAGTAACACTTCCCTAGAAAACTACATGCAAGACACAAATAATCAACGGCCCTCAGTCTCCGGCAACACGAGGGTGCTAAGAAAAACAAACCATAAACATAGCTACGTGGAATGTACGCAGCTTATATGAACCAGGTAAATTGATAAACACTATCAGAGAAATGAAAAGATTGAAGATAGATATTCTTGGTATAAGTGAAACATGGTTACCAAACTCAGGTATACGTCGATTGGACGATACCAATGTATACTACTCTGGTAATGATACAACACTACACAGAAGAGGTGTAGGTGTTATAATTGAACAAACCGTTCAAAAAAGTGTAACTGATTTTATTCCAATATCCGATAGGGTAATGCTAATAAAATTTGATGCAAAACCCCTAAAACTAAATATTATTCAAGTATATGTTCCCACAGCGGATAGTTCAGAAAATGAAATAGAACAGTTCTATGATGAGATAACTGAGGTTTTGAAATTGACTAAACCACATGACATTAATATAATCATGGGTGATTTTAACGCCAAAGTTGGCAAATCACAAACAAAAAATGCCACAGGTGAATTTGGATTAGGTGATCGAAATGAAAGAGGTGATCGATTAATACAATTCTGTCAAGAAAAGAGTTTTAAAGTAACTAATACTTTCTTTTCGTTGCATCCAAGAAGACTATATACCTGGACATCACCATTACACAGCACCGAAAATATTTTACGTAACCAAATAGATTAAATACTAATAAATGGACGTTTTGCTTCATCAATACTCAAAGCAACAACATATCCTGGAGCAGACGTACCGTCAGACCACAATTTGTTGTTTGCCAAACTAAAACTAAAGCTTTCTACTACAAAAAAGCCAAACCAACAATCTCAGCTCGATCTTGAAAAATTGAAAAACGTACAATTCAAAAATACTTTTATTTGTAAGATAAACCAAGAAATTGAAAATATAACAATCACAGATGTAGATCCAATAGATCTATGGGACGAAACAACGACTATGTCAAATAACATAGCAAACACAAATATCGGTTTTAAACGTAAAAACCGTAACCAGAAATGGATCACAGATGAAATTCTGATATTGATGGATGAAAGAAGAAAACACAAAAATAATAATGACTATGAATATAATCGTTTACAAAATCTTATCAGAAGAAAAATACGTGAAGCTAAAAATAACTGGATGGAACAACAGTGTTTAGAAATTGAAAATTTGCAAGCAAAACACGACGAATTCAATCTTCATAAAAAGATAAAATATGTATGTAATATAAGAAAAAATATTCATGCAAATATCTTGGTAAACGAGCTTAATGAAATAGTTTCAGAACCCTCTGATAAAAAAGAAATATGGATACAATATGTAAGAGACCTTTTTTCAGATGATTCTAGATCTGTTAACAACGATCAATTGCAAATTCCGGCATTGGAGGGTCCAATAATTACAAAAGAAGAAATAGTTAAGGCAGTAGATCAATCCAAAAATAATAAATCAGTAGGGTGCGATGAAGTACCAACAGAAGTACTTAAACTCCTTGATGAAAAAGGTATTAAAATACTTGAAAAAGTTTTTAATCATGTATACGATACAGGCATCTTTCCAAACAAATGGCTAAAGTCTACATTTATAGCACTGCCAAAAAAGAGTAATGCGAAAAGATGTAGGGATTTTAGACTAATAAGTCTTATGTGTCATTCACTTAAAATATTCTTAAAAAAAATACATCAACGTATATACAAACAAGTAGGAAAATTATAGTCGGTCTAGACCGACTATACGATACCCTATAACTTGCGTTTAGAGATCCTATCTCTTAGGCCCAACTAACTGGACATACAAAATAAGCAAAAACCAAATTCGAGTGGGATTTTTATTAATTTTTTTGGCTGCAGATATGAAAAAGTTCATATCAGATGCTATATCTATATAGGGACTTGGTCCAAAAATGGGCCAATCCTGATCATGTTTGGTAGAGTCTCTTGTATTTTGCAAAAATATATACAAACAAAATTTGAGAAGAATCAGTGCAATATTTTTGTTTTTTAATAGATTTAAGTAAAGATCGGGAAGCAGCTCTATATGGGGTCAAAGGGATCATTTTTGGACTGCTCATTAATAGATGTAATGAACGCATACAAACCCAATTTGAGTAAGATCTATATGACAATTTGGATCTTATGGCAATTTATGTCGATTTCATATGGGTAATTTGTATGGGGGCTAGGTCTGAACATGGACCGATTCTCACCAATTTCAATAGCGTTTATCCCATGGCCAATAAAAGCTTATGTACCAAATTTCATCAAAATACATTCATATTTGCGACCTGCAGTTTGATTACAAGCTTTACATGGACACACAGACGGACGGACGGACGGACGGACAGACGGACATTGTTAAATCAACTCAGAAAGTGATTCTGATTCCATCGGTATAATTAAAGATGGGTCTAGGTCAAATATTTTTGGTTGTTACAAACAGCAGCACAAATCATTATACCCAAACCACATAGTGGTATAGGGTATAAAAATGCGAATTGTATATGGGTAGAACACAGTTTGGTTTTAAAGAATCAATGGGAACTCGCGAAGCTCTGTTTAGCATACAAGTATACCGAATTGCAAGGATGTACAAAAGGACGTATTTGTTTGATTTATAGATTACGAAAAAGCTTTTGACAGAGTTCAACATGATAAGTTAATAGAAATACTAAGATTAATCCATATACATAGTAAAGATATTAACTGTATAAAATCTTTGTATTGGAATCAAAATGCGGAAGTCCGTGTTGGAGACCTAGTGACTGAAAGCATTCCCATAAATAGAGGAGTTCGTCAGGGATGCATTCTATCCCCATTGCTTTTTAACATTTATTCAGAATGCATATTTGAAGAAACTCTTAATCATATGGACATTGGAATAAAAGTAAATGGTCAACATATAAACAATATTCGTTACGCAGATGATACAACACTGTTGGCAGATAACAGGAATGATCTGCAGCGTATATTAAGCGCCGTTAATATAAAAAGCAACCAATTCGGACTTGATATGAATATTGAAAAAACCAAATATATGATAATCAGCAGAAATAAAAATCCGTATGCTGGCTGTAATATACATATTAACAACGAACCTATTGAACGAGTTTCAAAGTTTAAATACCTTGGCTGTTGGTTACAAGTAACCTGGGAATGTGACAAAGAAATTAATGTTCGTATAGAAATGGCTCGAAGCACATTTTACAAATTTAAGAAATTATTAACCAGCCGTGATATTAACATAAATCTCCGAATGAGATTTATGAAATGTTATGTGTGGTCAGTACTATTGTATGGAGTCGAAGCATGGACACTTAAAGTTGTTAACATGAATAAATTAGAAGCATTTGAAATGTGGTGCTATCGTAGATTATTAAAAATTCCATGGACTGACCGAGTAACGAACACAGAAGTATTAAACAGACTCCAAAAGGAACGAGAAATTTTTAAAAACTATAAAGCGTCGAAGAACTTCCTATCTCGACCACATCATAAGAGGTGATAAATACGAGCTGCTGCAACTGATGGTACAAGGCAGAATTGAAGGAAGAAGAGGCATTGGGCGGAAGCAAATGTCATGGTTAAGAAATATAAGAAACTGGACTGGCTTAAGAACCATAGGTGAATTAGTTCACACAGCGAGGAACAGAGATGAATTTCTACAAACAGTCAATAATATTGTATAAATTAAGTTAATTTTAATTATACATTGTGTATATATTCCTAACTTTAAGTTATTTTCAAATTTAATATTCTACTTATTTTTAAACGTAACTTGCATGTAATCGCTCATATTAAGAATTGGATATGCAATAAAAGAAGAAGATTTCGTAAGGACTGCAGCCAATTAAAATTTGTATATTTTGTTACATTTAAGTAACGTAATATTTGTTTTGAGACACACAGGCACATTAAAAGGCTTGAAGTGATACATATTAAAAACTTGGGGTAGGTTAAATATTTTTTGTAATTACGAACATCAGAACAATTCAAAACTTCGAAATCTTAGAGTAATGTAGATACAGAAACAAATCCAAACACTAAAAACCTTTCGGTAAGCTTCAACGAAAGTTTCAAGCGCAAAAAACTACAACATTTTAGAATTTAACTTATCAGAAAGACTTTATTTCTTTTTTTTTGTACAACAATTTTATTATTCATTTATAACTAGATGTAACCCGGTGTGCTTCGCTACACCCATCCCCTCCCCCCCTTCCGAATCGTAATGAAAGGGCTCACGCAAAGTCCCAACTTAATATTAAGTTGGTATAGGGTGCCATGCGCATTTGTCCAATCCCGCCCATTTTTTTTTTTGTCTGACTACTTACGTTAATAATAGATTACCTGAGATAAATTTTCAAAGCTCTCTCTATCATAGTACTTAATATATATGATATTAAAAATTTACTTTGTATGGAGGTACCACGCCCACTAAAAATATTTAAAAAAATCCAGCCTGTAACACTTCCGATATTCGCAGTAAAAATCTGTGAAAATTTCAGGAAGATCAGATAAGTCGTTACGGCGATTACCTCCCACAAACAAACAAACATATTACCTCTTTATTATGCTAAGTATAGATTATTAATACATATTCTTTTATTTTGATACTTGCTGATATAAAATGTTTTTTGTTTTTTTAATTCGGTACAACAATTATCAGATTTTTCGGCGTTCGTGCCCTGGAGGTACATGGATTTTCCATGGATTTTCCAAATTAGATCTGGCACCACTCAACTATTGGCCTTGAACTTAAAATATCACTTGGCAATTTTTATTTTTAGCGATTTTTGATTTTGCCCATTTTTGATTTTGAAGACTTTTGTTTTTTGGGCGATTTTTATTTTTCGCGATTTTTAGGTTTGGCGATTTTTGATTTTGACGATATATTTTCCACGACAAATCACATTGATAACTAATGTACTTATCAAACGACTGTTGCTTTCGTAGTACATCATATTCTTTATATAGGGGGTGCTACGCCCACTAATCCCATCCCACCAGATTTTAATTGGACTACTCACATTAATATCTGCTGGACTCGTGCAAAATGTCGAGTCTTTTCCAGTTATATGATATTCGATATCTAGTTTGCATGGGCGGTGCTACGCCCACTGCTTCGATCACGCCCATTTTTTTGTTCGACTAATCATACAAAGAACCTATGGGCTCACGAAAAGCCACAAAGCTCTCTCATTTACAGTACTCCAGATATATGACATTAAATAGTTACTTTGCATGGGGAGTTCCACGCCCATTGGTGTGAACCCGCCAATTTTTTGTCTGACTACTCATACTAAGATCTGATGGTGTCGTGCAAAGTGCCAAAGCTTTCCTCTTTTAGTACACGCCCACTGCTCCGGTCACGCCCATTTTTTGTCTAACTAATCATATGAATAACTTATGGGTTCACACAAAGTCCCAAGACTCTCACTATAACAGTACTCCAGATATATGGCATTTTATATTTTATTTGTAATGCAGGTGCCACGCCTATTGGTCCAATACTGCCCATTTTTTGTCCAACTGCTCACATTAATAATAGATGCCATCAGACAAATTTAAAAAGCTCTCTCTATCACAGTACTCGAGATATATAACATTGAATTATTACTTGTATGGGAGGCACCACGCCCACTTCTCCGATCGCGCTCATTTCCGGCGTGGCTACTAATATTAACAATAGGTGACCTCACACAAATTTGCAAAGCTCTCCCTGTCATAGTACTCAATATATGTATATGATATTAAAAATTTACTTTGTGTGGGAGGTGCCACGCCCACTAAAAATATTAAAAAAATTATAGCCTATAGCACTTCCAATATTCGCCGTAAGACTCTGTGAAATTTTCAGGAAGATCAGATGGCTAGTTACGGAGATTACCTTCTACAAACAAACAAACAAACAAATACACATTACCTCTTTATTATATTACTAGATGTAACCCGGTGTGCTTCGCTACACCCCCCCCCCCCACGAATCGTTATGAGAGGGCTCACCCAAAGTCCCAAAACTCTCACTAATACGGTAATTCAGATATATCACATTTAATACTAAGTTTGTGTAGGTGTGCCACGCGCATTTGTAAAATCCCGCCCATTTTTTTGTCTGACTACTCACGTTAATAATAGATGACCTGAGACAAATTTGCAAAGCTTTCTCTATCATAGTACTTAATATATATGATGTTAAAAATTTACGTGGGAGGTGCCACGTCCATTAAAAATACTACAGCCTGTAGCACTTCCCATATCCGCAGTAAGACTCTGTGAAAATTTCACGAAGATCGGAGGAGTAGTTACGGAGATTTCCCCCTACAAACAAACAAACACACATTACCTTTTATTATGTTAGTATAGATTATTAGCATAGATTTTTTTATTTGAATACTTGCTGATATACAATTTTGTTTGTTTTTTCATTCGGTACAGCAATTATCAGATTTTTCGGCGTTCCTACCCTGGAGCAAGGTACATGTAGCTGGCCATGAGGAGAAGATGGATTATCAAAATTAGATCTGGCAACACTTAACTATTGGCCTTGAACTTAGAATATCATTTGGCAGTTTTTCTTTTTAGCGATTTTTGATTTTGCCCATTTTTGATTTTGAAGATTTTTTTGGGCGATTTTTATTTATTGCAATTTTCGGTTTTGGCGAATTTTTGATTTTGGCGATATATTTTCCACGACAATCACATTGATAACTAATGTACTTAATAAAAGACTGTTGCTTTCGTAATATTTCATATTATTTATATAGAAGGTGCCACGCCCACTAATCCCACCCCGCCAAATTTTTATTGGACTACTCACATTAATATCTGATGGACTCGTGCAAAATGTCGAGTCTTTCCCTTTTATAGAACACCAGTTATATGATATTAGATATGTATTTTGCATGGGCGGTGCTACGCCCACTTTACGATTACGCCCACTTTTTTGTTCGAATGATCATACAAAGAACGTATGGGCTCATGCAAAGCCACAAAGCCCTCTTTTGTACAGTACTCCAGATATATGACGTTAAATAGTTACTTTGCATGGGGAGTGCGACGCCCATTGGTGTGAACCCACAAATTTTTTATCCGACTACTGATACTAAGATCTGATGGTGTCGTGCAAAGTGTCAAAGCTTCCCTTTTTTAGTAAACCAGTTATATGATATCAGATATTTACTCTGTACGGGCGGTGCCACGCCCACTGCTCCGATCACGCCCATTTTTTGTTCAACTAATCACATGAATAACATATGGGCTCACACAAAGTCCCAAGACTCTCACTATAACAGTATGGCAGATATACATATGTCGTTTTATATTTAATTTGTATGGCAGGTGCCACGCCTATTGGTCCGACTACTCACATTAATAATAGGTGACACCAGACAAATTTGAAAAAGGTCTCTCTATCACAGTACTCGAGATATATAATATTGAATTATTACTTGCGTGGGAGGTACCACGCCCACTTGTCCGATCCCGCACATTTCCGGCGTAGCTGCTAATATTAAGAATAGGTGACCTCACACAAATTTGCAAAGCTCTCCCTATCATAATACTCAATATATGTAGATGATATTAAAAATTTACTTTGCGTGGGAGGTGCCACGCCCATTAAAAATATTTAAAAAAATTATAGCCTATAGCACTTCCCATATCCGCAGTAAGACTCTGTGAAAATTGCAGGAATATCAGATGGGTAGTTACGGAGATTACAAACAAACAAACAAACAAACAAACACACATTACCTCTTTATAATATTAGTATAGAAGTATAGATTAGAAAATATGTGCTTTAAGAATGAGCATTTTCCGCTAATTGGCCTGTTTAAAGGTTTGGTAAAAAAGTGATTTCGCGAATAGAAAAAAGTCATAAAAAAGTGCCTCATGTTCATATAAAAAAGGTAAGTAACATACGATATGAATAAATTTAGCTACATATGAATTTTTTATTTGTATTCGGAACTATACAGTTTTTTTCTTTCGAATTAAACTTCGACTCTAGCACAATCGCTATTTCCCATTTCTAAATAATCTGTTTAATAGTGGTGTAAGTTTTTAAGGAAATTGGTTATGCTTTTCTAACACAATTCAGTGTGTTAAAAAAGTGCTAATTTTTGCTTTCATTACATTACTTCCAATTGAATTCTTTGGCCTATAAAAACAATAAGAGTTTTTTGTTTTATTGTTTCATCTAAAAAAAATATCACCATTGTTCTTTTTGTATCGACAAAAATATATATATATACATACATATATAAATAGGGTGGCTCTTAGTTATTAACCAATATTAGAAAATAATTTTACTCCTTAGGAATACTGGAAGAGGAATATTATTAATTTATTTGTATAAAAATTGATAATTGCAATCAAAATGATCGTAAAGGTAAATAATATATTAGCATACTTCTAAATATAATTCTTCAACAGTTACTGAAAACTTTATTTAATTATACCCTATACCACTATGTGGTTTGGGTATAATGACTTTGTGCTGCTGTTTGTAACTACCAAAAATATTTGACCTAGACCCAACTTTTATTATACCGATCGAATCAGAATCACTATCTGATTCGATTTAACGATGTCCGTCCGTCCGTCCGTCCGTCTGTGTGTCCATGTAAAGCTTGTAATCAAACTGCAGGTCGCAAATATGAATATGTTTCGATAAAATTTGGTATATAAGCTTTCATCAGCTATAGGATGAACGCTCTTGAAACTGGTGAGAATCGGTCCATGTTCAGACATAGCCCCCATACAAATGACCCCTATGAATTCGACATAAATTGCCATAAGATCCAAATTGTCATATAGATCTTACTCAAATTGGGTTTGTATGCTTTTATTACATCCATTAATGAGTAGTCCAAAGATGATCCCTATGGGACAACTCTTAGTCATAGGCCCCATTTATAGCTGCTTCCCCATCTTCACTTAAATCTATCAAAAAACAAAAATATTGCACTGATTCTTCTCAAATTTTGCTTGTATATATTTTTGCAAAATACAAGAGACTTTACCAAACATGATCAAGATCGGTCCATTTTTGGACCTAGTCCCCATATAGATATAGCATCCGATTTGAACTTTTTCATATCTGCAGCCAAAAAAATTAATAAAGATCCAACTCAAATTTAGTTTATGCTTATTTTCTATATCCAGTTAGTAGGGCCTAAGAGATAGGGTCTCTAAACGCATGGTATAGGGTATCGTATAGTCGGTCTAGACCGACTATAATTTTCTTACATGTTTTTTTAGTTTTTCTGTAATATTTGTATGGAACCCTAATAAACATACGAACTGTATTTGTAAACATCTGTCAGACGTGCTTTAGCAATTGACTCAATTACATATTTTTTTTTATTTCAACCAAACTGACACAATTACATGAAACAAAACAAAGAAACACATTACCAGCTTCAGGCAATAAAAACAACAACGGAAAAAATAACCCAACATCAACTACATAAAAAGAACTATAAAAACTCATCCAATGTATAAGAAAATGATGGAAAAAATATATAAGAAAAAAACAGAAGTCACGCGTGTAAGTGTTGAATATCCTTTTTTTGTGAATGTGTGAGATCTGTGCACGCTACATGAAAAAAGTATTTGTATGTTTAATCAATAACAATTTTATTTTATTCAGAAATTATCAAATATATTTTAAGGATTTCAATGTCAAAGATATTCAGAGTGATGGTCTGGGGGAAGGTTAATGATGGATGATCTATGAATTTAATATTAGATAATTAATTTGCTGAATCTATCAAAATCCCAAAATTGCTGCACGCTTTTTTCATAGCCTGTTAAAAACTGAATGTCCTTGGCCAAGACTAAATATACATCTGGAACATATACGCCGAAAATATTTATTATTGAATTTAATTGGTGGTCCTCAATTGCCGAGAAACGTGCATCATTCTGAATATTCTTTTTCAGACAACCTATTTGACATTGAAATCATTAACCCCTGAAAAATAAAGCTTTATATAGCGCTATTAACCGAACAAATGTATATAAGAATAATTCGAGGATCCCATAGCAACTTCTAAAGTACACATGTATAATATACATTGTATATATGGCAAAATTTTTTAGAAAAACCCAGTAAGAGTGGTAAATTCAGCTATGCCGAATCTTTTATAATCTACACTTGGGTTTTAAGTTTGCATTAATATCTGGACTTATTCCATCACTTATAATATATATATATATTTATTCCTTTTACTCCTGCAAGGAGCATAGGATGAAAAAAATATTTGAAAATGTAAACAATTTGACAAACTAAATTACGGAATTACTACAACCAACGCACTGAGTTTTTATCATTTTTTATAGGTGACTCCATATTTTACTACATATTTTGGCACAATGATGCCTGATTTGCCCCATTTTAATTGCCATCCTGCTCGAAGTATTGTTTATCATTAGTTTTCCTAAATTAACACAGGTAATTGGTGTATTTTGTGAATGAGCATGAATTCAACAGACAGACAGACAGACAGATGGACGGATGGACAGAGGGACAACACTATACTGATTTGAGTTGTTATAAAGATCAAGAATATATACCTTATCGGATCACCAAATTAATTTTTTGATGCGTTACAACTGTAATGACAAACTGATATATACCTACAGTGGTGTGGAGGGGAAGAAAATAATGTTCTAAGAAGTGTCAGCCTTACTCAAATTTTGACTTTGAAGTAGGTAAACCAGAGGGTACATTAAAGTTTTTTATTCCGATTCTAATAATTAGAAAAAGAGATGGGGTCCAGGTGTTTTCTAATTGATCCTTACAAAAATCGGAGTTGATATTGCGCTATCTGTCTACAATAAAACATTTCAAGGGAGTTTTGTCTCACAAATATATTATAACTTTTCGAAAAACTGGAAGACTCGAAATAATATTTTGAATAACATTCGGTGACTGCAGTGGTAAAGTAAGAGCCGTAATCCATCACACACTTAAACTTAATTGTCTTAATGTCCATTTATTTATTAAGATTAGATGACTTGTCATTATTTTATATGTCCTGTAATTTTAATATATAATTGCGCTCATCACTGCCTCGCTGTACGTATATTTTTTTAATATGTATAATGAAATGAAGAAAGAACTTTTTAAAACGTATTAAAATTCGATTATTTTTACCAAAAAAAAAATGTTTACAACGAACAAAAATTCAATTAACCACTCATAGTTTCTTATATATTACTAGCTGACCCGGCACATGTTGTTTTTCTGTATAACTTATTTCTAGTGAATATTTTAGTTGTTAATAAAAAAATAACGAATGTATTGTAAAAGTGTGGGGTGGAATTTAAGAATGGGTGGGATCGCCGATGAAAAAAAATACAAACCAATTGTTTTCTCAATACAATGTACTTCTTTAGCGTAACGAACATATTGTTAGATCTCTCAAATGTAAAACATAAAGTTAAGTAAAAAGTAATATGTTGTTTATCCTAAAGAATGATAGCTAAAAAAAGAACGAAAATAAAGTTTGTAAATGTTAGACATCGTAAAACTAATCATATCCCGTCCATTTTTGTTCGACTACTCACATTAATATATGAATGGACTCGTACAAAGTGTAAAGCCTTTTTCTATTATAGAAGGCCAGCTATACGATAATATATATTTACTTTGTATGACTGATCACACGAATAACATATGGGCTCACGCACTGTCCCAAGGCTCTCATTATTACAGTACTCCAAATATATAGCATTTAATATTTACTTTTTAAGGGAGATGCTATACCCATTGATCTGATCTCGCCCTTTTTTTGTCTGACTACTCACATTAATATCTGAATGACTCGTAGAAAGAGTCAAGGCTCTCCTCTTTATTGTACAGCAGTTATATGATATTTGGTATATAATTTGTATATAATATGTAATTATGGGCTCACGAAAAGGCTAAAGGCTCTCACTATTACAGTATATATGATATTTAATATTTTTTTTGATTCGATCCCACCCATTTTTTGTCCGACTTCTCACATTGATAACCTTAGAAAAATGTGCAGAGCACTCTCCCGCCCATTTTCGCCATGGCTACTAACATTAATAATAGATGACTTCACACAAATTTGTAAAGCTCTGCCTGTCACAGTAGTCAATATGTATTATATTAAAAATTCACTTTGTATGGGGCGATCCCACCGATTTTTTTAACCGAGCAAAGCTGTCGCTGTCACAGTACTCGAGATATATGACATTTTATATTTACCTTTTATGTGAGGTGCCACGTCCACTAATCCGATTCCGCCCATTTTCTTCATGGCTACTAACATTAATAATAGATCCCTTCACACAAATTTATATGATATTAAAAGTTTAGTTTGCATGGGGGGTGCGACGCCCATTGGTCCGATCCCACCCATTTTTGTCCGACTACTCACATTAATAATGGATAACCTTAGACAAATGTGAAAAGCTATGGCTGTCATAGCACGCGAGATATATGATATTTAATATTTACTTTGCACGTGAGGTACGACGCCCACTTATCCGATCCCGTCCATTTTAGGCATGGCTACTAACATCAATAATAGCTGACATAGCGTAAATTTGCAAAGGTCTCCCAATCATAGTACTCAATATATACGATATTAAAAATTCACTTTGTATGGGATGTGCCACGGCCTAATCACCTAGCGATATGAAATATACCTTACGACCTATTTGCATACCTACAAAACACATATAAAGAATTTCATAAAAATCGGTCAAGCCGTTTCGGAGGAATTCGATCGCAAACACCGTGACACGAGAATTTTATATACGAGTATTAGATTACTAATCACTGCAAAAAAAAAATGAATTTCTGGAAACGCATTAACTTATTGGCCGAAGATGTAATTTCTTTTGTTTATAATTGGATTTAACTGTTTTTAGTGGCTTCAAAATTCTTCAAAACCAAAAATTATTCAAAAATTATATATGTATAATAATTTTTCTTTAATATATTTCTATTTTTAAAAATTGCTCACAAATTCTTCAATATAAAAAAAATTAAATAGATATTTTAATAAATTATACGAGTACTAAATAAATTAAAAATTTCAAAAAATCACATCATATTAGAAAAAAGTACCACATAGGATGTAATACGACTGGGCTGAAACAAAAAATCATCCAAAAACTGATTTTACATTTTTAATCTAAGCATCCAGAAAATTACGGAAATTATTAAAATACTAGTTGATTGTGTGGCACCTAGGCGCCCGTTTAAAAATTATGAATAAAACAGTTTGAATTTAAATACACGAAAAATTTATAATAAATTATATTTCTTTTAATATAGTAGTAAATTTAAAATTATATTGTTATATATGTACATGTGACAAAAGATTGTATCTGTAGAAATTATATACATAAGTATCAAAAGAGATAAGAAATATTTGGCAAAAAATTTTTTCAATTTAGAATCTCTTGAAAAACTATATTTCGTGTGAAATATCGTTGGTCATTTAATAGTTTTCCTTGCTGCGGGTTCGATTGAATACGTATCTTAACTTGGCTTGCAACTTTTGATCGTGACAAAGCCACATACAGTTGGCCGTGTGAATATACCGCGGTCTCCAAATTAATGCCAACGTAATCAAATGACTGGCCTTGAGCCTTGTTTATGGTAATTGCGCATGCAGGAATTACTGGAAACTGGCGGCGTTTTAATATGAAAGGTAATGTGGTGTCGGTTGGGGCGAGATCAATCCTAGGAATTAGAACCGTATCATTTTGGTCAGCGTTACAGAATCAGTCAGTCTCTCAGTCAGTCAGTCAGTCAGTGAGTCAGGGATCAGCGTAAATATATTTAAGATATTACCCGGCTTTTACACGTTATATTTTTGGCTTTCAGGTTGTAATGCACTCACACTTTTTTACTCTTTCTTACTAAACAATCATATGTTTCAATTCTCTCTTTCAATTTTTCAATGGGACAGTTGCTTAACAATTTTTTGACTATTGGATGTGTGATCAATTTGACTTGAACATGGGAAGGCCGGGTAAAGCTAGGAGATTGGAGATTCCCAAAATTATTAAAATTTAATACAATGGAGTTCGCTTATAACGAACCCTGGTTGTAATAAATTTTTGTTTATAGCGAAGAATTTCTTCGGTCCCCAAGAGTTTTAATCACATTTTTCATACAAATTTGACTTTAACAAACAAATTTTTTTTCCATTTCAGAATTTTCATATATTTTATATATTTAAAAAAAATTAATTTCAATTAAATTTAATTTTATTTTCATTTAATTTTAATACAAAACAAAAACTTCGATTTTCAAACGAAGTTTTGTAAAAGGTCCTTTTATGTATATTTTCGTAAAAGTTTGCCAGTAGCCAACCTTTGCTTTCTACTTTCTGCTTCTATACATAGGGAGTTTTTCATATTATATGATTTTAAAAAAATATTTTATTTTGTTAGAAACTCGGTAATTTTAGTCTTATTAAGACAAACAATTAATATGTATCTTTTTAGTAATTTAATTTATGTTTTATAACTTTTTAAAATGCCCCAAAATAAATAAACTTATTCAACTAAAAAAAACTTTTTAAACCTTTCGGACAAATCAAAAAATACTACGGTTATAACGAACTTAGTCTATAAGGAACTAATTTGGCCGGTCCCGCCGATTTCACTATAAACTAACTCCATTTTATTGTAGAAAAATAGAATAGCATAAAAAAAACGTTTTAGAGCAAGGTTCCTAAAAGTTTCTTAAGGTGGTAAGGTTTTAAAAGTTAAAAAAAGTCGTATTTTCATAATTCCTTTTTGAAGATATGAATAATGTTGGATTATTTATTTCATATACACGTTATAGCATAATATTTGAAGAATCTTTGAAAAAAATTGCAATTAAAACTTTTAATAAATAAGTCCGTGACAGCGAATCTCCGGAGGCGTTGTTGTTTTGCGGTGAACATCATAACTCGTTACCGGATCATGTGAAATAAAAAAATCGGAACGCGTTTCAAAGATGACATGTTTCCTGTGGTAGTGCCGAAGAGTTTTTTAAAATTTTCTTTTTTTTTTTTTGTTGCAGCATTTTGAAGTGAAAAACGATTTTTGCTATATGATTTCGGGAATTTGTTGTTAAAAAATGGGAAAGAAAATGGAATTAAAAAAAACCCTTTGTGGTTATGTGATGGTTTATATATATAGTGTCTAAAATTGCAAAAGAATCGGTCAAGTAGATTTTGAGTTATGATGTTGACGGACTTCGAATTTATATACTATGATTTATATACTATATACCGTATGAACTCGGTCGCTGGAAACGCTGTATCTTCTAAAGTTTTGCTCTGATTTGCTAAAAATTTTGATGCAACAACTTCGATATGTTGTGCATTCAGAAATAGAAATGCAAAAATGGTTTTAAAACCTACCACCCTTTAAGGAAGTGCAAACACCAATACATCTACACAAAAGAGAAAAAAATATTTCATATTTCATCATACATGTAAACTGAAAAAAGAGAACTACATTTTTTGCAAAGTTATCCATAAATCCAAAAAAAAAAATAGAAAATAAGGGCGTATTAGTTTTACTTCAAAAAAAAACTTATTATTCCCAATCGCCTTTAATTCTTCCATGATAATTTCAATATATTATTCAAATTAAAATCTTAGTCTAAATTTTTTGAAAGCAAATTATTCAAAAATTAATATTATGAGTGAAAAAAATTATTTTCCCACCTCTGTTCTGAAATTACAATGTAATTTAATTCAGCAAAGTCAGAATAATTTCAATTTTAAACTTAATATTGCACTATTTTTTCAAGTGCTTTTCAATAGATAGCTTTAAACGAAATCATACGTTGGACAACAACAAAATCCACATTGAAGATCTCTTTTTTCTCAAATATTTATCAAAAAAAGCATGTTCTTTGGTAAGTGCTGGCAATCAGAGAACCTGAGCGAAAGCACTCCTAACAATTCAAAACAATTTTGAGATGAAAAACAAAACAGACAAACGAATAAGTTTAGTTTGATAAAAAAAAAGTATGTATGCTTATCGGACGACGTTAAATGAGAAAAATAAAAATGTTTAAAATTTCCTTAATTACTCTTTTTTGCAGAATTTTTTCATTGACCAACAAAGGGAATTTAAAGAAGAATTTGAATAGATATTAGTTTTTTGATGCATTTTTTGCGTTCATCTTATTCCATATGTAACACGAAATCTGCATATGTAGTGTTATTGTCGTTAGCAGTGCTGCTTATATTGACAATTTATTTTAATTTCGACGATTTTTCAATTTGTTAAAATGATTTGTTGAATTTGTTAAAATGATGATTGAAGATTTTAAATTTTCAGTAGTATAAAAATTTCGATTTCAAGAGTTAACAATTAATGGGTTGTTTATCGAAAATTGATAGTTTTTGTTCAGTGTAAATCTAAATTACAAAATATGTATGTATAGGTTTAATTCTGGGTCAAGTCGTTTCAAAACGGAAATACCTTGAATAGCATCTCTATTTAAGATTCAAGTTTTAATTACGGCTATACTTTAAACCTATGTTATATGTTTCAGCTTTAGATACATGTCAATAAAATTATTTAGTTGATTGCTGTGTTAAATTTTTTCCGTTGAAATTTCACCACTAATACATTTTTATATGTAGAAATAACCAATGCTGTAATAATATTCGTAATATGAATGATATAAATAAATTTTATTGCTTCCTTTTGTAATATTTTGTCGTGTTTTATTTTTATTTTCTTGACAATTTCTTGTTTTAAAAATGATGATTTTGGCGATTTAGTTTTCAAAATTGTCGATTTTCAGAAGATTTTATTAGCAGCACTGGTCGGTAACATAGAAGAGAGAAAATTGTGTGTGTGTGGGTTTGTATAAAATGAGAAAGATTAAATTTTGTTTGTGTATTTCGCATAGCTTTGTAGGGAGTGCTATGTGTATTATTTCAGCGTTACAGAATAAGTCAGTCAGTCAGTGAGTCAGGGATCAGCGTAAATATATATAAGATATATTTAAAGAAAATAAATAAAAATATTTTTAATTTTTCAACGGTCACCTTATGAGCGTTACAACTGATTACTTTATATAAACATAAACATTAGAGTCTAGTATTCAAGTGAAAGTTGAAGACGTAGCATATCTACAATTCGACTTTGTCGCCAGTAACACAATTTTTCTTTGATTTTTTTTCTACCAACTGGCTTGTTAACCCATGTCATCCATGTTAACTTATTTTTTATTATTGTGGCATATAACACTTCCTTATAAGAACAATTTGTATATTGTGTGTACACATGATTAAACTTTAAGGGTACTTGTATATAAAGCCATAAGTATCTAAGAGATTTGTTAACACAGATTTTTTTTTACGCCATTTATTTTCATTGTCTGAATGAAAAAGAAACTGTTTGCTTAACAATCTTGTTAACATGAGTTTTTATTATTTTATTTTGATATTTTTTTTATTTTTTGGGTTGTTTTAGAAAGGTTATTTAAAAATAAATAACATCATTTATTTTATTTTTTATCTATTTAGGAAATATTCTTTTTCAGTACGTTAATATATCAATTTAGTGGGGTTTATGTTAAGGAAAAATAAACTTTATGTCTTATTTGTTTAATAAGCCGTAATAATTTAATTTTTATTGGAAGTGGGTTTTAAAAATACAGTCAAAAATTATATGTGTAAAATAATTTGAAAAATTATGACGTGTTCCAAAAAGGCATTTTTTGGTAATCATTTAAATGTTCAAAAGCAAGTGGAAGATGGAAAAAAACTTGACCCTGAATATCACTGTGGAACAATTTCAGGTTAGAAAAAGTTAGGTCGATTCTGAGAGTGAAGGGTGAAAATAGAGGCTAAATTAGAAGACCCGTATCGCGGCGTTTGTTTATGTTAGTTCGAATTTTTTTTAATCGACCTTCGAACTTTGCAGTCAAATGCCGATTTTCAGCATATTATTTATATGGTTTTTTGGCTATAACTCGTCGACTAATTGATATTTTTGCAATCTGTAAAAGCCAAATTATTGCTAGAGACCTGTGCAACAATTACAATTTTTGTGGTGCTTATGAAGCAAAATGTTGGAAAAATTATTTTTTTTTTCATGCTTTTTTAAAATATTTTCCACAAAACTGAGTCTTTTTTGCTTACTGTTTGATCTATAATATGCTTCTCAGTTTCTTCAATAAATTTCATTTAAAAAGAAAATGGTCTTAGTCGATAATTTGCGTTAAAAATCCCAAAACCATTAAATAAATAGCGATTTAGGTAGAAGTAATTAAAAAGGGAAGTTCCAAGAATTAGGAATTAGTAAAACAACTTTTTTTTTTCAACCACCGCACAGGTAGCGATTTTTTTTTTATTTCGTACAAGCGAACTAATTTCAAAAATGAAGATTCAGTTAAGACTCGAAACTCAGCCGAAGCTGATGTCTTTTAATTTTCGCTCGGTTGTGATAAAATTCGCTATTAATTTTTTTGGAACTTATTTCATTTTGTGAGTGATTTAAGTTAAGTGCATCGGTTTCATAAAAATAACAAAAAAAACCTTTTATAATATATATTGTATTAAAAATGTCGGAACCAAAATGTAAAATCGACCATTTTTGTAATGTTTGTGGACGTTTCATAGCAAGCGATGAAAAATGTGGCAATGCGAGTGATTTTTTTTTTTTTTTTGGAAGCCTATAAACAATATTTCTCGCAAGAGTTTATCACTGACATAAATTATGTCCCTAAAAAAGTTTTCTTTAATTGCTATTCAACTCTTATTCAATGGAAAAGTGAAAAGAAGAAGGCTATGCCTTTTGGTATACCAATAATATGGTTAGACAACAGCCCGCATCAAGAAGAAAATTGCTACGGATGTATCAACTAACATAAAACTTTGAACAGAAGGAAAGCAAAGAATAAAACTTATGTAGCAGTGCCAAGTGTCCAATTACCACTACCGCACTCAGAATTCGTTCCAGTACCAACATACCGAAGTATTGATCTTCAAACAGATATCAGTACTATAACCGCCGCTGCTACATTCACGGATTTCTTCTCAGTATACGACCCTGGTGAAGGCACATCCTATGAAACATTAAAGGACCCAATCCTAGTCACACAAAACCAACTGGATGGATTTGTTGCAAATTTATGTTTGACTCAGAAAAAATCAGAACTACTGGCTTCATTTTTGAAAGGAAATAATTTGCTGGCGAAAGGTACCAAAGTAACTGCATATCAAAAACGCCAAAAAGAGTTAGAAAAGTTCTTCAATGTGAATGATGCAATAAATTTCGCTTATTGCAACGATATTGAAAAGTTAATGGAGACGATAGGGTTAACCTATAAAAAAGAAGATTGGCGTTTATTCATCGATAGTTCACTAATCCGCTAAAAAGTTGTGTTTTGGCACAAGACAAATGGAATGCCTTCTGTTCCGATTGCGTATAGCACTGACACTAGTGAAAATTTCGATAATTTGAAACACATTCTGGAAGTAGTCAAATATAACAAACACCAGTGGTGCATTTGCTGCGACCTCAAAATGGTTTCATTGATTACAGGCTTAACAGCATCTGGCCGTTCAAAATATCCGTGTTTTTTGTGCGATTGGGATTCACGAAACGGAGAAGTTATTAAAGGAAGAAACCAGTACAAACAGCATAGTCGCATTGGACGGAAATGGACTAAAGGCAATAGGCTACATGAAAGTCTTGTTCCTGAAATGAAAATTTTGTTGCCGTTGCTCCACATTAAACTTGACATTGCTAAAAATTTTTTGAAATGTATCGCAAAAAGACCAGCAGTATTCAATCGCTTAAAAGAAATTTTCCCAAGACTAAGTAACGCCAAAATTCAGGAAGCGGTTGTTAATGGTCCCAAAATACGGAAACTAATGAGTCGTCAAGATTTTGACCAAGTTCTGACAGATCGAGAATTAAATGCATGGTTCGCATTGAAAGCAGTCATTAAAGGACTATTGGGTAAAGAACGCAAAGACAACTACAGGCAATCTGTTGCAAACATGTTGGCAGCTTTCGATGAAATTGGGGTTAATATGTCGTACAAAATTCATCTCTTGTATCAGCATCTTGATCAACTCGCTCAACAGTTGCCAACTGAATCTGATGAGCAAGGCGAACGTTATCACCAAACTGCGCTTCCATTTGAAAAGGTAACTGTAGAGTGTGCATATTTTGAATTCCTAAATTTTTCTAATATCTTTGTCAGAGTGCAAATTTAGACATGTTAACGATTGAAAACTATTTTTGTTTCAGGTACAGAGGAAAGAAATCTCCAGATGCAATACTCGCTGAAATTTGTTGGTGGTATAAAAACACCTTTGAAGAAGGGGAAGACGAGGAAAAAGAGGAAGAAGGGGAAGACAAAGATGAAATTCCAAAATATCTGTTGGACGAAATTATCGACCTTTCTAATGATGATGAGGATGACCAAGATATTAGAGAGAGCAGTGATGTTGATCCACAGCCGCCTGCTAAACGGCAACTGGCCAAATCATTAATTTAATTTATTTAAATTTTTACTTAAAACTTTTCATTTCAAAAATATATTTTTTCCATATTTTATAATTTCTTTTTCAATGTTTCTTCAAAACCAACACTGCACAAAATTGGCACATAAAAAATGAGAAGTAAATTCATATTAAGCTGGAAAACGCAAGTTTAATATTACGATTGTCTTCTTTTCAAATGAAATTTATTAAAGAAAATGAGAAGCATATCAAACAGAAAGGAAAAAAGACTCAGTTTTGAGGAAAATATTTTCAAAAAGCATGAAAAAAAAATACTTTTTCCAACATTTTGCTTCATAAGCACCACAAAAAATTTCTAAAAAATTTTAATTGTTGCACAGGTCTCTAGCAATAATTTGGCTTTTACTGATTGAAAAAATATCAATTAGTCGACGAGTTATAGCCAAAAAAAAAACCATATAAACAATATGCTGAAAAACGGCATTTGACTGCAAAGTTCGAAGGTCGATTAAAAAAAAAAATTCGAACTAACATAAACAAACGCCGCGATACGTGTCTTCTAATTTAGCCTCTATTTTTACCCCTCACTCTCAGAATCGACCTAACTTTTGCTAACCTGAATTTGTTGCACAGTGTATTTCTAGTTCCTCTCTTAATAAATAAAATTTAAAATGAGTTCAAAAGAAAACAAGTAAGAAAATTATAGTCGGTCTAGACCGACTATACGATACCCTATACCATGCGTTTAGAAACCCTATCTCTTAGGCCCAATTAACTGGACATAGAAAATAAGCAAAAACAAAATTTGAGTGGGATTTTTATTAATTTTTTTGGCTGCAGATATGAAAAAGTCGATATCGGATGCTATATCTATATAGGAACTAGGTCCAAAAATGGACCGATTCTGATCATGTTTGGTAAAGTTTCTTGTATTTTGCAAAAATATATACAAACAAAATTTGAGAAGAATCAGTGCAATATTTTTGTTTTTTAATAGATTTAAGTGAAGATCGGGAAGCAGCTCTGTATGGGGTCAAAGGGATCATTTTTGGACTACTCATTAGTGGATGTAATGAACGCATACAAACCCAATTTGAGTAAGATCTATATGACAATTTGGATCTTATGGCAATTTATGTCGATTTCATATGGGTAATTTGTATGGGGGCTAGGTCTGAACATGGACCGATTCTCACCAATTTCAATAGCGTTCATCCCATGGCCGATAAAAGCTTATATACAAAATTTCATCAAAATATATTCATATTTGCGACCTGCAGTTTGATTACAAAGTTTACATGGACACACAGACGGACGGACGGACGGACGGACGGACGGACATTGTTAAATCAACTCAGAAAGTGATTCTGATTCGATCGGTATAATTAAAGATGGGTCTAGGTCAAATATTTTTGGTTGTTACAAACAGCAGCACAAAGTCATTATACCCAAACCACATAGTGGTATAGGGTATAAATATGCGCTTTCACAGCTTAAATTAACGCTACTTATCGGAAGTATTTGTGTGTAAAAATATTTTGCACATTCATATTCTGAATACTTGTTAGGCAGATAAAGCCATAAACACACATTCTCATGTTCTGTGAAACTATACGTTTTTACATAAGTAAGATATACTCTGAATATGAGGCAAATCGAAACATAAATCTTATATATAATAATAAAAATGGAGTTTTGTATGTTTGTTTGTGGTTTATAAGAGACTACAACACTGGACCGTTCTCCTTAAATTTTTTACAGTGGGTAACTGCCCATCCGGAAGGAAAAGTGGGTTACACTTTTTTTTTAATTTTTCAAGTAGGCGTGGCACGTGCCATATAAAGTAAATTTTTAACATCTAATTTTAACGTATAATATCTGCAGTACTACGACAGCAAGAGTTCTGAATCTATGTGCATGTACATATTAAACTAATTTGAAGAGCTGCGAAAAAATAAAAATGGGCGTGGCACACCAATACAAAAGAAATATTAAAGATTATTTATTGGAAAATCTAGAAATGCTTTTATTGTAAATTATCTCACTGTTCTATGATTTTTTTTTCAAACTGTTGTTTTTAAGTATATTTTTTTTCTTTTCATCTTTTTTTATATAATTATTATTATTATTTTGAGCTTCAAATATTGTAAATTGTATTTTTTTTTTTTTGCCAACTGACCTCAATAATGTCCAATGGACGCTGAGGCACTACTACTGTAATGAATATTTTGATATATAAATTTAAATAAATTATTATGATTATTATGATTATTTAATATCATATAACTGGAGTACTATAATAGTGAAAGCCTGAGAACTTTATCTGAGTCCATAAGTTATTTTTTTTAGTGTTTATTAATTTGTAGTTCACAACAACTTAAACTATAAGAGACAATAAGTAACAATAATATACTATATATACAAAGCCCATAGAACGGGCTCTCTAGTATAGTTAATATAAAAGTAGTTTTCGATTTACAGGCAAAATATTTTTTTAGTTACTTCAATGAAGAATATACTCGTATGTATATCTATACATATGTTTGTTCTAATGAAAAAATTTAAATAAAAACATTACTTTTATATTGGTGCAAGATAAAAACTAAGGTCTAAAGGTAAAAGAAAAGGAATATATAGCAACTTATTCCGATAGCCACCAAAATATTTTGGTTTTTGATTGTTGTACAATTCTATTTTCGCAAAAGGCTCTACAAATTGCTTTTCGAATATTAAGTTATTGTCACTACAATATTTGTTTATGTTATTATTGATTCAAAATTCAAATACTATTCATATGTTAGGAAGTAAACACATAGCACGAAGGTTTTTTAATTTGCTTGAATCTTTTTTTTTTTTTTGGGTAAAATTACAACTTTGGCTTTTTTCCATTGCGTGGGAAATTAAGAATTTTTGAGGACAATATTCAAAATTATGAGGCTTGGTAAGCTTTTTAATATTATATTTGGTATTTCATCTATACGTGAAGAAAACTTAGCTCTCAGATTTGAAAACATATATAATATTTTATATTCTGTTAATATTGTTCAGGTTGTATCTCGCTTAAGTTATTTGAGGTTTGTTTATCGCTGAAATTTGTTATGGTGCTCTGATTATTTTCAAATAATGTTCTTGATTCAAGGAATCTAATAAAAGAATGTATTTGCAAATCATTGTTTTGATTTATCGATTTCAAATCATGAATTTATTCTAAAAAGGAACCAATCGTATCAAGTGTTTGTTCTTTCTCTTGTAATATAAAGTTGTTTGTATTATCTCTTTCTAAACTCCTAGGGTCTATACCCACATTGTTCAATAATAGCTCCGAACTCTCCGGAACTTTTATATTTTGGAGATTTATCGGCTCAAATTTCTTAATTTTTTTTAATTTGTCCATAACATAAGTTTGGATCTAAATTAGTTAATTTATCTTTAAAAATTTTCGTTTAATAGTTTTTTGATTAGTTTTGATTTAACTTTTAAAGTATTTAGTACAGATTCCGAAATAATATGTTGCAATCTGCTATGTCTCTTAATTATTGCAACAATTTTACTTTTTTCCGAGCATAGTTTTTATACTCTATACCACTTGTGCCTTGGGTACAATAACTTTTGTGCCGCTGTTTGTAACTACCAAAAATATTTGACATAGACTAATCTTTTATTATACCGATCGACTCAGAATCACTTTTTGAGTCGATCTGGCGATATCTGTTCGTCCGTCTGTCCATCTGTCCGTTTGTGTGTCCTTGTAAACCTTTTAGTCAAACTACAGGTCGCATATATGAATATATTTTAATGAAATTTGGTACATAAGTTTTTATCGACCATAAAATAAACGTTATTGAAATTGGTGGAATTCAGCCTATGTTCAGACGTAGTCCCCATACAAATGACTCCTATGAAAACGACTTAAATTGCCATAAGTTCCAAATTATCATGTAGATCTCGGTCAAAGTTGGTTTGTGTGTGTTTAGTAGACCCATTTATCAGTTGTCGAAAAATAAACCCCTTAAGGCAATTCTTTGTCATAGCCCCCATATAAAGCTGCTTCTCGGTCTTCACTTAAATCTATCAAAAACCAAATTATTGCACAGATTTTACTCAAATTTGGTCTGTATATATTTGTTCAAAATATAAGTGACTTTACCAAACGTGGTCAGAATCGGCCAATTTTTCGACCTAGTCCCCATATAAATATAGCATCCGATATGAACTTTGAACTATGATTACTGTCATAGTCTAAGGTTTCAAGACAGTTCAAAGAATTATTTTCTGTTCGAATATGCAGTCTGCAATCAGCAATACATTCATCTAAATATCATCATCTTCGTGGAAAAGAAGGTGAGCTTGAAGCGTAAAATCTACTTCTGAAATATATTTCACTATCAATTAACCATTCTTATGTCTTATGCTTATATGTAGTATTTATTAATATTTTGCAACTCTAAGGTTTCAAAAAGTTTATTTATTTCATTTCTAAAATTTGAATCGTTATTTCCGGCTGGGTGTTATGCAGAAATAATATTGATTTCCACATTTGCAACCATTGGTATTTTTATTACACAAGTTTCCAAAAATTTAAATGAATTATGTTATTTGAATATGTGTTATATTTAAAATTATTTTTTTTTATCAATATGGCTGTTCCTCCTCCACGTAATGCATTTTTCTATCTTTCCTAATCGTATTATAATTTTCAAAATTAAATTTATGTTTAGTATTAAGTTTTGTTTCGTTTAGAAAAACAATGTCTGGATTGTGTTTATTTAAAAAAATTTTTAGATCATACCATCTTACTTATGCGTATTAAAGAATTTGTCTAGTTGCATATGATGGCAGATTAACAAAATTTGCATAAGAACATCTTAAGCAGAAAAGAAGAAATTGCTTTTGGACCGATTCAATTTTGGCACTGCGAATATTAGAATTGGTCTTACTAGGGAAGTGTATAGTCGCTTGGTTACTGTAGGGTCCTTGAATTCATTTGCACATCTATTTATAAAAGCCAGTACACCACGTGGTATAATAATTGTCATTGAAATATGTTGAACAAACTCTAGTTTGGGATCGAAAAGAACATCCAGATCCAGGATATGATTCACTTGTTCCAGCTGGTAATCTCCAAATTTATAACAACCTAATGCAACTAATTTTCATTAGCATACATAAGAACATTTGAGGTGGCCTATTTATGAAAAGACTAAAAATGATCCTGCAGTATTTACTTTTGAATTATCTATTACTGGGTGGAATAAACATATAAAAACCAAATTTGAACGATATCTATACGACAGTCTTGATTTTACGGCAATTTATGTCGATCACATGGAGGGTCGATAGCCACCGCAAAAAGTTTGAAAATCAAACCGATAAGTTAATGTCTTATTTGTCATTTTAGCCTTAATTTATATAGTGTAAATAATAAATGTTAAATCTAAAATGCTTCTTCTTTATTATTGTTTAATTTTTTCAATTTTTTTCAAAATTGTCTATCCTAATTCATATATCAAAGAGAATTTGTTATCGGTTTTTAATTGAACATAGCAAAATAGTCGTTTGAATACTGATATAATCTGTTGTTTTAATTTGAATTTATTTGTTATGCTTCCAGCTCCAAATCATCCAAATTATCCAGGCAATATCGATTCGAAAGCCACTTACAAGACGATGCCAACTCATTGACATTGGAAAATAATGATGTATACGGAGACACAACTACCTGTTACAGGCAGATTTCCATGATGTTTTTTTTCTCACAATTTTTAGTTATGATTATTTATTCTCATTATGTGTAACAATGGAAAATATAATATTTATTAATGCGTCTATGTTAAAAAACAAAACAACAAAAACACATAATTGCTGTTAAATTTTGTAATTAAAAAAACACACACAATTTGATATATACTTAAATATATCGTAAAAAATATGTAAATGTATTCGATTATTAATATTGTAATAAAATTGATTAAGTCTTATTGTTTTTGATATTTAGCAAGAGAAGCTAAAAAATGTTCTTTCATTTCGAGAAAAATTTTTATAATTATACCCTATACTATGTTACTACCAAAAATATGGGATCTAGACCGTTCGACTCACAATCATTTACTCAGTCGATTGAGCCTGTCTGCGTGTCCATGTAAACCTTGGAAACAAACTACAGGTCGTATATATGAATGTATTTTTCTGAAATTTGGTATATAAGCCCCGATCGGCCATAGAATGAAACTGGTGAAAATCATAGCATGTTCAGATCTAGTCCCCATACAAATAATCCCTATCAAATCGACCTAAATTGCCATATGATTCAAATTATCATATATATCTCGGTCAAATTGGGTTTGTGTGTGCTTATTACATACATTAATCAGTAGTCCAAAAATAAACCCTATAGGACAAATCTTAGTTATAGACCCCATATAAAGCTGCTTTCCGATCTTCAATTAAATCCGGCAAAATACAAAAATATTGCACAGATTATTTTCAACCTAGTCGCCATATCAATATAGCATCCGATATGAACTTAATCATATACAGACGCAAAAAAAATTAATTACAATGCCACTCAAATTTGGTTTATGCTTATTTTCTATATCCAATTGGTTAGTTATACCTTTGTATAGGTTATCGCATATTTGGTCTAGACCGACTATAATTTTCTTAGTTCTTTATTTATTAATTTTTATGCTAATAATCTCGGTAATTACCAAAATTTTGCGTAAAGAATAAATTGTATGTCGTAAAAGGTAAAAATATAAGTTTGTTTGTAATTTTTCATTTTATGGCACGAGCTTTGGAAGACAATTACCGACTGTATTAGTGCGTTTTTTATGTTACTTAGAATTAAAAAAGAAAGTCCTAAAACTAAAATAGATCTATAAAATTGTTATTAAGCCAGCATTTTGTTAACTATAATTAAAGTCTACACTATATCAATTTTATAACACAATGATGCCATTTATAGTGTATGAGGGGGCAGGATCGCCATATAGTGTTAGCTTGGCAGGATCGCCATATAGTGTGAGAAGGGTGTATAAAAGGATACTAAGATTGGGTGAGAACCGGACCAATCTCAGGAGGAATTTTGTCAAGTGCTTTCCTCAAAGCAGTTCCCGCGTGCACGCTAGATGCACTTTTTAATGTTTTACAGAGATAGCACGTAGGCAGATTATGCCAATGTTTAAACCCTTTGGCAGAATATGCCAGTAAAAAAAAAAGAAAATCTCTGTTTGGTTTTAATTGTAACCCTTTCAAATCAGAATTATAATTCATTTATTTATTTGAAAATGCTGGTCTTTTATATCATTATAATTTAATATGTTTACTTAATTTAAATAATAGTCTTCTCTTTTCTTTACATTCGCATATTACAAATTCATTGATTTTTGAACGTTGGGCTCAATAGCCAATCAGAAAACGTTCAATAATCAATTTAAATTTTTCCCCTCAAAATTTGAGTGACATTCCTATTTGTCATGGGTTATTGACACAATTTGAATTTTCACAAATTTGTCATTTTGCATTCCAGTGATATTTAATTACACAATAATTTATTGTTTTGTAATTCAACCCTTTACCCAAGGTTAGTGTACTTTGTGGTATGTGTTGAATGAAAAGAAAAGATATGCAAAAAAATAAATAAATGTAAACAAATAATTACAAATAAATATGTGCATGTGCAGATAGTAAACAAAAATAAACAAAAAAATATAAACAAATAAAGATGAATAAATAAAATAAATAAAGATAAATGAAGATGTGTGTAACATCATCACACATTATTATATGGGGGATTTCAAGTCAAGTGCGCCAACTTTTGAAACCGATGTCTTCCGTGTGACGGTGATCTTTTTTGCTCTGCACTGTAGCAAAAGAATTTCTGGTACAGGCAGAATAAGAAAGAAGAAATAATAATAACCTTGATCTTGAAATTATTTTCAAGTTCAAGTATGTACAAGTAAACAACACCTTATATGGTAATAGGTTGATGGCATTTTTTCTCTTCATTGTGTTGTATTAAATCATGAACACATTCATATGCAATCATGCTGGTCAAACCACGTATTTTCTTGTATTGATCTCACTTGCTCTCATAGTCATATATGAGTGGGAGTGTTATAAATACTAGAGAATATTATGAATGCATATGAATGTTCTCAATGAATTGGTGGTGATTTTGTTTTTTTAATAAACAGGTTTTTATCTGCAGATGAATGAATGAAGATGAGAAGGTTAATGTAATAAAGTTAAATTTAAATCGAGGAGTCGAAATGTAGTTGTGCAAGTAAAAGGTTGAGGAAAAACCTCCAAAAAAATTTAATTTAAAATGAAAGTTTAAGAAAATTAAAAATTAAATATTTAAAATTAGTGTAAAAGTTAAATTAAAACAAATAAAATAAAAGTAAAGTTAAGTTTAATAAATTAAAAAAAAAAAAAGAGACTAATGTTAAGAAAAGAAACGAATGTTTAAAAAATAAATAATTGAAACATAAAATAAAATTAGAACGGAGTTGAAATTTGATAGTTGCAATGAAAGGTTGAGGAAAAACCTCCGAAAAAATAAAATTAATGTAGTGTTTAAGAATTAAAGAAATAAATTTAAGTTTCAGAAAATTAAAGAAAAATTAAGTTTAGAAAAAAAAAAGATAAGTTTAAGAAAAAAAGAAAGTGTAAAATTTAAGAAATAAAACCAATAAAAAATTAAATAAACTTAAAAAAAAAAAACTAGATTTTAATGACATTTGTTGTTCGGTTTTTATTAATTATATTTTTAATATTTGCGTGAAAAATATTTAAACAATCACCAGCTACTTAGAATATTAAATCTATTAAATAAACAATTAATAAGAAAACTAAAAACTCAAACGTAGAAAAAAAATTACAACTATTCATAAGTTTATGTTAAATTATCGTCAATAACGATAAAATAATATCATCATTAAAATTATTTTGTTAAATCTGCAATTAATGCTCATCTTTATTAATACGAAGAATTCATCGTAAAATTTCAATTGAATAAAAAAAACTTAACTATGGCCAACATTTTCCAATGGCATATTGCGACACACAACCACGGCGTCCGGCGGCAGCAGCTTCATCGGTACCTCATCGGAATGCAACACCAGCGATATGGCGATATGAAAGTTGTGCAAAAATTAAAACTGAGCTAATATTAAAATTGTTCTACTATTAAAAATTTTTTTTACTATTAAAAATTTTTATTAAAATTTAAAAATTTTCCTAAAAATTAAAAATTTTCCTAAAAATTAAAAATTGTCCTAAAATTAAATAGTGCTAAAAGTCAACTTTTGTTAAAACTAAAAATTTCATAAATTAAAATAATTTTCCTAAATATGGATAAAATTAAGCTAAATTTAAAAAAAATTCTCCTAAAATTAAAATTATGCTATACTTTAAAATTTTTCTAAAATTAACATTTTCCTTAATTTAAATTTTCCCGAAAATTAAATTTTGCTAAACTTTGCTAGAAATAAAAATTTAAAATTAACCTAAATTTAAAATTAATGAAATTTAAGAGATTTTTTTTTAAGATTTTTCTAATTAGAATTTAATAGTTTTCTAAATGTGAGGTTTTCTAATTAAACCAAATTTTTGTCCTTAAAATTTGCTAAGTGTAAGGTATTCTAAATATAAAAATTTACCTAAATACAAAATTTTTCTAAAATTACCTAAAAAAAAGTTTTCTAATTATAAAATTTAAATAAATATATAATTTTCGAAATGTCAAAATTCGCAAAATATAAAATATTCGAAATATAAAAATTTTCTAAATATAAAAATTTTTTCTATATATAAGTTTAAGCTAAAATTTAACTAAAAATTTTCTAAATTAAGAACTTTGCTAAATATAAAATTAATCTAAAAATTTTCCTAAATAAAAATAAAATTGAGCTAAAATTAAAAATTATAATAAGAAATATAATTTAGCTAAAAATAAAATTTTGCTAAAATTTTCCTAAAACAGAATTTTGCTAAAATTTAAAAATTCTTCTAAAATTAAAATTGAACTATATTTAAAAATTTTCCTAAAATTAAAATTTCCCTAAAAATTAAATTTTGCTAAACTTAATTTAAAATAACCTTAAAATGAAGGTTCAATAAAACTTGTTTAAACCAATGTAGAAAACCAAACCAAACTCTTATCATTTATGTGGGTTACCTCCAATTAAGATGGAGTCGAGGTAACATGGTAGGGAGGGCAAAAGGGGCAGAACACCTCGTCCCCAATCCCAAGGTAAGTATTGCCATCCGTCCCATTTAGCGTCCGTTTTTTTGACAGTTGTTTTTTAGAAATCGCACGTGAAAATCTGTAGTGCGGTTTCCCTGGGCCTGAGCAAGACCCCACCCATCCGGCGAGCTAGGCCCCTTCGCAAGCACGTGCGACCAGCAAAGGCTCAGGGAAACGGAAGCGGATCTTCCACCAACGCCGCACCATTACATCCGATCGGGATGAAATTTGCACCAAGGTTAGTCCCATTGGATAGTAGTTCAGACACAATTTTTCAACGATATCGGTCAAGATCTCTCTGAGTTAGTGGGGATCAAAATTTGACATTTTGGCCAAACAGGTGTTTTTTTCTCATCCTATTGTTCTTAGAAAATTTTCTCCCAAATAGTTTAAATAGCTATTTCTTCAATATTTTGGAAAAAAAAATACTTTAAAAAAAATTGTTAGAATTTTTTTTTTCTAAATCAAAGCATTTTTTGCCTTTTTTTCAAAAAGGGCATTTTTTTTTGCTCATAAGAAAGCTTAGGATTTTTCCTTTAAGAGCTTTTTGGTCGCTTAGTGGGATGCGAGTGGGATATCTATCAAGATAAATGTTTTGTAACTCAAGACAACGGTTTTTCAATTTTTCACAAATGCACTATTTTGAATTTTTTCCTATTTGTGTGTAAAACCTTACAAATAACACTTATACTGAGAAACTAGACAAATTAACCTTTCCGAGGGTATGTAACATACCTAACTAAAACTTCATACCCTCGATACCTTAATACCCAGAATATGTTAACCTCAGGAAAAAAAATCACCTCCCATACAAGTAATAATTCAATGTTATATATCTCGAGTACTGTGATAGAGAGAGCTTTTCAAATTGGTCTGATGGCACCTATTATTAATGTGAGAAGTCGGACCAAAAATGGGCAGTATCGGACTAATAGGCGTGGCAAAGCAAATATAAAATGCCATATATCTGGAGTACTGTTATAGTGAGAGTCTTGGGACTTTGTGTGAACCCATAAGTTATTCATATGATTAGTTAGACAAAAAATGGCCGTGATCGAAGCAGTGGGCGTGGCACCCCCCGTACAAAGTAAATATATGATTTCATATAACTGGTGTACAAAAGGAGGGAAGCTTTGGCACTTTGCACGGCACCATCAGATCTTAGTATGAGTAGTCAGACAAAACATTGGCGGGTTCACACCAATGGGCGTGGAACTCCCCATGCAAAGTAACTATTTAATGTCATATATTTGGAGTACTGTAAAAGAGAGAGCTTTGTGGCTTTGCGTGAGCCCATAGGTTCTTTGTGTGATTAGTCGAACAAAAAAATGGGCGTGATCGAAGCAGTGGGCATAGCACCGCCCATGCAAAGTAGATATCTAATATCATATAACTGGTGTACTATAAAAGGGAAAGACTCGCCATTTTGCACGAGTCCATCGGATATTAATATGAGTAGTCCAATAAAAATTGGGCGGGATTTGATAAGTGGGCGTGGCACCTCCTATATTTAAAATATGATGTACTAGGAAAGCAACAGTCTTTTGACAAGTACATTAGTTATCAATTAGTTTCGCGAAAAATAAAAATCGCCGATAAACACAAATCTTCAAAATCGAAAATGGCCAAAATCAAAAATCGCAAAAAATAAAAATTGCCAAGTATAATTTAAGTTCAAAGTCAATAGGTGAGTGATGCCAGATCTAATTTGGAAGATCCATGTTCTTCTCATGGGCAGCTACATGTACCTCCAGGGCAGGAACGCCGATAAATCTGATAATTGTTGTACCGAATTAAAAAAACAAAAAACATGTTATATCATCAAGTATCAAAATAAAAGAATCTATATTAATGATCTATACTTCTATACTAATATAATAAAGAGGTAATGTGTGTTTGTTTGTTTGTTTGTTTGTTTGTTTGTAGGGGGTAATCTCCGTAACTAGCCATCTGATCTTCCTGAAATTTTCACAGAGTCTTACTGCGGATATGGGAAGTGCTATAGGCTATAATTTTTTTAATATTTTTAGTGGGCGTAGTACCTCCCACACAAAGTACAATTTTTAATATCATATACATATATTGAGTATTATGATAGGGAGCGCTTTGCAAATTTGTGTGAGATCACCTATTGTTAATATTAGTAGCCACGCCGGAAATGGGCCGGATCGGAGAAATGGGCGTGGTACCTCCCTTACAAGTAATAATTCAATGTTATATATCTCGAGTACTATGATAGAGAGAGTTTTTCAAATTTGTCTGATGTCACCTATTATTAATGTGAGCAGTCGGACAAAAAATGCGCAGTATCGGACCAATAGGCGTGGTACCTGCCATACAAATAAAATATATAATGCCATATATCTGGACTACTGTTATAGTGAGAGTCTTGGGACTTTGTGTAAACCCATAAGTTATTCATATGATTAGTTAGACAACAAATGGGCGTGATCGGAGCAGTGGGCGTGGCACCGCCCGTACAAAGTAAATATATGATATCATATAACTGGTGTACTAAAAGAGGGAAGCTTTGGCACTTTGCAAGACACCATCAGATCTTAATATGAGTAGTCAGATAAAAAATTGGCGGGTTCACAACAATGGGCGTGGAACTCCCCATGCAAAGTAACTATTTAATTTCATATATTTGGAGTACTGTAAAAGAGAGAGCTTTGTGGCTTTGCGTGAGCCCATAGGTTCTTTGTGTGATTAGTCGAACAAAAAAATGGGCGTGATCGAAGCAGTGGGCGTAGCACCGCCCATGTAAAGTAGATATCTAATATCATATAATTGGGAAAGGCTCGACATTTTGCACGAGTCCATCAGATATTAATGTGAGTAGTCCAATAAAAATTGGGCGGGATGGGATAAGTGGGCGTGGCACCTCCTATATCAAAAATATGATGTACTACGAAAGCAACAGTCTTTTGACAAGTACATTAGTTATCAATGTGATTTGTCGTGGAAAATATATCGTCAAAATCAAAGATCGCCAAACCCAAAAATCGCGAAAAATAAAAATCGCCCAAAAACGAAAATCTTCAAAATCAAAAATGGGCAAAATCAAAAATCGCTAAAAAATAAAAATTGCCAAGTGATATTTTAAGTTCGAAGCCAATAGTTGAGTGCTGCCAGATCTAATTTGAAAAATCCATGTTCTTCTCATGGGCAGCTACATGTACCTCCAGGGCAGGAACGCCGAAAAATCTGATAATTGTTGTACCGAATTAAAAAAAACAAAAAACTTTTTATATCAGCAAGTATCAAAATAAATGAATATATATTAATGATCTATACTTAGCATAATAAAGAGGTAATGTGTTTGTTTGTTTGTAGGAGGTAATCTCCGTAACGACTTATCTGATCTTCCTGAATTTTTAACTGATTCTTACTGCGAATATCGGAAGTGCTACAGGCTGTATTTTTTTTTAATATTTTTAGTGGACGTGGCACCTCCATACAAAGTAAATTTTTAATATCATACTAGCTGTTTTTACCCGGTCTTGCCCGGGATACAAAGGCCTTTGACTTGAAAAATGGTTCACTATGCTTACCAGGCGCTGAGTACTTAGTCCCCAATTAACAAATTCCTCAATAAAATGAACTTTCTCCCCAAAAATTTGTATGGGCAGTAAATTCATTTTTTATTTCAATTAAAAATTTTTTAATTTAGAAGTTTTTTAAGATGCTGCAGCAAAAATGCTTCAAAAATAAGTTGCGAAACCGCTTTAAGTTTTTTTTTTCAGTTTATTTATAAACATCAAATATAACGGAATGGTTCGCAAATTAAAGGAATCACAACTTTTAAAAATTGAATTACTTCATTCAATAAGTGATCATCATTGAGCAGAGACATCAAATTCAAGTTTCAGAAATGAAAGACTAATGCGACGTTTAATATTGTGTCGCAAGGTTTCTTTAAGCAACTGCTTATAGTATATGTGTGGCCTATTTTGATATACGTAGATAAAATTTATCATACGACATTTCACTAAGCTGTGTTCCGCGAGCGAGTCGCGCACGATTCCGCGCGTTTGGCAGCTAGACCCATGCTGCCGTGCAGTTGTTGTCAAATTATTTTAATCGCCAAAATATATTTTTCAGATCATTGCGATATTTTTGCTGAGCTGTGTTCCGCGAGCGCGTCGCGTCCGCATCCGTCGCGTCCGTGGTCGCGCACCGCGCGCCGCTTCCGCACGTTTGGCAGCCACACCCGTGCTGCCGCGCAGTTGTTGTCAACTTATTTTAATCGCCAAAATATATTTTTCAGATCATTGCGATATTTTAGCTGAGCTGTGTTCCGCGAGCGTGTCGCTCCGCATCCGTCGCTTCCGCGTCCACGGGCCTCGCGCCGTTTCCTCGCAGCTACTACCCGTTCTGCCGCTTAGTTCTCGTTAACTTATTTTAATTCCTAAAACATATTTTTTAGAGCATTGCGATATTTTAGCTGAGCTGTGTTCCGAGAGCGCGTCGCGTCCGTATCCGTCGCGTCCGAATCCGCGGTCGCGCGCCGCGCGCAGCTTCCGTGCATTTGGCAACCACACCAGTGTTGCCGCGCAGCTGTTTCCAACATTTTTTTAATTGTCAAAATATATTTTTCAGATCATTCCGATATTCTAGCTAAGCTGTATTCCCCGTGCGCGTAGCTTCCGCGCAACGAAATGACGCTATTGGAAAGAATACTCATTTTAAATGGTTTATTGTAGGACATATATTGAGAGCAAAATGCAAATGTTTACTAAAATAAATATTTAACAAAATTCATGAAATAAAAATATGTAAAAATTTAAGAACGAATTTGAGGAGTAAGTTCATTCTTTCTTCCGATTAAAAAAAAAGGGGAATTTGTTCATTTCTTTTGGGTACCTTTCTCTAAGTTTGGGGAATTTGTTCACCGTGTAGTTATTTCCGTGTAAACCATATATCAGAGAAATCCGTTGAAAAGTACAAATTTGTATAGGGAAGAAATTTACCACACAACAAAATGTGAATTTTATATGAAAATTGGGCGTAAAAGTAGGCGTGGTCGTTAAAAATCATATGGCGACCTTCCCTGGAATATGTACTAAATTTCGGAGAAAGCCATTGAAAAATAAAAGTTTGTATAGCAATCAAATAAAGCAACAAATAAAAGGAAAAAAAATAAGTTTTATATACATAGAAGTTGGCGCAAAGTAGGCGTTGCCTGTAAGAGGCATATGGTGACCTTCCCTGTAGTATAGAAATCGTGTGACCAAATTTTAGACATCCCTAGAAAAATAAAAATTTCTATAGTGAACAAATATATCAAAAAACAGAAAATTAATTTTGTATAAAAAGTGGGCGTAGAAGTAGGCGTGGCCGGCAAGAATTATATGGCGAGCTCTCTGGAGTACAGAGATCGTGCGTAGCAAATTTCAGAGAAATCCGTTTAAAAAAAATTGTGTAGCGAACAAATGTGCCAAAAAACAGAATATGAATTGTATACAAAAAGTGGGCGTAACAGTAGGCGTGACCGGTACGAAGAATATGTCGACCTTCCCTGGAGCAGATAGATCGTGTGTACCAAATTTCAGAGAAATCGGTTGAAAAATAAAAATTTGTATAGGGAACAAATATACCAAAAAACGAAATGAATTGTATACAAAAAGTGGGCGTTAAAGTAGGCGTGGCTGGTACGAAGCATATGGCGAGCTTTTCTGGAGTACAGAGATAGTGTGTACCAAATTTCAGAGAATTCCGTTGAAAAATAAAAATTTGTATAGCAAACAAATATACCAAAAAACAGAAAACGAATTGTGTACAAAAAGTGGGCGTAAAAGTGGGTGTGGCCGAAAGAATCACCCGGTGACCTGGCCTGGGATACAAAGATCGTGTATACCAAAATTCAGAGAAATCCGTTGAAAAATAATAATTTTTATAGCGAACAAATATACCAAAAAGCAGAAAATGGATTGTATATAAAAAGTGGGCGTAAAAGTAGGCGTGGTCGATAAAAAGTATATGGTGACCTTAGGTGGAGTACAGGGATAGTGTGTACCGAATTTCAGAGAAATCTGTTAACAAATAAAAATTTTGAATAGTGAACAAATATGAATAAAACAGAAAATGAATTTTACATAAAAAGTGGGCGTGAAAGTAGGCGTGGCCGGTAAAAAGTATATGGCGACCTTTCCTGGGGTATACAGATCGCGTGTACAAAATTTTAGGGAAATCGGTTGAAAAATAAAAATTTGTATAGCGGTCAAACAAACAAACAAACAAATAAACAAACAAACAAACAGAAAATGAATTTTATATATATAGATATATTAAGTACTATGATAGAGAGAGCTTTGAAAATTTATCTCAGGTTATCTATTATTAACGTGAGTAGTCAGACAAAAAAGTGGGCGGGATTGGACAAATGCACATGGCACCCTTTACAAACTTAATATTAAATGTGATATATCTGAATAACTGTGTTAGTGAGAGCCTTGGGACTTTGCGTGAGCCTTTTCATAACAAGGGGAAGGGCGGGGGAGAGGGAGGGTGTAGCGAAGCACACCGGGTTACATCTAGTAATATAATAAAATTTAATCTTAATTACATTAGATCCATTTATATCATAACTAGTTTTATACTTAATTTATTTTAGCTGATGAAGTATTTAATTCTTGTAAATTTTTAAATACCCAGTCTTTCGTCCAGCTTTTTTGTCGCCTTTATTTACTGCGTTTTTTTGTCAATCCTTTCTTGGCGTTACTAGGTTCAGCTCTTGATTTCGCTGCTGGTTTATTTGTTGGCTTTGGAAAGAAATCGCATTGAATGGGGGCAGAAAACTTTTTCAACTTGAGTCTTCCATCGACAAGCGGTATAGAAGCATGGTATTGAGCGGTGCCATCGATTGTTACCGCAGCATCGAATCTGCTCTTTAGTGTTTTCAATGTTTCCTCATGATCGTCTTTGCTACTAAAGACTATTTTAGTTTCTTTACAATAATTCTTTGCCCAATGGAATAAAGCAGTCGCATCTAAGATGCGATCTTAATGAGAGCACTGGAGGCTATACTTCGCTGCATTTCTTTTGAGGTTTGCTCCAATACCAACACATGCTCCTTTAGCAGTAGGATGAAAATGTCATCTAGCTGGCACTCCAAAATCTTTTTCATGAGCCATAAGATTTGCAAAGCTACTTTTGTTTTTAAAATGTTGACGAGCTCCGTCCGAAACGTAGTATACCTTCTTTACTGTAAATTTAGATTTTCGATATTTTATATTATCTTCTGGTACTCATAAACTGCAGCGATATCATGTTGTAAATCATCGGATATAATTGCCATACTTTTGTGTTCCACTTTTTCATCTTTCATGTAGTAAATAACTACCGTGAATATAGTTGCTTGGTCGTTGTTGACGTGGAATGCTTGTACGGCATCCCGAAGAACATATTTATAGTTTTCTGCGAAACCATATGAAATAACGAATTCACCAGACTTCAAATGTATCTTGAAATCCTTGAAGAATGACCATTGCTCTTTGACTAAAAAGTCATGGGTTCTCAAGTTTAGCAATCCTGTACACATTTCTTCCACAAAATCATCCACAGATAAAATGATTGTTTTTAATGTGCATCTGTCAGTTTGAATCCAAGAATCAAATTTGACCTCCTCTATATATTCTCGATCTAAAGAGTTGATTAAATTTTCTTTGATGAATGTGGTTTCCGGGCAATTGGTACATTCACCTAAGTGGCAAGAAGTTGTTGCATTAGGATACACAGTCAATTTAAGGCAATCGCGGCAATCGGGTAATCTTCTGGCGAATCATCTGTTAAATACTTTAAGTTGATTTGCTTCAACATCAGTTTAACTTTTCATGGTAAATGCAAACGCATACTATGTGAGTTCCGCTGCTTCCTACCAAATGGGTAAATTTAGTGAAGCCAATTTTGACATCCTCGTGTTCAGATGGAAATGTTGAAAATAACTCTTTCAGGTTACAGAGAACCATTCTCTTCTGCATTTGAACTTTCTTGCCATCGATTCGTACAGACACATAGTCTTTCAACCCTGGCATCAGGCGACTCTATCATCTTGCTGATAAAACTGGGTTACTAGAGTTTCAGTTTCGCAATCTAAAGTTTTTCCCTTCTTTTTGTTTGGGAGTGTGAGAATCCCATGCTCAGCAACCCATTTTTTTTTTTAGCAATTCTTGCTTCTCGCTGAGATGTTCCAATCTCAGTCATTATTTTTGCACAACTCCATGTCGATGGAGCAAGCGTGATAAGTTAAATTCTTTCAGCTCTGCTCTGTGACGTTTTGTATTTCTCTTTCATTTGTTCAAAAACTTATACTGCATCCTTATGGTATTGGTTTTGACACTCATACTTTGAACTCATACCTTCTACTGAAAAGTTAGAGACACCATCATTATCAACGGTTCTGTCATCGTTCTCAGAATTGTTTTTATCTTCATCTGGAATTTCTTCAACGCAAGGCTCATTACTACGGAAATCCGGCAAATTCTCCAACTTTCCGAGTTCTTTTCTGCATGATGCACAAATGAGAAACCGTTTTGACAGCGTAGGGAATTTTTTTAATATGCCGGCGGAAATATTTTGCTCACCTGATGATCTGTGATTCCTTTTGTTAAAGGGATTAAAGCAAAAAGAACCAATTTTTTTAAGCTTAGCCTTTTTAGGAGCCGTAGACATTGTGAAGATTAATTATGTAAGAAATTATGTAAATAACACACGTCTAAACTTTAAGGCTGTTTCTAAAAAACTGATTTACGAATGTCTTCAGAATGTCAATAAATAGTTTTTTAAGATCATATAGGTAGTAGATTTTAATGAATCAGTCTAAAATCTTCTATTACGGTCAAGAAGGGCCTAGTGTCGGTTAACGGCATGTTACATAATAAAAATAATAATGAAGTACATATTTTAACCAAATGTTGCTAATGATAATAAAAAAAAACTACCTGTTATTTTTTACCATTTCAACATATTAAAATAAACTACATCTTAAATTCTACCTCTCCATCCACTTTTTAAAGTCAACTGTCATAAAATAATAAATAAACTGGTATTTCGGAGAATGGCCATAATATATTTCCACCTGATACAAAAACTTGTAACTTGGGCACCTGCTATTTTGACAATAACAATAAAGGAAATTATAGTCGGTCAAGACCGACTATATGCGTTTAGAGACCCTATCTCATCGGTCCCACTAAGTGGATATAGAAAATAATCATAAACCAAATTTGAGTGGGATTTTTATTAATTTTTATGGCTGCAGATATGAAAAAGTTCATATCGGCTGCTATATCTATATGGGGACTAGGTCCAAAAATGGACCGATCCTGACTATGTTTGGTAAAGTCTCTTGTGTTTTGCAAAAATATATACAAACAAAATTTGAGAAGAATCAGTGCAATATTTTTGTTTTTTGATAGATTTAACTGAAGATCGGGAAGCAGCTCTATATAGGGCCTATGATAAAGAGTTGTCCCATAGGCATAATTTTTGGACTACTCATTAATGGATGTAATCAACGCATACAAACCCAATTGGAATAAGATCTATATGACAATTTGGATCTTAGGCAATTTATGTGGATTTCATAGGGGTCATTTGTATGGGGGCTAGGTCTGAACATGGACCGATTCTCACCAATTTCAACAACGTTCATCCTATAGCAAACAAAAGTTTATGTAATAAATTTCATTAAAATATATTCATATTTGCGACATGCAGTTTGATTAGAAAGTTTACATGGACACACAGACGGACGAACGGACATCGTTAAATCGAATCAGTTAGTGATTCTGATTCGATCGGTATAATAAAAGATGGGTCTAGGTCAAATATTTTTGGTAGTTACAAACAGCAGCACAAAGTCATTATACCCAAACCACATAGTGGTATAAGGTTTAAAAACAAGAGTTTTACCATCAAAATCTTTATTATACCCTATACCACTATGTGGTTTGGGTATAATGACTTTGTGCTGCTGTTTGTAACAACCAAAAATATTTGACCTAGACACGTCTTTAATTATACCGATCGAATCAGAATCACTTTTTGAGTTGACTTAACAATGTCCGTCCGTCCGTCCGTCTGTGTGTTCATGTAAACCTTTTAATCAAACTGCAGGTCGCAAATATGAATATATCTTGACGAAATTTGGTATGTAAGCTTCCATCAGCCGGTATGAACGGTACTGAAATTGGTGAAAATCGGTCCATGTTCAGATCTAGCCCCCATACAAATGACCCCTACATATAAAATCGGCATAAATTGACATAAGATCCAAATTGTCGCATAAATCTTAGTCAATTTGGGTTTGTATGTCTTTATTTCATCCATTAATGAATAGTCCAAAAACGATCCCTATGGGACAAAATACAAAAGACTTTACCAACCATGGTCATGATCGGTCCATTTTTGGACCTAGTCCCCATATAGACATAGCATCCGATAAAAATGTCACTCAAAATTGGTTTATGCTTATTTTCTATAACCAATTAGTTGGGCCTAAGAGATAGGGTCCCTAAACGCATGGTATAGGGTATCGTATAGTCGGTCTACACCGACTATAATTTTCTTACTTGTTTTTCTTCTAATTTAAAAGGTATAAGATGTTCATTTAATGTAAGATGAAAACGTTCTATAGCTACATTTCCGGTATGTGTATTTGGAGAGGTAAATTGAAAATCCATTTCTTCTGAGTTTAGAAAATCTTTAAGTAATGCTGTATTAAATTCATTGTTGGCTATAATTTTTTTAGGCTTTCCTAAAATAGCAAACCTTTCTTTCAGCATTTCGACTATAGTTTGTTGAAAATGCAATGTTTTTACTTAAAAACCATATATCGATGTGAATTAGTTTATTAGATTTCATTGTAGTCTCTGTTACACATTGCTTTGGTTTTATAGGTCATCTGTAAAATTTAGACATTTACATATTATATAATTATTTAAAATTTATGAATTTCTCTTTTTAAATTTGAAAAATAAATTAGATCTTTCAGTTCTTAAAATGTTTCTTCTATGCTCCTTTGATTTTTGTTGTTATGATATTTTTCAAATATTTCTAAATGGTTTTCTTTACTGAAAATATCCATAATAAATTTAGAATATTTTAAAAATTGCATTTACATTTGAAAAATATTAAACTAAAGTTTGTTGAAAGTATGTAAATAGTTTGATATTGTCACAAAAAATTGCTACAGTTCCTTTTATAGGAAATATTTGTTTTAAGAAATGTAATACTTTTTCTTTAAAATATTCTTTCATAATAATTGTATGTCTAATGTTTTTTTTTATATAAAATTTTCTTGTCAGATTTATAATTTTTTCCTAATATAATACAAATTTGATTATTTAATATATTAAGCGGTGATGATTATATCTATAATATTATCCCGATTTTGACCAAACGTTTTATCCCGATTTTGACCAAACGTATATTGGTTGAAAGGTATTTCTTTTTAGCCGTTTTGTAGATTTAAAGATTTTTAAATTTTTTCCTTTATTTGTAGTAAATTGCATTTAAAGTTTTTACTAACACATACATAAGTCTATACAAAGCTAAGTGTGTGGTTATTAAACTTGTTAATGTGTTTGTAATAAAAATGTGTTTGTTTTTGTGTTGGTTTGTGAATTGGCTATAATTGATTAGCACACCTTTAATGAAAAAATAAAAATTTCCTAGAATTTGCACTCGAATTTCGTGGGCTGGAATCTGCTAGTAAGTATTTATATAATCATTACGGTTTTCTTTTCTAATATGAATTGTAGCTAAATCAGTATGAATTGATTGTTATTCTTTTGTTAACATTTTTACTTCTAATCGACTCAGAAAATTTGCAACTTAATTTATTTTGCCTTCAATGTATTCTATGTCAAAATTATTTGCATTTAATTGCATTTTCCATCTTTGAAATTTTGAATTGGTTTCTTTCAATGGAATTAAGCCATGCAAGTGGACGATGATCAGTATAAATTTTAAATTTTCTGCCAAATAAATATGGTCTAAAATATTTTACTGACAAAACAATCGCTAGTAACTGTTATTCGATAGTACTATAATTTAAATCTTGTTTATTTAAAGTTCGTGATTAATATGCGATTTAATGCCCATTTTGTGATAACACCGCTCCTAGTGCCTCATTGCTAGCATCAGTTGTCATTACAAATAATTTTTCAAAGTTTGGATATGACAAAACTGGACTGATACATAAAAAGTTTTTTTAATTTTTTAAAGGAATACAGTTTTGGTCTTTAACGTTTATTATTGAATTTTTCTTTAAATATGCAATAATCATAGGCAATGCAATTCGCCCATAATTTATTAAAATAAATTTTCGATATAAACCTGTTAAGCCTAAAATTTATCTATTTCTTTAATATACTTGGGTAGGGTATTTTTTTGAATTACACTGATACTTCCGGGACTTGGTTTAATTCTATCTAGGGTTATTCTAAATATTTTGATTCTCGTTTAAAAAAAATTGCACTTATCTATTTGAACTAAAGTATTGACAATTTCCCAACTTTGAAAAAGGTCCTCCCTATTAGCTATTAGAATAGTGACGTAGTTAAGTTTTCTATAATCAATTACTACGCTCCATTTCTGTTTTCCAGAATTGTCAATTTTTGTTTTGGGAACAACCCAAACAGGAGCATTATAATGGCTTGATGATTTCGTAATTATACCAGAATTTTACATCTGAGAATCGATATGATCTTTAATATACGGAAATATCATTTTTGGTTGGTATTTAATGTTCATATTTACCAACTGAAGATAATTTCTCTCCTTCAATATAAAAAACTGATCCGAAATTTTTGATCAAATTTTTTAATTCTTTAATTTTTTCTTTATTTAAATTTTCAATTACTAATTTGTTAGCTAAACAATAGATTTTTGATTCATTAAAATTTATGTCCATTATAAGTGACTCAAAATACTTTTTTATCTTCTTCGGTATATTCACCTAAAGAATTGTCAAATATTAACGTTATTTTAGAATTTGGAGTGATTAATAAATTATCTTTTAATTTTAGCTTCCAATGGTTTTAATAAATTACATTCTATAATACCTTCGAAATAACCATAAATTTCTGTTTCTCACATTTCAATTTTAGAGTCAGGTGAATTAAATTCTTTAAAAAGTGGAATTGTTATTTTAGTTATTGTGACAGTTTTGGAATAAATAGTGTTTAAAATTATAGGATTTTCAAGTTCGGATTTTCAAGTTCTGATCTATTAATAATTTTATCGGTTTTGTTCTCGTATTAACAACTATGCAGGGTAAGGAACGTCGCACAGTGGACCATATTTTGAGAAGGCGGGCAAAAATCATTTTTTTTTTTTTTTTTGTTACCGATTTTAAAGTTATGTTATTCATTTGAAAGTAAATACTAGTAAACCTCGGGAGCCAAAAAATTGCGACTCTATGTCAACTATATCACAGCGAACACGGTCTTCGGAAATGGGCTTTATCAGTATTTTGCTAAAATTAAAAATTTCTTTCTAAATTTTTATTTCTGAATGACTGTAACTTTTTTGATTTAAAAGATTTTGAAGTGAAATAAATTTTGTATAACTTTGTGGCTTTCATACTATTAGCGGTAAAAATGTTAAATCACTGAGTCATTCCGAAATTTCAAAAAAGGTCAAAATTATCCGAAAACCTTAATAGAGCATAACTCCTGCCAGTCAAAAGCAGTCAAAAAAAATCTTGCACTCTTCTATAGTCCGAACCCTCCCCTAAACTACTATACCCCATTATGTAACCGCCAGTTTCCGCCCGTGTGCACCAGAACAATTTTTCTGACCCAAGGTTAGATATTTTCTGCAAAATTTATGAATACAAAAGTTGTCCACTATGTGGTTAGGATATATTAAGTTTGAGGTGATGTTTGTAACTGCCAAAAATATTGGACCTTTATCCATCTTTTATTATACGGATCGACTCAAAAACACTTTCTGAGTCGATTAAACGATATCCGTCCGTCCGTCTGAGTGTTATGAATACAAAAGTTGGTCGTACCAGTGCACCGCGGTGTATTTTTTGTCAGGAGTTGTTATATACTTATAAAAAAGGGTTGAGATATAATGCGCTTAATTGATACAGGTAAATTTACATAGGTATCATTCAAAAACATTAATAGTCTGAATTAAATTGGGTTATGATTTGGAATTTGGTCCGTTAGGCGAAACAGTGAGAAAAAACAAAGAAAATGAAGAAAAAAGAAAGCGAAAAAAAAACAAATTCAACAAAAATATCTACAGCTAGGCCTCGTAATCGACCAACCAAGACAAGGGGAAGGAAACACAAATGATGGAAATACTGCAAGGAGATTTTTTTCCGCTCCGGAAACTGCAGCATCTCTCACAGGTGTAGATCATGAATTAATAAGAAGATTCAAAATCATATTACAAGTTCTAGCATGCAGCAGAAAGATAAATGCAAAAAATTTGGAGAGTACGCCAATAAAACAGCTATACTTTATAATGAAAAATACTCTTGGAGATATATGCCATCCACAGTTTATAAAATTTTGTACCATGGGGAACAAATAATTCAAAACAATATGCTACCAATAGGAGATCTATGTGAAGAAGCGCAAGAAAAAAGGAACAGAGACTACAGATTCTTTCGCGAGCACAACACAAGGAAAGTGTCCAGATGTTATACTAATGAAGACCTTATCACTATTTTGTTGTGCACTTCAGATCCATATATGTCCAACATTCATCAAAAATGGAAAACTACCTCTATTGAATTAGACGAAGAAGCTAAACAACTTCTAGAAGATGAAAATCAAGGCTATTTAGAAGAAATTTTTAATAAAATTGGTTGATTTAAAGTAATTTTTCATTACATTAACAATAAGTTACACTTTTTTTTTTATATAGTTAAAAAATTTTCTTGATTTAAAAATTTATATATTTTGTAAATGTACAATAAAAATTGTTATATATCATAAATTTATCATAAAAATTGATATAGAAATATTTAAAAAGACAATTAAAAAAAAAATTTAACCAAAGCAAAAACATACGAGTTTTTCATTGAAACTTCTCTCTCTTGAACCAATATAAGGTAACTTTTACGTTCGCTGTTTAATAAATTATATTTTAACTCCGGATCTTTCAAAAAAAAAACAACCTTTGGCCCTTGTGCACATTAGGACAAAAAAGTCTACGGGGGCCAAAGTTTGGCATTTTCTGAAAAAATTAACTTTAAAAATTGTTAAAAAGTATTAGTTGTAAAATTAACTGAAAAAAGACCTTTTTTTTACCTTTTAACACTTCACTTTTGTACTAAAATTCAACTACAAATGAAAATGTATTTTAAACCCTCCGTAACTTTTTTTTTTATTTTCGGTCGAGAATTACGTTTTATAGCAAAACTTAAAGGCTAAAGTCTCACCTACCAAACAAAAAAAAAACGCATATCAAAATTCCAATCCAATCAAAAGTTATAGATTTTTGACCGCCTTCTCGTCAAATGGTCCACTGTGCGTCGGCTAATAACTTGAATATTATCGACTTCCATTGGCACTGGTTTATTAATACTCGTCTGTCGAGTATTATTTGTATTAAAATTTCTATTATTATATCCATTAAAATTTCCATTATTTAAATTATTCTGACTAAAATATCAGAATAATCCTGTCTATTTGAATTGAAATTAGAAATATTATACGGATTGTGAAAATATCCCTAAATATTTTTCCTATATTGTCCAGAATAAATTTGTCTATTCGGCTTCGAATAATTATTATTATAACGGAAATTTCTTGAATTGTTTTGTCCATTTGGTTCAGATTTAGAATTATATGTTTGAGAATCAGATAGAAAATGATTAAAAGAATTACTTTTTTGATTGTTTGCTTCACATTTCGTTGAAAAGGATTGTGAATTGAATTTTTTCTATAAAAATATTCAGTTTTTATTAATATTTCTTTAGCACTTAACAGTGAATATGGATTTCTTGAATTTGGTATTAATTTTGTTTCATTTGGAAATTAACTTATAAAAATTTTCAACACAATTTTTTATTATTTTTACAGCTGAACCATTGTTTTTCAATAATTTAAGCATATAATCATAAAAATCATTGACATTAGTTCTTAAATCTGCTGTTTTTATTTTATTCATAATACTTTCTGATATGTTGAAATTAATTCTTAATATTACCTTAATTTCTTCTAACTTAATTGGGTTACTGTTGTCGACTAATGTGATTTTTGCTTTCTGTCTGATTTTGTGCCTTATTCTCAAATCGAACATTGTAAGTTGAGGTTCAGAACATGTTTGCGGATTTGATCAACATGTGTCGTAAAAATTTTTAATTCTTCTGCCTTTCCATCAAATTAGGGAACACTTGATATAAGCTGGAACGCATTGATACCCATTGTTACCGCCACTGCCTAAATGCCAACTGCCTAATAACCAATCGATAATCGCTATATTTCCACGCGGGTAAAATATGTAACTTTTCATCTCTATTTTATGTGTATCCATATTTAATTTAAATATTACTCTATTTAAAGAAGCTTGCTTTGTGGTTCCGTACCAAAAAAGTTTGTATTTATATATTGTATAAATATTTTATTATTAATAATATTATTGTCTCCTTAGTATAAGAATTTTATCGTTGAACGTATAAACAAATTAAATAATTATTTTTTGTAACTCAAAGAAATTGTTTATACAAGCGTTTATAATATTCACTGGGATCATCGGGCTTGGGCAGGTTCACCCAACATCCATCGCTTCAATATTAGTTGTTGGTGTCATGTTGTCATTTACTTTAATTGGATGTTGATTACTTAAGTTCAGTTACAATGTTTTTTATGAACAGTTTTGTTAGTCACTGTATCTAGTTATATATTAATACAAATTTGCAATAACTTTTTGGCACCAGTTTGTAGCTTTTATTCATAGGGATTTTTTATAATTTTATTTATCATATAAATGCACTGCCATGCAGATAATATTTTCAATCAGTTTTTCACACCATTTTTTAGGTTTTCTGCAAATATATAAATATTGTTTACTGCTTTTACCGGCTTTTTCTAATGTTTTATTTAATCCACGTATTGTTTTGGGTTGTATTTTTATTTAAAAGAGAATATTTTTTTTATCGCCTATCACGTAGAAACAAAGAAATTGTTATTTTTTTAAGTATTCTGGTATTTTTTTTAGCATATGATTTAAAATTTGCACAAAACGATTTAGTTTTTATTTATTTTTTTTTTTATTTAAAAAATATTATTTTAAAAAAACGGTTCGTAACCTAACTGCGCCAGCCAATTGAGTTAACACAATTTTTTGAAGGTATTAATTATTTGTATATGTACATGATATAGTTCTCAGAATGTTGTTTTTTTAAATTCATGAAAAAATATTTTCATTTTCAATAAAATACTAAAAAAAAATTCAAAGAAAATATAAGCAAGAAATTACAAATAAAATATAACAAATTATTTTTTTAACAGTTAGAAACAAATCTAAATGAAAGTAATTAACAATATAAATTAAGAAAAAGTAAGAATGACTAATTACGGATGTTTAGTACATAACTAAATGCGGAAATTTTGATGATCAACGAAGCCATTAAATGGAAAATATTCTTCAACACTTCAATGGGCTGTAGATTGTGTGTCAATTTAAATTTATAACAATGAAGACTCAGATCTCACAGTATACGTTGTAGAAAGCTAATTGAAATTTGAAATTCTTATCGACGATGCCAAATTGATGTTCCCGGTATGCATTGCTTCGGTATTAACATTTTAACAGCTCGTTGGACGAACGGAACTAACAAGTTTCACGTTTGATATAAAAAACATTGACAGCTAATGTGTGGCAGACTTTACGGTCGCATTATGACAGAGCCGCTAATGGTTCAGATCGCAGCACCTCTAAAGATGACAGGGCCAAGTGAGGGAATTTTCGACCAGGTGAAGTAGTGTAAGGAGCTGGATTACATCCAGCACAGAGTAGGGCCGAATTAGATTCGTCCATGGTTTGGTTTTCATACATGGCCAGCATAGGAGGCATGTAATTCGTAATATCAGGTGCTGAGTTATATTCAGTACGAGGTTAGAAATTATAAATCTCCTAATAGTGGAGGACCAAAAAAACTCTTGTTTTATTTTTGGAAGTTTATTTATTTGAATCTATCTTAAGACTAACTTAACAATAAAATTTGCCTATATTTATATGAAGAAAAATGCCAATGTGTCAATTTTCGGTGGTCAATAATTCTTCAGAATTGTTTACCACTTTTCGTGGTCTCAAAATTATTCGGAATTTTGTCTGGAAGTTAAAATGTCATAAGTTGCATTTTCGTTTTGTGAACGGAAATGCATTTTTAATTTAGTTCAATTTGTTTTGATTTTTAGTAATTCTTTAGAATTGTCTACCACTTTCGTGGTCCCAAAATTCCCTGGAATTTTGTCTGTATTTTTAAAAGTTTCGTTTTCGTTTTGTGAACGGAAATGAAATTTTTATTTAATTCGATTTTTGTTGTTGTTGCATTTTTGTTTGTGAAACGTAAATGCAACAATAACAAGACTAATTTATATTGGCGTGTGCCAAGAGAATATGGGAAGACGTTATAACAAATCTAAATTATACTGGCATTTGTTAGGAGAATATGGGGAGACACTATAACAGTTAGAGCCATCCAATTTTGCTGGATTATATTCAACCGATGCAAGAACATATGGCCAGTTACAGTCACTACTTGTAAAACCACCAACCATTAGTACCCGCGACAACAGCAACTATAAATACCCACAACTTAGGCAACAAAATATGTTAATGTTAAGTTGTTTATCCCCAAATTATATCACTTTACCACACTGAAATTTAAAAAAATAAATGCATAAGGAGTGAAGGGAAGTGTTCATTATTGAATACAAATTTTGTGAAAGGCCCCTGCGACAACTGAGTTATCCGGATCAACTGGAGGTTTCTTCAAAAACAGCAGTACAATCTTGTAGGAAATTGATAAATTATTTAATGTATATTCAGTTTTTATTCGGAGAGACTTTGATAAACGGAATATTGATTTTTCAGTTTACTTATTATATTATCGCATTAATAAAGTTGAATTTCTACCATTACCAGATGGTGCCCGGTACTAATATCAGCCACATTGTCCCACGAATCTATACTAATATAATAAAGAGGTAATGTGTGTTTGTTTGTTTGTTTGTTTGTTTGTTTGTACGAGGTAATCTCCGTAACTGGCCATCTGATCTTCCTGAAATTTTCACAGGGTCTTACTGCGGATATGGGAAGTGCTATAGGCTATAATTTTTTTTGATACTTTTAGTGGGCGTGGCACTTTTCATACAAAGGGAATTCTTAATATTATAGATATTGAGTACAACGATAGAAATAACTTTGCAAATTTGTGTGATGTCACCTATTATTTATATTAGTAGCCATGCCGAAAATGGTCGGGATCCGATAAGTGGGCGTGGCTCCCCCCATACAAAGCAATTACTCATTATAATATATCTCGAATACTACGACATACACAACTTTGCAAATTTGTCCTAGGTCATCTATTATTAACGAGAGTAGTCAGATCAAATACGGGCGCGATCGGAGCAGTGGTCGTAGTACCGCCTATACAAAGTAAAGATATATCTGGGGTACTATAAAAGGGAAAGTTTCGACACTCTGCAAAAGTCAATCAGATATTAATGTGAGTAGTCTGCGAAATTGGGCGGTATAGGAGTAGTAGGCGTGGCACCCCCTATACAAAAAAGTATATTAATTACCAGTGTGAGTGGTCATGGAAAATATGGGCGGAATCGCCAAATTCAAAAATCGCCAATGAAATTTTTATTTAATTCGATTTTTGTTGTTGTTGAATTTTTGTTTGTGAAACGTAAATGCAACAATAACAAGACTAATTTATATTGGCGTGTGCCAAGAGAATATGGGAAGACGTTATAACAAATCTAAATTATACTGGCATTTGTTAGGAGAATATGGGGAGACACTATAACTCCCCCACCGTTAGATTGAGGCTCCGACGAAATTTGTAATATTGACATTTTTCTTTTTGTTAAAAAGTATATAGATATGGTTATGATAGCAAAAATTATAATTATATCTATGCTTATGCTTATTACATTAGAATTGTTATTTTTGTATAAAATTCCTTCAATAGTTTTATCATGTTCAATTTGTTTGACATAAAGGGATTCTAATTTTATATTTGTCATTGAGTTATTATTTTCTCTTATTTTTGTAATTACATTTGGTAAATGAACTTATCGTATGTTTTAATTTTTATGTTTAAAAAAGTTTTGTTCAATGTTTCAATTTCACAATTTTCGAATTTCAATAGGAAATTTCCTTTAATTTTTATGTTTATTTTGTTACAATTATGTGATATTTTGGAAAAAAAATTTTTGAAAATGAGGATACCGGGCATAATTTCTGTTACAATTGTCTGATTAAAATTGTTCATATTACAATATGCTTCCTTAAAGTTAAATATATTCGTAAGGCATTTATCGTCTATCTTAATTAAGTTTTTCTTTAAATTGTCTTTAACATTAGTATTATAAATGGTATTGTCTGAATTTACCAGAACTTCATAATCTTTAAGAGCGATTGATTTGTTTCTGAAGTTTGGAATTGGTTCAAATAAAATTTTTGAGTAAGTATCGTCCGAATATCTTGGGATCAGAAGGATTATTACGATATTATTATCGTGAAGTCTGACGGCTACTTTGATGTTGGTGTAACTGTCAAAGTCATTAATCAAGTCCAGCTCAGTCTTTGTTAATATGTCCGTAGGAATTATTCCGAGTTTGGTAGAAAATATAATTTGTCCGATGTCGTTTATATGGTCTCGCAAAAGTGAAATATCATTATCTATTTGGTATACGTGTTCCAAGAATGTTATTTCGTCTTCAAGAGTTGCTATTTTATTTTGTAAAAAGTCTTTGAATCTGTTTAGATAGTTTCCTATCAATATTTGTTTCTGGTTTATATGGTTGGTAGTGTTCTGTATCTGAGTAGATAATATATTGTTAACGTAAGTTAGTTGGTTCATCTTGTCCGTCAAATTTTTCTCATTTCCGTAAAGAATTTCGAGTGAATGATTAATTTGAGTTTCGTCGTCACTGTCCATGGTTCCCGCTATGAACTTAAGTCCTTTTCCTAGTACGTTTACCAATCCACGTTTCGATCTGAAGTGTGGGTTAAGGTTTTCTATTCTACCTTTCAACAAGGCGAAATTTTTATTTATCGTGTCTAGTAAAACTTTTGTTTCGGTAGTAGTTGTATTCAGTGTGATTATATTATTATGTATTAAGTTTAGAGTTTCTGTGTAGGAGGATACGTTAACTATGTGGATGATTTTGTCATATCGTTCGATTACCTTTAATTCTCCGGTCTTAATTGGTATGTATCCGTTATTGTTTGTTAGGTCCTGTATGTCTAGAGTTCGGGCGTAAATTGTCGTTAAGAAAAATGTCATTAAAATGCAGGTCGTCATCTAAAAATAAAAAAAATTTTATTCGTTATTTTTAGTGGTCGGGTTATCTCTGTTTTGGTATTTTTTCTCAGGTCTGACATGTGTTTTGTAATATTTGTGTCCTGTTTTCCTACTTGCTATGTGTTCGTCGTCCAGTTTTAGAGCATCTATTTTTCTGTACTTGCGGTGGTTCTTCCCACCTCTGATTTCCCTAATGTAATTGGTTCCTTCACTTAACTCTATATTAGATTTGTCCTTATTCAGTTTATTTATATAGTTCTCTTTCTTTAGAGCTATATTATCATGGATTTCCCGGTATTTATCCTCGTTAACTTTACCGTTAACAAAGTCTATGGGTTTGATACGGGTAGTGCTATGGATCGTATTGTTATAGAATCCTATGATTCTAAGAATTTTCTCTTCTATGGTTTCCGTTTTGTTCTGCTCGTTGTGTCTAAGAAGTCTTATGTGTTCGTTGATTGTATTGTGTAGCCTTTCCACATCTGCATTTGATGTGTGGTTACTATACGATGTGAAATGTATGTTAATGTCTTCCTCTTTCAGGAATTGTTGCATGGGAATAGCTTTGAATCCCAATTCGTTGTCAACTATAATTTTTTCAACTTTCCCGTGTGTACTTATATATTGAAGAAGCTTTGTCTTAAATTCTGTCCAAGAGCGTCCATTTATTTTATATGCCACTGCAAATTTTGTATAAAAACATCTATATGTACTATCTCTCGTGGTTTATTGGGTGTTTCCGTAATTTTTAACGGAATTTTAGGTGGGTGTCTATCATACTTCTCAAGGGTACATATTTCGCAATTGTTGATAAATTGGGTTATCCTTAACCTCAATTTAGGATTATAGGTCAGTGTTTTTAGTTCCTCAAACACAGCTTGTATTCCCCGGTGGTTTTTATCCAAGTGTTCTTTTTCTATTAGTTCTGTTAATTTGAGCTCATCCTCTATGTCGTCCAATTTCATCAAGCATCTTACTATTTTAAAGTTGTGATTTTCTGAAAATACTTCTTCAGCAGTGCTTCTGAATGTATTAAAAAACTCGTCATCTATTAAGATGGCATTTACATGGTCTGGATCAAAATGTTTTTTCAGTAAGGTGATCGTGTATTCTCTGTCCAGATGTTTGATCCCTATTGTCTTTCTAGTGTTATTGAATATTCTCTCTGTTTTCATTCTCACTGAGCCCGAAGTTATCTTTTTAATAACGATTTGAGCTTTAAATACGTTGATAGGTGAATTACTTTCTCTTATACTGGACTGATCAGGTTCCAGTAAGTTAACATTTGGGTGTTCAATCCTTGACAATGCGTCGGCGTTGCTATTTTTCGTGCCCTTTTTATATCTGATCTCATAATCGAATTCCAATAATTTTAGTCTCCATCTAACCAATTTCGAATTGGGTTCCTTGATTGAAAATAGCCATGTTAATGGTCTGTGGTCGGTTTCTATAAGAAATTTGCGTCCGAAAAGATAGGGTCTGAAATATCTGGTGGCCCAAATTATAGCCATTAGTTCCTTTTCAATAGTGCTATAATTGACCTCGTGTTCGTTGAGTGTTCGACTCGCGAAACAAATTGGATGGTCGTCCTGGGAGAGTATTGCACCCAAGGCGTAGTTACTAGCATCTGTCGTGAGAGTAAATCTCTTTGAAAAGTCGGGATATTTAAGAATTGGGTCATTGGTCAATATTGTCTTGAGTGTATTAAAGCTGTCTTGGTATCGTTGATCAGATATATTAATTTTGGCATCCTTTTTCAAAAACATTGTCATTGGTTTTGCAATGAGGGAATAATCTTTAATGAATTTTCTATAGTATCCTGTGTGTCCAAGAAATTGTTTAATTTGTTTAGGGTTTTTTGGAATTGGAAAATTAAGTACGCATTCAATTTTCGAAGGGTTTGGTTTTATTCCATTTTGGGTTACTATGTGTCCTAGGAATTCCGTTTCTCTCTTACAAAATTCAGATTTATCCAATTGAATCTTTAGGTTTGCATCTTCTAAGCATTTAAAAATTGTTCCAATTGATTGAATATGTTCCTGGAGGGAGGTTGAAAATATTATAATGTCATCCAAGTAAACGAGGCATATTTTGTTGATTAGTCTCTCAGTATAGTGTTCATGAGGCGTTGGAAAGTTGCAGGTGCTGTTTTTAAACCGAATGGCATCCTCACAAATTCATAATGGCCTCCTTCCACTGTAAAGGCGGTTTTGTGTATATCTGCTTCATCGACTTCAATTTGATAGAATCCTTTCGCCAAATCTAAAGTGGTGAAGTACATACATTTTCCTAATTTGTCGAGAATCTCATCAATGCTCGGTATCGGGTATCTGTCATCTACTGTAACTTCGTTTCACTTTCTATAATCTACAACTAATCGCCATTTCTTTTTACCGCTGGCGTCTTCCTTCTTTGGGACGATCCAAATAGGTGCTGAGTAGGGGGAATTACTCTGTCTTATTATTCCGTTATCTAGCATTTCTTGTATTTGTCTCTGGACTTCCTCCTTGTGGATATATGGATATCGGTACGACTTTGTAAAGATAGGAATGTTGTTGGTTGTATTTATTCTATGTTTGATGGTGTTCGTAAACGTTAAATTTGACTTCTCTTGATAGAATATGTTGTGAAATCTTTTTACTATCCTCTTGACCTCCGTTTTCTCCTCAGGATTCATGTGAGTCATACGAATTTGTTCAAGTGGTGGTTCTGCTTGTTGGAACTCCTCGTCCAAAATGCAAAAGTTTTTGGCATTTACCGTTGTTAAATCTGTTTTGTCAATGTGTAGTACATCCAAATTGGTTAAGGAACTCTGTGTTTCTATCTTGTAATTTTGGACGTTATATATCCCTTCATGAAGAATTACATCTCCTTTCTTATTTCGTTGTTCTTTAATATGAACTAGTCCATTATCTTCTGTTGTCATGAACTGGATGGTGTGCATCCTGTGGTACATTAGAGGGATTTGTTTTTTGTTTATAATTAGTATGTTGTTCTCATAATCTATTACGGCCTTGAATCTTTTAAGGACGTCATTACCAATTATTCCATCGTAAAAATTGTGGAAATTACATTCTATTAAATTGAATTCTTCACCAGTATCTCCAAGTTCGGAAAATAAGGGTACGCGGTAAGTAGTGGTAGTCTTAACTTGGTTTTGTAGGGTTTTGAAGATAAGAGGTTTTGATTTAATTTTCCATTTTGGATTACATAGACCAGGGTTCGCAATAGAGTCAGTAGCTCCTGTGTCTATAATGAATTTCAATTTATCTTTTATTATTATATGGGGTAGTTCTCCCGAGAAGCTTGTATAGGAAAATTTTCGGGATTATTGTTCATGTTATCTGGATATGGTATGGGTTGGTGATTATGACAGTTACACTGATTTTGCATTGTATCCCAGTTTTTAGGGGTTTCTTCGACAATGTTAATGTCCATGGGTTCAGGATTCTGTTGGCTGTTTGCCCGGTAGTTTAATTGTTGATCTTGGTTTCCAGATCGTGGCTGGTAGTTTGCACCATGTTGCATCCAGCTTCGTTGATAATTATTGTGGTTGGATCTGTTTGTTTGGGAATTGTGTTGTTGGTTATGATTTCCAAATCGTGGTTGGTATTTGTTGCCGTGTTGGTAATTACTCTGGTTGGATCTATTGATTTGGGAAATTTGTTTGTTTCCGTTATATTCCCTGGGTTTGTTCCAGATCTGTTGTTGATTACCATTATTATTTAAACTATTACTCGTATAGTTATTATTATTGTTATAACGTTTATTCTGTTTATAATATTGGTCCGAAGTGTAAGCATGTCCCGATTGGAATAGAATTTCCATGGCTGATTCTATGCTGTTTGGATTTCGACATATCAGTATCGTCTTCATCGGTTCCGGGATCTTTTCTTTAAATATATTCAATGCTGTGCGCATATTATTCCTTGCGCATTCATTTGCCGCATCACCATGTCCAAGCACTGTAGTGGTCTTGATGTTCAGTTTCCGTAGTTTTCGCTTGATATCGTCATAAAAATTAACTGTGTTAGTCCTAAAAGTTGTCCCTCTTAGGTCATCAAATAGTTCCTCTAAACTCCATCATTCTCCAAAATTGTTCGTTAGTATCTCTTTAATGTTACCCCAGGATTGAGCCTGACAATTTATTTCAATGATTTCCCTGGCTTTCCCTTTCAGTTTACTCTTTATTATGTCTGAAAAGAGATATTGGGAGGGCTCGTCGTGAGCCCTTAATATCGGGTGAACTCGATCTATTAAGGTTATAAAACTTTGGAGATCCCCGTAATCTCCACTGAATTCGGGCAATTTGTAAAGGTATTTCAAGGGTTCTACCCTGATTGAAAGGGGTTCTGTCATTTTGGAAGAAAATTAAATGTAAGTCCGTATATCTATTCTATATTCTTAAATAAGTTAATCTAAAGCAAATGTTCGTCTTCGTTTAGTGAAGAGCAACTATCGTCCGAAATCTCTAAAAAAGGGTTGGAGTCACTGTCAGTTGGGTATCCCTCTATATCGAATTCTTCCTCTGAATCCGAATATTCCGACAAAGAGTCAGGGATAGTCATTCGGAAGAGAATGTCGAAAGAAAAATTTAAGTTTTTGAGGGGAAGAGAAAGAAAAAAAAAAAAATTTTATATAAATTCAATGGCCAGATTTCTGTTCCTTTCCGTAAAAGGTCTACTCTATCTACTCTGCGTTTTCTTGTCGATTAAAATGTCGCTCTATGTTTTCGTTAATTTCTGTCGAGTAGCCGTCGTTTGAGTCAAACCCTGAGTCGTATGGGTAAGGGGAAGGGTCAGCAAATCCGTAAAAGTCTTCCTGGTCTTCTAAGTCCGGTTCTGAATCCGAATCAAACGGGTAATAGTCTGATTCGATATCACTCATAGGGAATAGTGAGTAATATAATAATATGGACTTATTTTTAACTTAGTTCTAATCTTACGTTAATCTGTTGGTTGCTGGTATTTCTTCTCCTTGTATTGTCCTGTTGCCTTTTGTTTCAATGCCGCTGTTCAAGCAAGATTCGTTGCCTGACGACTCAAAATTCTGTTTGTTGATTTTTATTTAATTATTGCTTAAAGTCAGATCAAAAAGTTTGTTTGTATATTTTAGAATTTTTTTTTTCTTTTTAGTTCGATAAAATATTTTTAGTTACTCGGTGTAAAGTTTGATTAAAAAATTTTATTTGCGTGTTTTTCTTTTTTTTTTTTCACATTTTTTTAAGAATATCGAAAAATATTTTTAGTCACTTGGGGTCAGGATATTTCCTTTTCTTCCGTAAAGTCAGATTAAAAAATTTTATTTGCGTGTTTTTCGAAAAAATATTTTTAGTTACTTGGAGTTAGGATATTTCCTTTTCTTCCGTAAAGTCAGATTAAAAATTTTATTTGCGTGTTTTTCTTTTTTCCCACTTTTTTAAAAAATGTTTTTTTTTTTTTTTGTTTATGAAGTGTAAGGTATGTACCGTTTAGGACATTAAAATGTCTCGTATCACTTTAAATCTTTTTAAGGATACTCGGGTATCCTACCGACTGCGCCAATTATAAATCTCCTAATAGTGGAGGACCAAAAAAAACTCTTGTTTTATTTTTGGAAGTTTATTTATTTGAATCTATCTTAAGACTAACTTAAAAATAAAATTTGCCTATATTTATATGAAGAAAAATGCCAATGTGTCAATTTTCCGTGGTCAATAATTCTTCAGAATTGTTTACCACTTTTCGTGGTCTCAAAATTATTCGGAATTTTGTCTGGAAGTTAAAATGTCATAAGTTGCATTTTCGTTTTGTGAACGGAAATGCATTTTTAATTTAGTTCAATTTGTTTTGATTTTTAGTAATTCTTTAGAATTGTCTACCACTTTCGTGGTCCCAAAATTCCCTGGAATTTTGTCTGTATTTTTAAAAGTTTCGTTTTCGTTTTGTGAACGGAAATGAAATTTTTATTTAATTCGATTTTTGTTGTTGTTGCATTTTTGTTTGTGAAACGTAAATGCAACAATAACAAGACTAATTTATATTGGCGTGTGCCAAGAGAATATGGGAAGACGTTATAACAAATCTAAATTATACTGGCATTTGTTAGGAGAATATGGGGAGACACTATAACAGTTAGAGCCATCCAATTTTGCTGGATTATATTCAACCGATGCAAGAACATATGGCCAGTTACAGTCACTACTTGTAAAACCACCAACCATTAGTACCCGCGACAACAGCAACTATAAATACCCACAACTTAGGCAACAAAATATGTTAATGTTAAGTTGTTTATCCCCAAATTATATCACTTTACCACACTGAAATTTAAAAAAATAAATGCATAAGGAGTGAAGGGAAGTGTTCATTATTGAATACAAATTTTGTGAAAGGCCCCTGCGACAACTGAGTTATCCGGATCAACTGGAGGTTTCTTCAAAAACAGCAGTACAATCTTGTAGGAAATTGATAAATTATTTAATGTATATTCAGTTTTTATTCGGAGAGACTTTGATAAACGGAATATTGATTTTTCAGTTTACTTATTATATTATCGCATTAATAAAGTTGAATTTCTACCATTACCAGATGGTGCCCGGTACTAATATCAGCCACATTGTCCCACGAATCTATACTAATATAATAAAGAGGTAATGTGTGTTTGTTTGTTTGTTTGTTTGTTTGTTTGTACGAGGTAATCTCCGTAACTGGCCATCTGATCTTCCTGAAATTTTCACAGGGTCTTACTGCGGATATGGGAAGTGCTATAGGCTATAATTTTTTTTGATACTTTTAGTGGGCGTGGCACTTTTCATACAAAGGGAATTCTTAATATTATAGATATTGAGTACAACGATAGAAATAACTTTGCAAATTTGTGTGATGTCACCTATTATTTATATTAGTAGCCATGCCGAAAATGGTCGGGATCCGATAAGTGGGCGTGGCTCCCCCCATACAAAGCAATTACTCATTATAATATATCTCGAATACTACGACATACACAACTTTGCAAATTTGTCCTAGGTCATCTATTATTAACGAGAGTAGTCAGATCAAATACGGGCGCGATCGGAGCAGTGGTCGTAGTACCGCCTATACAAAGTAAAGATATATCTGGGGTACTATAAAAGGGAAAGTTTCGACACTCTGCAAAAGTCAATCAGATATTAATGTGAGTAGTCTGCGAAATTGGGCGGTATAGGAGTAGTAGGCGTGGCACCCCCTATACAAAAAAGTATATTAATTACCAGTGTGAGTGGTCATGGAAAATATGGGCGGAATCGCCAAATTCAAAAATCGCCAAAACCAAAAATAGTGAAAAACAATAATCGACAAAAACAAAAATTTTCAAAACCAAAAATCGGAAAAATCAAAAATCGAGGAAATCAAAAACCGCCAAAATTAAAAATCGGTAAAATTAAAAAATTGCCAAATAATATTCTTAATTCAAGGCCATCGTTATGTGTTATCGGATTTAATTTTGAAAACCCATATTTTTCTCATGGGCAGCTATATGTGTCTTACTCCAGCGTAGGAGCGCCGAAAAACTTGAAAATTTGTACATCGAATGAAAAAACAAAAATATCAGAAAGCATTAAAAAACAAAAAAATATATGTAAAGTAAATTAATTAAATGTTTTAATTGTACAATACAAACTTCGAAGGAAAAATTGATTATGAAAACATAAATGTCAACTAGTCTCGAAAAGTCGTAGCGCAGCGCGACAGGGCACTCTAGTATCGAATAAAGTGGGTATTCACAATTTAAAATGTCAATTCATGCCATCAGATAAATGATACGAATTATGCATGACATTAAATTTTTTCTAAGGCCAAGTATCACGTATCCGATGCCTTGCCAAACTTACAAATCACGCTATGATAATACCTTAGATATACAAACAGAAACACGTCTTTTAAAGAGATGTTTTTGATAATATTAAATTAACCTTTTTTATTGCAAATTTATAAAAAACTAAACAATATAAAATATTTTCCTCAAGTCACATATCCTTCCGTCAGTAACCAAAGCTGCCATTACTTCAAACTCCAACTTTTGAACTAAAATCAAGATACCTAAATACTTATAACCTTAAAACATGTTATTTTCTTTGCACTAATTGTTTCTTATAATAGAAACCACAAATTAAGTATTTTGTTGATAGAAAAAAAAAACTATTAAAAACGTAATTGGAACAAAACATTGTTACAAAATGAGACGTCGAAGTAGATAATAGTAAACAATAAAGGAAAATATAATCACTCTAATAAAAACTGTGATGAGCCGAAAAAGTAATTTGTCGCTTAAATGAAACGTTAAATGTCTTAACGATTCACACCCACTATGAAAACATACAGACATACACATATGTACATACACATACTCATAAAGACCGTATTACTCATCCTATATAAAAAGCACACACACTTTCATAAATCCGACAATATAGTCTAACTGGTGTAATGTTAGTCAGCAATATTCTCATACACACAAATGTATTCATGTATGTATTAGGGCGTTTCACCAAAAACGTTTTTTTTTTTTATTTTTGCAACTCCTAAAGCGTAAGATAATTCTTGGAGCTCAAAAGATTTTTGAGCCTTTTTCATATTTTTGGACGTAGCTGAAATAAATTTTATCGAAAAAGGAAACAAAAAAAATAGGCTATGAAAAAAGTGTTTTTATTGTTTATGTAACGCTTTATTTTCACAAAATCAGATAAGTACCAGCCTAATAATAAAAACAAACACACAGAAAGCATATTCATTGTGGCTACCGAATTTATTACCAACCTAATTGCGATAATGCTAATAACCGATTTTCGGGTTCACGATGATTACAATTCTATTGCCTTAACAGTAAACATTTTATCAAAATAGAAAATTTGCTGATGATATTAAATTTCTGTTGATACAATCGAATTTACCGTTGTTCCGCTTCAGAACAATTCGGTTGGCAAATATTTTTTCTGTGTGCACCTTTATGATCTTAGAAGTAAAAATTTAGTCTTTCCTAAGTTCAAACCTTAAGTACTTGGTTAATTGGCACTATTTGGACGTAAACTTAAATACGTTAATTAAGTCTTCGAAACACATTTCATGAAATTTGCATATTTTGGTACAAATCTCATGTTTCATTTATAATTTATTGTAATTTTGTGATTTAGTTTTTAAATTTTCTAAATATTACTCCTTGGTAAATACAGAATCCTAATTTTATACCACCAAACTTCCGGGCGCGCCGTACTAACCGTAATGTATTCTGAACAAATAAGAAAATTATAGTCGATCTAGCCGGACTATACGATACCCTATACCATGGTAGATATAGCAAATAAGCATAAACCAAATTTGAGTGGCATTTTTATTAATTTTTTTGGCTGCAGCTATGAAAAAGTTCATATCGGATACTATATTTATATGGGGACTAGGTCGAAAAATGGACCGATCCTGACCATATTTGGTAAAGTCACTTATACTTTGAAAAAATATACACAAACCAAATTTGAGAAAAATCTGTGGAATATTTTTGTTTTTTAATAGATTTAAGTGAAGATCGGGAAACAGCTCTATATGGGACCTATGACTAAGAATTTTCCTACAGGGATTATTTTTGAACTACTGATTAATGGATGTAATAAACACATACAAACCCAATTTGACTGAGATCTATATGACAATTTGGATCTTATGGCAATTTATGTCGATTTAATAGGAGTCATTTGTATAGGGACTAGGTCTGAACATGGACCGATTCTCACCAATTTCAACAGCGTTTATGCCATTGCCAACGAAAGCTTATATACCAAATTTCGTCAAATTATATTCATATTTGCGACCTGTAGTTTGATTAAAATGTTTACATGGACACACAGACGGACGGACGGACGGCGGACGTTGCTATTTCGACTAAAAAAGTGATTCTGAGTCGATCGGTATAATTAGATATGGGTATAGGACGAATATTTTTGGTTGTTACAAACAGCAGCACAAAGTAATTATACCCAAACCACATAGTGGTATAGGGTATAAAAATTCCTTGAAGCACAAGAGCACATAAAAAGTTTTATTTTTTAGAAAAGCTACTTTAAAAAGGAAAAATTTTTTAAGAAATGATTCTTTATAATGTAAATATTATTATTTAAAAGAAGCTACTATTTCAAGAAAGGGGCTTTTTCGTAAATTTCTGGAGCTGTTGAAGTTTGAGCTTCGGAATTTTTGAATTTCTATTTTTAAGTTCATCAAAATGCGTCTTAAATTAACATTTTTATTATTTTTTATTATTTTAAGCGACGAACCCCGCCTCATACTTACCCACCACACTCGTGACTAGTTAATTTTTAATATCAGGTTGGCACTCTTCTAGAGTGTCTTACCAGGTTTTGTGAAAATAAATCACAAGAAAAAAAAATAAGAAAAAATTATGATTCAAAAACCTTTAGGCCCATAACAATTCATATTCCGCTTTCGGAGTTATAAAAAAAGTTTTGATGTAACGCCCTAGTGTGTATGTATGTGTTTAGTCTTAATATAAAGATCTTTTTGTTGTGTTTTGTTTACTTTTAAACGACTAATTGTTTTTATGTACATACAAAAAGCTAATTTTAGTTGCTTCTTTGTTAGAGTAAAACAGTAATTATATTTTAATTGAACTCATACCACTACATATAATAGAAATAACAACCACAACAAAGCAGTGATTAAATACTTTATTACTATACACTGTATTAGTTTTTTTTTTATTTAATGATTACGATTCTTAATATGAACAAAATGCAACATACATACGTACATATATACTTAACTTTCATATATATGTGTAGTTTAAGGTTAACAGGAAGAGTTAATGTTTACTGCGGTGATAATTATTTGAAGATTGGTAATCATTGAAAATTTATTATTATTATTTATTTTTATGAGTGACAATCATGAACGTATTCAGAATTAGTTCTGTTATGGATGGAGTGCTGCCATAAATATCAGCCGCGTAAGTACTTGAAGTAATGCTACTTTCTTTGGTTTGGATAATTAATTCAATTAATTCAAAATTGACATTTAAAAAAAAAAAAAAAAAAAATATATCAACGAAATAAACAATTTTCAAATTTTGTAATTTTTTGAAATACTAACTCAATTTTAACCAATTCAAATCAATTTCCAGATCATTATAAATTTTTTTTTATATTTGATTTTTGTGACACATATCTCAAGAGTAGAGCACATAGTGATTTAAATGACGTCAAGTTCAAGAAAAAATAGCTCTAAAAATATATAAAAAAAATGCATATTGTCTATATTCTTTCTTCTTTATAAATTTCAATTACGAAGGCAATGGACGCCAACTTTAAATATTTTTCGAATTTTATTTAAACAGTTTTGTGCTACTATTTACATACGGAATCAACCCTATCGTCATATGTATAATTGCTTGCCTCCTAATCCTAAGATTGTAGCATTCGCCCTTCTTTCCAAAAAGTTAAATATAAAAGAATATTATACAAACGATTTCACAATCTACCATCGCACAATAATTTCCCTTAAAAAATATTTCTTTCAACATTTAATTACAACTTGTTGTGTTATCGGTCCAATGACTTTTCCTTATATTTAATTGTTGCTGTCTATCGAAAATCACAAAATTTGTCTATACAATAAACAGTAATTAACAAGCCAAAACATATTTCCAAAAACTGATTGAAAATTTTGTCTATGCATATGAAGATTTTCAAAAAACACACTTTGCAAACTCTAGCACAGCACATCATTGTTTTTTGGATATACCATAACATCAATATAAACTCAAAATATATGCATGTATATTTACTCTGACAAAAAAAAATATATGAGAAAACTCCCCAAAAAAACAAACAAAACATTGCAAACCAAAAATAGACCGCCTTGACCTTACATTGACCCACTTATAAACCTAAAACTAACATAAGAATATTTAACAGCACACATATGTATCAACATTTAAACAATGTCAAAACAAACCAAAAACAAAAAGAAAAAACAAAAAGTACCATTTTAGTAAAAGTACTTTTTAAAGGATTTATAAGAAAATATTTTTTTTATGAAAGTTACTTTTTAAAAAGTTTTTTCGGCAAACGCACTTTTTTGAGAAAAATCACTTTTTTGAGAAAAGGTAATTTTTTATGAAAGGATCTCTTCAAGGTAAAGGTATTTTTGAAAACAAGGTACATTTTTAGGAAAACATAGTTTTTTAAGAAAGGTTGCATTTTTGAGTAAAAATATGTTTTTAAGAAAATTTACTTTTATAAGAAAATAATTTTTTTTTAAGAATTAGTACTTTTTAAAGATAATTTATTTTCTTATGAAAACGCACTTTTTATGAAAACACACTTTTCTAGATAATGGAATTTTTTTAAGAAAATGTACTTTTCTAGGAAATGCATTGTTTGTAGAAAATGTACTCCTTTAAGAAACTGTATTTTTTCAATAAAAAACAAGTAAGAAAATTATAGTCGGTCTAGACCGACTATACGATACCCTATACCATGCCCTATCTCTTAGGCCCAACTAACTGGACATATAAAATAAGCAAAAACCAAATTTGAGTGTAATTTTTATTAATTTTTTTGGCTGCAGACATGAAAAAGTTCATATCGGATGCTAGATCTATATGGGGACTAGGTCCAAAAATGGACCGATCTTGATCATGTTTGGTAAAGTCTCTTGTATTTTGCAAAAATATGTACAAACAAAATCTGAGAAGAATCAGTGCAATATTTTTGTTTTTTAATAGATTTAAGTGAAGATCTGGAAGCAGCTCTATATGGGGCCAAAGGGATCATTTTTGGACTACACATTAATGGACGTAATGAACGCATAAAAAACCCAATTTGAGTAAGATCTATATGACAATTTAGATCTTATGGCAATTTATGTCGATTTCATAGGGGTAATTTGTATGGGGGCTAGGTCTGAACATGGACCGCTTCTCACCAATTTCAATAGCGTTCATCCCATGGCCGATAAAAGCTTATATACCGAATTTCATCAAAATATATTCATATTTGCGACCTGCAGTTTGATTACAAGCTTTACATGGACACACAGACGGACGGACGGACGGACGGACGGACGGACATTGTTAAATCAACTCAGAAAGTGATTCTGATTCGATCGGTACAATTAAAGATGGGTCTAGGTCAAATATTTTTGGTTGTTACAAACAGCAGCACAAAGTCATTATACCCAAACCACATAGTGGTATAGGGTATAATAATATTTCAAGAAAAACTTTTTTAAGAAAATTAACTTTTTTTAAGAAAAGAACTTAAGAAAAAGTATTTTTTACGAAAAATTACTTATTAAAAACAGTACATTCTAAAAGAGGGTATTTCTGTAAGGAAAGTTACTTTTCCAAGAGAGGGAATTTTTAATGGAAAATGCACTTCTTTAACAAAAATAATTTTTAAAGAAAATGTATTTTCGAAAATTACTTTTTAATAGAAAAGACTTTTTATTGTATATGTTAGACAGCAACAGAAATATTTGTAAGTTATGTTTATTCTGCAAACTATAACAATAAAAACGCACGCTTGGTTTTCGAATTTTAGACATTTTTATGATCCCAGCCAAAATTTTACGTTTTTCAATCTGACAACCTTGAATAGCTATGATGGGGTGTTTAAAAGAGGACACATTATGGGAGTATTATATGGATGTAAGATTGATAACTAGTTGAATAAATATTAATCACACAGCGTTACAGAATCAGCAAATCATATATCAGGGAGTCAGTAATCAGCGTAATTATAATAATGTCAGAATTATATTAAAAGCATATAAATGAGATATGTCGAGAAATCTTAGGAGGTGTTCAGTGTATTATATGATACTCAAAGCTGGTCAAAAGTATTTAACATGTTTCATGATCAAATAGAACAGAGGTTTTCATTACAATGCATTGGCTGCAATGGTTTGATATGGTTTGAAAAAGTCTGTGGAAAAATTTTCGATGGGTTTCTGCAATGTTTTGAACCACCAACCTCCAGAATTTCTAGTGGCATGATTATTAATCTAAACCTTTGTTATTTCAAGCCCCATTAGAAAACTTTTTATAATTTTTTTTAATTTAAAAAATATTTCAAATCATATGTAGTGATCTTCTTAAATATATTTACGCTGATCCCTGACTCACTGACTGACTGACTGATTCTGTAACGCTGAAATAATACATGTAGCACTCTCTACAAAGCTACGCGAAATACACAAACAAAATTTAATCTTTCTCATTTTATACAAACCCACACACAATTTTCTCTCTTCTTTGTTACCGACCAGTGCTGCTAATAAAATCTTCTAAAAATCGACAATTCAAGAAAATTTTACCGCTTGTAAAACTCGAAAAAAATTACAAAAGGAAACAATAAAATTTATTTATATCATTCATATTACGAATATTTTTACAGCATTGGTTATTTGTATATATAAAAATGTACTAGTGATGAAATTTCAACGAAAAAAATTTAACACAGCAATCAACTAAATAATTTTTTTGACATGTATCTATAGCTGAAACATATAATATAGGTTTAAAGTATCGCCATAATTAAAACTTAAATCTTAAACGGAGATGCTATTCAAGGTTTTCCGTTTTGAAACGACTTGACCCAGAATTAAATCTATACATATTATGTAATTTATATTTACACTGAACAAAAACTATCAAGTTTCGATAAACAACCCATTAATTGTTAACCCTTGACGACGTAATTTTTATACTACTGAAAATTTTAAATCTTCAATCTTAACAAATTTAACAAATAATTTTTAACAAATTGAAATATACTCGAAATTACAATAAGTTATCATAATTGGCAGCACTGCTAACGACAATAGCACTACATATGCAGATTTCGTGTTACATATGTAATAAGTTGAACGCTAAAAATGCATCAAAAAAACTAACGTCTATTCAAAATCTTCTTTAAATTCCCTTTGTTGGTCAATGAAAAAATTCTGCAAAAAAGTAATGAATGAAATTTTTAACATTTTTACTTCTTTTATCAAACTAAACTTTTCCGTTTGTCAATTTTGTTTTTTATCTCAAAATTGTTTTGTATTGTTAGCAGTGCTTTCGCTCAGCTTCTCTGATGGCCGGCACTTACCAAAGTATATGCTTTTTTGATAAATATTTGAGAAAAAAGAGATCTTCAATGTGGATTTTGTTATTGTCCAACGTATGATTTCGTTTAAAGCTCTGTATTGAAAAGCACTTGAAAAAATAGTGCAATATTAAGTTTAAATTATTCTAACATTGCATAATTAAATTACATTGTAATTTCAGAAGAGAGGTGGGAAAAGAATATTTTTTCACTCATAATATTAATTTTTGCAAATTTGATTTCAAAAAATTTTGACAAACATAAATTACGAACATATGTAAATAAATATAAGATTTTAATTTGAATAATTTATTGAAATTATCATGTAAGAATTCAAGGCGATTTGGAATAATAATTTTTTTTAAGTAAAACTAATACGCTCTTATTTTTTATTTTTTGGATTTATAGATAACTTTTCAAAAAATGTAGTTAGTTCTCTTTCTTCAGTTTACATGTATGATGAAATATGAAATATTTTTTTCTCTTCTGTGTAGGTGTATTGGTGTTTGCACTTCCTTAAGGGGTGGTAGGTTTTAACAGCTTTTTTTGCATTTCTCTTTCTGAATGTACAACATGTCGAGAGTGTTGTGTCAAAATTTTAAGTAAATCAGAACAAAACTTAAGAAAATACAGCGTTTCCAGCGACCGGCCTCATACGGTATATAGTATATAAATCAGTTTTTAAAAAACTTTAAACCGATTTTCTCGCAAATAAATGTTCGAAGTCCGTGAACATCATAACTCAAAATCTACTTGACCTATTCTTTTGAAATTTTAGACACTACACACATAAATCATCAGGCGACCACGAGGGGTTTATTTAGTTCCATTTTCTTCCCCATTTTTTAACAACAAATTCCCGAAATTGTATAGCACCTTTTAAACGCATTTCGACTTTTTTTATTTCGCATTATCCGGTAACGAGTTATGATGTTCACCGCAAAACAACAACGCCTCCGGAGATTCGCTGTCACGGGCTTATTTATTAAAATTTTTTATTGAAAATTTTTCAAAGATTCTTCAAATATTATGCTATAACATATATATGCAATAAATAATCCAACATTATTCATATCTTCAAAAAAAAATTATAAAAATACGACTTTTTTTAACTTTTAATCCCCCCCTTAAGAAACTTTTAGGAATCTTGGTCTAAAATTTTTTTTTTTGTCTATGCTATTCTACTTTTCTACAATAAAATGGAGTTAGGTTATAACGAACTCGGCGGGACCGACCAAATTAGTTCCTTATAAACTTAGTTATAACCGTAGTTTTTATACCCTATACCACTATTCTGGAAAAAAATTTTGTTTGTTAAAGTCAAAATAAACGGGCGCCTAGGCGCCACACAATCAACTAGTTTAAAATAATGATACATTAAAAATATTTTAATGTAATACTTTTATACGAAGTATTTAATTAAAATTCATTTCCTTTGATATTCTTTTTAATACTAAGAATTATGAATGTAAAATAATTTACAAAATTTTTATTATTTCGATCTGGCAACTCTAAGAATAGTTAGAAAACTTTCGCACATTTTCCTACACACTGCTTAGTTTTCGAGATTTAAGCTATCGAATAAGAATTTTTTTCGAACGATTTTTTAAGATTTGCAATTTCTTTTCAAGTGAAAAATATTAATTAAAAAAATCTGAGTTAGGAAGAACATTTTTACCGTAAAATAACTAGCTTCAATTATAAAACAAGTAAGAAAATTATAGTCGGTGTAGACCGACTATACGATACCCTATACCATGCGTTTAGAGACCCTATCTCTTAGGCCAAACTAAATGGACATAGAAAAAAAGATAAACCAAATTTGAGTGGGATTTTTATTAATTTTGTTGGCTGCAGATATGAAAAAGTTCATATCTATATGGGGACTAGGCCCAAAAATGGATTGATCCTGATCATGTTTGGTAAAGTCTCTTGTATTTTGCAAAAATATATACAAACAAAATTTGAGAAGAAACAGTGCAATATTTTTGTTTTTTGATAGATTTAAGTGACTAAGAGTTGTCCCATAGGGATCATTTTTGAACTACTCATTAATGGGTGTAATAAACGCATACAAACCCAATTTGAGTAAGATCTATATGACAATTTGGATCTTATGGCAATTTATGTCGATTTCATATGGGTCATTTATATGGGGGCTAGGTCTGAACATGGACCGGTCATCCTATGACCGAAAAAAGCTTATATACCAAATCTCATCAAAATATATGAATATTTGCGACCTGCAGTTTGATTACAAGGTTTACATGGACAAACACACGGACGGACGGACATCGTATCAGTTAATGATTCTGATTCGATCGGTATAATAAAAGATGGGTCTAGGTAAAATATTTTTGGTAGTTACAAACAGCAGCACAAAGTCATTATACCCAAACCACATAGTGGTATAGGGTAAAACAACTAATCGTTGATATCCAATATCTGGGTTTTACGTTCACATTAGTATCCAGACTTATTACATTATTTATAACAAACGTAAGCAAAATTTTTGAAAAAGTGAGCAAGTTGAAAAACTGAATACTAAATTATTAAAACAACTTTTAAAATCTTTCTTTTAGCACATACTCTCTGTCTGTCTGTCTGTCTGCCATTGGACAACCCCATTCCCCCTCATCCAATCGATCTGAAACTTGGCCCATAATCTTGTTGTGACTATAGATTAATTTTGGGGTAATCACTCATAGTCACACACAGTCACGGAGTGATCTAAAAGTCATCTCCCCTCATCCGATTTTTCACTTGCCGTGAAAAAATATTAACTTTGACATAATCACGCACAGTCACGAAAAGATTGAAATCTCAATTCCCCTCATCCGGTCGATCTGAAACTTTGTCCATAGAAATCTCACTTCCCCTCATCCGGTCGATCTGAAACTTTGTCCATAGAAATCTCACTTCCCCTCATCCGGTCGATCTGAAACTTTGTCCATAGACTTGCTGTGGCCAAAGATTAATATTAAGATAGTTACATACAGTCACTCATTATCACGCAGAGTTACGAACAGTCACGGAGTGATTTAAACCCCATTTCTCATCCAATCAACATGAAACTTGGTCCATAGACTTGTTGAGACCAAAGATTAATTTTCAAATAGTTACGCAAAGTCACGTGAGAAAAATGATGTTCACGATTAAGTTAATTTAAAACAAAAAATGGGATTATTACCAATGTGATTCTTTTATATTTAATAACAATAAAACCCCAAACAAAGAAATAAAATAACAGTACAATGCACTGGAAACATAAGATTTAAAAATTTTATGCAAAAAGAAAGCAAGAGTTTTAATAAAAACATTTTTATGGGTTAGATTGTTAACATTTTTTTAAGTGACTTTATATTTTTGGATATATCTTGGCACAATGATGCTGGATTTACCTCATTTTAAATACCAACCTGCTCGAAATAATAAGAAACAATACTCTCCTAAGTTTACATAGGAAAATTATTTAGTTTGTGAATTAGTGTGATTTCAACAGACAGGCGGACAGATGGACGTTTGGACAGACATACATCACATTACCAACCCGAGTTGTCATATTGATGAAGAATATATATACGTAATGTTGTCGCAAATTCAGTTTTCGATGCGTTACACACGGAATGACGAACTGATATATAGTCAATACGTTCTCATTTAGATCTGCCTAATCGGCAACATTTAGTTTGTATTTAACTTTAGTTTTTGGTGTTTTGTGTTGTGTTCACGCGCCGCTTTAGATTTGCCTGATTGGCACCTTTGATTTCATATTTAACCTTTGCTTCTTTATTAATTTTCGTAATTTGAGACATGCCTTCTGCTGCTCTTATTGTTAGTTTAAGTTATATGTTTGCGCTGCAATTTTTAGTCAACGCAAACTTGGAAGTAAGAAATAAATTTAGCTTAAGACCCAAAGTTCTGTTATACTAGCATTACGATTAAATTTTGATCTCTGTGAACTGTGCTGCTATCATTTATTTTATTTATTTATTTATTTATTTATTTATATTTTCTGTGTCACGAAGTTCAGTTTTTTTTTTTTTTTAAGTGTTTATAATTTAAAAAATGTTATATAGAATCATTTATAAATAAAAATACACTCCTGATGAAGTCTGAAAAATCAGACAAAACGTTGGGTGAAAAATTTAAATAAATTGATTTTTATTTACACTAAAATTGACCATCACTAATATTAACTTACAATGATCCAACAAATACAGTTGTTCATTTATTTGAAAGAGCTTCCCAACAAAACAGAGATCTTGTAACAAGTAAAATATGGAGACATCTCACTGCAGTCCCGAGCATTACAAAAAAAAAATTGTGAGATTGTCATAATTTAGCACGGGTTGCTAAAAGTTGAACCTTGTAAAATTCTGTAATAAGTATTCCTTTTTTTGTCATAATTTATGTCGAGTTAAAACTGTTGTAACTTTTTAACAAAAAGAGATATATTTTTTTTTTTAGGAATATTTAAATTCATAAATCATGAATTTTCGGTTTTTATTTTTTAATTTTTTTTTATTAAATGTTAAAAATAATATACTTTATCTCAGAAATTTATATACATATTCTTTTAGTTGGTCGGCTGACTTTGTCAGCAATATTCACCAATATCCTTAGAACTTATTTCTAAAGCTAACTTTTGCGACCAACTGCGACACTGAAAATAGTTGTGTGATTATTAAACCAAAAAAATTATATATATCTATTAAGACGGGAGTGGCAGTTATCTGACCGCCCCCTTTTTTACATTCATTGAAAATATGTGTATCAAATTTGAAGTGAATATCATGAATATTAAATTTTTTTAAAGTGGTCGTGATCGCCCACATTTTCCATATAATAATTTTCGTAGTCAAAAAGAACCTGAATACCAAATTTCAAGTCAATATAAGAACAATTGGATTTTTGTCGTCCTAGATTGGCACTCGGGGTATAAAAATACGAGATTAAAATTTCCTGAAAAATTTATTGAGAAATTATTGTTGTTCTTTACGTGATTTCGTACTACTAAAGTTAAATTTAATAGAATTTTCATACATTTTATAAAATAGTTCTGCATTTTTGAGGTTTTGAGTTAGCATTTTCCAAAGTTTTTGTGATGTCGCATTTTTCCATCTTTAGGATTTTGGTATTTTGCATTTTTGGCTTTTTGCGCTTTTAGGATTTTGATTTTAGCGGGGTTAATGGTTTAAAGATTTCACGCTTTCTCGCCTTTTCGTTATTGTATTAGTCCAATTTAATGTTATTGACTTTTGGCAATTTTGAGTATTTTTAGTTTTGCATGGTCGTGATCCATGGATCCAGGCATTTACATCCTGATGCAGAATATTATTTTCTACCAAACTGAAGCAAATTTAGTAGTAATAGTAATTCCCTTATTTTCAAAAGCTAAATTATATAAGATTACAATTTATTGTTTGTAATCTATAATATTAATAGGCTAGGCAATTTCTTGTGACTGATGTTTTGTTCTACCGTTTTATCCCGATTTTGACCAAACGTATATTATTTGAAAAGTATTTCTTTGTAGCCGTTTTGTAGATTTAGAGATTTTTAAATTTTTTCCTTTATTTTGAGTAAATTGCATTTAAAGTTGCTACGAGCACATACATAAAATTATACATATGCTATGTGTGTTTTATTAAATTTGTTAATGTGTTCGTTAATGAGTTTGTTATCTTTATTCACAATAATTTTATTAATTTTTTTTTATTAATTTTTTTGGCTGCAGATATGTAAAAGTTCATATCGGATGCTATATTTATATGGGGACTAGATCGAAACATGGACCGATCCTGACCATATATGGTAAAGTCATTTTAAAAAAATATATACAAACCCAATTTTAGAAAAATCTGTGCAATAATTTTGTTTTTTGATAGATTTAAGTGAAGATAGGGAAGCAGCTCTATATGCGGCCTATGACTAAGGATTACCCTATTGGGATTATTTTTGGACTACTGATAAATCTATATAATAAACACATACAAACCCAGTTTGACTGAGATCTATATGATAATTTGGATCATATGGACACTTAAGTCGATTTCATAGGGCTGATTTGTATGGGGACTAGGTCTGAAAATGAACCGAACTTCAGCAGTTTCAATAGCGTACATCCTATGACTGACAAAAGCTTATGTACCAAATTTCATCAAAATATAATCATATTTGCGATCTGTAGTTTGATTAAAAAATTTACATTGACACACGGACGGACAGACGGACAAACTCACGGACGGACATCGCTAAAACGACTCAGAAAGTGATTCTGAGCTGATTGGTATAATACAAGATGGGTGTAGGTCAAACATTTTTAGTAGTTTCAAACATCAGCACAAAGTCATTATACCCAAACTACGTTGTGGTATAGGGTATAATAAATAGCAAAAAATCAGTCATAATTGACCTGGGACTAAGCATGGAGGAGTCTGTATGCAAATTAAGAGATTGGAGATTCTTTCGCTTGTGGACATTTAACGTACAATCAAAGCTGATGAAAGATATTCCCTACAATTGAAGAACCCTATTTTCTTTTCTTTGGAATACGATTTTCGTCTGAAGCTTGGATACCAAAAACTGTATTTACTACTTGTATTTACTGCTATTGACACGGTACAAAGGCGGTAATAAAGCACTGCCATTTCCTACACATATGACATGGATTGAACCAGAAGATGACAAATCAGATACATGATTTTTCTGCGTAAATTACAAATTTGGGAGATGCCAAAGGCACTTCGCGGTATTGACGTTCGAAGCAGCATATAATCTAATTTTACCAGAAGTGAGCTGCGAATGTGTTCTGGCGCCTTTACCGCCTACACATACGTTTTCGGCCAATATGATACACGTCAATCAGAAATGACAACGGCGCACATTGGGTTGAGAAGGTCAAAAGTGAGGATTAATTCAAAAATTGAAATGAGTATTTTGTAATAAATTTTTATACCGGGTAACATAGTATAAAATGGGTCATCACTAACTGTCAAAATTAGTGTTCTAAGTTGTTTACTTTTCTTGCTATACTCTATCAAAGTTCAACAATTTTTTTTAATTTTGCTCGAAGTGGTAAAAATTGAAAAACGAGATATTTCAAACCCAAACCACATAGTGGTATAGGGTATAAAAAATGCTTGAAAACACAACAGAAAAAATCTTTTTTATACCCTATACCACTATGTGGTTTGGGTATAATGACTTTGTGCTGCTGTTTGTAACAACCAAAAATATTTGACCTAGACCCATCTTTAATTATACCGATCGAATCAGAATCACTTTCTGAGTTGATTTAACAATGTCCGTCCGTCCGTCTGTGTGTCCATGTAAACATTGTAATCAAACTGCAGGTCGCAAATATGAATATATTTTGATGAAATTTGGTATGTGAGCTTTTGTCAGCCATGGGATGAACGCTATTGAAATTGGTGAGAATCGGTCCATGTTCAGACCTAGCCCCCATACAAAGTACCCCTATGAAATCGACATAAATTGCCATAAGATCCAAATTGTCATATAGATCTTACTCAAATTGGGTTTGTATGCGTTCATTACATCCATTAATGAGTAGTCCAAAAATGATCCCTTTGGGCCCATATAGAGCTGCTTCCCGATCTTCAGTTAAATCTATTAAAACAAAAATATTGCACTGATTCTTCTCAAATTTTGTTTGTATATATTTTTGCAAAATAAAAGAGATTTTACCAAACATGATCAGGATCGGTCCATTTTTGGACCTAGTCCCCATATAGATATATCATCCGATATGAACTTTTTCAAATCTGCAGCCAAAAAAAAATTAATAAAAATCCCACTCAAATTTGGTTTTTGCTTATTTTCTATGTCCAGTTAGTTGGTCCTAAGAGACAGAGTTTCTAAACGCATGGTATAGGGTGTCGTATAGTCGGTCTAGACCGACTATAATTTTCTTACTTGTTTAGTTTTTGTTTTGTGTTTATTTTCGTAGCTGTGATTGTTATTGTTGCTGTTGTAAATGTGTAACCTAGTATTACAATAAATAATTTTAATGATCATGCACATTATAGTGGAGCGAAAAATCGAAGCTCTGAAATTACAAAATGTTCTCGGGTAAAAAGTTTTAGAACAATATAAAAAAATTGCAAGAAACCAAAAGTGTTAAGACAGATTGCACATAAAGTTTTCAATTTAAAAAGATCTCCTTGTCTAAACTCTGATACATAGCATTTAAAAATCAATCAAAAAAAGGCAGGCTAGGTCTGATGATGATAAAAAAAATGGTTTCAGTAACAAAATTACGGATTCAAAATGACTTTAGAGAGAAAACTCGACTGATCGTGGACCAACCAAAGCCAGGTTTTGGAAACTCTAATGATGTCAAAGCTGCCAGACGGTTTTTTCAAAATGCAGATGTTTCTGCTCAAATCACAAAAGTTGATGCAGAATTGATAGAAAGAATGCATGTGATACTTATTGGTGTATCTTGCGGGCACGAGATTCACGTAGAAAAATTTAGAAAATATACTCAGAATACAGTCAGACATTTTGTTAAGCTCTATCCGTGGTATTTTATGCCTACAACTTTACATAAATTCCTTATTCACGGGCCAGAAATAGTAAGATACGTCTTGCTGCCAATAGGTCAACTATCTGAGGAAGCACAAGAAGCCAGAAATAAAGATTTTAAAAATTACAGAGAACACTATTCTCGTAAATGCAGTCGGGAGAAGTCAAATGAAGATATATTCAATAGGTTACTTCTTAGTTCGGATCCTTTAATTACCACTAAAAGCAAAAATTATGTCAAAAAAATATATAATATACCACAGATGGCACTAGATTTATTAATTTTGCCCAAGATTTCTGATGAAGAAGAGATTAATGAAGATACTGATGATGATAATTATGAAGATGCTGATTATATTTATGAAGGTGATGATAATACGGAGGATCCTTGATTTTAATTGTATATATATATATATATATATATATATATATATATATATATATATATATTTATATATATATTTAAGTTTCTCTTAAATAAGAACAATATAAAATAAAAAATAAAGAATAACAATAAATCCATAAAAAATTTTCAATTATAAATGTAGCAATATATTCAATATTAATTGAATTAATTTTTTTTAAATTTTTTTTTAATTTTCTTGAAATGGTTGTTTGTTTTGTGCTTATAATTATTTATCAATAAAAACATAATATTAATTTATATGTGGAATTTGGAAAATAAAATCGGATTTTAAAATTACATTTTTATAATATAAATACATATTAAATATTTATTCCTTTTTTATTTTTAAAAAAAATTTATTTTTTCTAAAAGCACATTAACTAAGTTCTAACTTGCAATTTCATTTACTAATTTATTGCTTTTTTCTAAAGTTACAGCGAAAATTTTAAGAAAAGATCATTTTTTCCAAAACACAAAAAAGCTCCTAACGGGTTAAAACAAATTTTTTTTCCTTTTTTTTTTTAAATGGTGGTCTTTTTTGCATTAATGAATATCCATTAAAAAAAAATTAACAATATTTTGAAATTACGTCTTCCCTGAATTAATCCTCACTTTTCATGCTTTTCAACCCACTGTGCGGCGGTAGAAAATTTATCAGATTTAACTTGCTTGCCTCTTGAGGATTTAAAAAATTGTCCTTATTTGATAGACCAAACTTATTTTTAAGTTCTTGTAAGGGAATTACTTCCACCACTGCATATTAAGTTGGGCATAGTGAAGAATTTTAGTAAAGGCTTAAACACACAAGGAAATGCTTTCGAACGTATTGAAACAATTTTCCTCAGATTATCTGCAGCAAAAATAAAACAAGGTAAAATACGGTCGTAAGAAAGAATTTATTTCATTTAATGTAAATTACCTTTTCTACTTGGACTCGATATAAAAAATTACTACAAGAGGGACAATTTTATGGTCATCTATCCATTATGCAAAAGACAGCATTTGACTTTATGCAGCTTGTAATAACAGAATTCCTTGGAAACTCAAAAGCACAAAGCTATGCAGAAAATATTGAAAATATGCTAATCGCTTTTAATAACATTGGCGTTAAGATGTCAGTAAAGCTGCATTTTCGGCACTCACATCTCAATTTTTTTTAAAGAAAACCGTGGAGCGGTTTCAGACGAACGCGGAATATCAAGGTGTTGGAAGAGAGAGTCAAAGGGAAATTCCAAAGTATTATGTTTGCTGAATACGTATAGGGCTTGTACATAAATCTCGATCCATCGGAACATTTGCGTCTAGCTATATACAGGACAACCTATTAAGGTTAATATTTCGTCTGTTATATTACTACTGCTATTTTTTATTTTAATGTTTACCAATTCCATTTTATTCGAAAACTTTGAAGAAGAATAGAAATATTTTATAATAATTATTATACTTGTTTTACTTATAATTGAATAATTGTCAAGTTAAAATTACTTATTGTTTTAAATGTTTAAAGTTATATTAATTTTATTTTATTTTGTTTAACAATGTTCTATGTTTGCCTTAATTTACCCAGTACTGTAATATAAGACATGTTCTTGTTGTATTGTATTTATCCTCAATAAATAAATAAATAAATAAATAAATAAATAAATAAATAAATAAATAAGATATAGATACATACTAAATAAACTGCGGGAATTCAGTGTGCAAGCTACAGTTATTTAAGTTGAACATAATTAAACTCCAACTATTTTACAGTTACCCATCACTCCAAGCCCATTTTTCACAATGCCTCATTTACATTTAGTCGCCAAATTTATTGAATATTTTGAAAAAAAATATAAAAAATAAAAATATATAAACACTATCGCACTTTTTTTATATAAGCTGATTAGCTGATTAAGCGTAAAGAGCTTCATTTGGAGTCTTTGGTGTCTGTGGTGTCTTTGATGTCTTTGGTGAGCCCCACTTAAATTTTCCGGCAAAAATTTTTGTAGAATAGTTTAATCCTTAAATGTTCTTTTTGAAATGACTTTTTTGATTTTCTCATAAAAGGGCCAAATATACTCTAGAGGGTTAAGGTCTTCCACAAAAATAATCACCATAAAATTCAACAATATAACTCTGACAATAAGAATTCTCTCAGACATTAACTTACAAAAATTTTTCAGTTTTTCATTTAGTATAACGCTACTTTCGACCAAAAAATTAAGACTTTGACCCACTATAAAAAAAATCACACCAGCTGGACTATAAGTTTATTCTACAAAAATGATCTATTCTGTTACAATAAAGTCTTTATTTGTTGGACAGTGTAATTTTGATACTAAGAATTTAAAAATTGACAATTTTCGTCTGTAGGAAACTGCAACGATTTTTATTAATATTCTTTTTTTTTTAATATTTGGCTAGTTTTAAGATAGAATACTCCTTCTGTATGTTAACACTAACCAAAATTATAACTTCTATTTTTATGCTTATTTAAGAGCATGTGCTCTTATTTAAGCAATGTTAAATTATTTATTTCTAGACTGATAATTATCAGTCTAGAATAATAACATATACACAAAAAACAAATTTGTTTCAGAAATATATAGAATTTTCTCGGCTTAAGGGTAATATAAGTTATCTCACGAGAGTCATTTCAATTACTCTTAGGTCTGGGTGTAAGGAACCTCCGGTCCAGATATCCGTACATTTTCTTTATTTCATTTGAATATTTGAAGTCTTTGTCGACTTTTAAACTTATTGCGCCTACATCTAATATACCCCTCTTTACTTACTGATAATGTGGTTTTGTTATGAAAAGAAAACATATAAAGTAAAATAGAATAAAGCTACTCTAATAAGCTCGGTCTACATGGTCAAACATTGGTTATTTTATAGCACTACACACATATGTATATACACGTAGAGAACTATCTACATCCATGCCTACACACTGCCAGGCTTTATTTAATATATTTTTATAAACAACTGTGGGATGGTACGAGTTTACCCGTATCATCATAGTTTGTTTACTGTTTAAGTAAGTCTGTAAAAGGGTTATATCTTCAGCGTAGCAAGACAATTCGTTTAAGGGAACACAAAATACCGATAGATTTATATCGGTATAAAATTTGAACAAGTTGCTTTAGGTTAATATTACGCCCCTGACTTGTATATACATTTTGTGTATGTGTGTTCCGTAGGTATGTTATGTATATGTTGGTTTAAAAAAGGTATTGAAGCATAAGCAAAAAGCATTATTGCCTCTTGTTAAACTCTTGTTTTTCCAGTTGAGGTTACTTTGGTTGTTGTAGACTTTCTGTAAGTCGATATGCGTTAACATGCATACACATACATATTTGTATTGGCTATTGTGTGTTCTCTATACTTTCATATTGATGTTATTTCTGTGTTTACATATTGAAGCCAGAAATCCAAGTTTGTGTATTTTTGGCATTGTTTTCTTAAGCTTTGATTTTCGTTTTAAATTACTTACATAGTCAATCACAATCAACAAGATGATAATTAAAATTTAACAGAAATAAAAAGCCAGACTAACTAATTTCTTATTTTAGTCAAGAATTATGGTTTATTGAATTTTTCAAATTAAAGAGTATTTTTTAAATTTAGGGCAATCATGCGTTTTATAATACATAATATTTTAATTGGTTTCATATGTGAAAATTTAAGTTAAATAACAAAAATAAATATATTTAAAGTATAAAAATGCCTTTTAAATAATACAGATGAAATTACCAAAACTTCAATAATAAAAACAAGTAAGAAAATTGCAGTCGGACTAGACCGACTATACGATACCCTATACCATAGTTTAGAGACTATATCTCTTCGGGTTAACTAACTGGATATAGAAAAGAAGCAAAAACCAAATTTGAGTGGCATTGATATTATTTTTTTGGCTGCAGATATAAAAAAGTTCGTATCGGGTGCTATATTTATATGCGGACTAGGTCAAAAAATGGACTGATCCTGACCATATTTGGTTAAGTCACTTATATTTTGAAGAAAATATACACATACCAATTTTGGGAAAAATCTCTGCAATATTTTTGGTTTTTGATAGATTTAAGTGAAGATCGGGAAGCAGCTCTATATGGTGCCTAAGACTAAGAATTGTCCTATAGGGAGTATTTTTGGACTACTGATTAATGGATACAATAAACATATACAAACCCAATTTCACTAAGATCTATGTGATAATTTGGATCTTATGGCAATTTATGTCGATTTCATAGGGGTCATTTGTATGGGGACTAGGTCTGAACATGGACCGATTTTCACCAATTTCAACAGCGTTCGTTTTACATCCGACGAAAGCTTATATGCCAAATTTCATCAAAACATATTCGTATTTGCGACCTGGAGTTTGATTACAAAGTTTACATGGACACACAGACGGACGGACATCGCTAAAACGACTCAGAAAGTGATTCTGAGCCGATCGGTATAATTAATGATGGGTCTAGGTCAAATATTTTTGGTAGTTACAAACAGCAGCATGAAGTCATTATACCCAAACCACATAGTGGTATAGGGTATAAAATCAAGTAAGAAAATTTCAGTCGTCTACACCGACTATCCTTTACAATGCGTTTTCAGAGAGGATCTGGAATCCAACTTTGCTGAGGCAGCAACTGGATGTAGAAAATAATTAGAGTGGAGTGCAGATATGAAAAAATTCGTATCTGATGTTTTTTCTGGTGCTATTTTTTATGAAGAAAAAAAGGACCGATAATAGCCATACTTAGTTAAGTCACTAACTTTACTCAAAAATATATACAAACCAAATTTGAAAAAAATCTATGCAATACTTTTGTTATTTGATAAATTTAAGTGAAGATCGAGAATCGGCTTTATAATGCAACTATGACTCAAAATGGTGCTACAGGGTTTTTTGCCGCACTACTTACATATGTGTTTAATAAACATACATAAACAAAATTTCACCGATACCTAAGATAATTTTAATCAATCCGATTGGGGTTATTTGTATTGGCTCTAGGTGCGAACATCCACCAATTTTTACCAATTTAAATTGTGATCTTCATATGTCTCACAAAAGCTTACGTACCAAATTTCATCAAAATATATTCTAAAAATTGTGACCTGTAGTTTAATTTCAAGGTTTTCATGTACACGCAGATAGACAGACGGACGGGCGCACAGTGGACCATATTTTAAAGAAGGCGACCAAAAATCAATTTTTTTTTTTTTGTTACCGATTTTAAAGTTATGTTACTCATTTGAAAGTAAATACTAGTAAACCTCGGGAGCCAAAAAATTGCGACTCACTATATCACAGCCTACAGGGTCTTCGGAAATGGGCTTTATCAGTATTTTGCTAAAATTAAAAATTTCTTTGTAAATTTTTATTTTTGAATGACTGTACCTTTTTTGGTTCAAAAGATTTGGAAGTGAAGTAAATTTTGTATAATTTTGCGGCTTCCGTACTATTAATGTTAAAAATGTAAAATTACTCGGTCATTCTGAAATTTAAAAAAAAAAAAATTTTAAAAAAGGTCGAAATTTTCCGAAAATCTCCTACTTAATAGAGCATAAATCCTGCCAGTCAAAAGCAGTCAGAAAAAGTCTTGCACTGTTCTATAGTCCGAACCCTCCCCTATACTCCTATACCCCATTATATACCCGCCAGTTTCCGCCCGTGTGCACCAGAACAAATTTTCTGACCCAAGGTTAGATATTTTCTGCAAAATTTATGAATACAAAAGTTGTCCACTATGTGGTTAGGATATATTAAGTTTGAGGTGATGTTTGTAACTGCCAAGAATATTGGACCTTTATCCATCATTTATTATACGGATCGACTCAAAAACACTTTCTGAGTCGATTAAACGATGTCCGTCCGTCCGTCTGAGTGTTATGAATACAAAAGTTGGTCGTACAGGTGCACCGCGGTGTATTTTTTTGCATGTCGGTAGAGTTGTCAGGAGTTGTTATATACTTATAAAAAAGGGTGGAGATATAATGCGCTTAATTGTTACAGGTACATTTACATAAGTATCTTTCAAAAACACTAATAGTCTGAATTAGAGTTATATAGTTTAAATACCTGACAAAATGGGAAACAATTTAAATGGAAAAAAAACTATTGCGACATAGCCTTTTAAGATATGAACAAGTATGCTTCACATTTTAAAAGGGGTTAGGGTGTGGGTTTTTTATGCTTCTAAAAGTGGTAATAAAAGATAAAAATTTGTAAATGGTAAAAAAAATATTGCGACATAGCCCTTTAAGATATGAGCAGGTATGCTTCACCTTTTAAAAGGAGTTAGGGTGTGGGTTTTTTATGCTTCTAAAAGTGGTAATAAAAGATAAAAATTTTTATTTTACTTAATTGCAAGAAAGAGTATTTATAATTATGTTTCCACAATTATTATTCATTACAATTTGTGCAATGGCTAAGTACTGTTACATAGATTTGGCAGATATTTATTTTCAAGGACATGATGTCGACGATGTAATTTTGCACACAGTGATCAACGACTTCTTTAAGAATTGTAACCAAAAGACATTGAAATGGACAAAGTAAAAATTACTAATTTTGCTTGGATTTGAAAAGACGGTACATTGAATGCTCTAATAGCAAGGCAAAGATGTAAAAACGTTACCAAGATTGGTTAATAAAGGAACTTATTTTTGAGAGTGCATCTACAACTGCCAACGAAAGTGGAAAAAAGGTTCGACCAGCAAAACCAATTGACGGATGTATTGAAAGATCTCGAAGGCGCAAGCTGGAGAATATCAATGAAGAAATTTATCAAAGAATTATTAAGGATTCATTTTTGCACCAAATTCAACCAACACAAAATAAAAAAAATGAAATTGAAATAATTGAAAAAATAGTAGAAGCGAGCCCAAGGCGCACAAAGAGGATTTTGAAAAACATTCCTACACCAATTCAAGATAAGAAATTTACGCCGGAAGAAGCGTTCGCCCTATTTTTGGATTTGAAATTGACCAAAAATCAATATAAGGAATTGCGGAAGCGAACCAATGAAAATAATTGTGTCATTTTTCCAGATTATCGAGATTTAGTTTCTGCCAAAAAAGAATGCTTACCTTCACAATCTGCTCTTAGTGGCACTTCAACATCAGCAGAAATAAAATTGCAAGATCTCCTTGAACATACGGCAGAACGATTGCTAAATACGCTGGATTTATGGTATCTTTCGTTCCATTGCGCTTAACAAAAAGGTATAGCGTCTTAGAGCCGTCAACTAGTAGAGCAACAGAAATTGATATATGGAAAAATGAAATTCCTTCTTTAACAAAGTATTGCAGACCAATAAAATTTGCATTCAAAAAGGAAACCAAAGATGTCATAACTGAAGAAGTTCAAAAAATAAAAGATCAAATTAAGGCACTTCAACCAGTAATATTTAAATTTGATGACCAAGACATTGACGTACATTTTAAAATATGTCTCACAATGATTGATGGAAAAGTTGCACAAGCTTTAACTGGAACAAAGTCAACGTCAAGCTACATTATATGCCAAAAGACATCAAGTCAATTAAGCCAACCCCCACCAGAAGACGATAGTGTTAAGGAAGCCTAAGAATTTGGAATGTCCCCTCTTCATGCTAGAATTCGTTTCATGGAGCATATTCTTAAATTAGGTTATGATTTGGAATTTCGTCCGTTAGGCGAAACAGTGAGAAAAAACAAAGAAAATGAAGAAAAAAGTAAGCAAAAAAAAAAAACAAATTGAACAAAAATATCTACAGCTAGGCCTCGTAATCGACCAACCAAAACAAGGGGAAGGAAACACAAATGATGGAAATACTGCAAGGAGATTTTTTTCCGATCCGGAAACTGCAGCATCTATCACAGGTGTAGATCATGAATTAATAAGACGATTCAAAATCATATTACAAGCAGCAGAAAGATAAATGCAAAAAAATTTGGAGAGTACGCCAATAAAACAGCTATACTTATAATGAAAAATACTCTTGGAGATATATGCCATCCACAGTTCATAAAATTTTGTACCATGGGGAACAAATAATTCAAAACAATATGCTACCAATAGGAGATCTATCTGAAGAAGCGCAAGAAAAAAGGAACAAGGACTACAGATTCTTTCGCGAGCACAACACAAGGAAAATGTCCAGATGTTGTACTAATGAAGACCTTATCACTATTTTGTTGTGCACTTCAGATCCATATATGTCCAACATTCGTCAAAAATGGAAAACTACCTCTATTGAATTAGACGACTAATTAGAAGAAATTTTTACTAAAATTGGTTGATTTAAAGTACTTTTTCATTACACTAACAATAAGTTACACTTTTTTTTATATAGTTAAAAAATTTTCTTGATTTAAAAATTTATATATTTTGTAAACTTACAATAAAAATTGTTATATTTCATAAATTTACCATAAAAATTGATATAGAAATATTTAAAAAGACAATTAAAAAAAAAATTTAACTAAAGCAAAAACATACGAGTTTTTCATTGAAACTTCTCTATCTTGAACCAATATATGGTAACTTTTACGTTCGCTGCTTTATAAATTATATTTTAACTCGGGATCTTTCAAAAAAAAAAAAAAAAAAACAACCTTTGGTCCTTGTGCACATTAGGACTAAAAAGTTTACGGGGGCCAAAGTTTGGCATTTTCTGAAAAAATTAACTTAAAAAATTTTTAAAAAGTATTAGTTGTAAAATTAACTGAAAAATAAGACATTATATTAAAAAAACCTTTTTTACCTTTTAACACTTTACTTTTGTACTAAAATTCAACTACAAATGAAAATGTATTTTAAACCCTCCGTAACTTTTTTTATTTTCGGTCGAGAATTACGTTTTCTAGCAAAGCTTAAAGGCTAAAGTCTCACCTACCCAACCGCATATCAAAATTCGAATCCAATCAAAAGTTATAGATTTTTGACCGCCTTCTCGTCAAATGGTCCACTGTGGGGCGCATATCACTTAATCAATATAATGTAATTAAAAGGTCTTCTTCAATTACAAACACCAAAAAAGTTATTATAATATTACCACCTCACTAAAAAATATGCTTGCGAAAGTTACAAATATACATCGCACAGTATTGTGAGTTCTATCATGTATGGCCAAAAATAGAGAAGTTGTTTATAACAAATGGTCTTGGTTTGCTCATAATCGATAGAAGGATATGCTTACTACCCATATGATCGCCAAAATATACGTAATATAAAAGTTACACAAAATATTAGACTGTGAAGCAAAATGTTAAACGTTTAATATATTTGTCTACAAATATATAGCCCAATTTTCATTTTGTTCTTAGGGCACTCATATTATAAAGTATAATTACATCTATTTTTCTATTTATAGCATTGCATATAATTATTTTTGGCCAACGCACAGTTCTACATTTGTCCAATCTAGCACGACAAAAAACAGTTGTCCGATTATCATGATTTATTTATAAGTAAAATTACAAAACATTCACCATAGCACGGAAATAGTCATATGCGAACAATAATTCTGATTGTTATTAAGATGTGGGTGCTCAAAATTTCATCCTGTGAAATCCTGTAATACATAAGTACACATTTTCATATCTTCCACACCACTATTGAACAATTAAAAAAAAAATTTTTTTCAGACAGTACCCTTGTTTTAAATTTTCCCCTTTTTTTTAAAGTACTCTTATTTAAAAAAGTGTCTTTCTAAAACTATTTTTGTTAATTACCCTTTTATAAAGAAGAAGCCTCTCTTAAAAAGTTTAAACTTTATTTAAAACTATCCTTTTTTAAAGCAATACTTTTTTTTCAAACTACCCTTTTTCAAAGTACTCTTTTTCTTTAAAAAGTACACTTTCTCAAAAGTATCCTTTTTAAAAAAGCGCCCTTTTATTAGGAAGTACGCATTTTTAAAATTACTTTTTTAAAAATGTACTCTTTTTTAAATAGTACCTTTTTAAAAATATACCCTTTTCCTAAAAAATAATTTTTTTACAAAAACTACCCTTTTTAAAAAAGTACCTTTTTTAAATGTACCCTATTCTAAAAGTACATTTTCTTAATAGAACCCTTTTTTAAAAATTATCTTTTTTAAAAAAACTGACCTTTTCAAAATTACATTTTTTTAAGTGCCTTTTTTTTAAAAAGTACCCTCTTTAAAAAAATACCCTTTTTAAAAACGTAAAAATTTTTTAAAAAAATCCGTTATTTAAAAACCAAAAACTTTCTTAAAACAGTACCCTTTTTTTAAATTGCCTTTTTTTAAGTACCCTTTTTCAATTATTCTTTTTTTAAGTAAATTTTGTTAAGCAAACTTTTTGTAAAAAGCACCTTTTTTTGAAAAAGTATTTTTTTTGAACTACCCTTCCTTAAAAATACCCTTTTCTAAAATAAAATAGTTTTTTGAAAAAGTATCTTTTTTGAGAAAGTACCATTTTTAAAAATTTTTTTCTTTTAATTAACCTTTTTTAAAAAACTACCCTTTTTAAAATTCACGCTTTTTTTATAGCAGTAGCATTTTTCTTTAAAAAGTAAAATTCATCATTATAAAGTACCTTTTTTTCTTTAAAAGAGTACCCTTTTTTAAAAAGTAGCCTTGTTTAAAAAGTGATTTTTTTAAATACTCTTTTTTTAAAAAAGTAAATTTTGTTTACACATTTTTCTTTAAAAAGCACATTTTTTAAAAAAATTATCCCTATATTAAAAGAGTACTCTTTTACTAAAAGTACCCTTTTTTAAAAAATGCCTTAAAAAAATAGACCAGACATTTTTAGCGAAGATAACTTGATTTTTTTTTAATCATTCTTATAGGAATCAAACGCCGGCTGCGTTAAATTATAAATGTTATTGGTATTCTTTGAAGTACTTGAGAAATTATAAATCTTTCAATATAATTGGTATTCTAATTTGAAGTTTCAATATCGGCAACACTTAGTTGCATACAGTTTTTTTATTTGTGTTTTTAATTTTTTTTTTTTTTTTTTTTATTAAATTTTGAAAAGAATACAAATTGTTTCTCAAAACTTTATTCTTTTTTTTTAATGGAATATAGCTTTTGTTTCGTCCTTAGAACTTATTTCTAAAGCAAACTTTTCTAACTGTCTGCGATGTCGAAAACAGTGGAGTGATTGGTAGACCACAATACAATAAACTTATATATTTCTGTTAAGATGGGCACGGTAGTTACCTGACCTCACCCTTTTTTGTACATTCGTTGAAAATATGTGTATCAAATTTGAAGTGAATGTCATGAAAATTACAATTTTTTAAAGTATCCTATCGCCCACATTTTTCATAATGTATTTTTCGCAGTCAAAAAGAATACCTAAATACCGAATTTCAAGTAAATATAAGTAAAATTGGATTTGTATCGTCCTGTCTTGGTCAAGTGTAGCACTTTGCAATGGCTCCACACTGGATTTTTTGGTGTTCTCTTATAACTCAAAATCCTTGATGACCTCCACATTAAGAAAAACGTAACAACAACAATAGTATTTATAAATTATTAAATTTAAAACCATTTTTTTTTTTTGTTCAACATAAATCCTTGAAACCTTTTAACCACGATTTGCAATGACATCCTTTAAACTTTATCCCCTAACACAGTTAACAATGACTCCGTTGTACAGTTGTATTTCACCATAGAATAGCCTTGCTTCTTTTACAAGTTCCTTAGTTAAATCAGTAACTATGTACTGTACTTCATTTCATTTACATTTTTTTCTAAATTTTTTTCTGTTTTATTTTATTTTAGCATATCTAAGTGTCCAGGCGTCGACTATTATTATACCTGACACAACACAAGACACTTTCCTAACTATGGCATTCGTCTATTATGTATTTGCATATAAAAAATAAATAAATAAATTATTTATTTATTTTTATGTTATGTGGTTTAAAAATTTTCTCAAAAAAATCTCATTTTTTCAGTTGTAGGTAGGATAAGAACAAAATCATAAATATTTTTTTAAGCAAGAAAGTCGTATACTGTGGAAATAGTAAAACAGCAAAACGAACTCATACAAAGTAGAGTGAAGTAGTAGTAGTTGTGGAAATAGCCCTGATCATAAGGATATATGTAAAATTGTTCACAAGGCTTTTCCTTAGATGTCTATTGTGGAGGATAATAATACATACATAATGACATTAACATTACATTCACATTGATATCTTAGGCGGATAAATAAGATGGCAGACTTCAAGATGTTATTCCGTTACATGAGTAGAAATTGGATCTTGTTTATTCTTAAAGCAATTATGACAGAAACTTTATAGAAATAATATTAAAATCTCAAACCGAACAAACTATAAACCGAAACAGATAAATTTCACTAAAAATACAAAAATTTCTGACCATGTGTGAATTGCAGTGAATTGCTTATTGAAGTTGGTATTGTATTATTACCAATTTTATTTTTTCATTCAAATACATGTGGTTGCTACAAAATCAGCCAGCCCCAGTCCAAAAAAAAACTCCATTCAACGACATTATTCCCACTCGCAATTATCTTCTTCTTCTTCGTCTCTTCACACAATAAAAATCTATATGACTGAGTGTCCGTCTTCACAATTCATTAACAAACTTGTGCTTGACGCTCAACTTCACAACAATATTTTCGCCTATTTTTTATTTTTTGTAATTTGATACTGTAGGGGCGAATGCCACTATTAAAGTGCCAAAAACAGCAAATGATGTTAAGAGCTTTCATATATAAATCATCCAGTTCTAAATCTTTTCTTTATACCTAACATACTTGTGGCAGAGTATTAGAGCACATTTTATTTTGTTTTAAGTTCATTTTATATTTATGCCGAGTGGTTTTTGTAAAATTGTAAAAAAATGGTTAGTACGCTGATGCATTCTGATGAAATAGAACATGTTGGAGATGTGGTTGAGTTAAATAACATGAGAATAGTGTAAATAATTTAGAGTAAAAACATTTTTCGAAAGTAACAATAAAAATATTAAATTAAAAAAAAATGAAGTTTATAGTTGCTGAAAATTGTAATATGAAAATTTCTCTCACTTTCTATAAATCAAATTAGAAAATATTTCTTGCAGCGGAAATTAACTTTTATACCCTATATCATTCTATGTTCAGGCTGTAATGACTTTGTATTCATATTGGTAACTATCACAATAAATTGACCAATCGATCTGGATCACCCATACCACAAGTTTCGACTAGAAAATAGAAAAACTAAACTTGAGTGGCCTTCACAAATAAAATAATCCCATGTATCATGACCATCTATACTAATACAAGTGACCTTATTAAACTTAATGGTAACAATTATCAGTTAAATGGTTCAGACTTATGTTGACTTTGTAATTTGAAGGAAAAAGAAGACATAGAACATTTTATAGGCCATTGTAATACATTGAAAGAGTTTAGAATTTTATATTTTGGAAAATCTGTACTTAGTGAAGTCGAAATAGTCAATATTTTAGATGGCAGGACTGTAGGCTGGCAATCTGTATCAAATTATATGAAAACAAGTGTAAATTATAGAAACTCTTTAATAGCGGAGTTTAATCCTTAAGAATATTTAAATTGTAAAATTGTTAAATTGTAAAATTGTTATTTGTTTAAATAGTCTTTCGACTGACGACGTATTGTCAAAGTCGAATATAGATATATTCTTAATTTAATCCTTTTTATAATTATGTACATATATTGTTAAATTTAAAATGAAAAAATAAAGAATACTGCTACTACTACTAATAAAATATTGTGTTTTCACCTGATCTTCCTGAAACTTTCACAGAGTCTTACTGCGGATATGGGAAGTGCTATAGGCTACAATTTTTTTTTTAAATGTTTAGTGGGCGAGGCACCTCCCATACAAAGTAAACTTTTAATATCATATAAATTGAGTACCATGATAGGGAGATTTTCGCAAATTTGTGTGAGGTCACCTATTATGGGAGGGATCGGATAAGTGGGCGAGGTACCTCCCATACAAAGTAGTTACTCAATATCATCTCGAGTACGATGACAGAGACATCTTTGTAAATTTGTGTTAGGTCGTCTATTATTAACGTGAGTAGTCATACGTAAAATAGGTGGGATCGGACAAAGAGGCGTGGTACCCCCCATACAAAGTATATAATAAATGTCAAAATCTGGAGTACTGTAATAGTGAGAGCCTTGTGATTTTGCGCGAGCACTTTCATTACGATGCAGTGGGGGGAGGTATAGCGAAGACTCGGTGTGCTTCTAATGTGTACATCTAGTATTAAACAAAATCACAGAAATAAATTTCAATAACATTTGTAGAGGTACTGGGTCTGAAAATTCAGAAATTTCAACAATATATATATATATATGGGGGATTTCATGTCAAGTGCACCAACTTTTGAAACCGATGTCTTCCGATCGGGATGAAATTTGCACCAAGGTTAGTCCTATTGGATAGTAGTTTAGACACAATTTTTCAAGAAGATCGGTCCAGATCTCTATGAGTTAGAGGGGATCAAAATTTGACATTTTGGCCAAACAGGTGTTTTTTCTCATCCATGTAACTTATTACCTATTGTTCCTAGAAAATTTTCTCCCAAAGAGTTTAGATAGCTATTTTTTCAATATTTCGGAAAAAAATACTTAAAAAAAAAAATTTGTAGACTTGTTTTTTTTATATTATTAAAGCATTTTTTGCCTTTTTTTTCAAAAAGGGCATTTTTTTTTTCTTTTTTTTCATAAGAAAGCTTAGGATTTTTCCTTTAAGAGCTTTTTGGTCGCTTAGTGGGATGGGAGTGGGATATCTATCAAAATAAATGTTTTGTAAATCAAGACAACGGTTTTTCAATTTTTCACAAATGCACTATTTTGAATTTTTTTCTATTTGTGTCTAAAACCTTACAAATAAAACTTATATTGAGAAACTAGACAAACTAAACTTTCCGAAGGTATGTAACATACCTTCATAACATAACAGAAGAGAATGGTTATCTGTAACCTGAAAGAGTTATTTGCAACATTTCAATCTGAACACGAGGATGTTAGAATTGGCTTCACGAAATCTTAACAAAAAAAAAGCATATTATTAGTCGTTTTGAAAATGCTATAAAAAAAAACTACTACTGAAAGTACAATCCTTCCGGTTAATAATGGAAAATAATTTCATTCAAATGGCTGCCTCGGGTGGCCATGCAGTAGCCTACATGATCGGTCCAATTTTTAAGGATATTATCGATTGTGTGCAGATGTATTTCACGAATGGCTTCACGAATATTGTCGTTTACAGCGTCAGTTGTCTCTGGCTTGTTGGCGTAACACTTATCTTTGAGGGCACCCCACAAATAATAGTCCAACGGTGTCAAGTCGCAGCTCCGAGGTGGCCAAACGACATCAGCTCTGCGGCTGATAATGCGATCTTCAAAAACAGGGCGCAAAACATCGAGTGTAGCTTCGGCTGTGTGGCACGTAGCGCCGTCCTGTTGAAACCAAATGTTGCCAATATCCTCCTCTTCAATTTTTGTGAACAAAAATTTGTTCAGCATGGCCCGATAACGATCGCCATTGACTGTAATGGCCACTCCTTGCTCATTTTTGAAGAAGATGAACTTCATCTGAAAAGATGATTTTTTTTTTGGCAAAATCGGCATCTTCTGTAAGTCGATCGCAGGCCCACTTAGCGAAGCCAAAATGCATTGGATGGTCAGTTGACTTCAACTCCTGAACCAATTGGACTTTGTATGGCGTCATATCAAGGTCTTTATGCAAAATTCGTCTCAATGATGCCTCCGAAATGTTCAATTCTTGAGAACGACGGTGAATATCAGATGGCGCTTCAAGCACACTTTCTGCCACAGCAGCAATATTCTCGGGTGTACGCACGGTTTTTGGCTTTTCTCGCTTTGGTTTATCGATGAGGATGCCAGTTTCTTTCACTTTTTTCACAATATAACGAACATACGGAGCTGACGGTGCTTCTCTTCTTCGAAAATCCGTACGCAATTTTCGCACACATTCTGCAATATTACCATGATTTTCAAAGTAATGTCGCAATATTTCCCAGCGTTGTTCAAGCGTATACACAACCACATTCGTTCAGCGGAAGGATAAAACTAATTATCGATCAAATCAGACATGAGCTAAGTGTTACCATTCACGAAATAAGCATTAGTTGAAAAAAACAAACGTTAGATGGCGGAACCTTTATAAGAAAAAACTGGTCGAACAGAGTTAGAAAAATACAGAACTTGAGCAGGAACCTTTACACGTAAAACAAGAAAAGTTTTTGGTATTTTTTCATTTAAAAAAAAATGCTCGTTATTTTTTGAGAATTTATTCTAATTTTTCTCCAAAATCTGACGAGATGAAAATATTAAAGTATTAAAGCGCAGGTTCAAACCTCACGGCCACCCTAAGTAGAAAAAATTCATATAGAAACAATTTATTCAATTATAACTTAACAATTATCACATGTTCAATAAAATTATTGATGAAGGCTAAAATTCCAGAAACTAGTCTGAATTTTAGATATATATGCATTCTTCTTACCTACCATGCATCATTGAAAAAAAAAAAAAATAATTTAAATTATTTGCTTTAAAAAAAATATTCTTCTTATTCCGAAAACATTTTTCTACATACATTCCTTTTCTACATAAATTGTTCGTTTCTATTTTACATTGTTCTGTCGATTATTCTGAACCTGATCTCAAATTTGTTAGAAGTTAATAACAGTATGAAACGCTAAAACTTTTTTAAATTTTTCGTCCCGACAAATCAAATAAAAATAGCTTTCATTTCCAGAGGTCTTACTCTTTAATCTGATACCTATCGTTTATAGATGCCCCAACATCATAAAAATATTCCATCACTGTTCACCCATAACTAAATTAATAGATAATTGCTCTCTTCTTGTTTATCTTGTTTTTTTTTTTTTGTATATTGACATAATTTAATGTCACGCACTCTAGTTAAACCTTTTAACGTTAAGCAGTGAACAGAAAATACCTAAAAAAAGAAGCGATAAAGAACCCTGAATTTGATTTTGTGTTGAAAAGCGATTTAAAAGGACTTCATGAGTTGTTGTTGTAAAGATTTTAATGGGGTTCGCTTCATGCGGGAAGAGTGGTATTGGCCATTGGTATTTTTTTTTTGCAATTTTAGCCAAGAGGGTCCAAACCACCACAAGTTATTAGACTGAAGTTCCTCTGGTTTACATCCTCTGCTTGCGACATCTGCAGGATTTTTGTTGAATTCGATATGTTGCTAGTTTTGAATTCCAACCTTTTGTATAATTTCCGAAACTCGATTTCCCACAATAGTATTCCGGATACATGGGCGTTCTTCAGCCAGGATAACACAATTGTAGAGTATGTCCAAAAAACCGTCTTCAAATTGGAGCCTATGGATTCGTTCCAACCTTGGAAGATATATTTTTTGAGAGGAGCAACTCCAGTCTTTGAGACTATGAGAAATGTGTGTACATCCATATTGGCATACGGATGGAAATATTTAAATTAATTTTTAAAAATATCTATATCTCTAAAACTTTGAAGTTCTTTAAAAAGCAGAAAAGACCAAAGAATGCAAAACTGAATTACACAGTTCTTTATGTACGATCTTTAGTTTTACATGGCCCTCTTCCAGTCTAACAAGTACTTTCCAGTATTTTTCGAACCTTCATTGCATTATCGTTCAGCTATAAGACTAGAATTGAAGTATGTGGTAAAGTATATATCTGTGGTCACAAGCAATAACCGCCTAACTCGAAAATCATGCTTTCGAGAAAAACAGCTTTTTATATATATGTAATGGGGCTTCATTACGACTTAGGTCAGAATATTTTTATTAATATCTTTTTAAAAAGCAGTGTTAGTGAAATGGCGATTTTATGTAAATATTAAGATTTTTTAGTAGAATATGATAGCATACATAACCCAAATCGTTCTTAAGTCGACTTAGGCGGTTATCGCTTGTGACCACAGATATAAAGTTTCACAATTTATTTTTTTTTTTGAGAGAAATGAATTAGAAATTCTCAAGAATATGATAGAATAAAATTTTTAATGGACATTATTTGCAATTTTTCGTCTTCAAAAAATATAGCAAGAAATGGGTTTCAATTCAACAGGTTGTTCTTTCAATTATACCCATATTTTCATAAACTGAAATATTGAAATTAATTAAGAATTAAGTTTTTAGAAGTCTTTATATCCTTAAAACTTTGAAGTCCTCTAAAATTGACAAAAGATCAGACAATGAAAAACTTCGAAAGCAGTTTAACTATATACAATCTCTACTTTCATATCTAAATTAAGAAAATGTTGTGTTTTCTTTTTAAAAAATTATTGTTGTGTGTTTTGTTAGAACACACAACGTCCTTATTGCTTCACGTTAGATTACAGAGTAAAGTTTAAACTTACATAAATTACCCTAATTAAGAACCGCAGGTTTTTTCTTAGTTTCAATATCACACTACCTTTATCGACTGGCTCGTGTATGTCGCAGACGTTGTGTCAGCATGTGAAAGAGGTGCGTTGTGGAATGTGTCTCAAATATCGGAGACGTGCATCAGCTTTGTGAACGTGTGAATTTTTTATACCCTATACCACTATGTGGTTTGGGTATAATGACTTTGTGCTGCTGTTTGTAACTACCAAAAATATTTGACCTAGACCCATTTTTTATTATACCGATCGAAAGAGAATCACTATCTAATTCGATTTAACGATGTCCGTCCGTCCGTCCGTCCGTCCGTCCGTCCGTCCGTCCGTCTGTGTGTCCATGTAAAGCTTGTAATCAAACTGCAGGTCGCAAATACGAATATATTTTGATAAAATTTGGTATGTGAGCTTCTATCGGCCATAGGATTAAATTGGTGAGAATCGGTCCATGTTCAGAACTAGCCCCCATCCATTAATTAGTAGTCCAAAAATTATCCCTATGGGACAACCCCTAGTCATAGGCCCCATATAGAGCTGCTTCCCATTCTTCACCTAAATCTATTAAAAAACAAAAATATTGCACTGATTCCTCTCAAATTTTGTTTTATATAATTGTGCAAAATACAAGAGACTTTACCAAACATGATCAGGATCGATATAGATATATCATCCGATATGAACTTTTTCATATCTGCAGCCAAAAAAATTAATAAAAATCCCACTCAAATTTGATTTATGCTTATTTTCTATATCCAGTTAGTTGGACCTGAGAGATAGGGTCTCTAAATGCATGGTATAGGGTATCGTATAGTCGGTCTAGACCGACTATAATTTTCTTACTTGTTTTATTTTTTTTTACTTTTTCAGAGATTTCCCTGGAACTGTTCCACCGATTTTAATGATTTATGAAACAGAAATCTTCCCATGCACTTGGTCAATCATTCTCACTAAAAATATTCACCCTAGCTGTCCTATTGTTTTTCAATGGGCACCTTAGAAGCATTACAAGTAACTAGTTAGTAAATATTATGAAAGAAAATGTATTTCCTGAAACTTTACACACTGAAAATCTTTTAACAATTTATTTTAATGAAGTGCATTAATCGAAAAATATTTTTGTTGAAATAACTAAAATACCTAAAATGACAGAAATAAAGAAAATTATTTATAACAAAAAAATTCCGAAAATGGTTCTGAATAAAACAAAATGCTGCTTCTTTCATACTTCTTTAAAAAAAATAAATGTTTTTTTATGTACACGATTATCTGGTTAGTTTTATACGTTTGAAGTAAAAGTGCGTTTACAGATTTTTCATTTCGTTATATTAAAAAAAAATAAATATATATATAAATAAAAAAACGAGGAAAATTTTGAAAATTCTACGATATAAAAATTTTAAACTTCAGTATCCTTTGAAATTGCCAACAAATTTTTAAAAGAAATATGAGAATATTTAAAGGATTCTGAACATGGATATTTACTTTTTTTTTAATAATAACTGAGATGCAAACTATGACAACTATCTGTAGTTCATATGTATAAAATTCGACTTAGACCATCATTAAGTTAACTAAAATATTTTCGAGATATTGGGCAACTCAGTTATATATATTTTTCATGTTTTCTTAAAATATATTTAAACTAGTGGGTTGTTTGGCGCCTAGGCGCCCGTTTATTTTGACTTTAACAAACAAATTTTTTTCCCCATTTCAAAATTTTCCTATATATTATATATTTAAAAAAAAAAATTAATTTTAATGTTTTTAAAATTTAAAAAAAAAAAAAAAAAATCGGAAAACAGTTGTAAAAAATACAAACCAAAAACTCCGATTTTCAAATGAAGTTTTGTAAAAGGTCCTTTTATGTATATTTTCGTATGAGTTTGCCAGTAGCCAACCTTTGCTTTATATTTTCTGCTTCTATACATAAGAAGTTTTTAATATATTATGATTTTAAAAAAATATTTTACTTTGATAGAAACTCGGTAATTTTAGTCTTAATAATTTAATTTATGTTTTATAACTTTTTAAAATGCATCAAAATAAGTAAACTTATTCAACCAAAAAAAGTTTTTAAACCTTTCGGACAAAACAAACAAAAAATACTACGGTTATAACGAACTTAGTCTATAACGAACTAATTTGGCCGGTCCCGCCGAGTTCGCTATAACCGAACTCCATTTTAATGTAGAAAAAGTAGAATAGCATAGAAAAAAAAAAACGTTTTAAGAGCAAGGTTCCTAAAAGTTTATTAAGGGGAGGGTTTTAAAGGTTCTAAAAGTTAATAATAATAATTAATTGCATAGTTCTTTTTTGAAGACATGAATTCACGTTATAGCATAACATTTAAAGAATCTTTGAAAAAATTTTCAACTAAAAATTTTAATAAATAAGTCTGTGACAGCCAATATCCGGAGACGTTGTTGTTTTGCGGTGAACATCATAACTCGTTACCGGACCATGTGAAAAAAAAATCGAAATGTGTTTAAAAGGTGACATGTTTCCTGAAGTAGTGACGAAGAGTTTTTCAAATTTTTTTTTGCAGCATTTTGAAGTGAAAAACGATTTTTGCTATACAATTTCGGGAATTTGTTGTTAAAAAATGAGGAGAAAATGGAATTAAAAAAAAAACTTCGTGGTTACCTGATGATTTTTGTGTAGATATAGTGTCTAAAATTTCAAAAGAATCGCTCAAGAAGATGTTCACGGACTTCGAACATTTATTTGCGAGAAAATCGGTTTAAAGTTTTTTAAAAACTGATTTAAAAACTATTTGTATACCGTATGAGGCCGGTCGCTGGAAACGCTGTATCTTTTTAAGTTTTGCTCTGATTTACTTAAAATTTTGACACAACACTCCCGACATGTTGTGCATTCAGGAAGAGAAATGCAAAGAAAGGTTTTAAAACCTACCACCCCTTAAGAAAAAGCAAACACCAATACACCAATGTACACAAAAAAGGAAAAAAATATTTCATATCTCATCATACATGTAAACTGAAAAAAAAGAGAATTACATTTTTTGCAAAGTTATCTATAAATCTAAAAAAGAAAAAATAAAAAATGCGCGCGTATTAGTTTTACTTCAAAAAAAAAAAATCGCTTTTAATTCTTCCATGATAATTTCAATAAATTATTCAAATTAAAATCTTAAATATACCTTTTTACGTAATTTATGTTTGTCCAAATTTTTTTAAAAGCATATTATGCAAAAATTAATATTATGAGTGAAAAAAAAAATTTTTTTCCCACCTCTCTTCTAAAATTACAATGTAATTTAATTATGCAAAGTTACAATAATTTAAATTTTAAACTTAATATTTTTCAAAGGCTTTTCAATACAGAGCTATTAGCGAAATCATACGTTGGACAACAACAAAATCTACATTGAAGATCTCTGTTTTCTCAAATATTTATCAAAAAAAGCATGCTCTTTGGTAAGTGCTGGCCACCAATGAACTGAGCGAAAGTACTCTTAACAATACAAAACAATTTTGAGATGAAAAACAAAACAGACAAACGAATAAGTTTAGTAAGTGTTGCCAATTTTGACAACTTATTGTAATTTCGACGATTTTGCAATTTTGCCAATTTTGAGAACTTATTGTACGATTTTTCAATTTGTTAAAATGATTTGTTAAATTTGTAAAAATGATGATTGAAGATTTAAAATTATCAGTTGTATAAAAATTACGATTTCAAGGGTTACCAATTAATGGGTTGTTTATCGAAAATTGATAGTTTTTGTTCAGTGTAAATGGAAATTACAAAGTATGTATAGATTTAATTATGGGTCAAGTCGTTTCAAAACGGAAATACCTTGAATAGCATCTCTATTTAAGATTCAAGTTTCAATTACGGCGATACTTTAAATCCATATTATATGTTTCAGCTATAGATACATGTCAATAAAATTATTTAGTTGATTGCTGTGTTAAATTTTTTTCGTTGAAATTTCACCACTAATACATTAGAAACAACCAATGCTGTAACAATATTCGTAATATGAATGATATAAACAAATTTGATTGTTTCCTTTTGTAATATTTTGTAGAGTTTTATTTTTATTTCCTTGACAATTTCTTGTTTTAAAAATGACGATTTGGCGATTTAGTTTCCAAAATTGTCGATTTTCAGAAGATTTTATTAGCAGCACTGGTTGGTAACATAGAAGAGAGAAAATTGTGTGTGGGTTTGTATAAAATGAGAAAGATTAAATTTTGTTTGTGTATTTCGCATAGCTTTGTAGGGAGTGCTATGTGTATTATTTCAGCGTTACAGAATCAGTCAGTCAGTCAGTGAGTCAGGGATCAGCGTAAATATATATAAGAAGATTACACATTTGTTGCAATAGCCTTGAACAAATTCTATTTATTTTCTTTTCAAAACAAATAAAATAAAATAAAAAACTGAACCACAACAATATCTTGGCGTTAAAACAATTTGTCGTCATTTAAAAGCTTCATTAACATATGAAATGTTAAAAAAAAAACCTGTATTCCGTTTATGTGAATATATGAATGCAGTTGTTTTAACTTAAGTGCTGTAAATTTTAACATAAATATTATTTAAATCATCATTAAGTTTTGCTACGTTTTCTCTGGAAGATATTAGTGGACGTCATCGGTGTATCTGTGTACTTTACAATACTTTACATGATCTGGCAAGTCATTGGCGTACATTGAAAATAAAGAGGGCCTAGAATTGAGCCTTGCGGAACACCTTTAGGTACATGTAGTGGTCTCGAAGATTGGTTATTAAGGAAGACTGACTCAACACGGTTTACCAGGTAGGATTCAATAAGTTTCTTTGAACACTCGGAGAAATTAAAAAGCCGGCTAAGTTTTGTTGAAAGTATTGAGTGATCAACTATGTCGAAGGCTTTAGAATGATCAAGAAGGCCTAAAAAACAAATATTTCCACCAACAATGGCATGACGAATATCGTCTGCAACATCTATTAAAGTAGTTGTACAACTATGTTTTTGCCTAAAGCCTGATTGGTTTTGCGATAATAGCCCAAATCGTTTTAGGTATTCGTTTATCTGTTAATGCATTATCTTCTCAAGAGCCTTAGAAAAGAATGGTAGTATTGATATAGGCCTAAACTCAGAGTTTGTCATAGGTACAGGAATAACCTTTGCATGCTTCCATTGTGTTGGAAACACGCTGGTGGTAAGGATCGTATTATATATGTAAGTAATATATGGTAAGAGGATAGGAAGGATAATTTTGATAAATTTAGGGTGCATGTTGTCATATCCAATTGCATTTGATTTTATGGCTAAAGACAGGTAAGTGCCTCATCGTTGCTAACACATTGAAAATCAAATGGACTATCATTATCAGAAATCACTAGGTTATTGATTGTATTGTTGCAGGAGGTTGACATTGAACAGTGGGTATATTAGTAAAAGCTGAATTAAGTTCATCAGGAGAGAGTTCGCAAGTTTTCCTATTGCTAGTTCGGCCAATTCTAACTTCCCGAATAGTTTTCCATTTCCGTTTGGTGTTAATTACATTTTCAAAACGGTGGTCATAATATTCAGACTTTGATCTACGAATTTCACGAGTAACTTCTCTTCTAAGATTTCGATATTCTTCTTTAAGTTGAGGTAACTTAAATTTTTTCCAACGGGAAAACGCATTATCTCTTTGACCAATCAGTTGTTTAATATGTGCTGTAAACCACGATCTTGTATAGGTCCTAATGTTCTTCGTTATCTTAGGTACAGTAAGATCAAACAAGTATGAGATATTATTCTCCAAGAAGGACAACTGATGGTCAACAGAAGTCATATGATAAATGGACGCCCAATTTACTAAAGAAATATGCTCTGCCAAAACATTGTAATTGACATTATTAAAGTCACGATATGTAACTGATAGTGTTTCATTATTTAAAATAAAGTCATATGTCGTGAAAATTAAGTCGTGTTTCGAGAAACATGAGGCCGATAGTTGGTTGTACAACAATACTTTGGTTAAATCATTAACAAAAAAAAGGTCAAGTAAAGTACTTACTGTTGATGTATAGTGTGTAGGCATCGTGTAGTTTAATGATGTGCGACCAATGGTTTCCATGTTTTCTGAGACATAAGTGTCAAACAGAAGATTACAATTAAAATCACCTGCAATTAACAAATCCATGTAGGTGACCGTCAACCTCTCTAATACTTCCATTAAATAAGTGATCACAGTGTGGCATGTATATACATCCTATAAGCATTTTGTTATTTTCAGAAATAACCTCTACAAACAAATATTTGATTTCATCAATTACCTCACCTTCATTAGATCTGCATTTAAAATTACATTTAATACCTTCCCTAATATATATTGCAACACCACCAGCATTTGTTTTACGATCAGCTCTGAATACAACATAACCATTTAAATTACACAGACTGTCAGGCGTATCTTTTACCAAGTCTCTAACACACAAATAACATCCACAGATGAGTTTTCAAATGTCAATCTGAATTCATCAATTTTGTTATTTAGGCTCTGAGCATTTATATGACACGCAGTAATACCCTTCCTCTGCTTAGCCAGTATCCGTACCATATTTAAAGTGCTTTCTCTGGAACTACCACGAGATCTACGTAAATTGTTCATGTTGATAAAATATAAAGAAAATTCTAACAATAACGCAATGACAGCTATAATTGAAAAAGTGTATAAAAAAATTTAAATAGGTAACAACAATAACGATAATTCGATAAGTAGTATTAATTATTAACAAAATTATAAGAAACATTTTTCTAAAGAGTATAGTAAATTTTAAATTTAATTTAATTGCAAGAAACATTTTAAAGGGTTGTTCTTTATGTGAACATTTATTACATCCGTGAATAATTATGAAAGGAGTGGCCAGCAATGGAATTTGTAGAAGCTCCGCTATCTTGAAGTTCGATCTCACAATGTGTAGGGAGAAATAGATGAGTTTTTTCTCCCTACTGCAAACTGTCTATTCGAATTGGCTTATCTGTGATTGATTGTTTAACATACACTATACCGCGCATTGTAAAAACTGATTCTAAATGCCCATCTTTTCTTAGGTTGAGTGCATTTTGAAAAATTTTGTAGTTATGAGATGTAAGGTGTTCATTTATGAAAACACGGCTATTGGGTACCACCTTAGGATCATTTGAAGTAAACCCTATATTTTTCAACATAAGGTGTCCTTCTTTAGATTTTCTCTAACCAGCAAGCGATTTTAAAAAAGAAAATCGTTGTAATGAATTTGCCGATGAACCAATTCGCGATATTTTGATTTTGTATACACCAGTAAGAACTGCAGCTTTACGTAAAGATGAACCGACATTAAAAGAAGTTCTGCAGATTGCAGAAAAGTCTGAAGCTGCACAAAACACTGTTACCAGTACCAAATCTAATCAAGCTAACGATAGTGAAGTTTTCGTTGAAAAACAATATTCCAGAAAGCAGAGCCAACAACATAATCAGCAACATAATCATTAAAAGCACGAACATTAGAAGAATCAATGAATTCGTCGCACAACGTATTGGATAGCTTAGATAAATTGCCTTCAATTTCACAACAACTTCCACCCATTCGTACAACTAAAGATGATTTACTTACAACTCCACATCAGTTAAGATGATATATATGGTTGAAACGTAAACCAGCTAGAAGTTCTCCATTAATTACAACAAAGTTGGCAAGGAGGAAATTATATATTTTATCAAAGTGTTTTACTGTCTTCATTCTGCTAGCAACAAATTAAAATTATTTTTCGTTTATATAAGATATATTAAAAGCATTCCGTAAAATTTTGCAGCTTGGGCATATTACTAAAATAACTTCAAACTTGCTCGCTTTCTCTTTGTCCTCGCTTTGTCTTTGTTCTCGCTTTGTCTTTGTCATGCATTTATATGGAAAGTGACTGATCTTGTACGAGTAGTTCGCCTTCTCCATAATTTTTTTTCTGGCAATAGTTCGAAATTTTAAGGATATAATATCCTGAAATCGATAGCGTCAAAACACATAAATTTTTAACAAGTTTTTTGGAAGGAGTCTGACTTTTTCGAGTGGTAATCGATAACAGTGCAATCATAGATGCAACGTCCTCGTATTTGCAATTTCAAAAAGTATTCCCTTCATAAGTTACCTAAATATTTTTTTGTAAATCGATGAGCAACTTGCATGACGTGCAGTTTTTCATACATTTCTAAGGAAACTGGCTGATCTTTTTCGAGTAGTAATACGCCAACAGCACTATTTGGGTTAGAATGGTTTAAAAATTTTAATTGTGTCATCAACGTTTATAGCCAGTTGCGTATAATTTCTTGCCTTTTTAATTACTGTATACTATCACACGAGTATATAAATATTTCAGGTGATATGAGGGACTACAATTTATATTAGCGTTAACCATGTATTTGTGGAAAATTTTTTGTGGATTGATGTCAAACTTCCATTAAGTGCTTTTTTTATACATTTTCATGTGAAGTGGTCGTAGTTTGCCCACATTAGTAATACAGTCCGATGCTAGTGACATTTGAAGATAATACAACTGGTAATTGTACGATGCATTAAACATAAAAAATGTCAGCTTGTACTACTCGAACTACTCGATCGGCTCGAGTAGCTCCAGAAATCCGAAACTCGAGTACTGGGATGCTCTGGTGTGAACCGTACTACAGACGTACTGACAGTTAATTCAAAAATATATTCATCAAAAGACAAGCTGAATTATTCTGAAAATGTGTGTCACTTTATCTCGGCACAGTAGAAATAAGTATTACAACGATAACTAACATTTAAAACAGCATATAGCGTCATTCACATGTACGTTCTTTTTTTTAAATAGCCATTGATGTAATTGTTTATAAACTGAAAACAGTTAATTAAAACTTTTTTTCGTGTTGTTTTTACGATTTATATTCTTAAACATATAACCTCAGGTGATACGCTAATTTAGATTTATTAATATTTTATTCCGTTTTTTTTTTTTTTGCACAACAAAAACTGTTATGTTTTTTTCACAAGCGTGACAAAGTTTTTTTTTATAATTAACTTATACAAATAAAAAAAGTTTCCTGTCTACTTGTTATCTGCATATATTTTGTTTAATTAATACTAATGGTAACTAAATAAATTATTTGTTTATATAAAAAAACAAACTAAAATTTAATATCATATGACTATCATAAAAAAAAATGAATAAAATGAAAAAAAAAAAAATATTGTATTTAACATAAAACCTGTCAAACATATTTTTGTAATTAGCTCTTCATCATCATCAGTTTATCATAAACATATTTTTGACTTTTATTATGATATTTCGTTAGTCGTCAAATGTATTTCATAAAATTTTTGTTTATAATTTATTTTATCTTTTTGGTTTTAAACTTTTTCAAATTGTTATGACACTTCTGTAATATAAAGTTAGATATTATGTTGTTGTTGTTGACTGTTTTTATGACTTTTCAACAATATCCTTTCATTTTGCGGTTATTAATTGTTTAACGAAAAACAATTAAAGTATTATAATTTTAACAAACATCAAAGTTGTGTAATCAACATAGTAACGAATCTCTTGAAAGAAAGTTTCAAGTTGTTTTTGATATATTTGACAAGCAAGATTACACATATTTATATTGTATGAAATTAAGGTGCTGCTGAAGGCGTGTACGTATTACCAATATAATGTTACGTACACTCTCTCATGTTTAACTTAATCTTTATAACGTTTTTAATCATGGTAGTTCATTTACAGCCGTATTCATAAGCAAAATTTAAACACTGCATATTAGGGCGGGTCGATTTGTAGGGAGGCAAAAAATCGCTCAAGTGACAAGGATAATCATATTCTAGGGATCAAAATAAGAAACTTTGCCCATGGAACCATACCTCTTAAATGAATTCTGATGTCCCGACTTTTGACCTGTCTGTCTGTCTGCCATGGGGCAACCCCATTCCCCCTTATGCAATTGATCTGAAACTTCGCACATAGTCTTGTTGTGACTGCAGATTAATATTGGGGTAGTCACACAGAGAAACACATAGTCACGGAGTGATCTAAAATTTATTTACCCTCATCCGATCGATCTTTTTGAATAACATAACATAGTCAAGGCGTATGATTATTATTTATTAGCAGAGTAGAAGATACGTATACGTATGAGTGTTAATTTTAATATTAAATCAAACAAATTCAGCCCAATTCTAAACAAAAAATGGTGATTTTTTGAAATGTTTGTATGGGGAACCCCCCAGGGGGTTCCCCATACATTTGGACTCGATTGGGGCACTCTAAATGGGTCTAAGTGAGACAGACAGACAGACAGGTCAAAAGTCGGGACATCAGAATTCGTTTTAGAGGTATGGTTACTCGGGCAAAGTTGCTTATTTTGATCCCTTGAATACGATTTTCCTTGTAACTTGGGCGATTTTTAAATCGACCCGCCCTACTGCATATCCATTGGATAGGTATTTCTCATTGATAATACTATTTAAAAAACTATGTTAAACTTATGCACAAATACTACTTTACTTTTGCTGTCGTTTTGACGATTCTGTTAACAATATCTATTTGATGTAACTAGATAAATTTAAATATCCCTCTGAAACAAAAATTTTATCTTAATAATAAATACGATAGATACACTTGAAGCAATCGAGATGTTTTGAACGTAAGAAATTTATTTTAATCACTATTTATTTAATCACTATGCCACATATGGGAAAAAAATTTTCCTTGAATAGCCATTAAATTTTTGTATCCGCTATAGTCACCTACCTGACTCAAAAATCATATTTATTTTAAATTCTACAGTAAGGTTTTTTAAATATTTTTTTCTAAAATTTAACATTTCTGAAGAGGCGTCTCTATACATCTTGTCGCAACTTTAGAACAACGTATCCGATTTAGTTATGCAATACGCCCAAAAAAAAAAAAAAAAAAAAAAAAACTTTAAACTACGTCAACTGAATATCATTTTTTTATATAGCTATTAGATTTGGAATTATTGAGTTGCAAGTGCAATAACAAATTGTTTTATTTTAATTATAAAATTTTTGAATTAAAAAAATTCATAAAAAAATAGAAAGCAACAAAAACTTTCCACTTTCCAATGTCAAAACTTTGAAAGTTCATATCACAAGAAATATGGGCAGCCGAAAAAAATCACTCCGAAACGCCCTAACCCCTCCAAAAATCGGGGTGTCGCCCCCAACCTAGTCCAGTCCCCAAATTTGTGATACTTCTTTCACTTTATCGGCAATTAAATACGAATTTCTTTATGGATTTTAACGTAATAAAATTTATTTTATTTCTATTACATGACTAAGTACTAAAATTAGATATTGTTTGCTGCCTTCTATTTTTTATGAATTTTTTGAAATCGAAAATTTTATAATTAAAAAAAAAACACGGTTATGCCCACTTGTACCTCTATAATTCCAAAACTAATGGCTATATCAAATAATGATAGTAAAATTTAAATCTGGCATAATTTAGTGTTTAGGCGTACTGCGAATTAAATTTGAAAACGTAATTCCAAAGACCCGACAAGATGTATGGAGCGCCCTGTTCAAAAATCTCAAATTTTGGGGAAAAAAAATTTAAAAAAAAATGAGAAAATTACAGTCGGTCTAGACCACTATCAAATACCATATACCCTATCTCTCAGGTAAAATAATTGGACATAAAAAATTTGCATAAACAAAATTTGAGTGGCATTGTTATTAATAAAGTTCATATCGGATGTTATATTTAGGTCGAAAAATAAAGTTAATAAAGTTCCGATCCTGACCATTTTACATATATTGCAAAAATGTGTAAATACCAAATTTGAGGGTTTACTTTTGGAGTATTGATTAATGGATGTAATAGATACACACAAACCCAATTTGAACGCGATCTATATGATAATTTGGATCTTATGGCAATAAGTCGAGTTCATATGGGTCATTTGTATGGGGACTGGGTCTGAAAATGCACCGATTTTTACCAAATTCAACACCTTTCATGATATGGCCGATAGAAGCTTACAAACCAAATTTCATCAAAATATATTCATTCTTGCAGCTGTGGTTTGATTACAAGGTTTACATGGACACACAGACAAACGGACGGAAGGACATTCAGACGGATATCGCTAAATCGACTCAGAAACTGATTCCGAAACTGATTCTAGTCGATCTGTATAATAAACGATGAGTCTAAGTCAAATATTTTTGGTAGTTACAAATATCAGTACAAGGTCATTATACCCTGGTACAGGATATGAAAAACTTTAACATAGAATTTGAAATAATGATGATTTTTACAGTTAGGATCAAAAAGATTTATTGGTTATCAAAGAAATTTTTGCTTGTTGCATAGTGTAATTAAGGTACAGGATCGCTTAAGTTTGATGTGTAATTTTTAATTTTTGTAAAAATAAGACAGCAAAAACAATTTATTTTCAATCTACAAATAATTGTCGATTCAATAAACAAGAAAGGACAAGTTTCTAAACCATTTCAGCAACTGCATTAGGCCAAGTATAAAATGCTTTTTCATCAAGATAAGGCACGGGTGCACACATGTGTCCCCGCCATGGCATTACTCAATAAATTGACCTAAGAATTTATAGGTCACTCTCCGGTTTTAACTCCAAGTGACTAGTTTTTATTCTCAAACATAAATAAATGGCGTGGCTCAAAGCGATTATGAAAAACTTTGGACAAACTGTATTGAGCTAGAAGGACGTTTTACTAATCTGCCTAATAAGCAGATATTTTAATCACTAATTTCCTGAGATGAAACTAATAACATGAGCAAACTAGTAGGTTACTTGTTATTGCTATTTTTCGAGGGTAATGAAGTCTATTCTAGCTTAAATTACTATAAAATAATATCTGTCAGGATAAGATATACACACTTGATGATTGCCAGGAGTCTAGTAAATCTGATGTTGAAACAAATGAACCGCAGACAATCTTTTATTGATAGAGTAAATGGTGGACAATGGCAGAAGATGTGGTCCGCGATGAATTTTTCCTTGAGTTTCACACAATTGTCTCTGTTCAGCTGGCATGCTTTCATGGCACAAAAAGCTAAACGAACTTGTCGTATCGTCAATTCCTCTAGTCTTTCATTGCCCTGAAATAATATTGTATCGAATGTATTTATGTTCTTGTTATTGCATTTGTGGTCAATAGATGACTATGTGTAATTTGTAGAAATTACTCCTATTGATATTTGGGTGTCGGCAAATAAGTTGTTATGTGCGTTGGTCCAGCCAACACTTTGAAAGATGCAACAACCTTCTTTAAGTTAATGTGATTCCTCATAATCAGTTATTTGCAATATACAGTAGCTTGTACTGAAAAGTGCCTCACTAAGCAACACTGCATACATTGTGTGTCAAACAACTGAAGTATTTATAACAATAAATGCATTGTGTATGAACAAATAAAGTACCAATAGCGATACAAATAGCAATTAAATACAAAATTGAAGACGACTTAAAACTATAATGTATTGCTATAATGAAGTGTGTAGTGTATACAGCAACTAGCTTAACAATTAAGTGAAAGATATTCTTTAAAAAAAAGTTAAATCTAAACTTGAAACTAATAATAAAAACATAAATCAAAAACAAAAAAACAAAAAGTTATACTCTATGAGTCCCCAAGGATTTTGAAACAAAGAAAGTTGGTACTAAGGTGTTTGAACAATTAACAAGATTTTCTAAATATCCCAATCGGGATAAATATTGAGTGTTGGACCAATTTAAATTAATTTGGCCATCAATAATATTTTTTATACCCTATACCACTATGTTGTTTGGGCATAATGACTTTGTGTTGCTGTGTGTAACTACCAAAAATAGTTCACGTAGACCCACCTTTTATTATACCGATCGACTCATAATCACTTTCTGAGTCGATTTAGCGATGTTCGTCCGTCCGTCTGTGTATCCATATAAAATTTTAATCAAACTACAGGTCGCAAATATGAATATATTTTGATGAAATTTGGTATATAAGCTTTTGTTGGCCATAGCATAAACGCTATTGAAATTGGTGAAATTCGGTCCTTGTCAGACCTAGTCCCCATACAAATGACCCATATGAAATCGACATAAAATGCCATAAGATCCATATTATCATATAGATCTCAGTCAAATTAGGTTCGTATGTGTTTATTATATTCAATAATCAGTAGTCAAAAAATAATACCTCTTGGTCAATTCTTAGTCATAGGCCCCATAGAGTGCTGCTTCTCGATCTTCACTTAAATCTATCAAAAAACAAATATATTGCACACATGTTTCTCAAACACTCTTTGTATAAATTTTCTCAAAATATAAGCGACTACAAAATATGGTCAGGATCGGTCCCTTTTTCGACCTATTCCCCATATAAATATAGCATCCGATATGAACTTTTTCATATCTGCAGCCAAAAAAATTAATAACAATGCCACTCAAATTTGGTTTATGCATACTTTCTATATCGAATTACTTGGACCGAAGAAATAGGGTCTCTAAGAGACCCTCTTCAATTAACCTCTTCAATTAACATTAACGTGGCCTCACACCCATACTTTCACATTATTTATTAAACTAAAATTTCTATGTAAGATTTAAATTCATTTCCTTTTATTTCGGCTCTCACTTATGCTTTGATATTTTTTATAAAATTTCAATATTTACAATTCATTGCTTCAACTGACACTCTTACAAAAGCCTATTTGATTTTCACTTTTAATACAGTTCATTTTTTTTTTTTTTTCTTTTTTAAAAATACATTTCTTTCAAAACTAATCAAAGAACAACTTTGGCCAAGGCAAGTTTCTCAATTTACTGTGCATAAATTAGCGTTCTCAATTGCATTTTCATTTCAGGTGGTTGTTCAGCATATAAATTGTAACTAATTGGACGTAATAGCAACTGAGAAACGTCAACAATCGTGTAGCATGGTGAAAAACACCAGCGCTAAACTTATTGCTGCTTCTTGTTTCCTGGATTGTTACAACAACCCATCTAGAGCCGTGAGTTCATAAAGTGTTGGGTTGATGTTAGTTAGTGAGAACATGTAAAATTCATGATTCACAGTTTTTCTTATGAGACGTAAATGTTAAGAATGAGAATTGTTAACAAAGCGTAACATGCGATTAAATTACACTTAAAAACGTGTTTTGAATTTTTACGTTTGCAGAATTAAATGACAGCAAAGGCAAGAAACTAAAAGTGAATAAATTTTTAAAAAATGACATTAATGAAGCAAAATATGTAAGAAAATGATAAAAATCTTTCTTACTTTTGAAACTTGTGCTTAGCGAAAAATTTAGATAAAAAAAAATAGTTATTAATATTAATTTCTTAAAACTTGAATTTGTTCTACAAATATCAATTTTTCCACTTCTTCTTTTTTTAAGTTTTTCCTACAAATACCATAAAATATTCATATGTCTCTTTATTTATCAACTACTTGGACGACTCTGTTGCCAAATCGATTAATTCCAATATCAGATTTAAATTAAATTATAATTATAATTATTATTATAATTATAAGGAAATTATAATGTCAAAGCGTGTGTTTGACGGTTAACTCTTTATATTAAAGCCGCCAATCAAGCGCTTTGACATTATAATTATAATTATAGAAAGAATATAATTATAATTATAATTATAATTATAATTATAATTATAATTATAATTATAATTATAATTATTAATTATTATAATTATTAATTATTATTAATTATTATTAATTATTAATTATTAATTATATAATTATAATAATAATTATAATTATAATCTTTCTATAATTATAATTATAATGTCAAAGCGCTTGATTGGCGGCTTTAAATATAAAGAGTTAACCGTCAATCACACGCTTTGACATTATAATTTCCTTAAATCTGAAAGTGGACTTAATCGATTTAGTAACTGAGGCATCAACCTATACCCTATACCACTATGTGGTCAGGATATAAGCCGTTTGTGTTGTTGTTTGTAACTGCCAAAAATATTTCATCTAGATCCACTTTTTATTATAGCTATCAACTCAAAATCATTTTTTGAGTCGATTTAGCAACATCCGTCTGTTTGGTATTCCATGTAATTCATGTATATAAATTTTCATTGGCCATAGAACAAACGCTATGGAAACTGATGAAAATCAGTGCATGTTCAGACCTAGCCCCCATACAAATAATTGCTATCAGACTGATTTGAATAGTCGTAAGATCCAGGTTATCATATATATCGTCAAAATTTTGTATATTTATCTAAACTAGCAGATTCCAGCGCTCGAAATTCGAGTGCAATTTCAGCTTTTCCAGCTTAGCCAATTCACAAACATACACTTTTATGATTTATTATTATTGTGAATGAAGATATCAAACTCAATAACAAACACATTAACAAATTTAATAAAACAAACATAGCATATGTATAATTTTATGTATGCGTTAGTAGCAACTTTACTTAAAATAAAGGAAAAAATTTAAAAATCTGTAAATCTGCAAAACGGCTAAAAAGAAATACCTTTCAAATAATCTTCGTTTTGTCAAAATCGGGATAAAACGGTAGAATAAAACATCGGTCACAAGAAATTGCCTAGTCTATTAATATGATAGACATAAGCCCTGTAAAAACATTTTTGATCATAGGCCCCAAATAAAGCTCAATACATTCACTAAAATCTGTCAAAAAAAAACAAATATATCGGACAATTTTTTGACCTAGTCCCCATATTTAAAAAAATATCAGATATGAATCTATTGAATCTGCACATCACAAATAATTAACCATACCAGTAAACTTTTTTTTTGCATATTTTCCACATCCATTTATTGCCATACCAAAGTTAGATCTCAGCTCTCTCTTGGAACGCATGGTATAGGGTATCGTATAGTTAATCTAGACCGACTATAATTTTCTTACTTGTTTTATTTGTTTTGGAGTAGTTACCACTAAATATTCATAAAGGTTTTTAGCCATGTTGTTAAAGAATTTCATGTCTTCTAAACCAATTAGTTTTAGTTGCACCCAAAATAATTGACAACATGTTGAAGTACCTGCTACTTTAGTAAATTTGCCTACATTTGACACACATCTGAATGAATGTGTAAGTGAAAAATAATCTACTCTTTTAAGTTGGGTATGCATACATACTCACAAACAAACATACTCATTTTATATAGTTTATTGTCTGTGGAAAAGTGTGAAAATTTTATATGAACAACAGTAGTGCGACAAGGGTTTATGTGAATGAAAACACAAACGAAAGTGCCTATAGAAATATTCTATGTGAGCTTTCGAAAAATGTCTGCATAGTTTTCAAATATATTCACCCAATATTTCTATTAGTAAATGAAACTGCTTTAGAGTATAGTGGTGACGAACATATTTGCAACAATTTCAATAGAGAAAAATATGCAATAAGGAATGTTAAAGTTGTATAATTTGAAAGATAGCATTATAAAAGTATTAGAAAAATTAAAAAGCTTTAAGAAAATCAAATAAAAATTCGGATCGAAACAAAAAATATTTTACACTGAATAAGAGTTAACATAAATGATTGCTAAAATTTGTACTCCCACTGTATATAAACACCTTGTGCGTGCAACAATTGTTTTTGCTATGAAACTTTCAGGTTATGATTTAAAAAAAATTCCAATTAATGCTTATGTTTCAAGCAGGGCCACAGCCAGAGGGCATTTACGATTATTTGAAATCTCTTTGTCTCGTTGAAAATTGGTGCAAATATTTTTTAGGAATAGGTACTCCTTTAAAAACAATTACTTTTATAAGAAAGCGTACTTTTGCAAGAAATTTTATCTTTATGAAAAGGAACTTTCTAAGAAAAGACACTTTTTTAAGAAAAGGTACACTTTTAAGAGAGGGCATTTTTTTAAGAAAAGGTCTTTTTTAAGAAAAGGAACTTTTTTAGAAAATGTACTTTTTTCATAAATTGTACTTTTTTAGGAATATGTATTCATTTAAGGAGATGTATTTTTTTAGAAAATTTATTTAATAAGAAAGTTACTTATTTAAGGCAAAGTTCGTTTAAGAAAATAACTTTTAAAAATTTATGTTTAAAGAAACGTCACTTCTTAATAAAAGGTACTTTTGAAGAAATATCACTTCTTAAGAGAAGTAACTATTGAACAACTGGAACGATTTGAAGAAAATTTCCTTTTTTTAAATTTCCTTTTGTAAGATAATATCCTGTTTTAAACAAATTTATTTTTTTTTAGAAAAATTTACCTTTTTTAAAAACTTAAAATTTTAAGTAAAGGTAGTTTTTAAGAAAATAAACTTTTTAAGAGAATATATATTTTTGTGTAAAGGTGCTCTGTTAGGGAAAGGCATTTTTTAAGAAAAGGTGCTTTTGTAAAAAAAAAATTTTTTTGAAGAAAAGGTAGTTTTTAAGAAAATTTATTTTTTTATATCGAATGTATAAGTTACGCACACATATTTCTGTTATTTTTTGTCTGTGCATGTGAACTACAACAAGCATAAAAAAATGTAATCGTATGTGTTTACATTTATACTGATTGCATTTAATAAGTGCTTTCAACTAAAAAAGCACGAAAATACCTAAAAATTGTCTAATTATATTATTAATTTTAAACATCATTGTGAAAATATTGCAATGATAATGTGAAATATAGTCTTACTTGTTCTCTTAGTGTTAACAACCTTGGTTATAATAATTCGGCACAGCCGAATTTAATACCATTGTTTGTTAAATTTTACTTTAAGTTTCCAAAGCAAATATTTTTTCCTAACAAAGAAAAACAAAACAAAACGATTTTATTATAGAATATACTATTCAAAAAATCAGATAATTTTTTAAACAAAGCGATTCTTAGCAATATTTCTTTATAACGATAAATGAGTTTCGGAACTTTAAATTTATTTTATGTAGAAAAATTCGTAGAATCATAGATGCCTGTACGAAAACAATAAGTCATAACAAGAAAACCGCCAATAACTGTATTAAAATCAAAAAATGTTTAGTTAGAAATTTGAGAACCGAAAATTCATTATATTTGAAATGAGTCTCAGATTTTTAAAAGTTTATTTAGTAAAAAAAAAATTAGTTTTTCTAAGAAGAAACAAAAGTTTTAGAATCTGAGTGTATTGTCATCTGATAATTCAATTTTACGAAAATTTTTATATATCCATTAGGCATATAACTTTTTTTTGACTAAAAATTTGCCAGGCACTACGCTATGGGGAATATTGTACTGATAATAAAAAACGTTATCTTAGGTCAGTTAGAAACAAAAACATTCCGCACCGAATGCGATTTCTAAAACCTTCCAAGTTTTTTTTTTTTATTTTTTTTTAGCAATTTTAAAACAACATAATATTAATAAAAGAAAAGTACAAACTAGGTGTTATAAGAAATAAATTTTAAGTTTAGAGTTCGCGTTGATTTGCATAGCGGAAATAAGTCTTGCACTATTTTCACAGCTCGTTCGGCACATATGTTGCTGCGCTGCTGTCTATTAATTGCAGACGGTTCTTGCACCCAGTGCCGTAAAAACAATCTTGAGCCTTCTTAAATGGTGTAACAGAGTTTTTTTAATGATGAAAGGTTATTTGTACGGAAACAGTGATCCGAAAACCATACATCATACTATGGACGTCATATGAACTTACAGATAGAGAGAAGCTTTTCACGATAATTTGGAAGAAGAATAAATGCCAAGATGGCAAATATTGCTCTGGAGTTCCATCGGGCATTACCCATTGGTGGTAATGACTTAAAGTTAATGAATGGAAAACTTCCATTTTCATTATAATATCTGAATGCTTTGCCGAGCTCACACAAAAATTGCATATCACCACGCCATTTAATGTCCATACATTTAATAACTACAAAGTTTTGATTAAAGGTATTTTTGAGAGGTATGTAGTTATTTTGTAGCTTAACAACAAAATCATAATGAATGTTAGGAGATGATGTTTTCCCACCTAAAATCTCATCCATGACGTATCTTAGTACCAAATCCAGGATACCAACATATTGCGGTGGTGGTAAAAAAATTGACTCGGAGTAGTTTTTGAGTAACTTTACAACGCCATTTTTGTTTCCGGTATTTACACTGGTCGTGTCACAAACTATCATTTTGATGGAATTCCACAAATCAAACCTATCCAACGTATCTTTGATAACGTTATATATATCAAGCGATTTTCCACTATCAAGCACAAGAACACCTAACTTTACTTCCTTATATTCGTTTTTGATAACTACAACCTGCACTTCTTTCTTTCCAATCTTCTTTCCATCGAAGTGAAGACACTAATCTTCGTTTTTCAATGTTTTAGCCAGTTCTTCTTTTTTTTTTTTTTTGTTTAGCGGATCTTATCACAGCTTTGTATATGCCTGATTGTGTTGGGGTGGCAATGGTTATTCCAGACGCAGCCAATTGTTTGCAAATCTTAGCTGCTTTTTTGGTGCTCTCGTTCACATTGTTGACCAACGTTACAGCTGGATTTAACGACAATTTAAGTTGATTTTGTTTGCCTGGGGGTTTGCAGTTATCGTCATCTAGAATTTCATTAGTATAATCTTCAGATATTGATGATAAATCAGAATAAACAGAATTTATATTTTGGACAGGTTATTGTTCAGAAAAAGATTCTATTTCACTGGATACATCAAATTTTTCATTAAAATTGCTATCATTTGGACGTTTTAAATGGTTTTGGTAAGATAATATCACCTTTTTAACTTTTTTTTAACACCTCCCACAATAATTTGTTTTGTTTTAAGTTTTATCCACAAATTAAAAATTTCTTCAGATATTGTAGCATACCTTTTATCTTTACTCTTTCCTTCTTTTGCTAAGGCGTAAAACCTTCCAATAACATCTTTCTGCTTTGACATATGTTTAAAGTATGATAATGATATTTCAACGTTTTGTATTTCTCGACATTTTACCAAACTCTTGGTCCAGACTTAGGAATTTTTTTCAACAGCGATTTTACTTTTTTTATACCCTATACCACTATGTGGTTTGGGTATAATGACTTTGTGCTGCTGTTTGTAACAACCAAAAATATTTGACCTAGACCCATCTTTAATTATACCGATCGAATCAGAATCACTTTCTGAGTTGATTTAACAATGTCCGTCCGTCCGTCTGTGTGTCCATGTAAAGCTTGTAATCAAACTGCAGGTCGCAAATATGAATATATTTTGATGAAATTTGGTACATAAGCTTTTATCGGCCATGGGATGAACGCTATTGAAATTGGTGAGAATCGGTCCATGTTCAGACCTAGCCCCCATACAAATTACCCATATGAAATCGACATAAATTGCCATAAGATCCAAATTGTCATATAGATCTTACTCAAATTGGGTTTGTATGCGTTCATTACATCCACTAATGAGTAGTCCAAATATGACCCCTTTGACCCCATATAGAGCTGCTTCCCTATCTTCACTTAAATCTATTAAAAAACAAAAATATTGCACTGATTCTTCTCAAATTTTGTTTGTACATATTTTTGCAAAATACAAGAGACTTTACCAAACATAGTCAGGATCGGTCCATTTTTGGACCTAGTCCCCATATATATATAGCATCTGATATGAACTTTTTCATATCTGCAGCCAAAAAAATTAATAAAAATCCCACTCAAATTTGGTTTATGCTTATTTTTTATATCCAGTTAGTTTTGTCTAAGAGATGGGGTCTCTAAACGCATGGTGTAGGGTATCGTATAGTCGGTCTAGACCGACTATAATTTTTTTACTTGTTAAATTTCATTTTAGTTTCAAAAATACATATGGGAAATAATCAATAACAATAAAAATTAAATATTCCCGTTAGATGACGTAGAATGGGCATTTTAAGGGTTACCAAGTATGTTACTTTTATGAAAATTTTAATATATTGCGAAAAAGTTTGCACTGAAAAAATGCTAATTCCAAACTTCATCGCATTTGGTGCGGAACCTTTTTTAACGATCGCGAAAAAGTAAAAACGCAATTATTCATATGTTTCCATGGACTATTCAGCCTTGCCTGACAAAATTTGATATTTGCAAAAAATGCCAAAAGTTATATGCCTAATATCCATGATATAAGTACAAACTTTGTTTAAATAATTCTTTGCATAAAATCTTATATTTACTTAAGTATCAAACAAGCTATACTTTTGCATATACATGGCTCTCTTAATTTGTACCAAATTACTAACATGTATGATTTCTAAACATGTGACAAAAAAGTCTCTGCTAGGAAAACATGGTGCACGTTTTATAAAATCAATTATGAACAGGAAATTAAAACCTACTACGAACAATTCTAATTAATGTTTGCAAATGTTTTTCTGCTTTAAAAAAATTGATATTCGAAAAAAGTGATATATTACTTTAGATAAAAAAAAACTTTAAGAAATTCACTAATACATCCCAATTGGTTTATTTTAAATGCTTCGAAAATATTTGATAAATGCTTTAACTTTATGTTTGTTTATTTTATTTTTATTAATTAAACTAATTTTAAAATTATAGACACATGGCTTCCATAGAATAGCTTCGTTTGTTTAATATTTACAAATATTTATGATAATTACTTTACGCCTAATTAGGCAATTATTAAATGTTTTAAATAACAGTTTGAATTGATTTAATATTTTGGGCATAATACATACTCTAATCAGTGGTAAGGTGGCACTTAATTTTAAAATTTCGACTAAATTTTTGGAAATGTTATAATTTTTCAGATTTTTCAGAACAAAAAATTTGTATTTGTATTTGTATTTATTTATTAAATGCGATTTTCCATTACAACAAAACACAGTATCCTATAAATTACAGTAATGGAATCGGATAAGTTATTCACTATATATTTAATATCAGTAACTCTTAATCTAATCTTAAAATATTATAAATTATAATTAAAAAACATCTAAAAAAATCAAATAAAATCAACTAAAGTATTGGTATAGTAATTTTCTAAACCCTATTGCGTTGCTTGTATTTTGCATGACATTAGGAAGCTGATTCCAGAGACGAATAGTTAGAATAAAAAATTGACATTCAGAGGCATGGTACCGGTATTTAATTGAATTATTCGTTTCCCTCTGGAAGATCTTGCGAACTTTAATAGTTCAAAAAGATATTTTGGAGAATTTGTTACAATAATTTTATATAGAAATATAATGTTCTTGAATTTAATATAGTTGTCAGATGACATGTGTAAGACATGACACGAGTATTGGGATACATGATCAAATTTTCTTAATCCAAAGATATAGCGAATAATGTTGTTGAAAGTGACAGTAAGTTCTCTGTTATCCCAAGAGTTGCAACCTGTGAAAACCTCAGATGCATATAGTAATGTTGGTAAAACATATGTTTCAGCAAGTAGCAATCTTATTTTCAGTGGAGTAAAGTGCTGTGTTAACCATAAGCTTCTTATCATACTATAAATTCTGCCACAGGATTGAATAATATGATCTGACCAAGTCAGACTTCCATTAAACACAACTCCGAGATTTCGTACAGAGTCCACGATGTCAATTTTAGAGCCCCCAAGGAAGACATTAATCTCATTCTGCAAATGCATCACTTTCTTCTTTATTATAATACACTTAGATTTATTTGGATTAAGTCGTAGACCATTTGCCGTTGCCCAATTTAGAATTCGTTTGAGATCATAATTTAGTTCTTGAGTTTTGGAAATAATTGAATCCCTGGTACTACTTAAATATAGCTGAATGTCATCAGCGTACATCTGAACCTTAGAGAATTTAATTTATTGTGGAAGATCATTGGCATATATCGAATAAAGTAGTGGTCCAAGTATTGAACCCTGTGGTACCCCTCTTACAACTTGCCGTGAGTTTGAGATGGAGCTACCATTAGCAACAGATTGGGATCTTTTTGTGAGATATGAAAACATGAGTCTAACTGCTAGTGCTCTTCCGTTTGAGGCATAAAATTGAGTGGTGCACCGTGTCAAATGCCTTTGAGTGGTCCAATAAAACCAAAAAAGATATTTTTCCATCATCCATGTTACTTCTTAACTCCTCAACTACATCAGATAAAGCTGTTATACAGCTATGCTGTGACCTGAAACCAGATTGACGCTCTGTAAGTAAGTTGTTGTCGTTTAAATACCTAAAGATTAGTCTGTGTAATAGGTGCTCGAAAACTTTTGAGAGATATGGAAGAATTGCAAACGGGCGGTATTCATTACCAGTTTTTTGGTATTGGTATAATTTTGTTATGTTTCCACTCCATTGTAAAGATGCTAGTTGTGATTATGGAGTTAAACAAGTACATTATGAAACGGACAATCCATGGTAAAATCATTTGTATAAATCTGGGGTGTATATTATCAAGGCCCACTGCATTCGATTTAATAGCATTGAAACTTTTAACTACCTCTGTTAGTGTTACACACTGAAAGTTAAATTTGGGAATGTTTAAATCATTACAGGGAAAACCATCATAAAATTCGTTATTTACGGGTGGTAGAGGAATATTTACAAATGCTTCATTTAGCGCATTAATGTCAACATTCATTGATTGATTAATTGTCTTATTTATTCCAATTTTGCATATTTGTTTCCAGGTTTTTTTACTTCCAATAGCTGTACTAAATTTATCAAAATGATAGGAAGACTTATCATGCCTTATTTTGGAAACAACCGCTTTCCTAGCCATCTTATATTCGTCGTGATATTCTGATACCCTGTAACGTTTCCACTTCTGATACAGATTATCACGGTGTTCTATTAGCATCTTGGTTTCCATTGTGAACCAAGGTCTATCTCTATTTTTAATAGTTTTCGTTTTCTTGAGCACATGTTTGTTGTAAATTCCTTAAATATTACCATTAAGAAATGACAGTTGTTCTCCAACAGTCGGTAAATAGAAAATTTGATCCCATGGAGTAGAGCAAAGATCATATCCCAAAGCCAAGATATCAATATTATTAAAATCACGATAAGTAAATGTTTGGGGCTGGGTTTCTATTGCAAAATCAAATGCTAAGAAGAGTAGATCGTGCTTCGAAAATGTTGGTGCTGCTAACTGATCATAATGAAGGACTTTACTTTCATTACTGGTAAAGAAAAGATCAAGCAAAGTGCTATTTGTTCACGTGAAGTGTGTAGGTCTCGTTGTGTTGACAGCTGACAAGTTAAACATCGACATTATAGTGGTAAGATTTGAGTCATCGAAAATATTGTTATTAAAATCACCTGATATAATGACCGGAGTATGACATTGATGAAAGCTCCAGCTTCGTGATAAGACTGTCAAACTTTATCTGTTTATGTGGACTGTATAAACATCCAAGAAGAAGTTTATCACCACGACAATTTACGTCTACAAAAACATATTCCACGTCATTAGCTATATTATGTGTACAATTTAATTGACATGAAATATTATTTTTTATATAAATTCATTCACCGGCATGACTACTTCTGTCGGAACCAAAGACACAGTAGCCCCTTCAGCTCATAGATATTGTCGCTAACATTATCACAGAACCATGTCTCAGAAACACATATAGCGTCAACACAGGAATTTTCAAATAAAAGACGAAACTCATCAAGTTTATTACATAAACTTTGTGCATTTAAATGACAAATACTGAAAACCTGTATATGATTAGCCAGGATACGTACCATGTTATAATTACCATCTCTGGAGCCAAATTGTTCATATGACGTACTTGTCATAATGACATTCTAAAGCAACGCAATAAAATTTACATTTAGTCGTATAAAGTAAATTTAATAATAAAAAATAAATGTTACAAAAATTTAAAAACATGATTGTCATATATAAATTTAAAAATAAAACACAAATTTTGCTAAATTTTAAAAACATATAGAGAAATTAAAAACATATGTAAAATGAGCGATAAGCAATAAGATCTGTTAAACAATAGTAATATATAGCATTAATAGTATCAAAGTTGATTAATGCTTTATGTTTATTATTCACGAAAAAGCTCTTTCAGATCATCAAAAAATTCTATCAGGATTGGGTCATCTGACTTAAAGTTTTTTACATAAACGAGACCTCGCAGAGTGAATGTAGATTGGATCTGTTTAAGTTTTCTCATTAGGTCCTCTTTAAATATTCAGTGATTATGTGGTGTAAGATTTTCATTTAAATAAATCGGTTCTTCGCTTTGAAAACCAGCCTGATGTAAACACAAAGATTTTTTATTATTACGGCGGTATTTACCAATGGTTTTTAGAATAAAGTTTTTTTCATACGGGGAATTTAATTTTGCCACTATAACCTCATCTGTAGGTTTATAGGGTTTATTGTTTTTGTAAATCTTTATAGACTTAATATATAAGTTAACAACAATTTAATTTCATTTTCAGTTTTGCCAATTTAGCATTCGCTCATTTAAATATGTCACTATTCATATTGCGACAGAAATAATTCTTTTTATTAGCAATTCTGTTGATAAAGCAACACGAGTTTAACTTCACCTTAATAACACCAAAAACTGTTGACGCTATGTCTGCAGTTTTGAATTGTAGTATTTCTAAATAAATTTTAATTTCATAAACAATGTAAGCATAAAATTGTATTATTAAAAGATAGTAATTTCGTTTAATAAAGTCAGTCGTAGTCAAGTACTCGAGCTGTGTTTTTATTTATTTAAACATAATATTAACTAACTGGCGCCCAACAAAATAAATACACTCAAGTAGTGAAAATAAAAAATCAAAAAATACTTAAAGTGCAGTGGAAAAGTTTAAAAACTAAAACAGTGTAAATTAAATTCATTAAAAAAATGAAACAGTTCCTTAAGTAACAACAATTAAAAGGACACTGAAGCAAGAACTCTAATAAAAATATTCTAAACATTAACCTAAGTGAAAACTGTTAAAATATTAAACTAACCTAGAAATAAAAGGTTAATAAAAACTTTTTTAAAACTAATAAATTAAAAAAATTAACTATAACTTAAATTCTAATAAACCTTGATACGAAACTTTTAAAATCAATTGTAAGCTCCACTTAAAGAGAAGTACAACATCGTCACCAGGCAACGATTTTGCCTGGGCAGCAAAAGGGAAAAGGATTAAACATCAACATCAAATCGGACATCAACACCGTCACTAAATTGTAGCAACACCGCATCAAATCCAACTCCAACATAGACGAAAAAATGAAGTTACCTATCAGCTTAATGTAAGTCAAAACAAATAACTGCAAAAATCAGAATTTTTCAAAAGGAAAAACAAGATATTTATAAAACTTTCAAATCGAACATATTTAAATTTAAGAAATAATTTTTCATTGCCTTCTTAAGAAAGAAAATACATTTTTAAAAGATCTTTAAATTGAAAAATATCTTCTACAAAGAACTTACCTAAAAATAAACTTTTAAATTGAATATTTTGAACTAAATTCAAATCACTTAAATTAGAAAATATTTCATACAAAGTGTTAATATTAAAATTAATTTACTATAACAAAAATATAATTCCAAAATTAAATATCATTTAAATTAAAGGAAATTTTCTATAAATTACTAGTTTTAAAACTAAATTACTATAACAAAATAAAAGAAATTCTTTCTGCGAAAATATAAATCCTAAATTAAATCTTCACGTTGTATCACTTATGTTAAATTAAATATTTTTATTAAATTAAAATCAATTAAATTGAAAGATAGTTTCTACAAATAAACTTTTTAATCCATCTATATTTAATCCCTCTAAAACTCGAAAATTTATTTTATCGAAACCAAACCTTACAAATTTTTAGAAATTAAAAAACAAAATGTCCAACCCAGAAAATTTAATTCGCCCTCCTGTACTAAATCCCAATAATCCCAACATCCCACCCATCCATCAAAACGCTCAATTTGAAGCGAACATCATCAATGTAGTAACTAGAATTTGTAGGGAACAGTGTAGAAACGCAGTAGAAAATATACTAAATCCCAATGCGGAAATTTCAGGGGTAGATCAGGGAATAGACGAACGATATAGGGAAAACCTTACAGACTTGCACAAAGTTCCCGACATTGTTCGCTGTCTGCGAGAATTTTCAGGCAATCACGCAGAATTTAGCTCCTGGAGGAAGAGCGTAGAACGGGTTTTGGGTTTGTATGAATCGACAAGAGGCACTCCGAAGTATTTTGCGATCCTTAATGTTATTAGAAACAAAGTCATAGGGGCGGCCGATGCCGCATTGGAATCCTACAACACTCCTTTGAACTGGGAATCCATTTCACGTTGCCTCGCGTTACACTACGCTGACAAACGTGATCTTGGCACATTGGAATACCAAATGACCACTCTCATTCAAAGTAATAACTCCGTCCAAGATTTCTATCAGGACGTCTACTCACATTTGTCTTTAATCGTGAATAACATCTCATGCATGACAATTGGTAGAGAAGCCATGGACACTCTGATCCAGACTTACAGGGACAAAGCGCTAGATACATTTATCCGTGGACTACGAGGCGACCTTTCCAAATTATTATGCATTCGGGAACCGACAACTCTCCCACAGGCATTGCATCTGTGCCTAAAATTACAGAATCAAAACTTTCGTACAGAATATGCTTACAACAGAAATATCAGAAATTCACAAGCCCCTCTGGGGAACAACAATCGGAATTTTAAACCACAAATCCCTAATAAGCCGAACAAATTTTTCCCTACTGTAATGACAACCCCAAACCCAAGATCTCAATTTGAAGTAAATCATCCCAATAATTTCACCCCACACCAATATTATAACTACAGACCGCAACAAGTTCTTGGCCAAAGGCAATTCCCAAATCAACTCCAAGGAAATATAAATAATAATTTCAGACCGAATATTCCACCACCACGTCCACTTGCGCCAAAACCATCGACAAAACCAGAACCAATGGATATAGATCAATCAATGCAAACAAGAAACATTAATTATATGAACCGACCCAGACCTAATGATAGATTCATGGGAAAGAGACCAACCGATCAATCATTACAACAACCACAAAAATTTCAAAGGAATTTCCACGTTGATACGGAACCTACAGAAGCAGCAAACCCTGAAGAGGAACTTGCTGCGGGCTACTATAATGAGATGTCATCTTACGAAGCAGATGAGGAATTACAACCGCTGCAAGAATACATTAATGATCACGCGCAATATATGTCAAATGAACAAGAATACGACCCACACTACGCAGACATTAATTTTTTAGAATAACGAACTCGTCTTTGCCGTATTTCGAAGCAAAGACGAAAGACGGGGAAATACTGAGGATATTGGTGGACACAGGATCAAATAAGAATTATATACAGACTTCACTTATAAGAACAGCCATTCGGAACGAAAACACCTTTTATGCAAATTCCGTGGGAGGGAAAGTTCCAATAACCCACCACACATTCATTAATCTTTTTGGAGTAGGAGACCTAAAAATAAAATTTTTCGGATTACCAACACTAAAATGTTTTCATGCCATATTGGGTAATGATAGCCTTAAGGAACTATCAGCTGTTATTCATACAGCAAAAAATTTAATGGTCGTGAAAAACAACATTAAAATTAAATTGAGACAACAAATATCACAATGTGTAAATAATATTACGATTAGAACAGACCATATGAAAGAGGACCAGAAATGCAAGATAAATAATCTAATATTAAAATATCCAAATTTGTTTGCTGAACCCAATGAAAATCTCACTTACACGACAACCGTAAAAGGGGAAATCCGAACAACCACCGATAATCCTATCTACTCCAGATGCTACCCCTACCCGATGAATCTGAAAGATGAAGTCGAACGCCAGATAGAAGATCTTCTGAACCAGGGTATCATTAGACCCTCCAAATCACCATACAATGCACCAGTATGGATTGTATCAAAGAAAATGGATGCCTCAGGCGTAAAAAAATTTAGAGTACAGGAAACTTAACATGGTCACGGTCCCCGATAGATACCCAATTAAAGAAATTAACGAGGTCCTTTCTCAGTTGGGTCAGAATAAATGTTTTTCAGTAATAGACCTAAAGAGTGGTTTTCACCAAATTCCCCTTAGAAAAAGCGACATGGAAAAGACTGCATTTTCAGTTAACAACGGAAAATATGAGTTCACACGACTCCCACTCGGTCTTAGAAATGCTCCTTCAATTTTCCAAAGAGCATTAGACGATATACTACGCGACCACATAGGGAAGATATGTTATGTCTATATAGACGACATCGTCATATTCGGTAAAGACGAAAAAACACATTTCGATAATATCGAAAAAGTTTTTCACACACTAGAATCAGCCAACATGAAGGTACAACTGGATAAATGCGAGTTCCTCAAAACAGAAGTAGAATTTTTGGGATTTTTAATTTGCGATAAAGGGATACGAGCCAACCCGAAGAAAGTGGAAACAATAAATAGATTCCCAGTCCCCGAAACAATAAAAGATTTAAGATCATTTCTAGGTATGTCAGGGTTTTATCGCCGCTTTATTAAGGACTATGCCAAATTGGCAAAACCCTTAACAACGCTTTTAAGGGGGGAGGAGGGACGAATGTCCAAAAATATGTCTAGCAGAGTGAAGGTCAAAATGAGCGACGATGCCTTAAATGCATTTAATAAAATAAAAAAGACATTAATATCAGAGGACGTTATGTTAACATACCCCAATTTCGAAAAAGAGTTTCACCTCACTACAGACGCATCAAACTACGCGATTGGTGCGGTATTAGAACAAGATGGGAGACCAATTACATTCATTTCCAGGACACTTAATAGAGCAGAAGAACATTACGCGACAAATGAAAAGGAGATGCTCGCGATTATTTGGGCAGTAAAAGCATTTAGAAACTACCTCTATGGCTTTACAAAGTTTAAATTTTTACGGACCATCAACCACTCACATACGCACTAACCAACAAAAATTCTAACGGCAGACTTAAAAGATGGAAAGCATCTCTAGAGGAATACAATTATGAACTACTTTACAAACCAGGTAGGACCAATATCGTCGCGGACGCATTATCTAGACCGCCGCAACAAGTATTTCAGATAGGTTCAACAATCGCTACCCAACATAGCAATCAAAGCTCTCCCAAAAACCTCATCCAGTATACTGACACACCAATAAACGCGTTCAAAAATCAGATAATATTAGAACAACATGACAAACAGTCGTAAGAATTCCAAATCGTGTTCCCAACATATCACCGCCACATCATTTTGGAACCGAACTTCACCGAGGAACGATTGAAGGAAATTCTGAGTAAATATTTAAACCAAATACTTGGCAAGGCACAAGAAATATATTCCAAGAATTTTTACAGATTTAAAGTTCTTTACACGAGGAAAATGGTAACAGGTATCCCTAACGAAACAGATCAAGAAGTAGAAATCATAAACGAACACAACAGGGCACACCGAAACGCTAACGAGAACAAAGCCCAACTTCTTGAAAGATGTCATTTCCCTCAAATGACAGCTAAAATTAAGAGAATTAACAAATTATGTAAAATATGCAAAGAAAATAAATACGATAGACATCCTAACAACATAAATATTCAAGAGAAACCAATCCCACAATATCCAGGACAAATTGTGCACATTGATATCTACATAACAGAAAAGACATCTATTCTGACGGGAATCGATAAACTTACCAAATATGCACAGGCACGAATATTAAAATCAAGGGCAACAGAAGATATTAGGCAACCCCTAAGAGAGATACTTTTGAATTTTGGAATGCCCGAAATTGTCGTAATGGACAATGAGAAATCTTTCAGCTCAAAATCTATAATATTCATGATGGAGAATCAGTTCAATATAAAAGTTTTCCGAATTCCACCGTACGCCAGTACCGTAAACGGACAAATAGAAAGATTTCATTCAACCCTCTCAGAAATTATGAGATGCCTCAAATCTGAAGAAACGCAACTTAACCTGTCCGAACTTTTAGACAAATCTATCTTTGAATACAACAATACAGTCCACTCATCCTTGGGAAAAAAACCAGTTGAGGCATTTTTCGGTAGAAAGTCTCATGGTAACCCTAAAGAACGCGAAAATGACATAACGAAAATGGTCAACGATATTAAGGATAAACAGTTGTCAGATCTAAATTACCACAATCGAGACAGAATTATCCCTAGAACATATAAAATAGGGGAGGTAATATTTGTTAGGGTCAATAAGAGATTGGGGACTAAACTTTCTAGGAGCTATAGACCAGAAATAGTTAAAGAAGACAAGCATACCACTGTGTTGACAGATAGTGGGAAAATTGTTCATAAGAACAACATCCGCAACTAGCGAGATATAGATTTCTTAAATTTTTCTCTCTTTTCTAGCGTTACATTATTATCTCTCACTTATGGCGAGGTGAAAATACTGGACTACACCAATTCAAGGCTGGTAGCTATCGATACTGGGTCTGCTAGAATCCAGTCTGGTACAGTGAAATTGGTACATGTGGTTGATATGGACAATTACGAAAAGGTAATCGACGATATACGGTCCATCGTCCACTCAAATATGAGCACTTCCCATCCTCTCTATCCTTTCCTTTCCTATGAAATAGAACAACTCAAAATACACATTGATGGTATAAAACCAAGAAACAAGAGATCCTTAGATTTTATTGGATCAGCATGGAAATGGGTCGCAGGCAATCCAGACCATGCTGATTTCGAAATTATTGAGCAAAAAATAAACAATGCATTACAGAATAACAATAGACAAATTATAATCAATAGAATGTCACTAGAAAAATTAAATGAATTAACTTCGCAAACGAATAATATTTTGAAATCGGTAAAAAGTGAAGAGTCAAGAAATTCCTTAATAGACAAATTAACTTATAAATTACGAATTATTAAAAATGAAATTTTGAATCTCAAATACGCGATAGATTGGGCGAAAGTAGGGGTCATTAATTAGTTCATATTATCTAAATATGAAATGGATATGATCAAAACTTTAGCTGACAAAGAAAATATAACTTATTTAAATATCGAAGAATCTCTTGGTTTCGGCGAGATAAGAATAGCCTCTAACGCCAATTCTCTAATTTATATTATTAATATCCCTACCACCTACAATGAACCATGTAATAAAATAAGAATTAAACCTGTAAAATTTAACAGAATTGCTACTAAAATAGAATTTGAGGAAATCCTAATTTGCAATAAAAAAACATTCGGTATTAAGAATGAATGTCAAAATTTCAATGAACTAACGATATGCAAAGACGGCAATATTGAGGATATTAGTGAATCCGAATGTATCCCTAAACTCGTACGTAGTAAACTTTCAAATTGTACCATGATAAACAATCTCCATATGACTACCGTAGAGGAAATAATGCCTGGCACAATGTTGCTAAATCAATTTAATGGCACAATTCTGATAGGTCAAGAATCCTACGACTTAAATGGTACTTATCTTATTAAATTCCACAACGAAACGTTGATAGTGAATGGCAGAACTTTCTCATTCTCAGAGGTTTCTTTTTCTAACCCGTTACCTGCCATAGTACAACCAATAGTTGGAGACCCATATGTGGAGGAAACTCTTACATTGGAACTAATAAAGGAAATGAATGCCAATAATACAGAGGCCATAGAACTTCTTAATATTGAAAGTAAATTAGGCGATATTATAAACTATGTTTTGGCGACTTCCGCGGCCATCTTAATGATATTAATCTGCCTAAGAAGAAAATGCAATCATGAGAAGAAACAACATCTTAATAGTTCTGATATTAATGCTCCATGGCCATTACAGAACGTAACTCTGGGTCGAAACGATGCTAGGGAATACTCAATAGCAAAAATTACTCAAATACCCTACTTTTGATTGTGGACAATCAATCTAAAGGGGGAAGAGTTAACAACAATTTAATTTCATTTTCAATTTTGCCAATTTAGCATTCGCTCATTTAAATATGTCACTATTCATATTGCGACAGAAATAATTCTTTTTATTAGCAATTCTGTTGATAAAGCAACACGAGTTTAACTTCACCTTAATAACACCAAAAACTGTTGACGCTATGTCTGCAGTTTTGAATTGTAGTATTTCTAAATAAATTTTAATTTCATAAACAATGTAAGCATAAAATTGTATTATTAAAAGATAGTAATTTCGTTTAATAAAGTCAGTCGTAGTCAAGTACTCGAGCTGTGTTTTTATTTATTTAAACATAATATTAACTAACTTATATTTTCTGTTTGTGGCGAAGGTATGTATATTCAAGCTACCACATATGTCATCAAAAATTTTATGAAGATCTTCATTTTCATAGTAGGGGACACCAGATATTCGAATACTACCAGCAACTACTGAGTTTTCTTGCTTTAATATATTTCTCTTTAATTCATTTAATTCGTTTTTCATTTCGATAACTTCTGTACTGTTCATTTCTAATTTATTGACTCTTTCAGTTATTGTATTTATTTGGACCTTTAGATTGTCAATTTTGTTCTCAATTACAGAGAGAATTCTCTCTTCACTTTCTTTTATTATTTTTATTCAATAATTAACTTTTTTGTTTGTTAGATTTATCGTCATTTTTCAGACATATTGCAATTACTACTGTAATTAATATGCAATTTTAATTTTGTTTAAATGGTGCGTGGTAAAGAAGAAGAAAGCATATATTTCAAAAATTCATAACTGCACTGTATTCTTAATCGGACCGGTTTCTGGCATTTCAGCCTTCATCAGCGATTTATTGAACATTGTGATAATTGTTATGTTTTTAATTAAATAGATTGTTTCTATATGAAAATTTTTTCTACTTAGGGCGGCCGTGAGGTTTTGAGCCATGAGCCTTCACATACACTCGTACTTGCACTTTTTGGTCAGCGCTTTAACACACTCACCTAAAGTCAGGCCTACGAGCAGTGTGGTTAGTTTCAGTTTTCGTACCAAACAGCTTTACTTTGTATTAATTTCAGAAGATACAACTCTGTCAATTAACTTTTTTGTTGGTTGCTTTCATTAAATTAAAAATATTTGATTTTTGATTATTTTTTAATCAAACCAACAAAAAAAAAAACAATCACTAATTATCCATTTATTTTTTATTTATATTAAAATAATATTAACCATATTAAGTGCCAGGCTATTCTGAGATGTTTTCTATACCTTTAGCTGTATTATTTAAACTTACAACAATATTTTAGCATTCGAAGTCGAAGTTTTCAAATAATTACAAGAATTTGTCTTTGAAGAATTTTATACGCCAAAAATTTTGTAAGAAAAAAATTTTAAACAAAAGTGAAACTGAAAGTTAATATTTTCTAATAAAATGGATTTAATCATATTGGGTGCGGTCAATAGCCTATTACGGAAACAGTACAAAAGCCTTTATACTTCAGTTTACATAGGACGGCTCGCAATTTTTCAGGAAATCTAAAAATAATAATTTAGGTACAGTACATTTCTATTTCGGTATTTAAAAAAGCGAAATAGTTTTTAGTACAAATGAAAATTCAGTTATTTTGTGAAGAAATATTTGTTTTAACACTTTCATATCAGTTACTATCGACTAATTTCTAACTAATGACCCACTTATATTTATACCCTATACCACTATGTGGTTTGGGTATAATGACTTTGTGCTGCTGTTTGTGACAACCAAAGATATTTGACCTACACCCATCTTTAATTATACCGATCTAATCAGAATCACTATCTGATTCGATTTAACGATGTCCGTCCGTCCGTCCGTCCGTCCGTCTGTGTGTCCATGTAAAGCTTGGAATCAAACTGCAGGTCGCAAATATGAATATATTTTGATGAAATTTGGTATTTGATCTTTTATCGGCCATGGGATGAACGCTGTTGAAATTGGTGAGAATCGGTCCATGTTCAGACTTAGCCCCCATACAAATGACCCCTATGAAATCAACATATATTGCCATAAGATCCAAATTATCACACAAATCTTAGTCAAATTTGGTCTGTATGTATATAATACATCCGTTAATCAGTAGTCCAAAAATGATCCATATTGGACTACTCTTAGTCATAGGCCCCATATAGAGCTGCTTCCCATCTTCACTTAAATCTATCAAAAAACAAAAATGTTGCACAGATTCTTCTCAAATTTTGTTTGTATATATTTTTGCTAAATCCAAGAGACTTTACCAAACATGGTCAGGATCGGTCCATTTTTGGGCCTAGTCCCCATATAGATATAGCATCCGATATGAAATTTTTCATATCTGCAGCTGAAAAAATTAATAAAACTCCCACTCAAATTTGGTTTATGCTTATTTTCTATATCCAGTTAGTTGGGCCTGAGAGATAGGGTCTCTAAACGCATGGTATAGGGTATCGTATAGTCGGTCTAGACCGACTAAAATTATACCCTACACCACTATGTGGTTTGGGTATAATGACTTTGTGCTGCTGTTTGCAACAACCAAAAATATTCGTCCTATTTTTAATTATACCGATCGACTCAGAATCACTTTTTGAGTCGAAATAGCAATGTCCGTCCGTCCGTCCGTCCGTCTGTGTGTCCATGCAAACTTTTTAATCAAACTACAGGTCGCTAATATGAACATATTTTGATGAAATTTGGTATATAAGCTTTCATCGACCATGTGATGAACGTTATTGAAATTGGTGAGAATTGGTCCATGTTCAGACCAGCCCTAGCAAATGACCCCTATGAAATCGACATAAATTGCCTTAAGTTCCAAATTATCATATAGATCTCATTAAAATTGGGTTTGTATGTGTTTATTCCATCCATTAATGAGTAGCCCAAAAATTATGCCTATAGGAAATTCTTAGTCATAGGCCCCATATAGAGGTGCTTCCCGATTTTCATTTAAATCAATCAAAAAACAAAAATATTGCACAGATTTTTCTCAAATTTGGTTTCTATATATTTTTTCAAAGTGTAAGTGACTTTACCAAATATGGTCAGGATCGGTCCTTTTTTGGACCTAGTCCCCATATTGACATATCATCCGATATTAACTTTTTCATATCTGCAGCCAAAAAAATTAATAAAAATGCCACGCAAATATGGTATATGCTTATTTGCTATATCCAATTAGTTGGACCGAAGAGATAGGGTCTCTAAACCATGGTATAGCGTATCGTATAGTCGGGCTAGACCCACTATAATTTTCTTACTTGTTTCTCCTGCTGAAGTGATAAATGATCTCCTTAAATGGTACTTATAACACCTCAAATTTCCTTTAATATAATTTCAATAACGCCAATTGGGAAAAGTAGGTTCACAGACAGACACCTAAGCTTGCCTATATTCGACAATATTTTAAATAGCGATCATATTGATGAACATTTTTTAAATTTTCAAAATATTTTAAATGATGCTATCGCTTTTAGTGTACCAAAAAGTCATGTAACTGTAAAAACCAAATTTCTGCTTAATTATATTAAAAATTGTATTCGTCGAAATTGGCAACGCTATAGGGTCCATAACGATTATTCTCAGTTAAAGGAAATTAATGTAATAATTCGTGAGGAAGTCATCTCCTTCAGAAATAAGTCATGGGATAACTTGCTATCTACGTTAGAGAAAGGCTTTCCCTCTTTCTGGAATCTAACTAAGGTTTTAAGAAAAACAAGTAAGAGTGTTAAATTCGGCTATGCCGAATCTTTGATACCCTCCACCTAGGTTTTACGTTTACATTAATATCTGGACTTCTTGCACTATTTGTAACAAATGTATATAAAATATTTGAATATGTAAACACTTTGATAAACCTATTACTGAATTATTACAACAAATGCTCTGAATTTTCAGCATTTTATAGAGGTGTCTACATATTTTAGGTCATAAATTGGCACAATGACTCCCGATTTATCCCATTTTAAATACTAACCTGATCCAGATAATTACAAACAAAATTAAGTTTAACCAGGTAAATGGTTTATTTTGTAATTTTCTTTTTAATTTAAATTTTTTAATATAAAGGTGCATTTTATTTTTTACAATCCTTTTCAATTTTCCAGACCTATTAGTATAGGGCACATTTGTGAGTCCGCATAGATCAACTTTCAACTCTTACTTCTTTTTATTGTATTAAATCTATCATTGTGTCTTTAAATTAATTAAGATAATTAAGATGAAAATATTTAACAAACTGTTTTTTTTTTAGTTAATATCTGATCATTTTACTGATACAAGGCAAAACTAAAACTGCCAAAAATTTCAGTCAAAACTATTTTGAATGTATTTGTTAAATATCGCATAATTTTTTTCAATTTTAAACTTTAAAGTCTTTTTAAGTCTGGTAATAACTCTATAATATGAAGGAAGTAAATATGTGGATTCTTTAATAACAATGACAAGTATAAAACACTGTTTTGTGCATAACATTAAAATATTATAAATTTGAACATAATTAATTTTAGAAACATAATTAATTTTAGAAAAATGTCCGATTCGTTTTTCGATGATGCTGAAAACACATCAAAGAACTACAGAACATAAAGATTTTGCTTCAGTTAGTTGAGAGACGAGAAGCTAATGGATGGCTGGAGCAGGTCAAAGGTGACGACTATAAATGCAAATGCAAGGCTTTTGAAAATATATTAAAATTCGATAATCAGATCTAAGTATACATGCTTATAACCACTGTTATAAAAAATCTTTTAAAACCAACAGTATTGCCATAATTTGAAATTGTAAAGATGCTAAATTGCAAAAAAGATGCTTAAACGTACTGGATGCTACATTTTTTTTTCAAATTTCATTACCTTTATACTGAAAAATTATATACTTATTAATAAATTCTTTGGTTTTTAAATCGAAAAATTAATATAAAACATATGTTTCGATTTATATTTTTTAAATTTTAATTAAAATTATTTTGGATTTCATCTGAAATTTTTATTAACATCAAATTGAGTTTATTTTAAACTTAAATTAAATATTTTTAATTTTAGAGGGATTTTTTTTTATTTAAAATATAACAGAAATTACATTATCAAAAGATACGATTATATTAGAATAATTGGTTTATGGAATCTAACATTTCTGTGATGTCTTCATCTTCAAGTTCTTCTTGGCTCTGATATATTTCTGACGATCGACTCTTATCAACGACATCGCTCGGTATATTGTAAGTGTGACAGCACCGATTTTTCAATTTCAATCCTTCTTTCCTTCTAATATATTGGTTATCTGTTCTTTTACCCGATTTAATGTGTTTTGTATTGAAAATTTTGGCATTTTTTTAATACAATAATATTTTGTGGCAATCGACTTTCAAATTCATTAAAAACTGTTGTTGGTGTTTACATTCTTCTATTTCAAAATATTTTGTTATATTTGTTGAAAGAAACGAGCAGAGTGGTAAAAGGAGTAGTACACAAAATTACTGTACTACACTTTGAGAAATAAAAACATATCAATACCATTAAAATTATATATTCAAAAATTATGAAAAAAAAATATCAAAAAAAAGATGCTAAAAGCAACTTTTTATTAATAAAAGATTCTAAGTTAGCATCTAGCATCTTTTGATAAATTTTGGATGCTAAACGACAAAAAAAAAGTTGCTAAATCTAGCAACTAAAAAACTAAAACGGCAACACTGAAAACCAAGAACAAATATTCTGTTTGAGTTGTAACATCTCATTTGCAAGCCATTTTAATTAAGGTGCTATTACATGATGTGTTTTTTACATATGTACTGTCAAATTTTCCCACAACAAAAGTTGTACACATCGTGTGTTACATATGAAACATTGTTTATGTACAATACATGAGGAAAGTCACATGTACATTTTTCAATTAGAACAGGTTCTATTTTTGCATGACAAACATATGAAAATACAACACTGCTTGTGGCGAAAGAAAAACAGAGTAAATTATAAAGATTAATATTGAAAGAAAAATAAATTGTTCAATATTAATTAACAATTAAAAAATATATAACTTTTTTTTCACAATAAATTTTTGTAAATTCACAAATTAGGTCAGCTGTTGTTTACATTTAGAGGTTATGTCATACGGAAATACATATGCACGTGTGATAGCAAAAATTATGAATCGTACGTAAAAGACAATTTTGACAGACATGAAGAATTTCATATGGATAAAAAAAGTGACAGTACATATGTAAAAAACACTTCATGTAATAGCACCTTTAAGCTGCGTTCACACTATGTGTTTTGCTTGTGTTTTTCTTATTGTTTTAGCACGTGCAATTTGTACACATAGCGTGAACCCTTTCAAAAACTGTTTATGTACAACACATTTGGCAAAACATATGTAAATTTTTCAATTAGAGCAGGTTCTATTTTGGCATGACAACCATATTAAAATACAATACTGCTTGTGGCGAAAGAAAAACAGAGTAAATTATAAAGATAAATATTGAAAGAAAAATAAATTGTTTAATATTAATTAACAATTAAAAAATATAAAAAATATATTACTTTATTTTTAACAATAACTTTTTGTAAATTCACAAATTAAATCAGCTGTTGTTTACATTTAGAGGTTATGTCATACGGAAATACATATGTACGTTTGATCGCAAAATGATGAATTGTATTAAAACGCCAATTTTGACACACACGCCGAATTACGTATGGATCGTGAAACTGAATTTACATATGGAAAATACACATAGTGTAAACACACCTTTAATTGTGTAAATTTTAAATGCACATCTAACCATATCAAAAAGATGAATTAAACAGAATTGCAAAAATATTTTTTTTATAATATCTGTATGTTTTTTATATTATTCTTATGTAATTCTCATGATATTTTTATCTTATTTTTTATATTTTTTATTTTTACATAATTGAAATTGAAAATGTACAAATTAAAAATAAATTTTAAAAAAAGTAGTGTAGGGAAAAAAGGGAATTTTTTTCATAAGCGTAGAGATTTCTGAAAAAATCTCCTGGCATCACTAGTACCTATTAAAAAACAATGTAAAAATTCACAAGACAACGCGACATAGACTTGCTTTGTTCAAAAGCTTCCATAAGACTAAATGAAATTGTTGCTTACTTTACTCTTTGGTGAGTATTTTCATTTTTGTTCGGCTGTATACATATAAGAAGCCAATTTGAGTTCGGTTTACTCGTGCTGCTATGCATATGTTTGTGTGTTAACAAAAATATGCGATATCCCAGTCATCATTTCGAAGATTGTTTTAACAAAAATTACCTTACTGTGTCTTCTTCGAGCACTTTTGATGATTAAAAACTGCTTAATCACATGCGCTATTAGAAAAAGACTAGATAATGATTTTTGCTTTCTCTTAGAAAGTGATTTATAGAAAAATTACATTAAATAAGACTCAAAAATGAGTCGAAACTGATTAGAAAAGCGGATAAAAAGGACTCTCAAGACGATTCGCGGGTAAGGTAATATTTAATCCCAACAAAAGAACATTTTGTGATCAGCAAAAGGGCGCATTTATAACTGTTTTAATAGCACATATGAGTCAAAAAGATTCTACATGATCATTTATTGCATAAAATGCTTACTGGGATTTTATACACTATCTGTAGAAACAGGGTTTTTAAGTAAAACAAATCTGCATACAATTTCAATTCTATTTCGTTCACAATGATACGATCACTTTGTTTACTAGCTACTAGTAAAATAAGAAAATAGTATTATAAAACAGTGTAATGATGAATTGTACTTCTCAATTAGTTTATTTTTAATGTGCCATAAGAAGTTCGGTTTGTGCTAAGAAAAGCATGAATATATGTTTCCCAGGGCGAAGCCTCATCATTGCACTATGATTGAGTTGAGCTCCGCGACTATTCATAATGTTGAATAGCTCGTGTCAAAAATTTTTGGTAGTTGGGAATGGCGTTTGTGTTAAGAAAAGCATAAACGCATGTTTCTCAGGGCATGGCTCGATCATTGCACATTGATTGAGCTGAGCTGCGCGGTTATTCTTAATGTGGATAACTGTTGAAACAAAATTTTGGGAATGGCGTTTGCCTCCGTCCCGATATTAAATAACAAAGTTTAAAAATTTATTGTAATTAACATCTGACAAAAAATAGTATTTTTCTAAACAACAATTTTTTTACAGGGTAAATATTTTATGGCTTACCTGCCTACTACTTTTGAAAGCAAGTATGCAGTAGCAAGTATACATGTACTAAAAATACAACTCTTAAAACCATACTATTTTTTCAACTCTAAAAATTTCAGAATTTTGTAAAAATAAAATAAAATACCGATTTATTTTAATATGCGTTTATTATGGATATACATATACAGAATATATGAATATTATTTATAGTATTTTGATATTGGCAACAGTAGTATGTATCAATTTGTAACATTTTGTGATGTTATAAAAATCGCAGAATATTGATATTGATTTTATATAGTTTCTTTTATTAATTAATTAACTTAAATATTACACCAAAAAATATTGATATTGATGAATTTTTATATTATTAACACAACGACCACAAAAACAACATGCACAGCTATGACAAAATACAAAGTTAGGAAAATAATATAGGAAAACGTCATATTTTTTTTTACCTTTTCAGTGATTTCTCGGCACCTATGAAACCTATTGTCATGATTTAAAAACAGGAACCTTCTCAAGATGTTAGTGAATCATTCTCACTAAAAACAAGCGCCCTATCTGCCATATTGAGGGCGTTATCACAAGAACACATATTCAAATCATATTTTCTCATGACTTTTTAATTCTTCGCTCAATTCTCGGGACCAGATTAACCGATTTGGACGATTTTCAATAGCAAACTTCTCAGGATGTTAGTGAATCATTTTTTATACCAAGGAGCACCCTAGCTATAAGATTGAAGCCGTCATCGTGATTTCCACAGACGGACAGACGGACAGACGGACAGCCGGACAGACGGACAGACGGACAGACGGACATCGCTATATCAACTTCGCTTGTTATAAGGATCACAAATATATATATTTTATTGGGTCCAGAATTTTTTTTCTAATTATTACAAACGGAATGACAAACTTATATATACCCTCTGCACACTGGAGTGGAGGGTATAAAAAGCCGATAATATGCCACTTTGAAAACATAATTCTTCTCGGTATTCTACCAACTTGGAAAAGTGCGAAATCTTAGCACAAAACTTTGCCTCGAATCATTTGATCTTCTGCGAACATAGGCAAAGCACGTCTGTCCTATAAATGACACTCTGGATTTATTTCGTTTATTAAGTGTATATACAACAGATGTGCAGTTATTAAACCTATCCTGTGTCGCTAATATAATCAAAAAGCTAAGAAAATCACCTGGTAACGACGGTATTAACAACATATCGCACCTGTACCTCGAAAGTGAGTCAACTCAAAATTTACAAATTTTCAGTAGAGGCAAAAAACGTTTTTTTTTTAATATTTACTATAAAATTGAAAAACAGTTATTTCATTGTAAGGAATTGCGAATAATACATATGTATCAACAGTAGTTGTTTTTGCGATTTTTTCAGTGATCATCAAAAATAAGAAGATTTTTGGGAGCAACTTAAAATAAGTCTTTTTAGGGGATTCTAAAGAAGCTACTCTTATAACACAAATAGGGTTACAACTGCATTTTTTTATGAACGACTAGAAAAATCGATGTAAGGTTTTTACAGTGAATAGATATGACCACTGTGTATTGTTTTCTTGCAAAAAGTGAAAATTTAAAAATTTTGAGTTGACTCACTTTAGAGGTACAGGTGCGATATGTCTTAAAGCTCTTTCTAATAAAGCGAATAATATTTAAAAATTTTAAATAATGCTTATCTAAAGTTTTGTTACGTTCCCCAAAAATTCAATAAATCTAAAGTAATTCCAATTAGAAAACCAGGTAAGCAACCCAATGTCACCATCTTCAGATTTCATAACTAGAGAACAATAATATAATTCCACCGCATCAGCACGAGTTTCGAAGAGAAAACAACACAGCACAGCCGCTAATAAGAATAAGAACTATAATCAAAACCAACTTTACCATACACAAATCAACTGGCATGGTTCTTTGGGCGTCAAAGCAGCCTTTGACTCAGTTTGACAAGAAGGTCTCGTTTTTAAAATGATAAACTTAAACTTTCCTACACATTTAATTAAAAAAAACATAGTTTAATCACCTCCCGTACTTTCAAAGTATATATTGGTTCACACTGTTCTGAGCGACAATCTCTATTCTCTGGTTGTCCCCAAGGTTCATGTTTATCACCTATCCTATATAATAGATATACCTCGGATTTTCCATAGTTCGACTATTGCACCTTATCAATTTTCGCTGACGATACAGCAGTATTATGCTTGGGAATTTTGGCTGCAGATAATTTATAAATATCATTGATTTATATTTTATCATAGTTTAATAAGTGGAAAATATGTGTTGATTGCGAAAAAACAGAAGCATTGTACTTTACGAGGAAACGTAAGGACTGCTACACCCCACAGGTTAACTTAGTTTTAAAAACAATTGTAAACAATGGGAACAAAAATCAATTGTCTAGATCTAATAATTGATCCCAAGATGAATTTCAAGTACCATAATCTATATATATAAAATTGAATGTGTGTTTGTTTATTTGTTTGTTTGTTTGTTTGTGTGTACCTTATAGGAGACCAAACCTCTGGACCGATCTTCCTGAAATTTTCACAGCATTTAACTGGGACTCTGGCATGATTAATAGGGTACTTTTTTTTTGACCACGCCCACTTTTACGCCCACTTTTTTAAAATTATGTAATTGCTCCCATATAGTTTTTAACAGATTTACTTCAAATTGTATACACATTATACTCCAGGCGAGGTAGAAATAAACATTTCTTACGCCACGCCCCCTTTCACGCCCCTTTTCACGCCAAATTTTGTTTGAAAGTTTTAAACTTTTTTTTCTCTGTACAAATTTGTTCCTTCCAACGGATTTTTTTATTTGGTAGTATATTGCTCTTAATACTGTTAACGTCGCCATATAACTATGAACCACGCCCATTTCAACGCCCCCTTTTTTTTTTTACTTATACCACTAACAATGTTTGCTATACAAAATAATTTTTTTGTAATATGTATTTATCTAAAGTTTTATACACTTTTTATCTACAGGTAAGGTAGCCATACATTTTTTTATTACCAAGTCCCCCTTTTTCGCCCCATTTTATCTTAAATCATAATTAATCTGCTTTCAATATATCTATATATATAAAAATGAATGTGTGTTTGTTTGTGCTTTATAGGAGGCCAAACCAAAGAACCGATCTTCCTGAAATTTTCAGAGCGTGTTACTGTGACTCTGGAAGGAATAATATGCTATATAAATTTTTGATTGGACAAAGGGGCGGTGCCACGCCCATATAAAAATTCACGGGAATTTTTTTACCTACAGCAGTCATATTTGGTACATATGGTATTAGCATAAATAGAAATACATACAAGAAGAAAAGTGGGCGGGACCACGCCCCTTTTTAGAAAAATAAAAAATCGTAATATCTTCTAAACTACTGGAAGGATCGTCATGAAATTTTCACAAAAGGATATTTTTGCGAAATAATAAGACCTTAGCTATATAAAGTTGTTAGTGGGCAAAGGGGCGTGGCGTATATATAAAAACGTTGATGCATTTGATTGTAACGAATGATCTCCCGAACCATAAGAGCTGTCGAGGTAGGATTTCCAGCATAGGTTCGGTTCGAGCTCTTCTGTGTTTTTTTTTTAGTTTTAACCCTCTAGCTGGCGTTGGGGTCAAGATAAAAACAAAAATTTTTACTTTCAGCGCGATTTGACTGCAATTCAGAATGAACGTATGTTTCGTCATAAGAAATTTTTGTATGTATAAATGGACCCGATAGGTGGCGCTGGGTAAAGTTATTTCGAATATTCGTATTTATGGTGTGATTTTAATGAAACTAAGAATGTACATATATGTATGTTAGAAACATTTTTTTATTGGACCCGGTAGATGGCGCTGTCGTTCGAAAAATAATGAGTTGTCAAATTTATATAAATTTTAATAAATAAACTCACAAACGTTTTTATATATAAATATTCTAACGAAAAGGAAGGAAAAAGCCGCTACATTATTGCATGGTGGCCGCACAGCTCATTCAGCACTCAAATCACCGTTAAACGTACAAAAAAATGAGAATGCCGTCTGTAATATCAAAAAACATTCCGGTATGGCAAAAGTTCTGCAAAAATGCAGTATTTTTATTTGGGATGAATGTACCATGGCTCACAAACATTGTGATTTGATTTGATAAAAGATTTGAAAGGCAATGAAAGATTTTTTGGTGAAGCTCTCATTTTATTATCTGGAGATCTTCGTCACACATTTTATATAGGTATATACAGATTCTAACTAAAATAAAAATTCATTGAGGGCAAAACAACGTTTGCCGGGTCCAGCTAGTACCATATATAATAAATAAGTGAATATCTTAACTCGTATCTTATATTCATTCATAAACAGAAGATCCAACCCCAGCATTGGTAACAAAATACTTATCTTTAAGAATATATTACAGGCTGTCGTATTTTATGCAGCCCCTGTGTGGTCATCTAGCGCAAAATGCCATACCAGAAAGCTTCAAGTGGCTCAAAATAAATTATTAAAAACAATATATGTATAACCTGTCTTGGTTCTTTTCTACTACAAGACTTCACGATATTGCAGGCCAGGAATTAGTTACTGATGGGATAAAAAGTGGACCATTTGACGAGAAGGTGGTCAAAAATCTATAACTTTTGATTGGATTGGAATTTTGATATGCGGTTTCCTTTGTTTGGTAGGTGTGACTTTAGCCTTTACGTTTTGCTATAAAACGTAATTCTCGACCGAAAATAAAAAAAGTTACGGGGGGTTTAAAATTCATTTTCATTTGTAGTTGAATTTTAGTACAAAAGTGAAGTGTTAAAAGGTAAAAAAAGGTATTTTTTAATATAATGTCCTATTCTTTCAGTTAATTTTACAACTAATACTTTTTAATAATTTTTTAAGTTAATTTTTTCAGAAAATGCCAAACTTTGGCCCTCGTAGACTTTTTAGTCCTAATGTGCACAAGGGCCAAAGGTTGTTGTTTTGAAAGATCCCGATGTAAAATATAATTTATTAAGCAGCGAACGTAAAAGTTACCTTATATTGGTTCAAGAGAGAGAAGTTTCAATGAAAAACTCGTATGTTTTTGCTTTAGTTAAATTTTTTTTTATTGTCTTTTTAAATATTTCTATATCAATTTTTATGGTAAATTTATGAAATATAACAATTTTTATTGTAAATTTACAAAATATATAAATTTTTAAATCAAGAAAAATTTTTAACTATATAAAAAAAAGTGTAACTTATTGTTAGTGTAATGAAAAAGTACTTTATATCAACCAATTTTAGTAAAAATTTCTTCTAAATAGCCTTGATTTTCATCTAGAAGTTGTTTAGCTTCTTCGTCTAAATCAATAGAGGTAGTTTTCCATTTTTGACGATGTTGAACATATATGGATCTGAAGTGCATACCAAAATAGTGATAAGGTCTTCATTAGTACAACATCTGGACATTTTCCTTGTGTTGTGCTCGCGAAAGAATCTGTAGTCTTTGTTCTTTTTTTCTTACGCTTCTTCAGATGGATCTCCTATTGGTAGCATATTGTTTTGAATTATTTGTTCCCCATGGTACAAAATTTTATGAACTGTGGATGGCATATATCTCCAAGAGTATTTTTCATTATAAAGTATATCTGTTTTATTGGCGTACTCTCCAAATTTGTTTGCATTTATCTTTCTGCTGCATGCTAGAACTTGTAACATGATTTTGAATCGTCTTATTAATTCATGATCTACACCTGTGATAGATGCTACAGTTTCCGGATCGGAAAAAAATCTCCTTGCAGTATTTCCATCATTTGTGTTTCCTTCCCCTTGTTTTGGTTGGTCGATTACGAGGCCTAGCTGTAGATATTTTTGTTGAATTTGTTTTTTTTTTTGCTTTCTTTTTTCTTCATTTTCTTTGTTTTTTCTCACTGTTTCACCTAACGGACCAAATTCCAAATCATAAACCAATTTAAGAATATGCTTTATGAAACGTATTCTAGCATGAAGAGGGGACATTCCAAATTCGTAGGCTTCCTTAAAACTATCTTCTTCTGGTGGGGGTTGGCTTAATTGACTTGATGTCTTTTGGTATATAATGCAGCTTGACGCTGACTTTGTTCCAGTTAAAGTTTGTGCAACTTTTCCATCAATCATTGTGAAACATATTTTAAAATGTACTTCAATGGCTTGGTCATCAAATTTAAATATTACTGGTTGAGGCTCCTTAATTTGATCGTTTATTTTTTGAACTTCTTCAGTTATGACATTTTTGGTTTCCTTTTTGAATGCAAATTTTATTGGTCTGCAATACTTTGTTGAAGAAGGAATTTCATTTTTCCATATATCAATTTCTGTTGCTCTACTAGTTGGCGGCTCTAAGACGCTATACCTTTTTGTTAAGCGCAATGGAACGAAAGATACCATAAATATATTAGCATCTGATGAATTTTCGGCATTAAATTTCTTGTATTGTTTCTGACCAGAGGATCCATCACATCCCCATTTAGAAATTAAAGTAATGCTGCCATTACCAATTTTTTTTAAATGATCAGTATCAAGCGTATTTAGCAATCGTTCTGCAGTATGTTCAAGGAGATCTTGCAATTTTATTTCTGCTGATGTTGAAGTGACACTAATAGCAGATTGTGAAGGTAAGCATTCTTTTTTGGCAGAAACTAAATCTCGATACTCTGGAAAAATCCCACAATTCTTTTCATTGGTTCGCTTCCGCAATTCCTTATATTGATTTTTGGTCAATTTTAAATCCAAAAATAGTGCGAACGCTTCATCCGGCGTAAATTTCTTATCTTCAATTGGTGTAGCAATGCTTTTCAAAATCCTCTTTGTGCGCCTTGGGCTCGCTTCTACTATTTTTTCAATTTTTTCAATTTTATTTTTTTTATTTTGGGTTGGTTGAATTTGGTGCAAAAATGAATCCTTAATAATTCTCTGAGAAATTTCTTCATTGATATTCTCCAGCTTGCGCCTTCGAGATCTTTCACTACATCCGTCAATTGGTTTTGCTGGTCGACCCTTTTTTCCACTTTCGTTGGCAGTTGTAGGTGCACCTTCAAAAATAAGTTCCTTTATTAACCAGTCTTGGTAACGTTTGTACATCTTTGCCTTGCTATGAGAGCATTCAATGTACCGTCGTTTCAAATTCGGTGCAAAATTAGTAATTTTTCCTTTGTGCATTTCAATATCTTTTAGGTTACAATTCTTAAAGAAGTCGCGTCTCACTAGGTGCAAAATTACATCGACTACATTAAATAAATATCTGCCAGATCTATGTAACAGTACTTAGCCATTGCACAAATTGTGATGAATAATAATTGTGGAAACATTATTATAAATACTCTTTCTTGCAATTATGTAGAATAAAAATTTTTATCTTTTATTTATTAAAACCCCTTTTATAAGGTGAAGCATACCTGTTCATATCTTAAAGGGCTATGTCGCAATAGTTTTTTTTTACCATTTACCTGTTATTTAAATTGTTTCCCATTTTGTCAGGTATTTAAACTATATAACTCTCATTCAGACTATTAATGTTTTTGAAAGATACCTATGTAAATGTACCTGTAACAATTAAGCGCATTATATCTCAACTATTTTTTATAAGTATATAACAACTCCTGACAACTCTACTGACACGCAAAAAAAGTACACCGCGGTGCACCGGTACGACCAACTTTTGTATTCATAACACTCAGGCGGACGGACGGACATCGTTTAATCGACTCAGAAAGTGTTTTTGAGTCGATCCGTGTAATAAAGGATGGTTAAAGGTCCAATATTTTTGGCAGTTACAAACATAATCACATAGTGGACAACTTTTGTATTCATTGTTCTGGTGCACACGGGCGGAAACTGGCGGATGTATAATGGGGTATAAGAGTATAGGGGTGTGCAAGATTTTTTCTGACTGCTTTTGACTGGCAGGAGTTATGCTCTATTAAGTAGAAGATTTTCGGAAAATTTTGACCTTTTTAAAAAATTTTTTTTTTAAATTTCGGAATGACTCAGTGTTTTTACATTTTTAACAGTAATAGAATGGAGGTCACTAAATTATACAAAATTTATTTCACTTCAAAATCTTTTAAATCAAAAAAGTTACAGTCATTAAAAAATAAAAATTTACAAAGAAATTTTTAATTTTAGCAAAATACTGAGAAAGCCCATTTTCGAAGACCCTGTTCGCTGTGATATGGTTTAGATAGAGTCGCCATTTTTTGGCTCCCGAGGTTTGCTAGTATATACTTTCAAATGAATAACATAACTTAAAATCGGTAACAAAAAAAAATGATTTTTGGCCGCCTTCTCAAAATATGGTCCACTGTGGGCCGTATGCAAATAAATTAAAGTGTACTTCATTAAACTTTATCAACAAATTTTGTATGAAAAACATAAAATAAAGTGTACTTGAAGTACGCTTTAGATGTTTGAATTCAGAATTTACTCATATTAATGACCTGATGTCAACTCAGGAATTCATCTAGTCTATAGTTATAAGCAGTTTTATGTAAATTCAATATGTTTTTTGCAAATTTTCTCCTTGAATAAAAATAATGTAAATAGATACAAAATAATTCTATGAAATATTATTATATTAAGGTTGAAAAAGCAAAATTTTTGAATACTTAAGAAAGAAAGTATAAATGTACAAAAATAAAATGAATTGAATTGTATAACAGTTATTTAAATAAAACGCTTTTCATCGTATTTTCCGTATGTTTTTTTCTATTAACAAAATGTTTCTTATTCATTCGTTAACTCTCTTTTATACAATGTTTAATTAAATAAAATTTTATTTCAATGCAAGCTATGTATATAAGTTTAAATGATTGGGCATTCAACATGTTGCTACAGCTGATGTTTATAAGCATTGTAGTCAATTTTTTAGAAACAAATAATAATAATATAAAAAACGACATATCGTTATTTTTTACTGATTTTTACATAAATTTTCGTTAGTAAATAAAAAAAGATTTTTTAAATATTTTTAATGCTACGTCAGTTGGTTTTTGTTGTTTAAAAGTACATAATAAACATTTTGGATTCAACTGAAAATATAATAATTACTTTTTCAATTGTAAACTGAATACACATCCTCAGTTAATATTAAAAATAAAACATTTAGAGTACATAGAAAATAACCATAAACCAAATTTGACCATTGGCATGAATTTTTCCCGGCAGTTATAAAAAAAATCATATCGGATGCTATTTGCATATGGAAACTAGGCCAAAAATTGGACTGAATACAAAAACTGATACAAACCAAATTTGAAGATAAATCGGTGAAACATTTTTGTTTTTGATAGCTTTAGGTGCAGGATATGACTACGAATAGTCCTATATGGTTTATTTTTGAACTACTGATTAATGGGTGTAATAAGCACACACAAACTGATTTCGACCAAGATACGTATGAATATTTTCAACAATTTTAACAGTGTGTTTCTGAATTTTATCGCAATATATTTATATTTTCCACAATATCTAGGTGATTGGTATAATGAAATGTGAACCATCAGGGCAAACTCTTTATACCATAACCACTGAGTAGCATAGGACTGTATGGCATGTGGCACCGTTCCCATACAAAGCACTCACGAAAGAAAAAATCATCACTTATCCTCAAGCTATTGCTGTTACTGAAAGTTCCGGCAGCGTACCTCTGACAAATCTGTTGGACCACACTACTAAAAGAATCCTCGAGACCAAGTCAGCAGAAGAGATAAACGAAATTAAAAGCAATAATCTAACAATGTAATATAAATGTAGTTGTGATTTGGCATCTTTGCAAAGTGAGTAGTTATTTAATTAATTATCTGTTCTTCATTTAGTTCCTTTTTTTGGTTTTAAATGTTTTACAAATATTGAACATACGACTTTGACTTAATGTCGTCAGTCTGAAAATGTTTTTTATCTGTAAGAAATTATAAAAATGTGTTCTGTGTTACAAAAAATGTTAGTAATTAAATTCATCGATTAAATCTTCTATGTAACCAATCGCATCTATAATATATCTAGATATTTTCCTAAAAGGATTTTTGGCCTTATTTAATATTGCTTTTATCTAATTTTCTGTGAAAGCAATTTTTGTAAAATGTTTATATCTTATATGACGTAGTTTAGGACATTTAGCTAAAAAATGTTAGATGTTATGCTCAATTTCTTGTAGATTACATAATGAACATAAGCGAGATCTTTGTTGCTGAAACCTGGTTCTATCTTTAAAGCAAGATGTGACCTAGTAGACACTACCTGTTGTTAGTGTGTTGAAAATAAGATTGTGACTCAATAAAATTAAGCTTTGAATAAAAGCGACTGGAAGAAGATGTTTTCTCTAGATATAACTCTCTTTCCCTTTTTTTTTAGACCAGTTGTTATATCAACTATTAAGCGTTCCCGGCTTTCTTTTGTTGTGAATTATGCTAAACTTATTCAGCCGTATTCATAAAAATTCTAAACAGCATTTCAAATCCATTTTAAGCAAACATCGATAAAATTGTATTCATAAACGAATTTTAGCTTAAAATACCTATTTTAAGCCTTGTGTGAATAAAAGAATTTTAAAATTGGTTCGACCCTATTTTAAAATGACATTTGGGCTTTTTGCTTTGTTTGTTTTCATTTTGAACACAGTAGCGAAAAATTGTCATTCAATCGAAAGAAATTAGTTGATTTTTTAATGAGAAATAGACAATTTATATTTGATTAATAGAATTGGTAAGAATTATTTTTATTGACAAAAATTATGTTTTAATTACATATATTTTGCTTACAATATAAATTATTCCCCAAATCTCAAATGATCGTCAAAAGAAAATTTACAAAAAAAGGAGCGACCCATTTGCTATTCCGGATAAGGAGCGCTTGCGCTCGAAGTATTTATACAAATTATTAAAATATCTTAATTAAATCAACTACATTAAAAGGAATATTTTTAATTTGTAATAATGATAGAACAAAGAAAACTAGTGATGTGTAAACAATCAAAACAAATTAAATAAAACTGGTTATTTGAATACTTTTTTAATCTGCAATAAAATCACCACATAAATTACATATCTATGTACCTATCATTTTGTTTTGAATGTATTTCTTTAATTAATAGACAAGTTTATCATTAATTTTTTTTCTATAAAAACCATATTCTTCTCAAACACAGCAAAAAAAAAATTATAGATACGAATACCGTATGAATTAATAACCATGATTTTGCATCATTACAACTCAAGTGACAAATAAAAAATGTAGTGTTGCCATCATAAAGTTTAATAAAACATTAAAACGTTTATTACTTAAAATACTGATTATGAATACGAATTTTTAACAAACCTTTTTTAGGCTTAAAATGTGTTTTAACTAATTTGTATTTGAAACCTGATTTAAGATTTTTTTATGAATACGGCTGATTGTATTTAAATCTCTAGCTAAGGAGTCAATATTCACATACCAGTACAATTTTTTTCATAGATGATTTTTGTTTTAATAATATACCGCATACGCAAATCCAATGTATATATGTAATTATTTTCAGCCCCAGTTTCCAGCATCAGGGCATATGTAGATGTAAAAAGTGGTAATTTCAGAATCTTTTTTGGGAAAAAACATTGAAGTTTATCTACTTCATCAAACAGAGAAAATTCCCATACTTGGGCACCATAAGACTGTATCGTATGGCAAACTGCTCTAAATATATTTCATTTTGCTTCGATACTTATTTCTTCTTTGGCCAAAAAAAATCTTTCCGTGTTTCATTTATGCTACTTTTTGCAGATAAATTTCTTCATTTCACATGTTTTCTAAATACCATTTTAAGGGATAGTGTTTACCCCGGATAGGTATACTCATTTGTGATCTATATGGCCTCAGTTTTAATATCCACTTTTAACTTTTAACTATTTTTCCCATATTTCGTAAAATCATAATTTCAGTTTTACTCAAATTCATTTTCAGATTCCAGATTTCACAGAACTTCTCTAGTTTATTTAACATTTTTTTGCAATGCTACAGCATCGTCCGCTAAAATTACAATAACATCAGTATACATAAGAAATCTAATCTTTTTTGAACATACGTTTACACCACCACCCACATATTTATATAAATCACTTAAGTATATCGAGAAAAGAGTCGGCGAAAGCATGCATCCTTTTTTATTCCAGATTTAGTACAAAATCCATCAGATATATCTTCTCCATTGTAAACCCTAAATTCTTAATATTTAAAAAGTTAGTAAATTAGAGATTTTCTTAAATGCCGCTTTGAAATCAACAAAAAATGCGTAAAGTTTTTTGTTTTCGTTGTATTTTAAGCGGAAGGCTAATGTTAAATTGTATTAATTAATAAAGTGATTATTAACAGAGGGTTTCAGAGGATAAAATATTTGACTCCCATTTATGTATCACATCAGTTGTAGCACTAAAATTATCATTCAGTGAGATTGATACTGACAAGCAAGGATCTGGTACGAAAAATTCAGCAAATAAATCACGAAAATTTTTTGCTAATCCGTGGGTCCAGATGAAGATATAATTAAGACAATTTCAATTATTCTAGAAGCTGTATCCATTTTGGTAGAAGATCACAGCACGAGTGGCACAATATGCAACCTACACTCCACAAAATTCTCATTCACGGAAAAGATATAATTGAAAAGTCTATTTTTCCTATAGACTTACTGTCTGAAGAGGCTCAAGAAACTCACAAACAGGACTATAAAAATTATCGACTAAGATACTCCAGGAAATGTAGTCGAATTGCCACGAATGAAGACATTATGCACGGAATGATGATTACATCAGACCCGATGAAATCACATTTAACTCCTTCGTTTAGCAAAAAAAAAAAACCGTAGTGATATAAGTAACAAAGTTAAAGCTCTTTTAGAATATTAATAATACTCTTGGTATATTTTCGTATAATTTAAGTTTTTCCATAACATATTTATAACATATATATAAATTCATTTAATGTTAATTATTTTATGTTCTACTATATAAATTAAACTACATCAGTCATTAAACTACCATATTTTTTCCTCCATACAAAATTCAGCAGTGTGCGACGCACAGTGGCTGAAAATTGTTTTTCATTGGCCAAAATTCTGTAAATTTTGAACCGTTCAAAATATTTTAGTAATTCTATTGGGTAGATATTTAGTTGGGCTTGAACCTTCCATAATTTCATTTAAATTGGTTGAGTACTTTTTAAGAAATTCTAAGTCAAAATTTAACTTTTCAGTTTTTTGAATTTTAAGCGTGAAATATGGATTTTATTACTTTTTATTCAATAAAAGATGTCATATTTGGATTTTAATAATAACTACAAGCTTTGTTCGTAATAATGGTATTTTTTTTAATGCTTACACTGAAAAAAATTTTTACACTCAAAAAAACGAAAATCAACTGGAAATTTCGCTATTACTGCTGAAAAATTTAAAATTTTTGATGTCAAATTTGCAAATTTGTTTATACTAAAAGAATATTTCCACTTAAAAAAACGTTAGTAATATTATCTAATAATCTTGCTTTTACTACAGAAAATTTGTTAATTTTGGCAAAATAAATCTGCTGAACATTATTAGCCCAATGATTCTGATTTTGATATGAAAATAGGGTTTTTTAGTTTTTGAATCTTTCTTATTTATTAAAACATTTCATACATATGTGGGTAAAAAGAACTCTTAAAAACAAGTAAGAAAATTACAGTCGGTCTAGACCGACAATACTATACCCTATACCATAGTTTAGTGACCCTATCTCTTAAGTCAAAATAACTGGATGTAGGAAATAAGCATAAAACAAATTTGAGTGGCATTTTTATTCATTTTTTTGGCTGCTGATATGAAAAAGTTCTTATCGGATACTACATTTATGTGATCGATCCTCACCATATTTGGTAAAGTCACTTATATTTTCAAAAAATATATACAAACAAAATTTTAGAAAAACATCTGTGAAATTTTTTGGTTTTTTGATTGATTTAAGTGAAGATCGGGAGGCAGGGCCTATGGCCAAGAATTGTCCAATAGGGATTTTATTTGGACTACTGATTAATGGATGTAATAAATACATACAAACCCAATTTGACTGAGATCTATATAATAATTTGGATCTTATGGCAATTTATGTGGATTTTATAGGTGTTATTTGTATAGGGACTAGTTCTGAACATGGACCAATTTTCACCAATTTCAGCAGCGTTTATCCTATGGCCGAAAAAGGTTCATATACAAAATTTTATCAAATTATATTCATATTTGCAACCTTTAGTTTGATTTCAAGGTTAACAACGACACACACACGGACGGACGGGCGGACGGACAATGCTAAATCGACTCAAAAACTGATACTGAATCGATCGGTATATTTGTATTGTGTACTTATAAGGCTGCTTAAATTACCGTAATATGAAATTTTTTAACTAATTTCATTAAAATGAGAAAAGTATTCTACCCACGGATCGTCGCGGGTGCAAAAGTTTACATAGGGTTAAAGAGGACACTTTCACTTTTCTCTGGGTGGTATACGATTCTTGTTCCGTTTTGTTCCCTAGAAGATCAATTCCACTAAAGTTGAAATTTTACACAAATAATAAATATTTCAGAACATCCCAATATAAAACGGTAGGGTTGTGACCACTTACAACAACTTAAGACTGCAATACTAAAGAAGACCGTTATTTTTGATAAAAAAATAACAAAAAAATCAGCTTTTTCTAAAATTAAAAATAAACAGTTGAGTTTTACAGCATGACACGCCCACAATTAGCAATAGTTTAACCTAATTTTTTGGCTACATTAATTTGGATATATCAGCTGCAAAATGGCGTTAAAATTTAAAAAATCGGTGACAAATACAATTGGACTTTTAGCCAATGAAACCAAATTTAAGCCACAGTGCGACGCCGAATTTATGTAACTGAACTGCTTCGATATTGACATTTGCTTTTGAAAAACAGTGTATTCAGCATAACAATTTGTCCAATCTGCCAGATTCTGTTCGACTATTCTCGTTGCAGTTAGCGCAGTTATATCAGTACCCCGACTTTATTTTATACGAAATTTTAGAACTGAAAACGATTTGTTCTACTAACTTCAAATTTTTAGCAGTCAAAATGTTTCCTTTTTTAGCTGCCAATACCTAACTACACAAATGAAGTCAAGTTCAAATCAAGCGACAGTTTCGGGACACCCATTATTTGCTAAACGAGCCTCATGGCAAATAGTTTTCGCTTTGTTAGAAATTAAAAGCCTTTGGCAATATATTTTAATACGTATGTCAAATTGTTTAAATTATCGACATAAATATCAAAATGTTTTCCAATATATGTTTAACTTAACAACAACAAAGCTATGGGTTATAAAGAATGTGTCAATATTTAAATAAATATAATTAGTTTAATCAGCATTATATAAAATGGAACAATGTCTATAATTTTATATAAATATTTTGAATTATATTAAATATAATGAAAACCAAATGATTTAAAATGAAATTGGTTGTTTAGTTTATAAAATTGACACAATTTCAATGCCATAATTACGGCGACACAGTAGTGAAATTTTATTAACATTATTATTGTGTTATATAGACTATATAATATATAGTAGAGTGCACTGATCAACAACTTTTTGCGAAACTGCTGGCAATGATATTTTATCTTTAAATATTAACTAATTATAATGACCGATTCGTTGCGTAATAAAGTAAATAACTTACTTGAAATTCAAAAAAAAAACCTGGACAAAAATCAACAACAACAACAACAATCGGCTATATAAATTTCCTTAACAATTGTTCGCAAATATACTTTGTAGTTCTTTCATTTGGAACGCACTATTTATTACTGAAAAGTATATATTTAAAAATAACTAATATACGCACTGCGGAAATTGCAACAATAGCTGCAACTAATTACTGTATGTCTAACTGAATTAAATTAAATTAAGCCTCTACATGGTGCAGTTGCATAGCTGCAGCAAATCGAAAAATTGCCTTTAAAATTATTAGTAATTATTTATCATATCTCTAGAAAGACGAAACTGTCGGTCTCACCCCTAGAAATATGCGAATAGCAAAAAAACTGAGAAATACAAAGTTTTGGGTCAATCAAAAAACGTTTAGTCGTGGCGCAAAGCGATTGAAAATTTCAAGTGTGTTTATATGGGGAAAATATAACTTTTTTCAGGTTTTACGAAAATTTCGTTCTATGCTTTAATTTTACCGACAAGCTGTTATATAATTCGCGATCAGTATTAAATTATACTTTCAAAAGACTATAAAACTTCAAAATCGAATAAAACCTCACCCAGAAATAGCAAATGCCCCAGACCACTTTTGTGCCAAAAAAAAACTAGGTCGAGAAATTTGATGGCATTTTTTTCAACTTTGAGAAATTGATTAAAGCCATCATTCTTTTTTGGTCTCTATACTTATAAGTACTCAGATATGAAGTATTGTTTTATTACCACGTTGTTAACCTATTGCGCATTGAGACCGAAAATTTAAAATTTTTTTGATAAAATTTTGAAAACTCCTTTTACAAGTTTGAAAAAATTTTCTTAAACAATGGATATTGATAAAAAACGCCAAAAAAAAAATTTCCAGGTCAATCGGTGAAGATGCCATTACTTATAATGGTTGACATTTTTTATTTTTAATAATCGGTCGCTTTATATTATCTTCAATGTCACCTACATCTTTTCAAACTTCTAACATTTTATTTCCCAGTTTTAAATTTATTTATTTATTTATTTATTGAAGATTTAGAAAATACATTAATGTAAACAAACTAAATGTAATACAAAAGCTAGAGCAACTAGGCCTTAAGCTAAATTGTGGATACAAAAATTTTTTGGTATAATAATTTCAATAATTTATAATTTAAATTTTTTTTTTTTTTTTAATTTTCTAAATGAATTTAAATATTTTGATACTTTTTAAAAATGTAATTAACTGTTTGATGGAATGGGGTGAGGGTTGGGATAATAAGGTAAGAGGATTGACTTCTGCAAATATTTGATTTCTTTGTCGTTGAAATTTCGAGCAATCATATAGTATATGCTTTATGTTTAGTTGAGTATTATTTCCACATGTGCAGATAGGTGGGTTGGTTCCTGCTATGATGTGACTATGAGTTGATATGGTGTGTCCTAATCTGAGTCTTATAATTTTTATAACATCAATACGGTTAAATGAATTACAAAATTTTATCCACGTGTAGATATTACATTTTGTCAAGTTGATTGATTTATACCAACTACTTGTACAATTCCATGTATTACTATTCAGATTATAGGCTTGTTCTTTGATTTCTTTACTGATGTCAGAGAAATTGAAATTAGATGTTTTAATTAATGGTAATTTGTGAGCTTGTTTTGCAGCGTAATCCGCAAACTCGTTGCCTTCTATTAGAGAGTGACCTGGAATCCATATTATGGAAATTTTAGGGAAATTTTTGATTAGGGAGTTTCTGATACTCATTGCATAAAAATTATTGTTGTAGATATTTAGAATGACGTGAATTGCTGAAAGAGAATCGGTGCATATAGCAAATTTTTCCGTCCCCTGGTAGAATTCAATTGCCTTATATAATGCTATTATTTCAGCAGAAAAAACGGAACTAAAATCAGGAAGGATTGAGGTACTGATTATTCTGTCTACAGAGGTGACCGCATATGATACTGTCTCTTTACACTTCGAGCTATCTGTGTATATAATAGTTCTGTCCTGGTATTCGCTGATATTTTTATAAAAAAGTGTACGATATTGGGATACGGGAGTGTCTTCTTTCTTGTACTTCGTTAGTGTTAAATCAATTGATTCAGAACTTAAGTGCCATGGGGGGTGTGTTAAGATATCCCACTTCATTACTTTTGTTGGTAGGTCAAAATATTTAGAGACTTTTAAAGTATTGTATAAAGCAGAATGAATTCTTGATGTTTTCCTGGATTTATGGAAGTTTTCAACGATTTTTTGTAAGGGAGAGTTGTGGCAAAACAAAATTGATTTTATAAGTTTTCTTGCTTCAAGATAGTACAGAGATTCTATATTTAACATATTAGATTCAAATATTATATTGTTAATGGGGGTGGTTCGTATTGCACCGAGAGCACAACGGTTAACAGTATTAGTTAAAGTTTTTAATTTTTTCAATGATGATTTAGATGACTTACCATATAAGAATAATCCATATCTTATTTTAGATATAACTAAGGATTTGATAATTTGTAATAAGGTGATAGTATTGCAATTGAATTTGATGCTTGAGAGGCATTTTATTATGTTAATGCGAGTGTATAAAGCATTAATCAAGTATTCAATGTGCGAGTTCCATCTAAGGTTCCTGTTAAATACTACTCCCAAAATTTTTAATTTATTGGTTTGGATAATTTGTAAATTATTTGAAATAATATTGCATGTACAATTGTGTTTTCTACATATGTGCATAAATTTGCATTTTGTCGGCGATAAGGTAGCTCCTGACTCTTCACACCACTGTAAAATATCATCAACAAGATTATTTATGCAAACAATACGATTTTTTTCCTTTTTTGATTTTATTATAATATTAAAATCATCTGCGTAAGCGCAGAAATTAAAATTTTTATGTAATGATATTATATCGCATAGTCTGTTGTATGCAACAAGAAATAGGATGACTGACAAAGGAGATCCTTGTGGTATTCCATTGTGTAGATTAAAAGTTTGGGAGATGTTTTTACCTAATCGAACTATAAACTTTCGGTTTGTCATAAAATTAATTATATAATTGATTATCTTTGGCCCAAGTTTCCACGAGATTAATTGATTAATCACTGTGTGGATACCTATTTTATCGTATGCTTTTTCAAAGTCTAATGATAAAATTGTAATGTGGTTTTTGGTGGCGATACTATTAGCAGCTAGGTGTTCAATATATAGTAGGGCATCCGCGGTTGATTTACCTTTTCTGAAACCCATTTGATTATTATTAATTAACTTATTTGATGTTATATACCACCAGAGTCTATTGGCGATAATTTTATCCATTATTTTGCCAATACAAGAGTTAAGAGAGATAGGTCTATAGGATTTTGCTGAGGTTTGGATGCAGTTTGGTTTTTGTATGGGAATAATCAAACTTGTTTTGTATTGTTGAGGTATACTTGTATGAAAAATGTTATTAAAATAATTTAATATTCTTTTTTTAACAATGTTTGGTGAATTTTTTATCATATTATATGATATTCTATCCTGACCTGGAGTTTTCCCTTTAAGTCTATGGAGGGTTGAAATAAATTCTATATTATTTATATCCTGTTCTATGTATTTTGCTTTATTACTTGGGTTTATATAAATTAAGTGGTCTCTAAAATTGGTTTTGTTTTCTTGGAATTTGAGTGGAAAATTTTGATCGGAGGAGTTATGAGACCAGAACTTTCCCAATTCGTTTGCTATGTCAGTAGGTTTGGTTAAATTATTAAAAGGGGGTTGACTGCTTTCAATGCAGTGAATATTGTGTGTTGTTTTATATCCGCAAAATCTTTTGATATTATTCCATATTCTTTTAGGGGAAGTGTTTGGGTTAATTTCGGAAGTAAATTTATTAAGGGACTCTCTTTTACTGAGTTTTATTTTCCTTTTTAATAGTGCATTTGCCCTTTTATATCTTATCATATTTTCATTGTTAATATATCTCCTAAATATATGCCATAATCTGTTTTTTTCCATTTTTAAACACTCAAGTTCATGGTTCCACCATGGTACTAAGGAGTTTCTATTTGGTGGGCTAGACTGTGGAATCGATTCATTTGCTGATTGTAATATAATTTTTTTTATGTTTGCAGCTTCTTTGTTAATATTGGGATCTGGGTTCCTTAACGAATCATAAAAAATACATTTTTTATCATATAAGTCCCAGTTGGCTTTATCAGTTTTGAATCGAGGTTTATATATTTGGTTGTTTTCGAAATTATTGTGGAATAATGTTAAAATAATTGGAAAATGATCACTTCCATATAAATCTTGCTCGATAGTCCAAGAAGTATGTACAATAAGTGCGGATGAGCAAAAGGACAAATCGATATTTGTCAATGAGTTTTGGGTTGAAAAGTGTGTAGGAGATTTATCATTTAGTATTGTATAATTGTGATTATTTATAAATTTGGCTAGTATTTTGCCTCTTCTATTACTTTTTCTGGAACCCCAAATTTGGTTCCAACTGTTAAAGTCACCCGTTACGAGTGTAGGTATGTGAAAGTTACCAAGTACATTTTGGAGATTATGCTCGTTAAAATTTACAGATGGGGATATATAACTTGATATTATATTAAATTTAATTTTTGAATGTATTTCAAAGCCTATTGTTTCAAAATCATTAGTTATTGGTATTTGTTTGTGGTGGATTGTGTTATGAATTAGAAGGGAAACGCCTCCATAGGAATTGGAGTTATTATAATTATAAAAACGGAAATTGTTTGGGATAGGAATGTTGTTGTTGTTAATAATGTGAGATTCTTGGATTGAAATTATTTTTATATTGTACTTATTAATAAGCATTAGTAATTCATTATAATTGTTAAGATAGCCTCTTATGTTCCATTGTAAAATATTTATAGATGGTATCATTAATAATAATAATAATAATTATAATAATTGTTTGTGTTAATATTATGAATTACATTTTTTTTTTTTTTTTTTATTAATTACATGATATTATACACCCTATAAAATGCGTAACAACACCCAGATATGACCAACCACTCTGTGAAGTGCAATCATACAGTCAACAATATCTGTTGATTGAGCGATCACTGTTTAGCTTTAGTTTTAGTAAGTTTTTGTTTTGTTGTGTTTGTTTTCATATTCTTTCTTTTCAAAACCTGTTTTACTCTATTCGATGTGTTTTTTGGGAGAAGCTGTATTAGTTTCGGTTTTGGTGAGAGGAGATTTGGTAAGTTGGTATGTGGCTCATGTGTTGTATCGATATCTTCATAGCTCACTTGTTTTCTCGAAGATGTGTTTGCAGAATCTGAGTTTAATTTGTTGTTGTTTGTTGAAGAGTTTGGTTTATCTGAAGTTTGTGTTTTTGTAACAGCAGCATAGGTTGGTTGTCCACTTTGGTGGCGTTGTTTATATGTTTCAACTGCTTTTTTTCTTTCTATTTTTTCTAATGATATGATAGCCTGAATTTCTTTTTCTTTTAAGAATATTGGGCAGATTTTGTCAACAGCGCTGTGATTGTAGTTTTCAACATTATTAAATATGCAATTAACGCAAGTGGCTGGATTTTTGCATGTTTCGTCGTCTTCTTCAAAATGGTAATCTAGAGCGCAATGCGGGCAGATTTGTTTGTTCGAACAATTATTTGTTGGATGACCATATCGTAAGCATTTTCTGCATCTCAGTGGGTAAGGGACATATGGACGTATTTTAACTTTTTCATATCCAATATTTAATGTTTCTGGAAAGTTTAATTTTGCAAATGTCACAATGATTAGTCCAGTTTCTTTAAGTAATCCATTGACATTTTTCAATATTTTCTTTATTTCGGAAACATTTTGCGGTTTCAATTCATTAAGAATTTCTTCCTCTTCAATTCCTCTTAAGTCATTAGAGTAGATCACACCTTTGGAGAAGTTGAGCGATGAATGTTCGCTGACATTAACTTTGATGGTGGGAGAAAGGGCAGTCAATGTAATTAGTTTTTCGGCTTGTGTATTATTTTTGGTTTTAATTAAAATGTTTCCATTACGGAGTTTTTTACACATTTCTACCTCATTACCGCATAAGCCGTCGATAACTTTTTTGATCAGAAATGGAGAAACGTTAGCTAAGGTCGAATTGTTGTCATCATTTTCTTTTCGGCTATTCCAGTTTGTTCTGGACATAATAAGGTATTTTGGTCCATTGGTCGAAATAGTTAAATGTTTATTTTTTTCGATGGTGAATAGTGGTTGATTTTGGAGAATCAACCGATCTGGAGGGTCACCATCCATTATTAATCAACCCTAAGTGCGTAGTTTAGTTTTAATTATTGTTTGTATTAAAATTCTTTTTTTTTTTTTTTAAGAAAATTTATTTTTATAATGTATATGTGTTTATATTAATACAACTTTATCACAGTTTGTTTTCTGAACTTGCTTTTTGATTTTTTATTATAAGCACACACTTCACTGACTTTAGCATTCGTAGTAACAGAACGTTTGATCGCTTTGACTAACGAATTGAGACTGCCAGTTTTAAATAGTTTATTAAATAAAAGTAAATTTAAAATATAATAATATATATAAAAGGTAATATTAAATTAATACTACTCTTAATGGAATAAATTACAAAATTAAATAAAAGTGAATTTCAAAAAACGTTCTATTTTTTAGACATATGACTTAAGTTGTTTCAATTTATATTCGCGAGCAATAAGCAGATAATTGCACCAGAGATATATCACAATGGATAATTTTGATCTCAGGAGCACTGAAGGGTTAAATAAATAAAAATTAACCGAATTATTTTTCTTAAATTCTAAATAGTGGTATCAACGTGTTTATTAGAAAAACTCGTTTTAGGTCATTTTTATTTTAAAATATCTTAAAATCCAAAGTTGGCCTTGGCAAATAATGGGTTAACGTCCTCGGATTTATCCCAACTTTTAGGAACGGTATTTCTGCACATTTGGTTATTATATTTTAAGCGTCGCAGCTAAAAATTCAACAGCACTTACAAGATATTTGAATTTTTTGAATAAATTGTATTTTATTATCTTGGGGTCATATGTGACCCCAATTCCAAAAGGGTTAATGGAGTCATATTATTTTTTTCCGAAACCCTAGGCTATTGAGATAAAATATAACATTTAAAAGTAGAAAAGTGATAAATTTTTGATACAAAGTATTTAGAAAGAGTACATTTACAGAATATTTCACAAAAATCCAGGTTTTCTCGAAATCCACAAAAATAAAATCCTTGTCAAAAAAATTCTGGCAGAGGGATTTACTTAAAAATGCACACAGTTAATCTGCAATATGTATTTAATAAAACCTTAAATTAATATATTAATTTTTTTAAATTTTGTTTAAGAAAATTTTTTCAAATTGCCAATTTTCGGTCTCAATGCGCAATAGGTTAACAACGTGGTAATAAAGCAATACTTCATATCTGAGTACTTATAAGTATAGAGACCAAAAAAGAATGATGGCTTTAATCAATTTCTCAAAGTTGAAAAAAATGCCATCAAATTTCTTGACCTAGTTTTTTTTGGCACAAAAGTAGTCTGGGGCATTTGCTATTTCTTGGCGAGGTTTTATTCGATTTTGAAGTTTAATAGCCTTTTGAAAGGATAATTTAATACTGATCCCGAATTATATAACAGCTTGTCGGTAAAATTAAAGTATAGAACGAAATTTTTGTAAAATCTGAAAAAAAGTCATATTTTCCCCATATAAACACACTTGAAATTTTCAATCGCTTTGCGCCACGACTAAACGTTTTTTGATTGGCCCAAAACTTTGTATTTCTCAGTTTTTTTTTGCTATTCGCATATTTTTAGGGGGTGAGACCGACAGTTTGAACACTTCTTTTTCCCTCCATATAACGAAGGGCCACCCTAATATACATACATAAACTGGAAAAGCGTAAGTTATATTTTCATCTACTTTGCAATCTTAGTTTATTTTGAATCAAGTTACTTTTGGTTTTATTATCCGATAAAAAAAAGTTGAAGTTAAAAATGCCAGATGGTTTTCGAGGCTATTGGCATGATGTCCAGAAGTAGTTATTACATTTCACAAAACGTAGTTTCGTTGGTGGAAGCATATTGCTGTAACGCCTGACGGTTTGCTTGGAACTTCAAATAAATGAGTGAAGCGCGCACACACAACTCTGCGAGAAAAGTCTGGTGCCATTTTTAGAGAAAACTATTACAAGGAGTGGTGTTTTCAACAGGATACTCCTTGAATCCATATAAGCTGAGAATCAACACCGTGGTTTTTACGAAATCCGTAACAGTTTTGGAGTGGCCGGCATGATTACCCGACCTCAACCCCATAGAAAATATATGGCACATGTGACACAATGAGACCGTAACCGGCTGTTTGAATCAATGGCAAAGAATTGACCAAAACACAATGAATAGTCTAGATAGATGTATGGAACAATTAATTGAAGATGTTTACAATATGAGAGGAGATTGTCTACAATACTCTTTGTTCCATTAGTATTGACATTTCCTTACTTTTCGTCAAAAAAAAAAGTCGATGGGCTTTAAATTGAGAAATGCTTCAAATATTGAAGTTGTTAATTAATAAATGTAACGACAGTCAAGAATTAGTTTTTGTTGTTGCATGCATTCTTCGCTAGATATACAGTTTGTCCAGTAAGTATACTTACGTTACAGTGCGTTGTTTTGGATATATAGTAAGAAATGTAAAATTGTGAAACGTACCTTACATCAAAACTGTTTTTTGTTCTATATGAGCAAAGTTGACTTTATAAAAGTGTCCTTACGAAATATATTGCTTGTATTTACTTAGCAACACGTTAATGGAAAACGATGCGTTTAAAGGGTTACAGTGAAAGCAATAAAAAATATGCTTAAAAAAAACACGCCATTCTTAAAAAAATTGTTCTTCAAAATAAATACCTTTTAAATACCTTTTAAATACCTTCGAATACCAATTATATTTTGAGTTAATTGCTTTTCTTGCTGACCACCTTTTATATAATTTCTTTATACAAACAACACTGATCGTGTCATCTATAGAAAGATATAATTACTATCTGAAAATTTTAATTTTTTTCACTTTCTAGAGTAGAAAACTTATAAATTCCCCAACTACTTCATAGAATACCAACAAAATTCATCACTTAACGCATCCGGGGTTATAATATCCTAAGCTTAATTCCTATAAGAATGTTTTGAGGCCTTAGAAATCATACGATAATTCAAAAAAACTTCAAATGATTCTTCACTAAAAATGTCCAGATATTATTATAAAACAAGTAAGGAAATTATAGTCGGTCTAGACCGACTATACGATACCCTATACCATGCGTTTAGAGACCCTTTCTGTTAGGCCCAACTAACTGGATATAGAAAATAAGCATAAACCAAATTTGAGTGGGTTTTTATTAATTTTTTGGCTGCAGATATGAAAAAGTTCATATCGGATGTTATATCTATATGGGGACTAGGTCGAGAAATGGACCGATTCCTGACTATATTTGGTAAAGTCACTTATATTTTGAAGAACTATAGACAAACCAAATTTGAGAAAAATCTGTGCAATATTTTTGTTTTTTGATAGATTTAAGTGAAGATCGGGAAGCAGCTCTGTATGGGGCCTATGACTAAGAATTTTCCTATAGGGAGTATTTTTGAACTACTGATTAATAGATGTAATAAACACATACAAACCCAATTTGACTGAGATCTATATGATAATTTGGAACTTATGGCAATTTATGTCGATTTCATAGGGGTCATTTGTATGGGGGCTAGGTCTGAACATCGACCGATTCTCACCAATTTCAATAGCGTTCATTCCATGGCCGATGAAAGCTTATATACCAAATTTCATCAAAATATATTCATATTTGCGACCTGTAGTTTGATTACAAGCTTTACATGGACACACAGACGGACGGACGGACGGACGGACGGACGGACGGACGGACGGACATTGCTATTTCGATTCAAAAAGTGATTCTGAGTCGATCGGTATAATTAAAGATGGGTCTAGGACGAATATTTTTGGTTGTTACAAACAGCAGCACAAAGTCATTATACCCAAACCACATAGTGGTATAGGGTATAAAAACATGCAGTAAATAAAAATTTCCCGATAAAAGCTTATATACCAAATTTGATCTAAATATACATATATTTGTATAATTGCGACCTTTAGCTTGTGTACAAGGTTTACGTGAACTGGTAGATAGCAGGGCGTACGTCGTAGAATCGAATAAAAAGTGATTTAGCGCCGATCGGCATAAGGCCTGTGTAAAGTATTAGTGATAATTAAAAACATCAGCACAAACCTATTAAATTTATTTCATCAAAAAATTTTAAAAAAGGCTCACTTAAAAAGGGCATTTTTAAAATAAAGGTACTTTAGAAATAACGCACCTTTTTAAAAAAAAGGGGGTAAAAAAATGTTCTTTTTTAAAAAGGGTACTTGTTTAAAGAAGGTTTCTTAAAAAAAACTACTTTTTTACAAAAAGGTACTTTTTTAACAAGACGGTATTTTTAAAAAAAAATTACTTTTTTAATAAAAGAACACTTCTCTTAAAAAATGTGCTTCTTTAAAAATGGTGCTTTTCAAAAAAGGGTAACGCTATAAAATAGGGTAATTTTTTGAAAAGAGTCTAAGACCTCCTATATTGGAGATGAGCTCAAAGAATCGTTTCGGTATACTACTTACAAGGTTTAAATGTACATCATTTGTAATTGTCGCCCAAGAATTACCATGGCTTTGAGTTCATATTGTTTACAGCCACCATATATTTGGCGTACGATCATATCCCAGATGATTTCCATAGGATTCTAATCAAAAAAACAGGCTGGCCATTGCAGTCGCAGTACATTGTGTTACTCTAACAACGTGCAAGTCTGGTTAGTGTTATGAACAGTGGCATTAAGTTCTTCGAAAATCTTACGATTCAAGTTTTGTGCGGAGATATATTGTTTTCTATTGAGACCATTTCGTTGCTCGTGAAAGCTAATTCTATCATGTAATCTACACAGAATGCAAACCATTAGAGACCCACCATCAAAATTTCTTTATGAAAAACATCGTGCTTCCCTACGTAAATCGCCCCAGTGCTAATTGTAAACATCCGGACTGTTCAAGCTAAACTTTTTCTCATTGGCAAATTCTTTTTCAAAACATGTTGACTACAGATTGCAAAAATTTACTTATTTTATTCCAGTCTGCACTTATATTTTATACCCTATACCACTACGTGGTTTGGGTATAACGAAATCGAAATAAATTGCCATACCATCCAAATTGTCATGTAAATCTCAGTCAAATTGGGTTTGTATGTGTTAATTATATCAATTAATTATTAGTTCAAAAATAATCCCTATTGGACAATTCTTAGTAATAGGCCCCACATAGAGCTGCTTCCCGATCTTCAATTAAATGTATATAATTTTCTTACTTGTTATAATTAGTGTTTTTATACACCGTGTTTATGCACTCACTACAGTATAATGACTTTGTGCTGCTGTTTGTAACTACCAAAAGCATATCGCATAGACCCTTCTTTAATTATACCGATGAACTCAGAATCACTTTCTGAGTCGTTTTAGCGATGTCCGTCCGTCCGTCCGTCCGTCCGTCCGTCTGTGTGTCCATGTAAACCTTGTAATCAAACTGCACGTCGCAAATATGAATATATTTTGATAAAATTTTGTATATAAGCTTTCATCGGCAATAGGATGAACCTTATTGAAATTAGTGAAATTTGGGAAATGTTTAGACCTAGTCCCCATACAAATGACTCCTATGAAATCGAAATAAATTGCCATAAAATCCAAATTGTCATATAGATTTCAGTCAAATTGGGTTTGTATGTGTTAATTATATCAGTTAATTATTAGTCCAAAAATAATCCCTATAGGACAATTCTTAGTAATAGGCCCCATATAGAGCTGCTTCCCGATCTTCACTTAAATGTATCAAAAAACAAAAATATTGCACAGATTTTTCTCAAATTTGGTTTGTATGTATTTTTGGATAATGTAAGTTACTTTGCCAAATATGGTCAGAATCGATCTATTTTTCGACCTAGTCCCCCTATAAAAATTACATCCGATATGAACTTTTTCATATCTGCAGCCAAAAAAATTAATAACAATGCCACTCAAAGTTGGTTTATGCTTATTTTCTATATCGAATTAGTTGGACCGAAAAGATAGGGTCTCTAGACTATAGTATAGGGTATCGTATATTCGGTCTAGACCGACTATAATTTTCTTACTTGTTTTTTATTTTTCATTCCATTCTGAAGACTTTTTGGCCTAATGACTAAAGATATTTTTCATTTTGAAAGAAATTTTCATTTGGCTAGTGCCGAACATGTAATCGCTGTACATTCTTAATTTTTTTTATGGCGAATTACTTAAAACAGGTACAGTATGTGATTTACTGTCCATCGTCTGTGGAAATCACGATGACGGCTTCAATCGGGCAACTAGGTTGCTCGTTGGTGTAAAAAATGATTCATTAACATCCTGAAAAGTTTGCTGTTTAAAATCGTCCAAATCGGTTTATCTGGTCCCGAGAATTGAACGATGGAGTGAAAAAAGTCTTGAAAAAATATGATTTGCCTATGTTGTTCTTGTCACGATAACGTTCTCAATAGGACAGCTAGCGTGCTTGTTGTTAGTGAGAATGATACATCAACATCAAGAGAAGATTTCTGTTTTTTAAATCGTGACAATAAGTTTCATAGGTGCCGGGAAGGTTTCTGTTTTTTAAATCGTGACAATAGGTTTCATAGGTGCCGAGAAATCACCCAAAAAGTAAAACATATGATGTTTTCCTATATTGTTATTCTAAATTTTGTATTTGTCACAGCTGTACTTGTTGTTTTTATGGTCGTTGTGGTAATAATATAAAAATTCACCAATATCAACATTTTTGGTGTAATATTTTAGTTAGTTAATTAATAAAAGAAACTATGTATATAAAATCAATATCAATATTCTGCGATTTTTATAAGATCACAAATTATTACAAATTGATACATACTACTGTTGCAAATATCAAAATACTATAAATAACATTCATATATTCTGTATACGTATATCGATAATAAACGAATATTAAAAATAATATATATATAAATTATTTTATTTATACAAAATACTGCAATTTTTAAGGTTGCAAAAATAGTATCATTTTATGGGTTCTACTTTTAGTACATACTTGCATTCAAAAGTAGTAGTGAAAGCATAAAATTCTACCCTGTAAAAAATTGGTGTTTAAAAAAATTTTTTTGTGAGATGATAATAATATAATATAGATGTCAATAATATTTAATTATAATACATTTTTAAAATTTATTATTTAATGTTCGGCGCAGGCAAATGCCATTCCCGGACTATCGAGAATTTAATGCGCGAGTTATTCGCATTAGGAATAATCGCGGAGCTCAGCTCAATCAAAGTGCAATGATCGAGCCTCGCCCTGGGAAACATGTGTTCATGATTCCTTTTGCACAAACGCGATTCCCAACTACCAAAAATTGTAGGCACGACCTTTCCACATCAGGAATAGTCGCGGAGCTCAACTCAATCAAAGTGCAATGATTAAGCTTCGCACTGGGAAATATGCACTCATTAATTTTTTAGCACAAACCGAACTTCTTATGACACATTAAAAATAAACTAATTGAGAAGTACAATTCATCATTACGCTGTATTATAATACTATTTTCTTATTTTACTACTAGCTAGTAAACAAAGTGATCGTATAATTGTGAACGAAATAGAATTGAAATTGTGTGCAGATTTGTTTTGCTTAAAAAACTGTTTCTACAGATAGTGAATAAAATCCCAGTAAACATTTTATGCAATCACGTGATCATGTGGAGTCTTTTTTGACTCCTCTGTGCTATTAAAACAGTCATAAATGCGCTCTTTTGCTGACCAGAAAATATTTTTTTGTTGGGAGGAAATATTACCTTACCCCCGACTCCTCTTGAGAACCTTTTTTTATCCAATTTTCTGATTAGTTTCGACTTATTTTTGAGTCGTTTTTAATGTAATTTTTCTATAAATCACTTTTTAAGCGTAAGCAAAAATCATTTCTTAGTCTTTTTTCTAATACCGGATGTGATTAATCAGTTTTTAATCATCAAAAGTGCTCGCAGAAGACACAGTAAGATGAGTTTTGTTAAAATAATCTTCGAAATGATGACTGGGATATCGTATATTTTTGTTTACACACACATATACATAATGGCACCAGTAAGCCGAACTTTCTCATGAAACATATAGACGACAGCGGCTATACGACTACAGCCTGTCAAAAATAAAATACACACGTTTATATGAAAACGATTATTTTGACATCGACACAGCTACACGACTACATGACCACTGCTGTAGTCAACTTTGGCTAATTTCTATTTTTGTTCGCTACAAAATAAAAATAGTATTGACAATATAACAAAATATGTAAAAGATATTAGTGCTATGAAATATTTTATTTTTTTGAAAAAATTAATCGTAAAATGAAATGCTATAATAATTCTATTAATAAGTAAATTTATTTATTTATTTTTACGTTATAATAATGCATTATAAATAAGTAATATATTTAAGACAATTTTATATAAAATCGTACATTTTTTTCTATTTTAATAAAGTAAAAAAAAATATAATTGCCACTACTGAAATAAAAATGCTTTTGTATAAAAACAGCTGTTTATATTGTTGTTATATGTTGCTGTCGTTTTCAAAAAAATTAAGTAGCCAGCAGCATTTGTAGTCGTGTGTTCGTGTAGCCTCTGTCGTCTATGTGTTTCATGCGTAAGTAACAATTTCATATAGTCTTATGAAAGCTTTTGAACAAAGCAGATGTACGTCGCATTGTTTTGTGAAATCTAACATTGTTTTTTTAATAGGTACCAGTGATGCCAGGAGATTTTTACAGAAATCTCACCGTAATGAAAAAAATCCCTTTTTTTCCTACACCCACTTTTTTCTCTACATTTTTCCCTACTGTACTTTTTTCAATTTTTCAAAAAAAAAAATATTTATTTTTAATTTGTTAATTTTCAATTTCAATAATGCAAAATAACACAAAAGCGAAGAAAAATATCATAAAAAATAAGATAAGAATATAATTAGAATTACATAAAAACAACATAAAACCAACAGTTATTATAAAAAATATATTTTTACTATTCTGTATAATTCATCTTTTATATGGCTAGATGTGCATTTAAAATTTACACAATTAATTAAAATGGCTTGCAAATGGGATCTTATAACGTAAACAGAATTTTGGTTGTTGGTTTTAAAAGATATTTTTTTAAGACATTGGTTATTAGCATGTATACTTAGGTCTGATTTATCGCAATTTAATATTTTTTCACAAGCCTTGCATCTGTATTTAAAGTCGTCATCTTTGACCTGTTCCATCCCATTAGCTTCTCGTCTCTCAAGTAACTTGAGTAAAACCTTTGTTTTCTGTATTTCTTTGATGTGTTTTCAGCATCATCGAAAAACGAATCGGAAATTTTTCTAAAATCAATTATGTTTACATTTATAATATTTTAATGTTCTTTTTATTTACAAACTTACTTAATAAAATCGAAGATGGCGTACTTATGTACATATGTATTAAAAAAATGCACAAAACAAGTAAACTGCACAAAAGTGTTTTTTACTTGTCATTCTTATTAAGGAAGCCACGTATTTACTTTCTCCATATTATAGAGTTATTACCAGATTTAAAAAAGATATATATTTTTAATTTTAAAGTTTAAAACTGAAATATATATAATATTAAGTTGTTAAAAAAAATTTGCAAATAATCCCTACAATTCGACAAAAGTAAGAAATCTTTTGCATTAAACACATACATAGACGCAAATTCATTTATCGATGCGTTACAAATGGAATGACAAACTGATGTAATAAGATCGAAAAAATAAAACTGATTAACGCTAGTGCTTTTAAAATATAAGACGTGGACAAGTATTCCGTAATTTTAAAATAAATTTTGTTTACTATCTTCTATTGACTTTAAAATTGTTGTACGTAAATGCTGAAAATTCAGAGTATTTGTTGTAATAAATTACTAAATTGATCAAATTGTTTACATTTTCAAATATTTTATTTACATTTGTCACAAATAGTGCAAGACAACCTAGGTGGAGGGTATCAAAGATTCGGCATAGCCGAATTTAACACTCTTACTTGTTCCAACTACCTTATCATACCGGGGTAATCTGCTAGCAAATTCTCACCTGAAAAGCAGTAACTTGCATTTTTCGATATCAGACAAGTAACAACCGCGTGTCATTTCGATAATATGAATAGCATGTAATAAGCAAATATTAATTAATCACAATAATCAAAAACAAAAGTAATAAACAATAGCTGAGTAATATTATTTTGTTAATACTGTGTTTATAATTACGTACCAGCCAAAAAAAAAACAAATTATTTTTTTAATCTATACTAATATAATATAATAAAGAGGTAATGTGTGTTTGTTTGTTTGTTTGTTTGTTTGTTTGTTTGTAGGGGGTAATCTCCGTAACTACTCATCTGATCTTCCTAAAATTTTCACAGAGTCTTACTGCAGATATGGGAAGTGCTATAGGCTATAATTTTTTAAATATTTTTAGTGGGCGTGGCACCTCCCACACAAAGAAAATTTTTAATATCATATACATATATTGAGTACTATGATAGGGAGAGCTTTGCAAATTTGTGTGAGGTCACCTATTGCTAATATTAGTAGCTACGCCGGAAATGGGCGGGATCGGATAAGTGGGCGTGGTAGCTACCATACAAGTAATAATTCAATATTATATATCTCGACTACTGTGATAGAGAGAGCTTTTCAAATTTGTCTGGTGTCACCTATTATTAATGTGAGTAGTCGAACAAAAAATGGGCAGTATCGGACCAATAGGCGTAGCACCTACCATACAAATTAAATATAAAATGCCATATATCTGGAGCACTGTTATAATGAGAGTCTTGGGACTTTGTGTGAGCCCATAACTTATGCATACGATTAGTTGGACAACAAATGGGTGTGATCGGAGCAGTGGGCGTGGCACCGACCGTACAAAGTAAATATATGATATCATATAACTGGTGTACAAAAAAGGGAAGCTTTGGCACTTTGCACACACCATCAGATCTTAGTATGTATAGTCGGACAAAAAATTGGCGGGTTCACACCAATGGGCGTGGCACTCCCCATGCAAAGTAACTATTTAATGTTATTTATCTAGAGTACTGTAAAAGAGAGAGCTTTGTGGCTTTGCTTGAGCCCATAGGTTCTTTGTATGATTAGTCGAACAAAAAAATAGGCGTGATCGAAGCAGTGGGTGTAGCACCGCCCATGCAAAGTAGATATCTAATATCATATAACTTGTGTACTATATAAAGGAAAGACTCGACATTATACATGAGTCCATCAGATATTAATGTGAGTAGTCCAATAAAAATTGGGCGGGATAGGATTAGTGGGCATGGCACCTCCTACGCAAAAAATATGAAGCATTACGAAAGAGACAGTCTTTGGACAAGTTCATTAGTTATCAGTGTGAGTTGTCATGAAAAATATATCGCCAAAATCAAAAATCGCGAAAAATAAAAATCGCCCAAAAACAAAAATCTTCAAAATCAAAAATGGGTAAAATCAAAAATCGCTAAAAAGAAAAATTGTCAAATGATATTCTAAGTTCAAGGCTAACAGTTAAGTGTTGCCAGATCTAATATGAATAATCCATCTTCTTCTCATGGGCAGCTACATGTACCTTGCTCCAGGGTAGGAACGCCGAAAAATCTGATAATTGTTGTACCGAATGAAAAAACAAAAAACATGGTATATCAGCAGCAGCAAGCATTGAAATAAAAGATCTATACTAATAATCTATACTAACATAATAAAGAGGTAATATTTGTTTGTTTGTTTGTAGGAGGTACTCTCCGTAACTACTCATCTGATCTTCCTGAAATTTTCACATAGTCTTACTGAAGATATGGGAGTGCTACAATCTTTAATTTTTTTTAATATTTTTAGTGGGCGTGGCACCTCCCATACAAAGTGCATTTTTAATATCATATATATTAAGCACTATGATAGAGAATGCTTTGCAAATTTGTCTCAGGTCATCTATTATTAACGTGAGTAGTCAGACAAAAAAATGGGCGGGATTACCCAAATGCGCGTGGTACCCCCACACAAACTTAATATTAAATGTGATATATTTGAATTACTGTATTAGTGAGAGCCTTGGGACTTTGCGTGATCCCTTTCATAACGATTCAGAAGGGGAGAGGGGGAGGGTGTAGCGAAGCACACCGGGTTACATCTAGTGTTTTATAAAATCCAAATAGAATATTTGTTGTTGTCATCCAGGTAAATAGCGCATTTGCGAAATTTCAACGCATTTCTTTTCGCCTAATGAGGTCCTTATACCCCATACCATTGTGTTGGTAACTAACAAAAGCATTTGACCTACACACATATTTTATTAAACCGATCGCCTCAGAATTACTCTCCGAGTCGATTTAGCGATGTCCATTCGTCCGTTCGTCCGTCCGTCTCTCTGTCTGTCTCTGTGTTCATGTGAGCATTGTACTCAGACTACAGGTCGAAAACATAAACATATTTTGATAAAATTTTGTGTATAAGCTTCTATCGAGCATTCAATAAGCGCTATTGACATTGGTGAAAATCGGTACATGTTCAGACCTAGTACCCATGATCCCTACGAGAACGACATAAATTAAGGTCCCCATTATCTAATATATATCAGATTTGGTTTGTGTATGGTTAATAAACTCTTTTTTAAGTTTTTAATTCAGTCACTGCTGAGACAAAAATGTAAATATTTTACAGAAATAATACAGATGTGAAAGGCTGTCATAGACATTATCGTTAGAGTTCAAATAAGTCGTTAATCTTCTGTTAATAACATCAACATGAACGGATAAATAATTAAAGTATAGCATCTGTTTAGTTCGGCGCAAATACTTCGGAATGGATCGAAATAGATAAAATTCGATATGTGAAAATTCAGGTAAACAGGTTCATAAGATCGGAGTTGTCTGTTAGGAACATTTATACGGAATTCTCAAGAAAGCATTCAGAATCAATTTTACCATGAACTAAAAATGCCCCTTCTACTTTCCAAAGTTGGGAGCTTTATTATAGCCAAACGACTGCGATACGGTGGGAGAATTAATACCGCATTTCACCGAAGATATGAAAGGCAGAATAGCAGGAATTGTTTCTGAATTGATACAAGTTTATGTACTGTGGATTGCAAATTCCTGATGCGCACTCTAGTATCGGCCTGACTAAAGACGTGAATAGAATTTTTTGTAACATAAGAATCATTAATGCCTTTACCGAATGTTTAATAAAATATAAAACATCATTACTCGTGCTGGAGGAAGTTTAAGATCGCAGAATTAAAGTAAGAGTTTTCCGTACGAAGAGGGGATGTAAGTCAAGATATAAGAAGAGCTAAATCTATACATTATGCTTATCGTTTTGAAAAGGCTATGGACAGCAAGAAAACATCGCAAACGATACGTGATATTGGAATCGGTAAGAGTAGGAAAAATACAAGTAGTAATTTGACTGCTGATGAAATTAGCAATATATTCGTAAAATCCCCCTTTAATGATATTGGCAATTTTACCAACCTCAACGTCAATAGTCCAGTACTTTGTGACCAATTTGAATTTCACTGTGTCAACATCATCGACATGTTAACTTGTTTTTTAAATGTAAAATCAAATGCTATAGGTTACGATCAAGATTTATAGATTAATACTACCAAAACTGATTAATTAGATTAATACTACCAAACTGTGATATTCTTATAGACTCTTCTATTGTAGACAACATGCTCTCAGTTGGCCTTATACCCGTTAATTGCCTCTACCCTACTCACTACTCCAACACTACCAATACTTTATTGGATCTTTTCTTTACAAACGATGTCTCTAAAGTCAATTTATATGATCAACTGACTGCACCTTGTTAGGCATGACCTGATCTTTATTTCTTACGACTTCAACTCGTGAGGTTCAAACCGTTAGTTATCGTGACTTTAAATCAATCAATTATCATGCTTTGGCTGAAAATCTGGCGTTGATAAACTGGAACTCTTTGTACTACATGCCGTCTTCTGATGAGCAATTATCCTTTCTTGATGATAACATTTCACATTGATACAATCTTGCTGTTCCACTGAGAACTAGACATATTACGGAGAAAACTAGGCCGTGGTTCAATACAACTATAAAGCGAATGACAGACCGTAGAGATGAGGCTTACTCGCGCTGGAGGAAGTTTAAGATCCCAGAATAAAAGGACGAGTTTTCCATACGAAGAAGGGATGTAAATCGAGAGATAAGAAGAGCTAAATCTATATATTATGCTTATCGTTTTGAAAAGGCTATGGACAGCAAGAAAACATGGCAAACGATACGTGATATTGGAATCGGTAAGAGTAGGAAAAATAAAAGTAGTAATTTGACTGCTGATGAAATAAACGATATATTCGTAAAATCCCCCTCTATTGATAGCGGCAATTTTACCAACCTCAACGTCAATAGTCCTATGCTTTGTGACCAATTTGAATTTCACTGTGTCAACAACATCCACGTGTTAACTTGTTTCTTGAAGGTAAAATCAAATGATATAGGTTACGACACTATGGACCCAAGATTTATTAGATTAATACTACCACAACTATTGCCGTTTATCACCTATTTCTTTAACACAATTCTCACCACGAGTGTTTTTCCAACCAAGTGGAAACATGCAAAGGTCATACCAGTACCGAAATCGAACTCGGAGTTTCAACCTATCACAATCTTGCCTTTCTTATCCAAAGTCCTTGAAAAACTAATGCACATTCAAATTAGTGAACACCTGAATCGTTTTAAATTCTTGCCTGATTTTCAATCATGTTTTCGGCCCAAAAATAGCTGTATTACTGGTCTTTTCAATGTTAGTGAGGATATTCGTAGAGACATTGACATTGGCAAAATTAATATTTTAGTCCTGCTTGACCATTCGAAGGCTTTCGGCACCGTTGGTCACTCTATACTCGGCCTTAAACTTAGTCAACTGTTCAATTTTTCATGCACGTTAACGTTGCTACTTAAATCGTACCTGTCTGATCGTTTTCAATCAGTGTTTTTTAACAATTTTGACTTAAGGGCTCTGCCTGTTGAGGAAGGAGTTCCGCAGGGTTCGATTCTGGGACCTCTTCTTTTTTCACTCTATGTAAATGACTTACATAATCATGTAGTTCACTCTAAACTGCAAATGTATGCTGACGGTGTGCAACTTTATTTGGGCAGTTGGATAAAATGTATTCATGAAAATGTCGGCAAACTTAAATATGACCTTAACCAAATTTATCTATGGGCTTCGAAAAATAGGCTTTGTTTAATCCCTCAAAAGTCGAAATGCCTTATAATACACAAAAGATCGGCACATTTAAATATTGATTTTGATATCATTCTTAAGAACAGAAAAACTGAAATTGTTTCATCAGTGAGAAACCTTGGGATCATTTTTAATAGCACGCTTAGTTAGACGAATCACGTCAACTCTGTAGTTGGCAAGATGAGCTATATGCTTCGAACGTTGTGGCCAATACAGTTCTGTACACCTTTGAAAATCACAATGCTTATTGCTAAGGTCTATTTAATGCCATGTTTGATATACGGCTGTGAGCTTTTTGCACATTGTTATTCCATGAGTACTATAAATGTAAATTAAATGTTGTCTACAATAAGATCATTAGATATGCTTATGGACTTTCAAAGCGTGATCATAATAGAGTATCTCTCTATACGAAACAATTGTATGGCTTGTCCTTTGAGAATCTAATGAATGTTAGAATACTCATACAGCTTCATAAAATAATATATAATAAGGAGCCGCGTATCTTGTTTGATCGCCTCACTTTCTTTCAATCTGTGAGGGGTAAAAAAATAGTCTCTCTCTGCTACAGAAGTCTAATAACCGAATGGCAATTTTTTTTTTAACGACATCCATCTTTGTAACCTTCTTCCACACAAGATACAAACCAACAACAACGCAACAAGTTTTAGTAACGAGATTAAAAGCATTTCTCAACCTGAAATGTCAACTTGTCAGTTAATACCTATTTTATATCTCATTTTATTTATAATTTTTTTTTCTTTTTTCTCTCTCTTTAAAGTTTCCATTTATTTATTATATATTTTTTTTATTTTTTTTTTTTTTATATTTATGTTTTATGTTTATTGTGTAATTTAATTTGTAAATATCTTAAATGTAAGCCAATTATGTAATTACAAATTTTCACACACCATACTTTAAATGAAAAGATTCAAATTTGAAAAGATTCAAAAAATTCAAATTTGCCTTATTAACAGTCATTATTACATGAGAATTAAAGCTTCGTCACTTACCAAAGTTAACTCCCAAATCTATAAATTCATCAATTGAACTTAGATTTGTATCATGAAGGTCATAGAGTGACATTTTTTAAGATTTAAGTCCATTAAGTTCACATTACACCATTTATAGAACCTATTTATTTCAAACTGGTGATGTGCACCTGTTTGTGAGGGTTTAGTAAAATTTTGCATCGTCAGCACACATAAGGATAAAATCAATAGTCCAAAAATAAACCTATTTTTCGACATAGCCCCATATAAGTATAGCATGTGATATGAATTTTTCATATCTGCAGATAAAAAATGAATAAAAATCAAACTCAAATTTGGTTTATGTTTTATTTATTTATTTATTTTTATTTGATGTTACATACACAAGACTTATGTCTCATATTACAGTGTGAAGCTGATAAAACGCTCATACAATATTACTTAAAATATATAATTTTAAATTTAATTTTAATTACATACATTTAACAATTTATTAAAAAAAAGCAAACAAAAAACAAAAATATTCTAGTTATTTAATTGATCATAAAAAAATTCGTCGTGAAAAATATTTAAAAAGGTTTTTTTTTGTATTGAAGTGCGTTACTTATAGTTTGAGATTGCCACTCAGACATGAGGCTATGATGTCTAAAAGATATGTGTTTATTTTTTATATTCAGTTATATATCCGTTTCTTTCTAGTCGGCCAAGACCGACTGCAATATTCTTACTTATTTTTTCTTTATGTCATCATACAAACGCTGCAATAAATCCTTTTCTGTAGTTTCTTCTTTTAAGATACTACCGTGCGATAGCCATTTATACCTATGGACAAAAAAATATGCACGTAAATCTAGAGACCATGTGTAAAAAATCGTGTACCTAGTTTTTCAGTTCCTAATCTTGTATACTCTTTAAAACACTTTAAAGTTGTAGAGAAAGTGTTTCAATTATTTTTTAAAACTTATTCCTATTGCGTGATGACAAAATTACTACATATCAAATGAAAGAGAACAGACTTTGCTAAATGGTTTACAAAAACAAATTGTGAAAATATCCTTTAAAATTTCCATTCTAGGATACCCTTGAAGATTTCCAAAAAATACGATTATAATTAATGAAAACAAGTAAGAAAATTACATTTGGTCAAGGCGTACTATATCATACATATTATACTGAAAAATAGACATAAAAAATTAACATTTAAATGAGAATATCATATACAGGGTGGTCCAAATAAGAACAAACAATATTAAACACGAATAACATTTTTATTTTATAATACAACTAGGTTAATGAACAAACACACATTACCTCTTTATTATGTTAGTATAGATTGTTTGTTTTCTTTTTTTTTGCAGGTGATAAATGAATTCTTGTTAATACAAAATATTTGCACTGAAGACATCGTGGCTGACTGTTGTAAATGAGTCATCTGTCATCTGTCTGAAACCGGCCAATTGGGAATTATTTCCAGAACAATATTGCAGAGAATAATACGGTTAGATCTTAAGATGCACCTATTCAAAATTCAAATTATTCAGGCACCTACCATCCATGAATTTGCTAGGTCTTATTTGGCCCCTGCATTTTTCGCCAGCAAAACATTAGCATATTTGTAATAAAAATGTTTGCTTTTTATTCTGCAGACATGTAAACTTCACTGTTTCGCGATGAGTCACCAACACTCATGAGTAATAAGGTTAATCCCAACAAATCTGGTATTCTGCTGTTTCTAAATTTATAACTAAGATATGTACATGTTTATTCCTTTGTATTTTTTTTTATTATTTGTTTATTTAACCACAAAATTTTAATTACCAAATTACATGCTTATCTTGCTTATACCTAAAAATATCACAAATTAAGTTAGAATCTTTAAGACGATTGAAATGTGTTTAACCAATATTATGTGGTTGTTTATCCTTAGAAGTGTGTGTGTGTGTGTAAATTATCTTTTATTTTCAAAAAGTTGCTCCTAAAAGTCTAGCCCATCAATTTAATAAATTATGGTTGTGTGTGTAAGAGAATAAATGTGTGGGTGTGTGGCTGTGTGCAAAGCAGTTTGTATACTTTTTATAGCTTTTTGTTAGCAGTCGATGTGGAACAAAGTTGTTGATTCATTTATACCTTTGAAACCAAAAAAAAAAATTTTAAAAAGTAAATGTCATTGAGTAACCAATGAATCAATTAAGAAAATTGGTTTTTACTTCAATATCTCTTTAGCACTTGTTCATCATCTGATTCAAAAATTCTTTAGACATTTTCTATACGGTTTGGTTCGCTTTAAAAAGAATTCAACAAAATTGGAAAAAAATAATGACTAATGAAAATATTATTACAAAATGGCCTTATAAGTAAAATAAAAGTAATTCTTAATGCGTTCGAATATATATTCTTAAATCATAACAATTACTTTAAAAGTCTGTTTTAGACATGCTCTGATAACTACTTATAATAAATTTCACTGGGATACAAGGTAAGTCGCTAACAAATCGTATTATCTGCAAAAAAAAAAGCGAATAATATTATATGTGTAATAATAAATTATAAATATTTGAGTAATTTTTAAATATTTACATAGATTACTGGGAAATTTTTATATATTAATTTTATAAAATTTGTCTTGAATTGATCGATACCAAAATGCATTTATACACACATTTTTTTCGTCCTCATTGGCCGCTCATTCCATTAGAGTAATAATTCTTTGAAAGATGGGAGAGGTGTTTTTGCATAAAAATGTAAGTCAGTAAGAGTTCCCTAAAAGGATAATGATTGTATAGAATAAACAAGATCCAAGAATTCTCAAAGGAATATATTTTTATATAAAATCAGTTCTCAGTTAAAAAAATATTTGGCTGTTTCAAATAAATTAATAAAACTACTTTTCTAAATCAACAATAACTTAAATTTTCACTAGATTTTCAAAACTATTAATTTTTTCCTATAAATTGTAATCATATAATTAAACGGTAAAAACATTTTTTGTGGTACTGAATCGGGTTTTATAACAAACGGGTTTTATAACACCAGTGCACAATGATGTTTTTTTTTTTTTGAAAACCTGGACCGGTAACACAAGTAAAAAATGGAAAAAACATTTATGCACTAATACACACACAATCGAATTTCGTTATAACTGTATCTTAAACGTCGCACAGTGGACCATATTTTGAGAAGGCGGCCAAAAATCTTTTTTTTTTTTTGTTACCGATTTTAAAAAATGTTATCCATTTGAAAGTAAATACTAGTAAATTGCGACTCTATCTCAACTATATCACAGCGAACAGGGTCTTCGAAAATGGGCTTTCTCAGTATTTTGCTAAAATTAAAAATTTCTGTGTAAATTTTTATTTTTGAATGACTATAACTTTTTTGATTTAAAAGATTTTGAAGTGAAATAAATTTTGTATAATTTTGTGGCTTCCATACTATTAATGTTAAAAATGTAAAATCACTGAGTCATTCCCAAATTTAAAAAAAAAAAATTTTTTTTAAAAAGGTCAAAATTTTCCGAAAATCTCCTACTTAATAGAGCAAAACTCCTGCCAGACAAAAGCAGTCAGAAAAAATCTTGCACTCTTCTATAGTACTCCCCTATATACCTGTACCCCATTATATACCCGCCAGTTTCTGCCCGTGTGCACCAGAACAATTTTTAGATATTTTCTGCAAAATTTACGAATAAAAAAGTTGTCCACTATGCGGTTAGGATATATTAAGTTTGAGGTGATGTTTGTAACTGCCATCTTGTATTATACGGATCGACTCAAAAACACTTTCTGAGTCGATTAAACGATGTCCGTCCGTCCGTCTGAGTGTTATGAATACAAAAGTTGGTCATACCGGTGCGAGTTGTCAGGAGTTGCTATATACTTATAAAAAAAGGGTTGAGATATAATGCGCTTAATTGTTACGGTACATTTACATAGGTATCTTTTAAAAACATTAATAGCCTGAATTAGAGTTATATAGTTTAAATACCTGACAAAAAGGATTCATTTTTGCACCAAATTCAACCAACCCAAAATAAAAAAAAAATAAAATTGAAATAATTGAAAAAATATCTGAAGCGAGGCAAAGGCATATAAAGAGGATTTTGAAAAGCATTCCTACACTAACTGAAGATAAGAAATTTACGCCGGAAGAAGCGTTCGCCCTATTTTTGGATTTGAAGTTGACCAAAAATAAATATAAGGAATTGTGGAAGCGAACCAATGAAAAGAATTGTCAGATTTTTCCAGAGTATCGAGATTTAGTTTCTGCCAAAAAAGAATGCTTACCTTCACAATCTGCTATTAGTGTCACTTCAACATCAGCAGAAATAAAATTGCAAGATCTCCTTGAACATACTGCAGAACGATTGCTAAATACGCTTGATACTGATCATTTAAAAAAAATTGGTAATGGCAGCATTACTTTAATTTCTAAATGGGGATGTGATGGATCCTCTGGTCAGAAACAATGCAAGCAATTTAGTGCCGAAAATTCATCAGATGCTAATTTATTTATGGTATCTTTCGTTCCATTGCGCATAGAGCCGTCAACTAGTAGAGCAACAGAAATTGATATATGGAAAAATGAAATTCCTTCTTCAACAAAGTATTGCAGACCAATAAAATTTTGCATTCAAAAAGGAAACCAAAGATGTCATAACTGAAGAAGTTCAAAAAATAAAAGATCAAATTAAGGAACTTCAACCAGTAATATTTAAATTTGATGACCAAGACATTGAAGTACATTTTAAAATGTGTCTCAAAATGATTGGTGGAAAAGTTGCACAAGCTTTAATTGGAACAAAGTCAACGTCAAGCTGCATTATATGGCAAAATACATGAAGTCAATTAAGCCAACCCCCACCAGAAGACGATAGTTTTAAAGAAGCCTACGAATTCATGCTAGAATACGTTTCATGGAGCATATTCTTAAATTGGGTTATGATTTAGAATTTGGTCCGTTAAGCGAAACAGTGAGAAAAAACAAAGAAAATTAAGAAAAAAGAAAGCAAAAAAAACAAATTCAACAAAAATATCTACAGCTAGGCCTCGTAATCGACCAACCAAAACAAGGGGAAGGAAACACAAATGATGTAAATACTGCAAGGAGATTTTTTTCCGATCCGGAAACTGCAGCGTCTATCACAGGTGTAGATCATGAATTAATAAGACGATTCAAAATCATATTACAAGTTCTAGCATGCAGCAGAAAGATAAATGCAAAAAAATTTGGAGAGTACGCCAATAAAACAGCTATACTTAATAATGAAAAATACTCTTGGAGATATATGCCATCCACAGTTCATAGAATTTTCTACCATGGGGAACAAATAATTCAAAACAATATGCTACCAATAGGAGATCAATCTGAAGAAGCGCAAGAAAAAAGCAACAAGGACTACAGATTCGTTCGCGAGCACAACACAAGGAAAATGTCCAGATGTTGTACTATTGAAGACCTTATCACTATTTTATTGTGCACTTCAGATCCATATATGTCCAACATTCGTCAGAAATGGGAAACTACCTCTATTGAATTAGACGAAGGAGCTAAACAACTTCTAGAAGATGAAAATCAAGGATATTTAGAAGAAATTTTAACTAAAATTGGTTGATTTAAAGTACTTTTTCATTACACTAACAATAAGTTACACTATTTTTTATTTAGTTAAAAAATTTTGTTGATTTAAAAATTTATATATTTTGTAAATTTACAATAAAAATTGATATAGAAATATTTAAAAAGACAGTAAAAAAAATTTAACTAAAGCAAAAACATACGAGTTTTTCATTGAAACTTCTCTATCTTGAACGAATATAAGGTAACTTTTACGTTCGCTGCTTAATAAATTATATTTTAACTCGGGATCTTTCACAAAAAAAAAACAACCTTTGGCCCTTGTGCACATTAGGACTTAAAAGTTTACGGGGGCCAAAGTTTGGCATTTTCTGAAAAAATTAACTTAAAAAATTGTTTGAAAGTATTAGTTGTAAAATTAACGGAAAAAATAAGACATTATTTAAAAAAAAAAACTTTACCTTTCAACACTTCACTTTTGTACTAAAATTCAACTACAAATGAAACCGTAACTTTTTTATTTTCGGTCGAGAATTAAGTTTTATAGCAAAGCTTAAAGGCTAAAGTCTCACCTACCAAACAAAAAACCGCATATCAAAATTCCAATCCAATCAAAAGTTATAGATTTTTGACCGCCTTCTCGTCAAATGGTCCACTGTGCGTCGTGTGTTGAATTATGAATTGATTAAAATTTACCTTTAGGCTCTTATAAAATTTTTCATTAACAATCCCATTTGTATTTCTTCTGTCGGTTCAACAAATAAATATTTATAATGAAATATAACGAATTTTATTCAAAATTCATAATTTATTAAATTTTAAATAAAAATTCATAATATAATGTAAATTACTGCAAAATTCATAAGTTATTATTTTCACATATCAAAGATTATTACCAACTAACCCGGATTGTTATCATGAAATGATCCGCAAAGTTTGAGACATTCTGAAGTCAATTTTTTATATGATCATATCATAATGCCTCGACAAAAATCTGTAACTGGAAGAATTGAGCGTAATCGCAACAAAAATGCAAGCAGACTTGATATCGGTGTACATTAAATTTTAATCGTCATAATTTTGAATCATTTAGTTTGGGAGAAATTAATTTAGTTTATACATTTTGCCAGGCAAAACATTTTCAATTCAAAATTACTCCTCGTAATAATTATGCATTCCGTATTTGTTGCCATAAGACCAAAGTAGTTTTGAGCCCATATCTTCAAAATCCATTCTACCTTATCCTTTGTGAAGTAATTATTTTTACTAATCCCTCACTCAAGCAAAATTATAAAAATTATTTTAGTAATATACGTTCTTTTAATGCGTCATTTGCAATGGTTAAGGGCAAATTTATAGGACTCCTATGAGTGGTTTGAAACTGCTGTAAAATATGGCGAATATATATATATATATGTGTGACTTGAATTTGATGCGTGGAACAGTAAAAGAATTATATCGAATGAATAGTTTTATAAATCCTTTAAAACAATGTTTCGCGATGGCGGACCACCATTCGAAAGAAACTTGGTAATATTCTCAAAACATTCAAATGCAGTTCATTCTATATCACTACTCAATTTATCATTGGATCTCTTAGCCTCTCCATTATAATATCCAAATGGTGACAAATCTTCGAATTAAAATAAAAATGTTGTAATATGCTTCATATTGTTTGGCTATTCGAAATGACTTTAACCTGTTACAGAATTCACAGACTAAATTTCTGCAATGGATAGTTCATATCTATGTTCAAATTGAAGGAACACGTTTAAATTATATGCGTTTGGATCAGGCTATTCTTCGCGCCGAAGTTTACAACAACTTGGTATATTTCTCTTCACAATCAAATGTTGCTGTCAATTGTATTGGTCGTAAAACTAGTTTGCCGGTTTCATGTATTGGTTCGGTTCCCCAATGAATATAGTCACACATTTCGGAGAGCCTTCATTATTTAATACTATGACAGCCTTCATTATTTATTACCATATGCATCAGTAGAAATAGGAAGAGTGAATTCATTTTTCGATTTGAAGAGAATAGAACCACCAGCTAATCAATATTCGTATACTCAAATTATCATTACATTGTGGGTGCATTGATAGTGCAAAAAATTTAAAAAGAGACAACGAATTAGTGATAAAATTATTTCAAGATTATATGTTACATCATCCTCATGTTATTGTGAAACATATACCAGGAGAAGAGATGAGAAAATAACTTTTCAATTGAATTTTAAATTCCCTAAATGTCAGCGATTTACCATATCACAAACTAGTTTTGAAAGAGTGAATGAAACCAGCATGGGTATAAAACGAATTCATAGAAACACATTATATTGGGAAGTATTAATTAAAAACCTCGAAATACCCCCATATTAATTTAAAAAATTGTAACCATTTTCATTTCAACAGACACAATTTAAATTTACTTGTGGATTTGCATCGACAATTTAAAAGTTACAAGGATAAACTTTCCAGAATGTGCTTATTTTCCTGCAAAATCCGGTACTTTCTCATGATCAACTAAATGTTGCTGCCAGTAGAGTCCACTCATTTGATGGATTACCATATTATATCACTGATACAGTAGATCAGGGACATCTAGCCAATGATGACACAATTTTCATTATAAATTTTGTCCACAGAAAAGTTCCTGATTTATAAATTTATTAGAAGCAAAAAACGTTGAAAGAATACTATTTTAATAAAAACAAGTAAGAAAATTATAGTCGGTCTAGACCCACTATACGACACCATATACCATGCGTTTACAGACCCTATCTCTTAGGCCAAACTAATTGGATATCGAAAAAAAGCACAAACCAAATTTGAATATGAAAAAGTTGATATCAGATGCTATACACATATGGGGACTAGGTCGAAAAATGTACCGATCCTGACCAAATTTGGTAAGGTCACTTATTTTTTTGCAAAAACATCACAAATCAAATTTGAGAAAAATCTGTGCAATATTTTTGTTTTTGATAGATTTAAGTGAAGATCGGGAACCAGCTTTCTATGTCCTATAGAGATTATTTTTGGACTACTCATTAATGGGTATAATAAACACACACAAACCAAATTTGACCGATATCTATATGATAATTTGTATCATATGGCAATTTGAGTCGATTTCATAGGTGTCATTTGTATAGAGACTATGTCTGAACATCCACCGATTTTCGCCAATTTCAATAGCGTTCTTTCTATGGCTGATGGAAGCTTTACGTATCAAATTTTATCAAAATATGTTTACATTTGCGACCTGTAGTTTGATTACAAGGTTTACATGGACACACAGATGAACAGACGGACAGACGGACGGACATCGCTAAATCGACTCAGAAAGTGATTCTGAAAGTGATTCTGAGTCGATCGGTATAATTAGAGGTGTGTCTAGGTCAGATATTTTTGGTAGTTACAAACATCAGCACAAAGTTATTATACCCAGACCACAAAGTGATATAGGGCATAAAAAACAAAATTTCCTATAATTTTCTTCTTTTACAGCATAATTTAAAACATAAACAAGTAAGAAAATTATAGTCGGTCTAGACCGACTATACGATACCCTATAACATGCGTTTAGAAACCCTATCTCTTAGGCCCAACTAACTGGACATAAAAAATAAGCAAAAACCAAATTTGAGTGGGATTTTTATTAATTTTTTTGGCTTCAGATATGAAAAAGTTCATACCGGATGCTATATCTATATGGGGACTAGGTCCAAAAATGGACCGATAATGATCATGTTTGGTAAAGTCTCTTGTATTTTGCAAACATATATACAAACCAAATTTAAGAAGAATCAGGATCAGTTTTTGATAGATTTAAGTGAAGATGGGGAAGCAGCTCTATATGGGGCCTATGACTAAGAGTTGTCCCATAGGGATCATTTTTGGACTACTCATTAATGGATATAATAAACGCATACAAACCCAATTTGAGTAAGATCAATATGACAATTTGGATCTTATGGCAATTTATGTCGATTTCATAGGGGTCATTTATATGGGGGCTAGGTCTGAACATGGACCGATTTTCACCAATTTCAATAGAGTTCATCTCACAGTCGATAAAAGCTCACATACCAAATTTCATCAAAATATATTCTTATTTGCGACCTGCATAAACCACATAGTGGTATAGGGTATAAAAAACTAATGCACTCAAATTTCGATATTATTACAAATACGGATAATAACAAGGAATAATATTAAAGGCAAAATTATATAATTTAAAAACATATATATAGTAAAGTGGTAAAATATTTTCAAATAAATTTATATTAATTTATTTATTTTTTTTTTGTACAGAGAATAAAATATGCTAGTAGATTCCAGCGCTCGAAATTCGAGTGCAATTTCTAGGCAGCTTTGTTTTTCAACTTAGCCAATTCACAGACCAACACTTTTATGGTTTATTATTATTACTGTGAATGAAGGTAACAAATCCACTAACAAACACATTAACAAATTTAGTAAAACACAGATCGTATATGTATAATTTTATGTATGTGTTAGTAGCAATTTTAAATGCAATTTACTTAAAATAAAGGAAAAAATTTCAAAATCCTTAAATCTGCAAATGGTTAAAAGGAAATACCTTTCAAATAATAAACGTTTGGTAAAAATCGGGATAAAACGGTAGAACAAAACATCGGTCACAAGAAATCGCCTAGCCTATTAATATTATACTAGCAGATTCCAGCGCTGGAAATTCGAGTGCAATTTCTAAGCAGCTTTATTTTTCAACTTAGCCAATTTACAAACCAACACTTTTATGGTATACTATTATTGTGAATGAAGATAACAAACTCATTAACAAACACATTTACAAATTTAACAAAACACACATAGCATATGTATAATTTTATGTATTTGTTAGTAGCAACTTTAAATACAATTTACTCAAAATAAAGGGAAAAATTTAAAAATCTGTAAATCTGCAAAACGGCTAGAAAAGAAATACCTTTCGAACAATATACGTTTGGCCAAAATCGGGATAAAACGGAAGAACAAAACATCGGTCACAAAAATCGCCTAGCATATTAATATTGTAGATGTTTAAAATGCAAATTGGTTGAAAGGTATGGAGACTATGAGCACTTAAAAAAATTATAAAAAAAATTGTGGGTGATAATGATAATCAGTACGTAAATATTTAGATCTGAAATGCGATATATAATGTTTCTTTTTAAGTATCAATGGTTTTTGTCGTGTAGCTAAAAAAATATATTTGTATTGGACGAGTTCTATATTGGACTAAATATCGTTGAGGAGAATTGGCAAAGGCCTTCACGTGTTGAAGATGTTAATGCTTCAAGAAACAACAAAATAATGCTGCTTCAAGCAGTAATTATTTGCAACCACTGCAAACATTTGATGACGATAATAGTGAATAAACCAAATAAAATACATAATACACACATTACTATAATAAAATGAAAACAACAAAGATAAATGATCTTTGCAAAACATTAAAAATTTCTGAATTTACCATTCGGAAAATTTCTATTGGTATCAAACTATTTTGTTCCGCTAAACAGGACTTTGATTTAATATGCCTGAATCTAGAAAAAAAAATTTGAATACTTCACTTATGGAGCAAAAAATGAAAAGCCATACAAAGCAGTATTGCTTGCACTCGAAAAATTTGACTCTATTATAATAAAACAAAAGCTAAATGTTATGAAGCTATCATGTTTGAATGTTAAAATTGTTATCAAATCTTATGGTCCCCATAACGAACATGTTTTACATATTGCTTACTTTCAAAGAAAGTCAGTAACTATCAAGGAGTTAAGGCAAAACTACCCGTAATAGATTATACTAACGTTAAATGGGATTTCGAAAGAAAAATGTCTTCTAAAATAACCCAGTGTCACAATTGTCTAATGTTATGTCATGGCTCCAGTCGTTACACGTTTGTACAAATTGTGCAATACTGAACCTGTGCAAACTGTAATGGTCCACACAAGTCGTTACCTCTTAACTGTCCAAGCAGAATAAAATATCAGCATATACGACAATCCCAATAATAATGTTCGATTTAATAATAGTTATGAGAACTACAGTACAAATTTTCCAAATAGGCTTAACCAAGACGCTAATAATACACATCGCGAATAGATTCATCCACACAACAATAATTCCAACAGCTCCACTAACCTATTTACTGTTGAGGAAATAAAAAATCTTACACTTGAACTAATCGTTAACTTAACAAGTAAGAAAATTATAGTCGGTCTAGACCGACTATACGATACCCTATACCATGAGTTTAGAAACCCTATCTCTTAGGCCCAACTAACTGGAAAGAGAAAATAAGCATAAACCAAATTTGAGTGGGATTTTTATTATTTTTTTTTTAGCTGCAGATATGAAAAAGTTCATATCGGAAGCTATATCTATATGGGGACTAGGCCCAAAAATGGACCGAGTCTGACCATGTTTAGTAAAGTCTCTTGTATTTTGCAAAAATATATACAAACAAAATTTGAGAAGAATCAGTGCAATATTTATACCCTATACCACTATGTGGTTTGGGTATAATGACTTTGTGCTGCTGTTTGTAACAACCAAAAATATTCGTCCTAGACCCATCTTTAATTATACCGATCGACTCAGAATCACTTTTTGAATCGAAATAGCAATGTCCGTCCGTCCGTCCGTCCGTCCGTCCGTCCGTCTGTGTGTCCATGTAAAGCTTGTAATCAAACTACAGGTCGCAAATATGAATATATTTTGATGAAAATTGGTATATAAGCTTCCATCGGCCATAGGATGAACGCTATTGAAACTGGTGAGAATCGGTCCATGTTCAGCCCTAGCCCCCATACAAATGACCCCTATGAAATCGACATAAATTGTCATAAGTTCCAAATTACCATATAGATCTCAGTCAAATTGGGTTTGTATGTGTTTATTACATCTATTAATCAGTAGTTCAAAAATACTCTCTATAGGAAAATTCTTAGTCATAGGCCCCATATAGAGCTGCTTCCCGATCTTCACTTAAATCTATTAAATAACAAAAATATTGCACAGATTTTTCTCAAATTTGGTTTGTATATATTTTTTCAAAGTCTATGTGACTTTACCAAATATGTTCACGATCGGTCCATTTTTCGACCTTGTCCCCATATAAATATAGTATCCGATATGAACTTTTTCATATCTGCAGCGAAAAATATTAATAAAAATGCCACTCAAATTTGATTTATGCTTATTTGCTATATCCAATTAGTTGGACCGAAGAGATAGAGTATCTTAACCATGGTATAGGGTATCGTATAGTCGGGCTAGACCGACTATAATTTTCTTACTTGTTCATTTCTCATTTTTTATTTTTCATTTATTATTTTTCGTTTTTCATTTTTTACTTTTCATTTTCCAATTTTCGGTTTTCGTTTTTCATTTTTCATTTTTTGTTTTTCATTTTTTATTTTTTATTTTTCCTTTTTTATTTTTCATTTCCAACAGTGGATGGATTAACCATTGCAACACACGCTGACGACACTGCTATACTAGCATCATATGAGTCACCAGTTGAAGCATCTGAACAGGTACAAAATGAACTAAATCTTATACAAAGTTGGTTGCAAAAATGGAACATTAGAGTTAACACGGAAAAGTCCGTTCACGTTACATTTACGCTGAGGAAAGGTGATTGTCCAGGCCTAACTTTAAATGGAACCTCTATTCCAACAAGTAACAATGAGAAGTATATGGGCTACATCTAGGCAGAAGACTTACATGGAGGAAATATATTGACAATATATTCTCAAGCCGGTTTGGACTTATGGTTTGCAACTATGGGGAACTACTAGCAATTCAAATGTGGAAATTCTGCAAAGGTATCAATCTAAAACATTACGACTAATACCTGATGCGCCCTGGTTTATTAAAAACACCAAAATAAATAAGGATCTCGTTATATCAAAATTAAAAGACGAAATCAACAAGTTTAGTGAAAGATCTTGATAGACTAAGCAACCACTCAAACGTTTTAGCCATTAACCTATTAGATGGCAGTGACGAAATACATAGGCTAAAAAGATTTCACATACTTAATCTACATTTTATGAAGTAGCGATAAATAAAAATATGGAAATATGTTTATATGTAAATAATACATTTACGTAATATATATTTTTATTGAGTTCATTGGAACTCAATTATTTTAAGTTAATTGTAAATATTATAAGATTTGCTTATTATTTTTGTAAAATAGATTGCAAATAAAGATAAAATTAAAAAAAAAAATTTTTTCATTTATTATTTTTCATTTTTTATTTTTCATTTTTAATTTTTTTTTTTTGCATTTTTCGTTTTTTGTTTTTCATTTTTCATTTTTATTTTTAATTTTCAAACAGGTTATTACATATCATAATTTTTCACCAATACAATCATAAGTCACACCGATTTTGTCATACGCGTTACATGTTACGCTGTTTTTGTGATTATATTCTAAAATAGAAATTTGCCCCCCTGCGAGTATAGATGTTTACACATCAAAAATGTTTCCAACCATGAACAGATGGAGTCTGCGGTTGATGGGTATTTTAAAGAGCTAGGCAGTTCTTAATTTAAACAGGGTATCGAAGCTATTGAATGTCGGTGAGAAATAACGAACATTTTTACCAAATTTGTTGTGTTTTCTTTGTAAAGTCGGGTTGTTCTGCGACCACCCTCGTATATGTCAGTTTTGATTTAAATTTCATATGTACCACCATACAAAACATTTAATCATAATCATACGTTTCATATGATGTCGCACTGTTATATGGTTTCTGATTGTCAAACATGAAAAATCTGAAAAACCATTAAATTGCCCTTATTAGTTACCTAAATATGACATTGGGCAGCCGAAAAAACGGTTCTCTTATTTTTTCATATTCTATAATACATCCAAGTTTCGCCGCAAATTGCGGGAAACCTTCCTTGTAAGCTGAAAAGTAAAATTAAATTTAAATTATTTTCCCTTCTTGAACTTCCATTACAGCAATGCATAATTTTCGCATTAATGCTTTTAAACAAAATATACGTATATGTATAGTATATTTCGCTATTGTCTCAAAGCAGTATTTACTTTAAGTTGAGGTTTTGCACTTAATGCTATTGTGCGTTGTTTTTCTATTTTTTTATGTTAAAATTTATAGCACTTAAGTTAAAACAACTGCATTCATATATTCACATAAATAGAATACAGGTTTTTTTTAAACATTTCATATGTTAATGAAGCTTTTAAATGACGACAAATTGTTTTAACGCCAAGATATTGTTGTGGTTCAGTTTTTTATTTTATTTTATTTGTTTTGAAAAGAAAATAAATAGAATTTATTCAAGACTATTGCAACATATGTGTAATTTAAATATATTTTAAGAAAACATGAAAAATACATATAACTGAGTTGCCCAATATCTCGAAAATATTTTGGTTAACTTAATGACGGTCTAAGTCGAATTTTATACATATGAACTACAGATAGTGGTCATAGTTTGCATCTCAATTATTATTAAAAAAACATTATTAAATATGCTCATATTTCTTTTTAAAACTTGTTGGCAATTTTATAGGATACTGAAGGTTAAAATTTTTATATCGTAGAATTTCCAAAATTCTCCTCTTTTTATACCCTATACCACTATGTGGTTTGGGTATAATGACTTTGTGCTGCTGTTTGTAACAACCAAAAATATTTGACCTAGACCCATCTTTAATTATACCGATCGAATCAGAATCACTTTCTGAGTTGATTTAACAATGTCCGTCCGTCCGTCCGTCCGTCCGTCCGTCCGTCCGTCCGTCCGTCTGTGTGTCCATGTAAAGCTTGTAATCAAACTGCAGGTCGCAAATATGAATATATTTTGATGAAATTTGGTATATAACCTTTTATCGGCCATGGGATGAACGCTATTGAAATTGGTAAGAATCGGTCCATGTTCAGACCTAGCCCCCATACAAATTACCCATATGAAATCGACATAAATTGCCATAAGATACAAATTGTCATATAGATCTTACTCAAATTGGGTTTTTATGCGTTCATTACATCCACTAATTAGTAGTCGAAAAATGATACCTTTGACCCCATATAGAGCTGCTTCCCGATCTTCACTTAAATCCATTAAAAAACAAAAATATTGCACTGATTCTTCTCAAATTTTGTTTGTACATATTTTTGCAAAATATAAGAGACATTACCAAACATGATCAGGATCGGTCCATTTTTGGACCTAGTCCCTTTATAGATATAGCATCCGATATGAACTTTTTCATATCTGCAGCCAAAAAAATTAATAAAAATCCCACTCAAATTTGGTTTATGCTTATTTTCTATATCGAAGTAGTTGGACCGAAAGATAGGGTCTCTAAACCATGGTATAGGGTATCATATAGTCGGTCTAGACCGACTATAATTTTCTTACTTGTTTTTATTTATATATTTATTTTTTTTTTTTTAATATAACGAATATAACGAAATGAAAAACCTGTAAACGCACTTTTACTTCCAACGTATATAACGAACCAGATAATCGTGTACATAAAAAACATTTAATTTTTTTTAAAGAAATATGAAAGAAGCAGCATTTTGTTTTATCCAGAACCATTTTCGGAATTTTGTTGTTATAAATAATTTTCGTTATTTCAGTCATTTTAGTTATTTCAACAAAAATATTTTTCGATTAATGCACTTCATTAAAATAAATTGTTAAAAGATTCTCAGTATGTAAAGTTTCAGAACAAACATTTTCTCTCATAATATTTACTAACTAGTTACTTGTAATGCTTCTAGAGTGCCCATTGAAAAACATTTTTTATACCCTCCACCCCAGTGTGCAGAGCGTATATATAAGTTTGTCATTCCGTTTGTAATAATCAGAAAAAAAATTCTGGACCTCATAAAATATATATATTTGTGGTCCTTATAACAACCGAAGTTGATATACCGATGTCCGTCTGTCCGTCTGTGGAAATCACGGTGACAACTTTAATCGGGCAGCTAGTATCATCGGTGGTATAAAAAATAATTCACTAACATTCTGAGAAGTTTCTAATTAAAAATCGCCCAAATCGATTGATTAGGGCCCGAGATTTGAATGCAGAACTAAAAAAAGTCTTGAAAAAAAATTATTTTCTATGTTGTTCTTGTCACAATCACGCCCTCAATAGGACAGCTAGGGTGATTATTTTTGGTGAGAATGATTGCATATATTTTTGCAAAATACAAGAGACTTTACCAAACATGGGCAGGATCGGTCCATTTTTGGGCCTAGTCCCCATATAGATATAGTATCCGATATGAACTTTTTCATATCTGCAGCCAAAAAAAATTAATAAAAATGCCACTCAAAATTGGTTTATGCTAATTTTCTATATCCAATTAGTTGGACCTAAGAGATAGGGTCTCTAAACGCATGGTATAAGGTAACGTATAGTCGGTCTAGACAGACTATAATTTTCTTACTTGTTTTATCTACTCTGGTACAAATGTTTAAAAGTTTCCTTGTTTTGGCATCACTAAAAAAATTGTCAGATCATTTTTGCCATCGCCGCGAGCCTGCTTGCAAAATTTCAGATCGATTGCGTCACGGGTAAGGGGTCAAAAATCCATCCATAAATTTTTTTTACAAGCATACACTACGAGTTAGTATAAAGGGAGTAAAAATTCACCAACATTTAAAGCAAATAATGCATAACTAGTTGTTAATAAAAAAAAACAATGTAAATTTAGGAAAAAAAATTGTATGTATTAATTTATATAAAGAAAAACACAACAATAACTGTTGATGTCGTATTTTTTGTATGTATATTTTTATAACACGGTGTCTCGATAACTGCAATTCATATGCTTTCTGGTTATGTTACATAACCGTTCGCTTTGATAGTTTTAAGGATTGATATCAAATGGCTCTCCCTAACCTCACTTGCGAGGCCATAGGTTTTGTAGCGATCCATATGTCGTATAACCTGGCATTACGACTAGCTGGAGGTAGCGCCAACCTAACAATATCACAAAAAAAAAATATTTATTAGCTAAAAAAAACTAATATAAAATACATTGATGTTCATTATACCCTATACCACTATGTGTTTTGGGTATAATGACTTTGTGCTGCTGTTTGTAATTACCAAAACTATTTGACCTAGACCCATCTTTTATTATACAATTCTGCTTAGAATCACTTTCTGAGTCGATTTAGCGATGTCCGTCCGTCCGTCCGTCCGTCTGTGTGTCCATGTAAACTTTGAAACCAAACTAAAGTTCACAAATATGAATATATTTTGATGAAATTTGGTATATAAGCTTTCATCGGCCATAGGATGAACGCTGTTGAAATTGATAAAATTCGGTTCATGTTCAGGCCCAGGTTCATGTTCGACATAAATTGCCATTAGATCCAAATTATCATATAGATCTCAGTCAAATTGGGTTTGTATGTGTTTATTATATCCATTAATTAGTAGTCCAAAAATAATGCCTACAGGACAATTCTTAGTCATAGGCCCCATATAGAGCTGCTTCCCGATCTTCACCTAAATCTATTAAAAAACCAAAAATATTGCACAGATTTTTCCAAAATTTGGTTTGTATATATTTTTCAAAATATAAATGACTTTGCCAAATATGGTCAGGGTCGGTACATTTTTCGACCAAGTCCCCATATATATATGGCACCCGATATGAACTTTTTCATATTTGCAGCCAAAAAAATTAATAAAAATGTCACTTAAATTTGGTTTATGGTTATTTTCTATATCTAATTAGTTGGACCTAAACGCATGGTATAGGGTATCGTGCAGTCGGTATAGACCGACTATAATTTTCTTACTTGTTTTGTAATATATTGGTGTTGTATTTTTTGTGTGTATTATTTACATATACATACATATGTATATATATTAAACAATAAAATAATATACATTTATTCTATACATATATATATGGGGGGTTTCATGTCAAGTGCACCAACTTGATTTCGCTGCAGGTTTATTTGTTGGCTTTGGAAAGAAATCGCATTGAATAGAGGCAGAAATCTTTTTCAACTTGAGTCTTCCATCGACAAGTGGTATAAAAGCATGGTATTGAGCGGTGCCATCGATTGTTACCGCAGCATCGAATCTGCTCTTCAGTATTTTCAATGTTTCCTGATGATCCTCTTTGCTACTAAAAACTATTTTAGTTTCTTTACTATAATTCTTAGCCCAATGGAATAAAGCAGTCGCATCTAAGATGCGATCTTGATGAGAGCACTGTAGGCTATACTTCGCTGCATTTCTTTTAAGGTTTGCTCCAATAGCATCACATGCTCCTTTAGCATGAGCAGTAGGATGAAAATGCCACTCAGCTGGCATTCCAAAATCTTTTTTATGAGCCATAAGATTTGCGAAGCTACTTTTGTTTTTAAAATGTCGACAAGCTACGTCCGAAACGTAGTATAACTTCTCTACTGTATATTTAGATTTAGATATTTTAGAATCATCTTGTGGTACTCATAAACTGCAACGGTATCATGTTTTAAATCGTTGGATATGATTGCCATACTTTTGTGTTCCAGTTTTTCATCTTTCATTTAGTAAATAATTACTGTGAATATAGTTACTTGGTCGTTATTGAAGTGGAATGCTTGTATGGCATCCTGAAGAACATATTTATAGTTTTCTGCGAAATCATATGAAATAACGAACTCACCAGACTTCAAATGTATCTTCAAATCCTTGAAGAATGACCATTGCTCTTTGCCTAAAAAGGCATGGGTTCTCAAGTTTAGCAATCCTGTATACATTTCTTCCACAAATCATCCACATTTAAAATGATTGTTTTCAATGTGCATCTGTCAGTCTGAATCCAAGAATCAAATTTGACCTCTATATATTCTCGATCTAAAGAGTTGATTAAATTTTCTTTGACGAATGTGGTTTTTTTGGCAATTGGTATATTCACCTAAGTGGCAAGAAGTTGTTGCATTAGGACACATAGTCAATTTAAGGCAATCGCGGTAATCGTGTAAATCTTCTGCCGAATCATCTGTTAAATACTTTAAGTTGATTTCCTTCAACATCAGTTTAACATTTTCGTGGTAAATGCAAACGCATACTATGTGAGTTCCGCTGCTTTCTGCCAAAACGCAATGTTTTGGCCTCATTTGGGTAAATTTCGTGAAGCCAATTTTAACATCCTCGTGTTCAGATTGAAATGTTGCAAATAACGCTTTCAGGTTACAGATAACCATTCTCTTCTGTTATGTTATGAAGGTACGTTACATACCTTCGGAAAGGTTAATTTGTCTAGTTTCTCAGCATAAGTTTTATTTGTAAGGTTTTACACACAAATAGGAAAAAATTCAAAATAGTGCATTTGTGAAAAATTGAAAAACCGTTGTCTTGAGTTACAAATCATTTATTTTGATAGATATCCCACTCCCATCCCACTAAGCAACCAAAAAGCTCTTAAAGGAAAAATCCTAAGCTTTCTTATGAAAAAAAAAATGCCCTTTTGAAAAAAAAGGCAAAAAATGCTTTAATTTAGCAAAAAAAAGTCAAAAAAAAATTTTTTTTAAAGTATTTTTTCCGAAATATTGAAGAAATAGCTATCTAAACTATTTGGAAGAAAATTTTCTAAGAACAATGGGTAATAAGTTACATGGATGAGAAAAAACACCTGTTTGGCCAAAATGTCAAATTTTGATCAACTCTAACTCAGAGAGATCTGGACCGATCTTGTTGAAAAATTGTGTCTAAACTACTATCCAATAGGACTAATCTTGGTGAAAATTTCATTCCGATCGGAAGACATCGGTTTCAAAAGTTGGTGCACTTGACATGAAACCCCCCGTATATATAAATATTCATAATAACCGCATGTTAGAAATAAATTGGTATATTATTTTATTTACATAAAATTCTGCAATATTTTGTTTTATGGAAAATACATTTCTTTTGCATTAACAGAGTGTCGCTTCATTTTGATCAGTGTGACTATGCCACAGTAGATGGCGCCACAATTTTCGTTCTAATTAGCTTTGCAATAGTTATTTATATTTTAACATGAATGTCAACATTTTCAATTATATATCAAACAGAACAATGTTAAAAGCATATACAGAGCTGAGTAAACAAGAAGCAATGAGTTTTTTGCTTTCAAAACAGTTCTACATAGTTATATAGAATTATTATTCTGCTTTACCTACAAAATATATGATTGCGATTATATATAATTTTTAAAATTGTGTATAATTGCTAACGCATTACTATTCACATAAATACAAAATTGCACCTTTTAAATTTTCCATTCAAATTTAAGAAAATACCACTTCTGAAAATTGGAATTTAGATTTCCAATTATAAATTTGAAAATATCAATTGTATTTTAGAAAATCATAATAAAACGTCGGAAATAATAATTTGAAATTACGAACACATCAATTGAATAATTAAAATATAAATTTTATTTTTTAAACACAAATTGAAGTTCAGAAAGCACCAAATATGTTTACATATAAAAAATCAACTGAAATTAAAAAAAAAATATTGCGATTCAGAAGACATTATTAGCATTTCAGGATTAGAAAACATTAATTTAAATTTAGTGAAGTTTAGGAAACCTCAAATGATATTTAAGAATTGCGAACATAAAAATTGTTACATAAATAAAGCGCAATTTGAGAATATTATTTGTATATTATTTGTCATAATTTTTTTGGATGCAAATTTGAAGTTATTCAGAAAAAAAGATAACAATTTATTTTACTTAAAATTTTTGGGACATTTGGTTTTTTGCATTTGGCATCCCTAATTTGAACCAGTGTTTATGATGACATCAACATTTGACTTCCTGTTAGGCAAAGTAAAACCCAAAAAATTTAAGTTCAATAATAATTCCCATGTAGTAGTATTTGGAGCCAATAATGAAAATATATTTTATTGAAATAATTTAATTCAAAATCCAAAGTTGGCATCACTGGGTTAGATTTTGTATTGTATTGTGTTATATTGTGTTACCACAAAATCTAATAGTGAAAACTCTCTTTTAATAAGTAAAAAAAAAAATATTTTTGTATTTGGTTATTTTGTTACTCCATCCGACCTATATGGCCGCAACGAAGAATTATTTGGCCAGTTAAAAGAAACTATACAGACAATAAATTGCAAAGACTTAAACTAAATTAAACGAGAGTTTATGTCAGCAACCACGATGACCAAAAAGCAAACATCGAAACGTGTTTTCTTTTATCCGAAATAATAGAAAAGACGAAAACGATCTTTCCTCGCTGGAGCGCGAATTACTAATGTGAGAGAGCTCTATATACCAACTCTTGGAATAAACAAAAATCCAGATCAAAGAATTTGCTGAAATAATTTGGTATTAAGTTTAACAAATTGTTTACCTTTTCAAATATTTTGTTTACGTTTATTATCAATACTCAAACAGAGGTGGAGGGTATCAAAGATTCGGCACAGCCGAATTTAACACTCTTACTTATTTTTATTATTATCTACCACTTATCGATTATTTATTTTTATAATAATAACATGTGATGAGATTTTACATTAGTATTAGTATTAGTACAACAATTAATATCAACTAGTAAATCCCAGCCCATGGAATTCTAGTGCAAATTCTAGTTTTTCATTTAATAAGTTATTTTATAAGACCATAAAGATATACTAATCAATTTTAGTAGCATTCAACGTTATTAATCCAAAACTGTTAGGAGATGTTAAACGCACCCTGGTTTACAACAAAGAATAACATACATAAAGACCTTTCAATACCAAAAGTTAAAAAAGAAATCTGTGGTGTTAGCTCAAGATATCTTGAAAGATTAAGTAAAGTAATATTATAGATATGGCAGAATCATACATAAACCAAAATATCACAGTTTAAGGAGAAAAACTAAAATTATGTTAACAATTTAAAGAAATTCTATAGCCTCTCTTTTGCAAAACTACGGTCAATCAACGTATATGTCTAATTTAAATTATTAGATAGAACAGCACTTCTCAAAATTGCTTTACCGACGCTTAATTTTTAAGGCAGCAAATTTTTGTTATAATTTTTGATGTTCTTGCTGCTCTGATAAATTTTTACCTTTCTCCTTTTAATTAACTTTTATTATATGTTATTAAGTAAATACTTTTGTCTGTAATACTATTTCTCTACAAAGACACCTGCATAAATTCCCAAGAGCGGTCAAGCAAAATGTATTAAAATGAACTTTTAAAATTTTTTTTAAACTTTTTGCAAACAAAATATGAAACATTTCATTATTTACTTACCTCCAAGGAATTTAAAGAAACTTTACATAAATTTGAATATATAACTTTTTTTAAATTTGTTCATAATTAAAATTTTATCGCAATATAGTTGGAGAAGGACAAAAGACATTTTTTAAATTCACAGAAATTTTATACTTGGAAAATAGTACAACTGGCTTAAGTTGATTATTTTTAAAAATTATATTTCGAAAGCCTTCAAAATATCGCGATTTATCTAGTAAATAGAAAAAAATTAAATTAATTAAAAAAATCCGTCATCAAGTAAACAATCACTAAATTTCTAATGGTTCTTTGCATCATTGGTTCAATACTCATATTCATTTTGATACCAATTTATGATGTTTTCTTTTTGGCTTGTTCTACATAAATCCTTACAATTGAAGTATTTATTAAGTGTCAGCATATAAGCATAAAATACTTTGTGTCAATAAATGTAACTTAAAACACTCAGAAATAAAGAAAAAAAAAACACTTAAACATATGAGTCGTATATCAAAATAAAAACCAAAACAAAAATTCCAATACAATTCAACGTGAAATATTAACAACATGTTTTCTTTTTTGTAACCAACACAGCTTATATTACTTTAACATTTATTGGCAGCTCAAAAAAAAGCAAGTAAGAAAATTATAGTCGGTCTAGACCGACTATACGATACCCTATACCATGCGTTTAGAGACCCTATCTCATAGGCCCAACTAACTGAACATAGAAAATAAGCATAAACCAAATTTGAGTGGGATTTTTATTAATTTTTTTGGCTGCAGATATGAAAAAGTTCATATCGCATGCTATATCTATATGGGGACTAGGCCCAAAAATGGACTGATCTTGACCATGTTTGGTAAAGTCTCTTGTATTTTGCAAAAATATATAGAAACAAAATTTGAAAAGAATCCGTGCAATATTTTGGTTTTTGATAGATTTAAGTGAAGATCGGGAAGCAGCTCTATATGGGGCCTATGACTAAGAGTTGTCCCATAGGGATCATTTTTGAACTACTGATTAATGGATGTAATAAACACATAAAAACCCAATTTGACTAAGATTTATATGATAATTTGGATCTTATGGCAATTTATGTTGATTTTATAGGGGTAATTTGTATGGGGGCTAGGTCTGAACATGGACCGATTCTCACCAATTTCAATAGCGTTCATCCCGATAGAAGATTATATATTTGCGACCTGCAGTTTGATTACAAGCTTTACATGGACACACAGACGGACGGACGGACAGACGGACGGACGGACGGACGGACGGACGGACGGACGGACGGACGGACATCGTTAAATCGAATCAGATAGTGATTCTGATTCGATCGGTATAATAAAAGATGGGTCCAGGTCAAATATTTTTGGTAGTTACAAACAGCAGCACAAAGTCATTATACCCAAACCACATAGTGGTATAGGGTATAAAAAGAACAACCCAACTAACTTCATGAAATTTCAACCATTCATGCAAGTCTTTTATACACATCATTGGTAAACACTAAGCAAAATTCAATTAAAGGCACTCTTTCTTCAAATAAACAAAAGTAAGTTTTGTAATCTTCTTAAATGCACATCCGCAATGCCAATTTGATGCAAAAGAAGTTTTTAAATAATTCACACCATTGTGACAAATTGTCATACCACTTCTGATAATTGGAAAAAATTTAATATATTTATATATGTTTGATCCCAATAACAACAAGCTGAGTTGATACTTATAGCAATGAACGTCTGGCCAGATGTCCATTTGTGGACATGCACCTATTTTCACTAGTTTTAATAGTGTTCATCCTATGACCATCAATGGAAGCTTATATACTAAATTCGTTCAAAATATACCAAATATATTTTGAATACAATGCTTACATGAAACTGGCTCAGTAGATAATCTTTCCCTTTTATAAGAAGGGAGACGTTAATTCACCAAATAACTACAAGGGAATTTCATATATAAATTGTGTGGCCAAAGTAATGAGGAGTACTTTATATGAAAGACTTTCAAATTAAGTTAAAGATCATAGAAAGTTGAATGAATATCAAGCTGGTTTCAGGAGAAACTATTCTACTATTGATAATATCTACAATATATTTGATAGGGTGTCAAGGAGAGGTTTGTTATATAAACTACATATGCTGTGTAAACTAAAATAGTAAATCTTATTGAGAATATATCTGTGGTCACAAGCATTAACCGCCGAAAATCAAGCGTTTGAGAAAAATAGCTTGTTATATAAATGTAATGGGACTTCATTACGACATAGGTCAGAATGTTTTCATTAATAACTTTTTAATAAAAAGTGTTAGAGAAATGGGGATTTCACGTAAATATAAAGCGTTTTTATTAGAATATGACAGCATACATAACTCGAATCATTCTTAACTCGACTTAGGCAGTTATCGCTTGTGACCTCAGCTATATAGCCACACAACGTCTGCTGTATGTACGGGCAATTAATTATCCGAAAGTTATGAAATATATTTTTGTGTAAATTAGGGATGTTTATTACCACCAATACTTTAGGTGGTGGAATGATAATTTGTAAAACATATATACACTTGTTATTATAATGTACTGCTTACAGATGACATCAGTGTAATGCAATAAATGATAAGTAAATTGGAAACGTACTGCAACCAATGGGATATGGGGGTAAATTTAACAAGACCAGATATGCTAATATTCAGAAAAGGTAAAAGACTATGCAGAAATAGTGCTGGAGGTACAAAGAGTAAAAAGTGAGAATAGTAAACGAATATTACTACCTTGATGTGATACTTATGGCAAAAATGTCTTTCGGAAAGCATTTAGAAAAACTTAAAAATTCAGCAGAGTGCAGCATCCACGCAACCTGCAAATAGTTTTTAAGCGATACAACGATATCATTGTCATCTAAATGGAGACTTTTCCAAGCTGTATGAAAATCAGTTCAGATATATGGGGCACAAGTTTGGAGTTATATCTAATTTGCAGAAGCTGACAAACAACAGAGATTTTTTATAAAAAGAATTTAGAGACTACCGAATTTGACCCCAAATTTCCAATTAATTCTGGAAACAAATCACTTTTTTAGCCTGAACAAACATATGGACTACATTTACAAAACATTGTATAAATTCAACCAAGATAGACTATCTCACAAACTCTCTAAATAGGTTCTGTCTAAAAACATGTTTTGGGCTAGTCAAATTAACCAACTTGGAGCCGAATGTAACATAAAATTTGAAAATATGCCTGCTTTCTAGGAATGTTATTTTGTTTATAGAAACTTAAAGACAAACTCAAGGCTTTTTGTTTTAAATTATCAACGGTTTGTGATATATTTTCTGTAGGAGTTTTATTAAAAAGAGTACCAGTGTTTTGAGTCATATCATTTTCGTGAATTATTTCTGGAAAACTTTCTAAAGAGAAACCAAAGTTGTTTGTAACCCAATGTACATTTTCTAGATGCATTCGAAAAGAATTAAATGTTCTAAATGTTTGGCTGCACTTATTATGTGCACAATGAATTTTTAAAAATTTTGTTGACATAACATGGTCGATTTTAAAATGATCCATTAAATTCTTTGAGGTTTCAAATATTTTCTCACAACGAAAACATATGTACAAGCCTATGGCTAACAGTCATTGATTATTGTTTCAAAAATTTGTAACAGAAGTTATATTTGCCGACTTAAAATCAAACTTAGTGCTAATATCATAAAAATACTTTTGTACTAAGAGCCAGGGCTGCTCGCAGGCTTCAGGATATTTCAAAGAAAGCGTGTGAAACATTTTAAAACAGTTGTCCAGACACTCAATAAATGAAGTGAATTTTAGCAAACTATGATTAAAATATACATAAAAATCTGTAATATCCACATCGGTTCAACCTTCCACGATTATAAAAGGCTGTATTGTCAAGCCGGCTGAATAATATTTGGTCATAATTTCGCTGATTTTTCTTTTATAATCATTTATGCTTGGTAATCGCAAAACAAAACTTTCTTGAGAGTCTATTATCGTCACCTTTTTATTACACTTTCCACTTTGGTTTTTAAATCTGGCTGGTGAAGGCAAAACAGCATTGAGAAGAATTGTGTATACAAAGTCCTCGGAATCTGTAATGGAATTTAAAATTTTTAGTAACTACTTACATACATATATATAATATTTCGTAGACTTACCTATATTTGTAGAGGAAGTGGTACTTGAAAGCAATTGTTTGCAAAGTACATTGTGAAGATTTTCATCGTAGTATTTCTGAATTGTTTTTTTAAAATTTTCCCATTTTGATAGAAATAAATGTCCTTTGCTTGGATGCATTATATCGAAGTCAATGCTTATCTGAAATAAATTTAAATAAGTAAACAAAACGTATACATATGTAAGTATTATCGAATTTTTTACCAGTTCGTTTGCTCTAGAATCTGACAGTTTTCGCCAAGCTTGAAGTAGCTCAATACTAGTCATACTTTGTACATCTTTTTGGCGTATAAGATAAGTCTTTTTCCACTTTTCACACACTTCTTTCCAATCGACATTGTCTCGACTCAACGAAGTTTTTAACGCCATAGAAATTGACTCATCATACTCTATTAAGTTATTGACAGATAGTTGGCTTGTTGTGGAACTTAAACTTTCATTGGAAGCGACAAGTTTTCTTCTTTTTAAAAATTTATTTTTGTATTTAGAAAACAACTTTCCGCCTGTATTATTTTTTGACCTTCATGGAATGTAGTTATAATCCTATAATAAAAAATTTTGTTATTTTTAAATTAATAATGTCAAAAATTACTTTAAATTACTTTCATATTGATTTCAGACGGAAACAATGAACAAATTTCGTCTGTCAAACGGACAAAATCATGTGTATGCAGTACCGTCTTATTTTCGATGACGTCTTCAATTATAATGTTGATAATGTGATCCCTTTGCTCACAGCTTAGAGTTTTTCCTTTGTTCGAACAGTCAAGAAGAGCCTTTCCTTTTATTGATTTGCTAAGCAATAATTTGAAATCCTGTAATATATTTATATTTATGTTAAAATTGAAAATTTTAAATATTTTAATTTGATTATGCAGCTGACCTTGCTTATAATGTTACCACTATTTGAGCAACTTATATATATTGTGCTATCATCATTGTGATTAAGCCATTGTTCCACTTTAGATGGCATATAGAGAGTATCATCGTCGATTCCCAACTATACAGGCACTTAAAACAAAAAACATTTTATGAATAAATAAATGACTGTTGCCTCAGATTTTTTCCATGCAAACAATTTCTCTCTGAACTCCACACGGAGTCCCAATGGCGGTATTGCCTCTTTTAAGTCGTTTTCTTTCAAATGCTGCAAACTTCGATAGGTGATTTGGGCAGCTAGAAGAGAAATAATAAAAATATAAGGATACAGTGTGTAAATATGAATATTTTTAGACTTTATTCTTACCTTTTAAGTATTCAAATATAATTTCCATGTTGATAGATTTTAAGAAATCTTTAATTTTTCATCCGCACCATCATCATTATTGGGTGGAACTGCACTTACTTCAGTCGTTCCGGTGGAGTTTGCTATTACCAAACTCCCGTCCACATTTAAGTAATATAAATTGTTTTCCTCATTTAAAACACTATCTTCATTAAATTCATTTTCCATTTTATTTTTGCAAACACCGACTGCACATGTAAAACACTGAACACTGAATGCCAAAATATATTAACAAAACAACGGAGATGAGAACGTATGTTCTCGTTTTATGAACGGTCCGATCTTCTTTTAAGAACAAATCGTTCATGCTTTGTGACGCATGGTACTTTTGCAATTCTTGTTCTTGATTTGAGAACAATTTGTTTTGATTTGTTACCACGTGGTACTTTTTCACTTTTCTTTAAAAATTTGACCGCAGTTCGTTCTTAATTTGTCAACGGTTGTTCACAATAATATTGTCCACACTTCATTCTCAAATTGATACCAATCGTTCATAATTTTAGAACGTCTTTTTTCTCTCTGTGTAGAAGTGTTAAATGGAGAAATAGTTGATGCCTGGAACAGGCTGTTTAAATTAATTTGTAATGCAATGAATTACAGAAGATATTTAATTGCTTAATATTTAATTTGATTAATTTATAAAATAATTGCAGACGTATTCTAATTAAATTTAATTTAAATTTTGTAAATGGCAGATGACATTTGTGTCATTGTCACGAAACCAGGTCTGTCTTTTCTTCCCCTTTAAAAAAAAATTAAGAAAACCCTTAAATTTAGGCGATTTTGAAAAAAAAAATCCACTTAAATAAAGTTTTACATAATTATTTTTAGTAATTAGGACTATATAATTTAGTATATAGATATGTAAAAAATTTAAAAAAAAAGTCAAAAACTCCTAAATTTTCTCGAAAAACACGAAAGAGAATTTTATGTAATTATTAATTATTAAATTCGCAATATTAAGTAACTAAATATATACAAACATATAAAAATCTGAAAAATATCTGGAATAGAGACATCACCTTTGCTAGCTTTGTACATACTATCCGAATTAAACAGCTTTATCACTTTATGGCACCTGTTATTTAAAGAGTCTCTTAACCTTAAAATGCGGTCAACCGATAAAATGTCCATTCTATTTCTTAGCTTATTTTTCACAATGTTAACCATTGAAAAGGCTCTTTCTACGGATGCACTAACGAGGACGTCAATTTGCTTATTTTAGGAAATTTTGGTTGGTCACTTGAACCTTTTTTATTTCCCACTTTATGCCAAAATTTACCAGAGGATGATATATTATTCCATTTTATATAATACAAATTGTTCTATTCATTAACTATTGTTCTATTCATTAAATATATTTACGCTGATCCCTGACTCACTGACTGACTGACTGATTCTGTAACGCTGAAATAATACACACACATAGCACTCCATACAAAGCTATGTGAAATACACAAACAAAATTTAATCTTTCTCATTTGATACAAACCCACACACAATTTTCTCTCTTCTTTGTTACCGACCAGTGCTGATAATAACATCTTCTGAAAATCGACAATTTTTGAAACTAAATCGCCAAAATCGTCATTTTTAAAACAAGAAATTGCCAAGAAACTTTTACCGCTTATAAAATTCGAAAAAATATTACAAGGGACACAATAAAATTTATTTATATCATTCATATTACGAATATTATTACAGCATTGGTTATTTCTATATATAAAAATGTATAAGTAATGAAATTTCAACGAAAAAAATTTAACACAGCAATCAACTAAATAATTTTATTGATATGTATCTATAGCCGAAACAAATAATATAGGTTTAAAGTATCGCCGTAATTAAAACATAAATCTTAACTGGAGTTGCTATTCAAGGTATTTCCGTTTTGAAACGACTTGACCCAGAATTAAATCTATAAATATTTTGTAATTTACATTACAATTTTCGATAAACAACCCATCAATTGTTAACCCTTGAAATCGTAATTTTTATACTACTGAAAATTTGAAATCTTCAATCACCATTTTAACAAAATTAACAAATCATTTTAACAAATTGAAAAATCGTCGAAATTACAATAAGTTGCCAAAATTGGCAGCACTGCTAACGACAATAGCACTACATATGCAGATTTCGTGTTACATATGGAATAAGTTGAACGCAAAAAATGCATTGAAAAAATAGTGCAATATTAAGTTTAAAATTTAAATTATTGTAACTTTGCTTAATTAAATTGCATTGTAATTTCAGAAGAGAGGTGGTAAAATTTCAATCATAATATTAATTTTTGCATAATTTGCTTTCATAAAATTTAGACAAACATAAATTACGTAAATAGATATATTAGAGATTTTAATTTGAATAATTTATTGAAATTATCATGGAAGAATTAAAGGCGATTTGGAATAATAAGTTTTTTTTTTTCAGTAAAACTAATATGCCCTTTTATTTTATTTTTTTTTTTTTGGATTTATAGATAACTTTGCAAAAAATGTAGTTCTCTTTTTTCAGTTTACATGTATGATGAAATATGAAATATTTTTTTCTCTTTTGTGTAGGTGTATGGGTGTTTGCACTTCCTTAAGGGGTGGTAGGTTATAAAACCTTTTTTCGCATTTCTCTTTCTGAATGCAAAACGTGTCGAGCGTGTTGTGTGAAAATTTTAAGTAAATCAGAGCAAAACTTAAGAAGATACAGCGCTTCCAGCGACCGGCCTCATACGGTATATAGTATATAAATCAGTTTTTAGAAAACTTTAAACCGATTTTCTCGCAAATAAATGTTCGAAGTCCGTGAATACCATAACTCAAAATCTGCTTGACCGATTCTTTTGAAATTTTAGACAATATATCTACACATAAATCATCAGGTAACCACGAAGAGTTGTTTTAATTCCATTTCCTTCCCCATTTTTTAACAACAAATTCCCGAAATTGTATAGCAAAAATCGTTTTTCACTTCAAAATGCTGCAAAAAAAATTTTAAAAAAACTCTTCGTCGCTACCTCAGGAAACATGTCACCTTCGAAAAGCATTTCGATTTTTTATTTCACATGATCCGGTAACGAGTAATGATGTTCACCGCAAAACTACAACGCCTCCGGAGATTCCCTGTCACGGACTTATTTATTAAAATTTTTAATTGAAATTTTTTTTAGAGATTGCTCAAATGTTATGCTATAACGTACATATGAAATAAATAATCCAGCGTTATTCGTATCTAAAAATATTATGATGAAAATACGACTTTTTTTTAACTTTTAAAACCTTACCCCCCTTAAGAAACTTTTTGGAACCTTGCTCTAAAACGTTTTTTTTTCTGTGCTATTCTATTTTTTTTACAGTAAAATGGTTATAACGAACTCGGCGGGACTGGCCAAATTAGTTAGACTAATGCCGTTTCCGTTTCTGACAAAAAATGTCGCCCTTTTTTGCCCTTTTTTGGAAAAGTGTATTTTTTTAAATATTCTGAATTAAGAGCAACCTTATATTATATATCAATCGAAAGGTCTCAAAGTGCTGTTTTCATAAATGCATTTTTTTTTTGATTATTATCGTCTTGGAAGTCATAGGGTGAAAATATTCAAAAAAGGGAAACAATGGGGAAATATTCTCACACTATGACCTGAAAGAAAGCAATGGCTGGAATTTTTTGTGATATACGAGGGCTCGACTTTGATACCTATCGATTGATGTATAAGATAAGGTTACTCTTAATTCAGAACATATAAAAAAATACACTTTTCGAAAAAAGGGCAAAAAAGGGCGACATAACCGTAGTATTTTTTGCTTTGTCCGAAAAGTTTAAAAACTTTTTTTAGTTGAATAAGTTTATTTATTTTGATGCATTTTAAAAAGTTATAAAACACTAGATGTAACCCGGTGTGCTTCGCTACACCCTCCCCCTCCCCCCTTCCGAATTGTTATGAAAGGGCTCACGCAAAGTCCCAAGGCTCTCACTAATACAGTAATTCAGATATATCACATTTAATATTAAGTTTGTGTAGGGGTACCACCCACATTTAAAAAAAATATTTAATAAAATTAAAGCCTGTAGCACTCCCATATCTGCAGTAAGACTATGTGAAAATTTCAGGAAGATCAGATGAGTAGTTACGGAGAATACAAACAAACAACAAACAAACAAATATTACCTCTTTATTATGTTAGTATAGATTATTAGTAAAGATTTTTTTTATTTCAATGCTTGCTGATGCTGATGTACAATGTTTTTGTTTTTTCATTTGGTACAACAATTATCAGATTTTTCGGCGTTACACCCTGGAGCAAGGTACATGTAGCTGCCCATGAGAAGAAGATGGATTATCCATATTAGATCTGGCAACACTAAACTGTTGGCCTTGAACTTAGAATATCATTTGGCAATTTTTCTTTTTAGCGATTTTTGATTTTGCCCATTTTTGATTTTGAAGATTTTTGTTTTGGGCGATTTTTATTTTTCGCGATTTTTGGGTTTGTCGATTTTTGATTTTAGCGATATATTTTCCATGACAAATCACATTGATAACTAATGAAATGCCAAAAGACTGTCTCTTTCATAGTGCTTCATATTTTTTTACATAGGAGGTGCCATGCCCACTAATCTCATCCCGCCCAATTTTTATTGGACTACTCACATTAATATCTGATGGACTCATGCAAAATATCGAGTCTTTCCCTTATATAGTATACAAGTTATATGATATTAGATATCTACTTTGCATGGGTGGTGCTACACCCACTGCTTCGATCACGCCCATTTTTCTGTTCGTCTAATCATACAAAGAAGCTATGGGCTCACGCAAAGCCAGAAAGCTCTCTCTTTTACAGTACACCAGTTATATAAAATCATATATATTTACTTTGTAGGGACGGTGCCACGCCCATTGCTCCGATCACGCCCATTTTCTGTCCAACTAATCGCATGCATAACTTATGGGCTCACACAAAGTCCCAAGACTCTCACTATAACAGTACTCCAGATATATGGCATTTTATATTTACTTTGTATGACAGGTGCCACGCCTATTGTTCCGATACTGCCCATTTTTTGTCCGACTACACACATTAATAATAGGTGACATCAGACAAATTCGAAAAGCGCTCTCTATCACAGTACTCGATATATATAATATTGAATTATTACTTGTATGGGAGCTGCCGCGCCCACTTATCCGATCCCGCCCATTTCCGGTGTAGCTACTAATATTAACAATAGGTGATCTCACACAAAAATTTGCAAAGCTCTCCCTATCATAGTACTCAATATAAGTGTATGATATTAAAAATTTACTTTGTGTGGGAGGTGCCACGCCCACAAAAAATATTTAAAAAATTATAGCCTATGGCACTTCCGATATCCGCAGTAAGACTCTATGAAAATTTCAGGAAGATCAGATGAGTAGTTACGGAGATTACCCTCTACAAACAAACAAACAAACAAACAAACACACATTACCTCTTTATAATATTAGCATAGATATAGAAAAATTCTGAAATGGAAAAAAAAATTGTTTGTTAAAGTCAGAAGTTTGATATAACCACTGTTCGCTATAAGAGAAGCAATTTGAATGAAAAATGTGATTAAAACTTTTGGGACCGAAGAAATTCTTCGCTATAAACAAAAATTTATTACAACCAGAGTTCGTTATAGGCGCACTCCATTGTATTAAATTTTAATAATTTTGGAAATCTCCAATCTCCTCACTCTACGCGGCCTTCCCACGTTCAAGTCAAATTGATCACACATACAATAGTCAAAAAATTGTTAAGGAACGGTCCCATTGAAAAATTGAAAGAGAGAATTGAAACGTATGATTGTTTAGTAAAAAAAGAGTAAAGAAGTATGAGTGCATTACAACTTGAAAGCCAAAAATTTAACGTGTGAAGGCCGGGTAGTATCTTAAATATATTTACGCTGATCCCTGACTCACTGACTGACTAAAAGACTGACTGATTCTGTAATGCTGAACCAAACGATACGGTTCTAATTCATAGGATTGATCTCGCCCCAACCGACACCACATTATCTTTCATATTAAAACGCCGCCAGTTTCCAGTAATTCCTGCATATGTAATTACCATAAACAAGGCTCAAGGCCAGTCATTTGATTTCGTTGGCATTAATTTGGAGACCGCGGTATTTTCACACGGCCAACTGTATGTGGCTTTGTCACGATCAAAAGTTGCAAGCCAAGTTAAGATACATACGTATTCAATCGAACCCACAGCAAGGAAAACTATTAAATGACCAACGATTTTTCACACGAAATATAATTTTTCAAGAGATTCTAAATTGAAAAACTTTTTTGCCAAATATTTCTTATCTGTTTTGATACTTATGTATACAATTTCTACAAACACAATCTTTTTTCATATGTACATATGTAACAATATAATTTTCAATTTACTACTATATTAAAAGAAGTTTAATTTATTATAAATTTTTCATGTATTTAAATTTAAACTGTTTGTTTTATTCATAATTTTTAAACGGGCGCCTAGGCGCCACACAATCAACTAGTTATCTATATGCTCGCAAATATTGTTTAAGTGCGCTACAATACTAGTTATGTCCGGGTTAGTTGTTTTCTGTGCATTGTCGAAGGAAAATATTAAAATTTTTTCTATAATGTCTATATTATCCATTCCTTTATTTGCCGAGATATTTCTACAGCAAACGATTTACAATTTTCTTTTACAAATACAATATTATTTATTGTTACTTATGCAGCATATTTTGTATTATTTTTTGTAAGAGCCAAAAAAGCAACCTTTTAAACCTTCTTAAAGTATTTAGCAATCAATATTTTCGCTTTGGAACATTTAATTTAATTTTATAACTGGTTACAAAATGTCTTTAAGATATGTAAAATATAGCTTATTTTCGTTAGTATAAAATTTTGATAAAATTGAAGCAGTGTGATATTTTTACTCCGAAGACGCCAAATTGAAATTAAGCTCCAATGCTTCCCACTGTTCTAAAATTTTTTCAATTGCACCATATCTAGTTAACCACCGGATTTCGCATAGTTTATCTATTTTTGTCGAATTTTTATCTCCAATTTAATCTATAGATAGCAAAATATTAAATTAGCCTCTAGGTGCTATGATAAAACCAACCAATTGTTTCCCGAATTACACTATGCAATAAGCAAATATTTCCTTGTTAACCACTATATTTTTTGATCCGCTATAGTAACCTAACTGCAAAAATTATCATTATTTCAAATTCTATGGTAAGGTTTATTTTTCTAATATCTGAGGTTTTTGAAGAAGCTGCTTCATACATCTTCTCTTAACTTTGGAACGACGTATTCGATTTTGTTATACACTTATACATTCACAAAAAATAGAAAGCAACAAATACTTAACAGTTTTAGTACTTAATCTTAAAGCTGCATATAATAGAAATAAAATAAATTTTATTTCATGAAAATCCATGGATTTTCCCGATAAAGTGAAAGTACCTAGTTTTGACAGAAAAAAGATTTTTTTTACTAGCAATACCAAAAATTTAAACAACAGTTCATTTGAGTTTGAGTTTATTTAACAAACAAAACTAAAAAGTTGTTATTTTAATCAACAAGATCTAAACATAATTTCCACTTTGGTTTTATCACCTATGATTTTCAGAGCTTGATTCTCTTATAACGAACCAAATAAAATCTTCCATCATATTTTCATTACATAGTCCCTGATGACGTTGCTCCATGATACTAAGCCATTAATGAATTCGTTCACCGTGCTTGTCGCTTACTGCACCAAAGTTTTCCAGAGAAAAGTCCCAATACGAATGCAGGAAATTAATTTTAGTGACATTTTGATACTTAAAATTAGAAATTTAGAAAAATAAACAAACATGAATAAAACAATTAATTTAATTCCGTTTCAATGGTGCATAGAAAGCATATGTTTCAAAAATTCATAACTACACTGTATTCTTAATCGGACCGGTTTCTGGCATTTCAGCCTTCGTCAGCGATTTATTGAACATTGTGATAATTGTTATGTTATAATTGAATAGATTGTTTCTATATGAAATTCTTCTACTAAGGGCGGCCGTGAGGTTTGAACCATGAAACTTCACATACACTCGTACTTGCACTTTTTGGTCAGCGCTTTAACAAACTCACCTAAATTCAGGCCTACAGCAGTGTGGTTAGAATCAGTTTTCATACCATATAGCTTTTGCTTCGTATAAATTTCAGAAGATACAACTCTGTCCAAACAAACAATCATTATTTTTGAACTTTTTAATATTTTTGCATTCATACTTCTAATTTCCACTATTAATTTAATTACTATTTACCAATTTTTTAATAGTTTTCAAGCAAATCACGAAAGTTTTATTTCTTATTTGAACTCTTTATATTTCCCGGAAAGTTAGAAACAGTTTCTTGAAATGAATTTCACGCAGCTTTCTATTCTGGTGATAACAACTCTTTAAACGTAGGTCCTAGAAGCAGTTTTCGAATTTCATATATCATGAAATATTTGGAAATCTTATTTTTAAAAAGCAATGGTTCTACTCCCTTTGTCTAGTGCATTAACATAATATTTAACTAACAATAGCTTTATATGTAGTGGTTTTAAGATTACATAGTCATTTTTAATCAATGCACTAGGGTGCTTTCAGAAACAGAGAAATAGCAAACAGCCTCCTTAGATGCCTGTTAAAATATCAACAACTTCAAAGTTACAACACACTTTCCAATTGTGGTTTTCATAGTTCAAATATCAGTTACCATAGTTTCATGTTTCTTTCATATTCACGGCATGAGCGATGGGTATAGATAGCTTCTCGTTGGCAATCTATAGTAAAACGGCCTTAAGGCTTTCTCACCTACTATCAACAAATAGACGCCACTAACTAGTGACATATTTTTGACCGAACTTCGCAAAAAGATCACTTATGTCGTAACAAAAACACACGTTACCTTTTGTTTTATGAAAATTGGCATATGTCTTATATCGGTTTCGGTGAACAGTTGGCAAAATGTTAAAATCTACGATATCTCTTCTTTTAACACGAGGTCTCTTATAATATCACTTAGCTCAAGTTGGCTCAAACTTTCAGTCTTAGGTTGTAGAGTTTTCTTGTGTGTTCTGTATGTTAAAAAAAAGTTGCAATGAGATATAACTCGACAATTATCACATACTAAACTGGGTGTCCAGTATTTGTCAATGTTATCCACCTCTATTTTTAAATACTCTTTGTATATACTTTGGTACAAAATTGAGAAATGGCGCCGTTTTTTTTTTTCTTTTTTTTTTTTTTTGTCATTTACACATAACAAAACATGTCACTTGTTGGGTAATACTGATTGTGTAAAGAGATGCCTTTAAATACCTTCTTAAAACCACATTTTCAAATGAAAAGGAAAACAGGTAAGAAATTATATTTGGTCTAGACCGACTATACGATACCATATGTCTTAGGTCCAACTAATTAGATATCGAAAATAAGCATAAACCAAATTTGAGTGCCAATGTTATCAATTTTTTGGCTGCAGATATGAACAAGTTTATATCGGATGCTATATTTATGTGGGGACTAGGTCGAAATGTCGACCGATCGCGACCATATTTTGTAAAGTCAGTTATATTTTGTAAAAATATATACAAAAAAAATTTGAGAAAAATCTGTGCTATATTTTTGTTTTTTGATAGATTTAAGTGAAGATCGGGAAGGAGCTCTATATGGGGCCTATGATTAAGAATTGTCCTATAGGTATTATTTTTGGACTACTGATTAACGGATATAATAAACACATACAAACCCAATTAGACTGAGATCTATATGATATTTTCGATCTTATGGCAATTTATGTCGATTTCATAGGGATCATTCGTATGGGGACTAGGTCTGAACATGGACCGAATTACACCATCATCCCATGGCCAATAAAAGCTTATATACCAATTTTCATCAAAATATACTCATATTTGTGAGCTATAGTTTAATTACAGGGTTCACATGGACACACAGACGGACGGATGGAAGGACATCGCTAAATGACTTTTCTTTTTTTAAAATCAACTATGTTATTTTTATTTTTCATAACATATATTTTCAAAATAGATTGGTTGTATATTATAGGAGTAAGACATTTTTCAAAAAAATACTGTTAAAAAAATCCCCAAAAAATACCTTATATATATTCTTCAGCCCCTAAAATTTCCCCAAACGAAAAAAATTCCCTAAATCTAGGGGAAGGTAGTACGTTCACTATGCGATCCCTTTCATTGTGAATGTTAGTATTTTGATACTGTGGTGGATATGTATGACGGGTGTATGTCTGTGCTAAGTATCTGCAATTTCTTTTTGTGTTATTGTCACCTTGTTGGGTCGTAGTAAAGGTCATGTATTCACAATCATTTTGCAATCTGCTGATGTCGACGTTTTGTGGAAAATCTGCTATATACAGTGGTATATCTATGCTACAAATATTGTTAACACCCACTGGCCGTACCTTGTCAACAAAGCCTGGATGTTCACCATCAGTTTGCAATAATTCATATTTACTTTTTATGAATTCATACCGCATATCTTCTTCCAGTTGCTGTAGTTGAAGTTGCTTTTTTTCACTAATGTTTGATCCGACTTTTGGTGGAAATGATATTGTGAGGCTGGCTGAAGCTTATTGTTGCTGTTGTTGAGTCATGTCTTGATCATCGTTTAAATCAATTACTGGTGGTTGATTATAGAGGTTATGTGTTGAGTTTTGTTTGCATTTTTGACATTTCCATCATCCGGGTCCGTACATAAGATACATCGTGTAGTTGGCATCTCAGTGTGTGCCATATTCTAAGCTTTTAAGAATTCTAAAGAAATTGTTGAATAAGAAACCAAGTTTTAAGTGTTAACTAATTGGTTATAAACTTTATTTTTAAGGTGCAACACCGCTTACAACTTTCATGCAAATGGACGATTTTTTATAAAAATGTGTGTACATGTGACCTTCTCCGCGAAAAGGGACCTAGTGTGTCAAAAACGGTGGATTCTGGTACCTAAAAGGGTGTAGAAACTTTAAATGCGTTTTTTTCTCAAAACTTAATTTTCACACACTACGTCCCTTTTCTCGGAGAAGGTCACATATAGAAAATTAAAAATTGTACACAATTGTAATATGATAAGCAGATGTAAAAAAGGGTACTAACGAACCGTGTTAACCCTTAACTGTCGGTAGCAGTATGGTTTTATTGAACTTTCTCCATTTGGGACAATGGACAGTATTAGTAAATAGTTTAAATATTTTAGATTTTCAAAATCTGCAATATGACGTACCGCAATATTTATATAGTTCTTCAGGAGCCTGTAGAGAACGTAGTGAGATATGATGACGTTGATGCCAACTATCAACGATGAGAACAAAAGAAATATAGATGATTTAATATGTACAGATATGCCTAGCAATACGACAGGAAGAATTGAACTTGCATCAAGAAAACAAAATGATTATTTTAATTTGGATTGGAATGAAAGTGACGATGAGCCAGTTTCTAGTTATTTCAGAGAAAAGTTACACGGAAATATCTATAGAAATGACTTTGAAGATCCTAAGTGGAGACATGTTTTTCCAACTTATAGCACATCGCATAATGCATGTGAGTAGAATTGATGACTTCGCCAAAATAATACATACAATACATCCTGCGTTTTATTTAATCAAATATTCGATACCGATTTTATAGTCGCTAACAGTGTATTATATGCTAATCAGAACAATAGACATAACTTTGATCTCTACCTTGAGTATTTAAAACGTTTTTGCTGGTTTTATTGCTATTGGGGTTTGGTTGAAGACTTAGGTGTCCCATGGTTGCCAGAACAATGAGACGGAAAAGATTTTTAGAAATAAAGCCAAACTTGCATTGCGGCGATAACAGCTTTGCCAAAAATTCGAATGGGAAAATATTTAAAATGACAACTTTTTTTTTTTTGTTAATCAACACTCAAGGGATGCCCATACAAATGCAGTCCATTGTGTTGATTTCAGGAAAATTGGTTATGGGAAGGAGGAGAGCGGGAATAGTGTTTGTGGATATTTGACTTAAATTTTAATAAATTATAACTATCAGGAAAGACCTGTGCGGGGAGTTTATGCCATATACGGCTAGTTCGACTGATAAACGAATTCTCTCTGTAATGCGTTGTGCGGTTAGCTGGACAATAGACTACAAATGGGTGTGATCTACTATAGAAGCGGGTACAGCGAACTGAAACTCGGGCAACGAACATCACATTGAGTTCTCATGCCTAGAACATCAAGAGTAACCGACTCCTCAATACCTACACCATCAATATATACAGATGACATTGTTGAATCCATGGCCCTATGGGTCAGCATACAGTCTTCAGCGCATTAAAATAAACCCTATTCGATTTATCCCACTCGGAGATTCTTAACAGGTCTTGATTGAATGTGTCACTCATTGTCCGCCTTTTGCCCCCAACCTCCAAGAGGCTTGGCCTACATTAAAGGAAAATGAATGACAAATGGTGCTGCCATCTGCGAAAGAGTACATAGAGTTAAAAGTTTGACCAAGAAGGTCATTCAGAAAGATAAGGAGAAGAGAAGGAGAATGAACGGAACCTTGGGGTACCCCTGAATTAAGCTGAAACTTATTAGATGAGATCCCATCAATAACCGCACGTATTGTTCGATCTCTGAGAAAACTCGATATAAATCGAGAGAAGTCATTAACGACTCCAAGTGAAATAAGCTTTGATATCAACGCACCGTGCCTCACATAATCGAATGCCTTGGAAATATCTAGAGCAACCACTTTACTTTCACCAAAATTGCAAATGGACCGACTCCAGAGCTCAGAAAGTAGAGCTAACAGGTCTCCCGTGGAACGATTTATACGGAAACCACACTGTCGATTATTAAGAAGGGAGTTGGTCTCTATGTAGTTCACAAGATGGAAATTGATCATGCTCTCCATCACCTTTGAGAGCGCAGAGCAGATTGCAATTGGACGGTAATTTTCAGGGTTATTAGCCACTTTAGGAATTGGTTGGACATTAGCAACCTCCCACCAAGAGGGAAAGACTCCAGCATGGTGCGAAAGGCTGAAAAGGTTGCCCAATGGACTGGCTAGCGTCGAAGAGCACTGTTTCAGCACCAGTGCTTGTATACCATCCGGTGCCGAAGACTTATTGATGTCGAGATCCGAAAGAATCTTTTTAACTGCGAAATAATATTTTAGGCATAGTGCAAGATACCCTTTCAAGTTCGGGCAAAGGTTGATCGCTATCCGGCAAAAATGAGTTTTTTGCAAAAACGGTTAGCCTTATCAACGGGTTCAGTGAATATTTGGTCATTCATTAAAAGAATTGGGATAGCAGAACTAACATTATTTTCTACCCTTTCATCAAATGACCAAAAGCTCTTACTAACCCGAGGAGTAGGGAAAACTTTAGCATGAAGATGCTGATCGTCAAGAAACTTTTTGCGCCTTAGTATTTTGGCACAATATTATTGCCTTTGCAATATTATTGCGTTAAATTCTTCACTAAAAGTTAACAGATGAATCTGTGATTATGGATTTTGATTGTCGTCCATCGACACAATTTATTAAGGAAACACCAGTGAGATTTTGTTACAAGAACTGGGCAGCAATAAGCTCAGATGGTACTGTTAAGTTTTTAATATCTATTGTGGTGAGTCCACGCACGTTGCTAGGAATATTGTTCCTCCAGGTGAATGAGTTGTCCTTGCTAGAAAAAATGCCAATTGTACAAACAGCGCACTTCGTTTACTTTGACAATTATAAAAAAACGTTCACTTGTTCTGTCAATTAACAAGATTGAGATATAGAGCAATTGTGTTGTTTATCAATGGAGATGCGCACTGTGCACAAAAAGTTTTTTGGGAAATTAAGCAACTAATATACCTTTTTTTTTTGTTTTTTTTTAATTCAATAAATTTTAATTTTTTTGTTATGATTTTTAGAAATTTCTAAAACGGGCTTATCAAGGTCACGTATTTATGTATGTAAATAAAAAGATTATTGCATAGTTTTTTCCGACGTTTCGTTGGAGATTCCCAACATCATCAGGGATATTTTATTAGATCTGGTAACCATAAAATAAATATACAATAGAAGAACAATAGCTTAATAACAAACAGGACAATATAGTTTAACAAAATTAATTTAACTCACATAATCTTTTCGTCAATTATTCACATTTATAGTTAAAAAAAACAAAAACACACATTTAGTTTTACACAACATAAAACACAAATAATATTTAACAAAACAAATATAATAAAAAAAATTATCACAGTATAAATTCCTATTAAACTAGCTATCACAGTAGAAAAATTAAAAAAATATTTCTATTGTATATATTGCATTCGTGTTATTTTTGTCCTCCTTCGTATTTAATGCATTTGTAGCTCTTTCCTGTATTCTCTAACTTTCCAGAGTGTATCGTTTATTCGTTCTCCTTTCCTTGTCTAGTATTTTAATGTTCGTTAGATCGGGCAAATGTTCTTCTTCAATACAGTGTGTGGAGAGAGCTGTAGTTGTTTTGTTTTTTCTTATGTCTGTTTCGTGTTCAGATATTCTTGTACCAAGACTTCTCTTTGTGGTACCCACGTAAACTTTGCCGCACTGTTCGTTTGTTTTGCCTTTGCATGTAATTTCATACACAAGATTGCTTTGGTCAGTTTTTTTCTATTTTTGTCTTTGTTTGTGTAAAGAGTGTATTAATTGTTTTGTTTGCTCTATGCGCTAATTTTATTTCGTTGTCTTTTATTATTTCTTGAATTTGTTTGTTTTCTGTAAGCTTCGGTATGTATGGGACGCTGTAGTATTTGGTGTTACCAGATGTGTCGTTTTTGTTTTCCCCTACTATTTTTTCCGTTTGTGCTTTAGTTATTAAGTTATTTATTAAATATGTTGGATAACTGTTGTTAGTTAGTATGTCCTTTAATTTGTTTATATTTTTGGATTTAAATTTAGTGTCGCTCAATTTTAACGCCATTGTTATTAGATTCATTGCTGTGTTTATTTTTTGACTTAACAGTTTGCAGCAATTAGATGAGTTTTTTCTCCCTACACATTGTGAGACGGAACTTCAAGATAGCGGAGCTTCTACAAACTCCATTGCTGGTCACTCCTTTCATAATTATTCACGGATGTAATAAATTTTCACATAAAGAACAACCCTTTAAAATGTTTCTTGCAATTAAATTAAATTTAAAATTTACTATACTCTTTAGAAAAATGTTTCTTATAATTTTTATAATAATTAATACTACTTATCGAATTATCGTTATTGTTGTTACCTATTTAAATTTTTCTATACACTTTTTCAATTATAGCTGTCATTGCGTTGTTAGAATTTTCTTTATATTTTATCAACATGAACAATTTACGTAGATCTCATGGTAGTTCCAGTGAAAGCACTTTAAACATGGTACGGATACTGGATAAGCAGAGGAAAGGTATTAATGTGTGTCATATAAATGCTCAGAGCCTAAATAACAAAATTGATGAATTCAGATTGACATTTGAAAACTCATCTGTGGATGTTATTTGTATGTCAGAGACTTGGTTCGTAAAAGATACGCCTGACAGTCTGTGTAATTTAAATGGTTATGTTGTATTCAGAGCTGATCGTAAAACACATGCTGGTGGTGTTGCAATATATATTAGGGAAGGTATTAAATGTAATTTTAAATGCAGATCTAATGAAGGTGAGGTAATTGATGAAATCGAATATTTGTTTGTAGAGGTTATTTCTGAAAACAACAAAATGCTTATAGGATGTATATACAGGCCACACCGTGATACTGTGATCACTTCTTTTATGGAAGTATTAGAGAGGTTGACGATCACCTACATGGATTTGTTAATTGCAGGTGATTTTAATTGTAATCTTCTGTGTGACACCTATGTCTCAGAAAACATGGAAACCATTGGTCTCACTTCATTAAACTACACGATGCCTACACACTATACATCAACAGCAAGTACTTTACTTGACCTTTTTTTGTTAACGATTTAACCAAAGTATTGTTGTACGACCAACTATCGGCCTCATGTTTCTCGAAACACGACTTAATTTTCACGACATATGACTTTATTTTAAATAATGAAACACTATCAGTTACATATCGTGACTTTAATAATATCAATTACAATGTTTTGGCAGAACATATTTCTTTAGTAAATTGGGCGTCCATTTATCATATGACTTCTGTTGACCATCAGTTGTCCTTCTTGGAGAATAATATCTCATACTTATTTGATCTTACTGTACCTAAGATAACGAAGAACATTAGGACCTATACAAGATCGTGGTTTACAGCACATATTAAACAACTGATTGGTCAAAGAGATAATGCGTTTTCACGTTGGAAAAAATTTAAGTTACCTCAACTTAAAGAAGAATATCGAAATCTTAGAAGAGAAGTTACTCGTGAAATTCGTAGATCAAAGTCTGAATATTATGGCCACCGTTTTGAAAATGCAATTAACACCAAACAGAAATGGAAAACTATTCGGGAAATTGGAATTGGCCGAACTAGTAATAGGAAAACTTGCGAACTCACTCCTGATGAACTTAATTCAGCTTTTACTAATTTACCCACTGTTCAATGTCAACCTCCTGCACACAATACAATCAATAACCTAGTGATTTCTGACAATGATAGTCCATTTGATTTTCAATGTGTTAACAATGATGAGGCCCTTACCTGTCTTTTAGCCATAAAATCAAATGCAATTGGTTATGATAACATGCACCCTAAATTTATCAAAATTATCCTTCCTATCCTCTTACCATACATAACTTACATGTATAATACGATCCTTACCACCAGCGTGTTTCCAACACAATGGAAGCATGCAAAGGTTATTCCTGTGCCTAAGACAAACTCTGAGTTTAGGCCTATATCAATACTACCATTCTTTTCTAAGGCTCTTGAGAAGATAATGCATAAACAGATAAACGAATACCTAAAACGATTTGGGCTATTATCGCAAAAGCAATCAGGCTTTAGGCAAAAACATAGTTGTACAACTACTTTAATAGATGTTGCAGATGATATTCGTCATGCCATTGATGGTGGAAATATTTGCTTTTTAGTCCTTCTTGATCATTCTAAAGCCTTCGACATAGTTGATCACTCAATACTTTAAACAAAACTTAGCCGGCTTTTTAATTTATCCGTGTGTTCTAAGAAACTTATTGAATCCTACCTGGCAAACCGTGTTCAGTCAGTCTTCCTTAATAACCAATTTTCGAGACCACTACATGTACCTAAAGGTATTCCGCAAGGCTCAATTCTAGGCCCTCTTTTATTTTCAATGTACGCCAATGACTTGCCAGATCATGTAAAGTATTGTAAAGTACACATGTACGCTGATGACGTCCAACTATATCTTTGCAGTCCACTAATATCTTCCAGAGAAAACGTAGCAAAACTTAATGATGATTTAAATAATATTTATAACTGGGAAACTGCTAATGGACTTTGTCTGAATCCCTCAAGTCCAAATGTCTCATCATGCACAAGAAAACTCTACGTCATAATCTAGATTTTGATATTGTTCTCAACAATCAGAGAATTGAAATTGTGTCCTCATCAAAAAATCTGGGTATTGTTTTTAATGACACACTTAGTTGGAACAATCATGTAAACGTTGTGGTAGGGAGAACGTATGGTATGCTTCGGACGCTTTGGGCGACTCAACCTTGCACTCCATTAAATATAAGAATAATACTTGCAAAATCTTACCTAATGCCGGTTTTATTATACGGGTGTGAAATTTTTGCTTTATGTGACTCAACTAGTAAGAGAAAACTAAATGTGGCCTTCAATAGTATTATAAGGTATGTTTATGGATTAAACAGACTTGATCGTATTTCCTCATTTTCAACAAGACTATATGGTATGTCGTTTGATAATATTTTAAAATTAAAGGTGGTAGTCCTATTACACAAAATTATATATCAGAAGGAACCATCATACCTTTTCAACCGCTTAACCTTTGCAAGATCCAATAGAGGGAGAAAGCTTGTACCGATAAGATATCGTAGTAAAATTTCTGAATGGCAGTTCTATTTTAATGCCGTTTATCTCTGGAACTTACTACCAAATCAAACACAGAAAATCAACAACGCAATACAGTTCAAAAACAAAATAACTGCTAGTTTTTCAATGCAAATTTAAATTGTTTGTCACTTATTGTTTTTAATATACCTACGTTATTTCAACCATTTTTCTCTTCTTTTTTTTCTTAATCAAAATTTTTACCATTTGATTCTTTTATGTTAAATTATATCAAACTCATTCATTTATTTAGTTCTTTATTTTATTTATTTTTTTATTTACTTTATATAATTATACAATTTATTTAAATATTTTTGTATACCGTAACTTGTTTTTCTTTAAAAATTCCCATACTATAATATAAAAGATGTAAATCTTGTTGTATGGGAAGAACAAATAAAAATAAACTAAACTAAATGGTTGAGTTGAGTGATAATTGATAATTCTTCCAGAAGCGATGGTTTTGGAATACCAATCAGTTTTGATTTTATTATTTTCTCGATATATTTTCATATCGAGATATGGTATAGAATTATCTACTTCTTTTTCTATTGTGAATTTTAGTTTATTGTGGTAATTATTAAAGGTTTCTAAAATTTGTTCTTCATCCTTTCTCTTTATAATTGCAAATAACTCATCGACATATTTTGAAATCAGTTTTATATTAACATTTTCCTTTTTTAAATCCGCGGTGACCTGCTCCAATAGTGTATCTAGAACGATATCAGCTATTATTGGGGATAACGGATTACCCATAGGCATTCCGTAAGTTTGATTATAGTAGGTGTCGCCATATATAAAATAATTGTTGTCGTTTAGACAGAACTGCAATATTTTTAGGAATTGAGACCTTGGTATTGTAGTATGATTTTTCCAAATGTTCCACTGTGCCATTATATTATTTATTGCCAATTGAATTGGTATATTTGTAAACAAAGATACGACATCTAGAGAAATTAGTATTTCGTCATCGTCTAAAGATATATTTTAAAATTTTTCCTTCAGTTCCAATGAATTTTTTATATATTTCTCTAAAAGAATATTTTTCAAAACATGTCCAATATATTTTGACATATTGTAACAAGGAACTTCTACCGAGGATGAAATAGGGTGAAGTAGCATACTCGGTTTGTGAATCTTCGGCAGTCCGTATAACCTAGGAGCTGTAGCAGCATGTGATGTTAATTTTAATTTTTCGTACCTTGTAATGTGTTCCTCTTTGTATAAACCCATAACTATCTTGTTGTTTGTACGCTGTAATTTTTGTGTCGGGTCTAGTCTTATAGTTTTGTATGTTGATTTATCCTCTAGTAATTTGTTCATTCCCGATTTATAGTCTTCTTTGTACATTATTACTGTTTTATTTCCTTTGTCGGATTTAGTTATTACAATTTCATTCTCGTGCTTTTTCAAAATTTGTTTTGTCTCCTCAAAAATATTTAAAATAAATTTTTCCTTCTGATTGTTTTTGATTTTCTTTTAAATGTTAGTATACTGTTTGCAATTTTTGACCTGATTATGTCCTTCTGCCTGTCATCACTTAAAGTCTGAACCCATTGCTCTAGGTCGGCTATAAGGTTGATTGATGAAAAGTTGTTATGACTGACTGGTAACGCGAACTTTGACCCAAGGGAAAGAAGCCATTTGTTTTCATCTGAAAAGCTAACCTTGGTCTTATTTACAAACCATGATGGGTTGAATTTCAAATTGTACGTTTCCAGCTGTTGACGTTTTAAATTATATAATTTTGCCGAGTGCGTCTGTTGTTCTGTTGATATAATGTCTATATATCTAGTTTTTTGCCTTTTTATGAAATTATCATAATCTTCGTCATTAAGTGTTTGTTTGAATTTAAGTCAAATTTTATTTCTCTCCCAATTATTATTTTTAATATTTTTATTAGCTTCTCTAATCTCTAACCTTAAAACTTTTAAATGGAATTTTTGTTCTACTTTGCTTAGTTCCTGTGATATTTCTTTTGATGTAAATGACTGTCTTGTGTTTCTTGTTGAATTTATTACGTGCTTTGGGATGAGTCCAATTCTTCTGCATTTTAGTAAGTATTTGAGTTTTTCCATTTGTTTTGCCAGTCTTTTCGTCTCCTTGCAGTATTTTTTTAAAAACATGCAAGTTTCCTCGTCATATTTAAGTTTAATGTGTGTAAAAAAGTTCTTCATTTTGGTGTATTCAGATTTAATACTCCTATATTCGGCGGACCCTCAGATGATTATATTAATTTTAGTTATTATCGACCTTTTCCTAATTTTATTGTTATGATTTTTAGAAATTTCTAAAACGGGCTTATCAAGGTCCCCTTTTTATGTATGTAAATAAAAAGATTATTCCATGGTTTTTTCCGACGTTTCGTTGGAGATTCCCAACATCATCAGGGATATTTTATTAGATCTGGTAACCATAAAATAAATATACAATAGAAGAACAATAGCTTAATAACAAACAGGACAATATAGTTTAACAAAATTAATTTAACTCACATAATCTTTTCGTCAATTATTCACATTTATAGTTAAAAAAAAAAACACACATTTATAAAACACAAATAATATTTAACAAAACAAATGTAAAAAATATAATTAAAACAAAAAACTCCTTTTAACTACTTTTATAAAAAAAATATATATATTTTCTTAAAAAAATATTTTTTTAAGCACTACCTTATTTCAAAAAAATCTTTTCTTAAGCTGTACCATATTTCAAAAAAATCTTTTCGTAAATTTTCTTACAAAAAGTATCTTTTTCTTCAAAAAGTATCTTCCCTCAAATAGTAACTTTTTTCATAAAAAAGAAGGCTTTCTCAATAAAGGTCCTTTACTTAATAAACACCATTTACTTGAAAAAGTACCTTTTCAAAAAAAGTAGAAAAGTAACTTTTCCATAAAAGTAGTAAAAAAGTATACTTTTTTTAAGCAGTAAATATTTTTAGAATAGTACTTAAAAACACCTTTTCTGAAAAAAGGAAAATTTATTAATAAAATGGAGCTAATAAAATATTGGCAGATTTTAAAAGACATTTTTCAAATTTTAACTAAATCATATATAAGAAAATATGAGTAATATCTACATGCGAAACGTTTCAAGTATTGCCTTAGGCCGAGGCCATGCAATGAGCGGCAAACGGCGAGCGGCAGAGCGATGAGCGAAAAAAATTAAAACATATGAAATACTACTGAAGTTGGCACACAATGAGCGGCGATATTCGCTATTGTTAAAGTCAGCTGTTGTTGTTACCTTAACGACAACCATTTTTGTGTTGTTTTTCAATCGATAAAAAGTTAAAAAGGTTGAAATGTAGTCATACATAAATAGAAATTATAATATAGTGAAAATATTTTGCTTTTATTATAAAAACTTTTTATATAAATAATAAATAATAACATTGACAATGGCATTTTGACAACTAACCGCTCAGGAATGACGTTCAGTAATAAGCCACTTGCCGCTCAAACTCGCCGCTCTGCCGCTCATCGCTCTGCCGCTTTGCCGCTCATTACGTGGCCTTGGCCTTAAGCGCCGTACTTTAAAAGTACAATTACAAATATTCTCATTTTTGAATTTAAACATTTTTTGGGATTTTTTAGCACTAAAGTTATAGACACAATTGGAAGGTATCAAAGATATGGAACAGTAGAAATTTACATTCTCAGTTGTTCAATTTGAATATATAAATATTGAATTGGACCTAATATTATTTAAAAATTTAATGAAATTTTAAGATGTCACCAGAGCTATAATAAAAATGACGATGTTAAGGTGCACTCTAAATTTTAAAGTTATTTTATTCTCAGCAATGCTGCCTTCACTTAATTTTTCCTTAGTGTATTTAACATGATACAAAAGTTTACTGGTGTAAGTAAGTACATACATATGTATTTGTGTTTATTTACTTATACAAATTATTATTTCAACCAATATGTTTTTAATTTTTTGTTTTTATATTTGTATAACTCAATGAATCAATTGCACTTCGTGTTGATATAATGTCGAAGAGCAATGACGATGTTATTTTTGTTTTCTTTTTTTGCTATGTTGTATTTGTTTCAACACTTTTATCAATCAATATTTTACGCCATGAATAATGGCAAAGTTTTATATATGTGTTGATTTTTTCATATTAACTTCTCTGTAAAAAGCATAAATTCGTTAAGTTTGTCAGTGCGTTTGTCACTGTTGTAACTTAGTTTTCGACCTCAATGAGATATTGTCAAATATATTTCCACAACCCTTGAAGTGAAAAACCAAGAAATAGCTCTTAACAAATGAGATCTCTAAATTTTATTGTGAATATTCTATATTGAAATCTGAAGAATATAAAGAGAATTGTATGTTTTTTAAAGCTTATGTTTTGATAACAATTTTAAGAAAAATTTCATACCGAAGTCTGGTAGAAATGTTACGACAAAATATAAATTAGAAACAAAAAATAACTTCTCAAAAGACAACAAGACAAAGATTTTCCAAGAATTACTTCTTTCATTTTTGTAAAAATTATCTAGCATAACTTTGAAAGGATTTCTAATTTTGGTTAAGACGATTTATTAACTGACAAATATTGAAGAATTAAAAGGCAAAAGTTATAATGAATAGTTCAGAACGTAGTAGTCCATAAAAACTGTTACTATTCCTTTGGATATAAGTACAAGCATTTAAATAGTCACTATGTGTTAGATTTGTAAGTTCACAGCTACTCTTACATCACAAAGAATCAATAGGAATATATATACTATATTTCCTTCTGGACTAAAAATGTTTTGCACTATAGTAGAGTATTTGTAAATTCGTTACGGCCTAACTAAATCACTAAAAATGATTTCACATCTTCCATTCATATCAATATTGTTTAACACTTGTCCTACTAATAAAGTACTGTTTTCAATGCTTAAAACTGCGTATATATTTTAATTTGATTTATGGAATATTTGAAAAATAAAATTTTTTTTATAAAAAAAGTAAGTTTACACAGAAAAATAATCGTATTAATGGAATTATATATTCATTGACTGTGTTGCTGTGTTCGTGTGTCAGCGTGTGAGGCTGGAGTTAATCCAATTTTTTAAATAATTTTAATTTTATTATTTGTGGTTGCGCATCAATTAGCAATTTGTGTTAAATTTTATTTTTCATAAATTTCAATATAACACTATGCTACAAAAATGCAAGAAATGTCCACATTTCAGGTACGACTATTTCTTTCGTTTGCATGGCTCACAGTGGGATTTCGTCAAAATCTACCGCAACCACCGCCCATATAATACAAATCGATCTTTTCGCAAAAAAATTTAAATCTGGTAAATACACTTTCTAGAATAAACAAGTAAGAAAATTATAGTCGGTCTAGACCGACTATACGATACCTTATACCATGCGTTTAGAAACTCTATCTCTTAGGCCCAACTAACTGGGCATAGAAAATAAGCAAAAATCAAATTTTAGTGGGATTTTTATTAACTTTTTTGGCTGCAGATATGAAAAAGTTCATATCGGTTGATATATCTATATGGGGAAATGGACCGATCCTGATCATGTTTGGTAAAGTCTCTTTTATTTTGCAAAAATATATACAAACAAAATTTGAGAAGAATAGGTGCAATATTACTGTTTTTTGATAGATTTAAGTGAAGAACGGGAAGCAGCACTATATGGGGCCAAAGGGATCATTTTTGGACAACTCATCATTGGATGTAATGAACGCCTACAAACCCAATTTGAGTAAGATCTATATGACAATTTGGATCTTATGGCAATTTATGTCGATTTCATAGGGGTAATTTGTATGGGGGCTAGGTCTGAACATGGACCGATTCTCACCAATTTCAATAGCGTTCATTCCATGGCCGATAAAAGCATACATGCCAAATTTCATCAAAATATGTTCATATTTGCGAACTGCAGTTTGATTAAAAGGTTTACATGGGCACACAGACGGACGGACGGACATTGTTAAATCAACTCAGAAAGTGATTCTGATTCGATCGGTATAATTAAAGATGGGTCTAGGTCAAATATTTTTGGTTGTTACAAACAGCAGCACAAAGTCATTATACCCACACCACATAGTGGTATAGTGTATAAAAAATCATGTGAGTCCGATCACAAGGGAGATGTGTAAACATCTAATAATTAAAGAAAACATCAACATCATATCTTCCAGTGCATAAAAAATAAGTCGATTATGCTGTTTTCTGAAATTCAATTGATGTTTTCTGAAATGCAATTGATGTTTTCTGAAATTCAATTGATGTTTTCTGAAATACAATTAATGTTTTCTGTAATTCAAATGCTGCTTTTTGAAATTCTATTGGTGTTTTCTGAAATACAAATAATGTTCTCAGCAATTCAAATAATGCTTTTTGAAATTCAATTGATGTTTTCTGAAATTCTATTTATGTTTTCTGAAATTCAAATGATGTTTTCTGAAATACAATTGATGTTTTCTGAAATACAATTGACGTTTTCTGAAATTCTATTGATGTTTTCTGAAATTCAATTGATGTTTTCTGAAACTCGAATGATGTTTTCTGAAATTATATTGATGTTTTCTAAAATTCTATTTATGTTTTCTGAAATTCAAATGATGTTTTCTGAAACTCGAATGATGTTTTCTGAAATTATGTTGATGTTTCCTGAAATTCTATAGATGTTTTCTGAAATTCAATTGATGTTTTCTGAAACTCGAATGATGTTTTCTGAAATTATATTGATGTTTTCTGAAATTCTATTCATCTTTTCTGAAATTGAAATGATGTTTTCTGAAACTCGAATGATGTTTTCTGAAATTATATTGATGTTTTCTGAAATTCTATTTATGTTTTCTGAAATTCAAATTATGTTTTCTGAAATACAATGTATGTTTTCTGAAATACAATTGATGTTTTCTGAAATTATATTGATGTTTTCTGAAACTCAAATGATGTTTTCTGAAATACAATTGATTTTTCTGAAATACAATTGATGTTTTCTGAAATTATATTGATGTTTTCTGAATTTCAATTGATGTTTTCTGAAATTTTATTTCATTTATTTATTTATTTTCTGAAATACAATTGATGTTTTCTGAAATTATATTGATGGTTTCTGAAATACAATTGATGTTTTCTGAAATTATATTGATGTTTTCTGAAATTCTATTTATGTTTTCTGAAATTCAAATGATGTTTTCTGAAATTATATTGATGGTTTCTGAAATACAATTGATTTTTTCTGAAATTATATTGATGTTTTCTGAAATTCTATTTATGTTTTCTGGAATTCAAATGATGTTTTCTGAAATTATATTGATGGTTTCTGAAATACAATTGACGTTTTCTGAAATTCTATTGATGCTTTCTGAAATTCAATTGATGTTTTCTGAAACTCGAATGATGTTTTCTGAAATTGTATTGATGTTTTCTGAAATTCTATTTATGTTTTCTGAAATTCAAATGATGTTTTCTGAAATTATATTGATGGTTTCTGAAATACAATTGATGTTTTCTGAAATTCTATTGATGCTTTCTGAAATTCAATTGATGTTTTCTGAAACTCGAATGATGTTTTCTGAAAATATATTGATGTTTTCTGAAATTCTATTTATGTTTTCTGAAATTCAAATGATGTTTTCTGAAATTATATTGATGGTTTCTGAAATACAATTGATGTTTTCCGAAATTCTATTGATGCTTTCTGAAATTCAATTGATGTTTTCTGAAACTCGAATGATCTTTTCTGAAATTGTATTGATGTTTTCTAAAATTCTATTTATGTTTTTTGAAATTCAAATGATGTTTTCTGAAATTATATTGATGATTTCTGAAATACAATTGATGTTTTCTGAAATTCTATTGATGTTTTCTGAAATTCAATTGATGTTTTCTGAAACTCGAATGATGTTTTCTGAAATTATATTGATGTTTTCTGAAATTCTATTTATGTTTTCTGAAATTCAAGTGATGTTTTCTGAAATTCTGTTGATGTTTTCTGAAATTCAATTGATGTTTTCTGAAACTCGAATGATGTTTTCTGAAATTATATTGATGTTTTCTGAAATTCTATTTATGTTTTTTGAAAGACAATTGGAAAATGTTTAGAAAAGAACATATCATAATTTTTTCACAAATACAATCAGATAAAGTCACACCGATTTACACTTCAGCTCACACCGATGTGTTACGCTGTTTTTGCGATTGTATTGTGAAATAGAAATTTACCCCCCTGCGCGTATAGATGTTTACACATCAAAAAAACTATGTGAATTCGATCACAGGAGATATGTGTAAACATCTCTTACACACAATTACAATCAAATAGAAAGCGTCATCTATGTATCACTTACAGCAAACAACTACAGGGGCTCAGATAATATAAAAATGTTTTATTATTATTTGTAACTTCAACTGGTTGTTATAGTTGGTGTTGTTGAATTAGCTGAAATAATTTTTATATTAATAATACCTTTATACTTGTGGGGTTGTTGAATTATATAATACGTTTATATTGTGAAATTTTTAACGTTGGTTTAGCAGAATTAGCCAAAATAATTTTATATCATAATTTTTGCGCCAATACAGTCTTGCTTCACACCGTTTTTATCTTTTTTACTTCTTACGCTGTTTTTGTGATTGTATTGTGAAAAAAATTTTTACCTCTCTGAGGGTATAGATGTTTACACATCAAAAAGGATGAATGCAAGTTTCATCAAAATCGACCACTCCCACCCCCCATAAAATTCATATAAAATATATATAAGAATTTCTTTTAATATTTTGTTTATTATGCAACAAAAAACTTTATTTATTCTTCATCTAACATTTCTTCGACTACATCGTCACATCCCAAATCCTGTTTGGATGGCTCATGTCTTAAGCTGGTTACAAAAGGGTCTGCTGAAACGCTTCTTGTAGACCTAATTTATTGCTTACTCACCTAGCATACCAGTAGAAAGAATTGCTGCATCCATGATGACTTTTATGAACGGTGATCGGTATGAAATACCAACCGAATAATATCATCCTGTTCCCTCTTTCCATATTTCTTTAAAAAAAATCTTCTTTAAGTACTTGAAATCAATGCCATCTAGCATTAAAATTATTCAGGAACAGCTTTGTTTTTTCAAAATCTTCAACTTGGTCTAAATAAGTTTCGTATTTTTTGCTCTAATGAAAGTGTTTAATAATTTAATTACTCCATTCTTACACACAGAAAACGGATTCGTTGTGCAACCGAATTTATTGTTATTACTGAATATGACACACATAATACAAGCGTACATTCGATTGTTTGAATTCTCATATTTAGTTATATCGAATTATCATATTATTTATTGATTGATACACCTATTTATTTGGACTAGTATAGCCCAGCACTCGAAATTCGAATGCAAATTCTAGAAAATATTATCTTTCTTCATTCAATTTTTGTCTTCCGTTATTTTTTAATCTATATACAAAAAATTTATGAATATTTAAATGAGCCTAAAGGTATGTTAATCAATTTTAGCAATTCACAATTCAACAAAGAGCGTCTGATATATAATTTAAATCTTTCGCATTAACAGGGTGTAAATTATTATAGATATTTTATTTTACTTAATTTAATATATTTTTAAGACAGATTGAGCATAAATTTTATCATTCTCAGCTTCTGCTCCATATGAACTATAACTATGCCAATTTTCACACTCCTCCGTGCCCTCATATTGCTTAAAAAGGGAACTAAAAATTTATTTTCACGTATTAATATATAGACATCCCATTACAAAAGTAATACCTTTAATAAATCCATAAACATTAAAAATGAATTTATTTATTATTTATTAATTTTGCAATAAGAAATAAAAAATAAATTAAAAATAACGTACATAATTAAAACGAATTTACATAATATCTAGAGTATATATTGAACCGTTGCACAAATGCATTTAAATGCCGTTTCAAGACATTCCTTTTTTTAAATACTGATTGTCGATTACACTTTGCTAACGAATCAAACACTGTATTGTGAAAAACATATATAGCACAAAAAAATATACACACGAAATGCATGCAAATAGATTGTGTTTAATGTGTTACAAACGACTATATACGAAGTTTAAAGAATACAGAATATGGAGTATATATACAACAACGAATCAAATCAAATCACACTAACTGCACCAAAACACACCAAATACACCAAACAATACTAGGTGATTTGAAATATCTTATTTCATTTTTTAAATCATTAGGTGTAATTAACTAGATTTGTATGGAGCAAAAAAACAATTGCAGGTGAAAAATATTTTTATAGAATATTTACATTTAGTATTTTAAATTGTTTTATTCAAAAGGCACAAAAATATTTTATTGAATAATTTATAAATTTATCAAAAAAAATATATACAAAATAATAAAAATATACTAATTTGGACAAAAAGTTTGTTTAGCTTTTCCAAAAAATTAACTTCAAATAAGCTAAAATTTTTAAAATTGTACATGTGAATAATTTTATGTATGTATGTATTAAATTTATTTGTTTTATTTTAAAACAAATATGATATGAAATATATATATATCAATTTTTTTTCCTTTATTTTCACCACTTACATAAATTTGGACACAATTTGTAAAAAACAAGACGGTTATAATCGGTTTGTACCGAAATATCGACCAATCGACCAATATTTGGTCAAGTCACTTATATTTTGAAAAAATATATACAAACCAAATTTGAGAAAAATCTGTGTAATATTTTTGTTTTGTTTAAGAGATTTAAGTGAAGATCGGGAAGCAACTCTATATGGGGCCTATGACTAAGGATTATTTTTGGACTACTGATTAATAGATATAACAAACACATACAAACCCAATTTGACTGAGATCTATGTGATAATTTAGATCTTATGGCAATATAGGTCGATTTCATATGAGTCATTATATAGGGACTAGGTCTGACCGATTTTCACCAATTTCAACAAGGTTCGTCCTATGGCCAATAGAAGCTCATAAACCAAATGTTATCAAAATGTATTCATATTTGCGACCACTAGTTTGATTACAAGGTTACATGCACACACAGACAGACGGACGGACGGACATCGCGAAATCGACTCAGAAAGTGATTCTGAGTCGACCGGTATAATAAAAGATGGATCTAGCTCAAATATTTTTACTTGCAAACATCAGCAAAAAGTCAATATACCCGGTATAGGTATAAATTCTTGTATATTAATTTATATTTTCTTAATTTTTTACTTCTGACTTAAAAACTCTTTTTTATGCTTTTGTGTTAGAAGAATTTTTTAACTCAATCATTGAACAGTTTACCGTACATAACTGTGTTATAGACTCACAATTGTTGTTGGCTGTGTTTTCGGACACATCAAATTATGAATTGCGTTGATTCGCTTGAATCAAACTACTGATTGACATTGATTCATTTGAAACTGACTACTTTAGCTTTAGCATTGATTTGGTTTTTCATAATGTATGAGTATCATCTGAACTGATTAAAAAAAATAATAAAAAATAACAGTTGTATACACAAAAATAACTTGATGTGGAGAACTGTGTATAAGAAGCAAATGCATTTGTGCAGAAGTCTAGTATACATATATGTATACTTGATCATATTTAATTTTAATATAATTATATGTAGCACTAGTGGATTGTGTGGCGCCTAGGCGCCCGTTTATTTTGACTTTAACAAACAAATTTTTTTTCCCATTTCAAAATAATCCTATATTTTATATATTTAAAAAAAAAATTAATTTTAATGTTTTTAAAATTTAAAAAAAAAAAATCGGAAAACAGTTGTAAAAAATACAAACCAAAAACTTCGATTTTCAAATGAAGTTTTCTAAAAGGTCCTTTTATGTATATTTTCGCATAAGTTTGCCAGTAGCCAACCTTTGCTTTATATTTTCTGCTTCTATACATAAGGAGTTTTTAATATTATATGATTTAAAAAAAAAATTTTATTTTGATAGAAACTCGGTAATTTTAGTCTTAATAATTTAATAATTTAATTTATGTTTTACAACTTTTTAAAATGCGTCAAAATAAATAAATTTATTCAACAAAAAAAGTTTTTAAACCTTTCGGACAAAACAAAACGAACTAATTTGGCCGGTCCCGCCATAACCGAACTCCATTTTATTGTAGAAAAAATAGAATAGCATAGAAAAAAAAAACGTTTTAGAGCAAGGTTCCTAAAAGTTTCTTAAGGGGGTGGGGGTAAGGTTTTAAAAGTTAATAAAAGTCGTATTTTGCATAATTCTTTTTTGAAGACATGAATACACGTTATAGCATAACATTTAAAGAATCTTTGAAAAAATTTCAACTAAAAATTTTAATAAATAAGTCCGTGACAGCCAATATCCGGAGGCGTTGTTGTTTTGCGGTGAACATCATAACTCGTTACCGGACCATATGAAATAAAAAAATCGATATGCGTTTAAACGGTGACATGTTTCCTGAAGTAGTAACGAAGAGTTTTTAAATTTTTTTTTACAGCATTTTGAAGTGAAAAACGATTTTTGATATACAATTTCGGGAATTTGTTGTTAAAAAATGGGGAAGAAAATGGAATTAAAAAAAAACTTCGTGGTTACCTGATGATTTTTGTGTAGATATAGTGTCTAAAATTTCAAAAGAATCGGTCAAGAAGATGTTCACGGATTTCGAACATTTATTTGCGAGAAAATCGGTTTAAAGTTTTTTAAAAACTGATTTATATACTATATACCGTATGAGGGCGGTCGCTGGAAACGCTGTATCTTCTTAATTTTTGCTCTGATTTACTTAAAATTTTGACACAACACTCTCAACATGTTGTGCATTCTGGAAGAGAAATGCAAAAAAAGGTTTTAAAACCTACCACTCCTTAAGGAAATGCAAACACCAATACACCTACATATGTACACAAAAAAGAAAAAAATATTTCATATTTCATCATACATGTAAACTGAAAAAAGAGATATACATTTCTTGCAAAATTATCTATAAATCCAAAAAAGAAAAAATAAAAAATAAGCGCGTATTAGTTTTACTTAAAAAAAAATCGCTTTTAATTCTTCCATGATAATTTCAATAAATTATTCAAATTAAAATATAAATATACTTTTTTACGTAATTTATGTTTGTCCAAATTTTTTTAAAAGCATATTATGCAAAAATTTATATTATGAGTGAAAAAAAAAATTATTTTCCCACTTCTCTTCTAAAATTACAATGTAATTATACCCTATACCACTACGTGGTTTGGGTATAATGACTTTGTGCTGCTGTTTGTAACAACCAAAAATATTTGACCTAGACCCATCTTTAATTATACCGATCGAATCAGAATCACTTTTTGAGTTGATTTAACAATGTCCGTCCGTCCGTCCGTCCGTCCGTCTGTGTGTCCATGTAAACCTTGTAATCAAACTGCAGGTCGCAAATATCAATATATTTTGACGAAATTTGGTATATAAGCTTTTATCTGCCATGGGATGAACGCTATTGAAATTGGTGAGAATCGGTCCATGTTCAGACCTAGCCCCCATACAAATTACCCCTATGAAATCGACATAAATTGCCATAAGATCCAAATTGTCATATAGATCTTACTCAAATTGGGTTTATATGCGTTCATTACATCTATTAATGAGTAGTCCAAAAATGATACCTTTGGCCCCATATAGAGCTGCTTCCCGATCTTCACTTAAATCTATTAAAAACAAAAATATTGCACTGATTCTTCTCAAATTTTGTTTGTATATATTTTTGCAAAATACAAGAGACTTTACCAAACATGATCAGGATCGGTCCATTTTTGGACCTAGTCCCCATATAGATATAGCATCCGATATGAACTTTTTCATATCTGCAGCCAAAAAAAATTAATATAAATCCCACTCAAATTTGGTTTTTGCTTATTTTCTATGTCCAGTTAGTTGGGCCTAAGAGGTAGGGTTTCTAAACGCATGGTACAGGGTATTGTATAGTCGGTCTAGACCGACTATAATTTTCTTACTTGTTTAATTATGCAAAGTTACAATATTTTAAATTTTAAACTTAATATTGCACTATTTTTTCAAGGGCTTTTCAATACAGAGCTATAAACGAAATCATACGTTGGACAACAACAAAATCCACATTGAAGCTCTCTTTTTTCTCAAATATTTATCAAAAAATCATACTCTTTGGTAAGTGCTGGCCATCAGAGAATTTGAGCGAAAGCACTCATAACAATACAAAACAATTTTGAGATGAAAAACAAAACAGGCAAACGGAAAAGTTTAGTTCGATAAAAGAAGTATGTATGCATATCGGACGACGTTAAATGAGAAAAATAAAAATGTTTCAAATTTCAGTCATTATCTTTTTTACAGAATTTTTTCATTGACCAACGATGGGAATTTAAAGAAGAATTTGAATAGATATAAGTTTTTTTGATGCATTTTTTGCGTTCAACTACATATTATCGTTAGCAGTGTTGCCAATTTTGACAACTTATTGTTATTTCGACGATTTTTCAATTTGTTAAAATGATTTGTTAAATTTGTAAAAATGATGATTGCAGATTTAAAATTTTCAGTAGTATAAAAATTACGATTTCAAGAGTTAACAATTAATGGGTTGCTTATCGAAAATTTATAGTTTTTGTTCAGTGTAAATGGAAATTACAAAGTATGTATAGATTTAATTCTGGGTTAAGTCGTTTCAAAACGGAAATACCTTGAATAGCATCTCTATTTAAGATTTAAGTTTTAATTACGGCGATACTTTAAACCTATATTATATGTTTCAGCTTTAGATACATATAAATAAAATTATTTAGTTGATTGCTGTGTTAAATTTTTTTCATTGAAATTTCACCACTAATACGAGATAACCAATGCTGTAATAATATTCGTAATATGAATGATATAAATAAATTTAATTGTTTCCTTTTGTAATATTTTGTAGAGTTTTATTTTTATTATCTTGACAATTTTACAGAAGATCTTATTAGCAGCACTGGTCGGTAACATAGAAGAGAGAAAATTGTGTGTGGGTTTGTATAAAATGAGAAAGATTAAATTTTGTTTGTGTATTTCGCATAGCTTTGTAGGGAGCGCTATGTGTATTATTTCAGCGTTACAGAATCAGTCAGTCAGTCAGTGAGTCAGGTATCAGCGTAAATATATTTAAGATTCTCAAGATAATTATGATGTTTTCCAATATCTAAGGACTGTAAATATGTCAAGTCTTGTTGATTAAAAATATCTTGTTTTGATTGGTCCACATGATACAAAGTAATTTTATGTAGAAAACCATATTTACCGTTTGAATTTGAGCGGTATTCATGGGTGCCTATTTGGCGATGTCTTTAGCCTTGACGGGCTTCTTTTCAGTAACAATGACAACTTTGATGGGCTTAACGAGTATTACTCATTATGTTCAAGAGGTTTATTCATTTTATTAATCTATATATAAACACTGATTTTTTTCAAATAATCATCTCGACCCCTGGTCATAAATAGTTAATATTTATAACTGTTTTCATTTATATTCTTCGTTTCTGCTTCTACACTTATAACATATGTAAATTTGTAGCTTTGAGAGACGACAGTTCTCCACAGCAATACATACAGCTATACAACGGGATTAAAAAGCAAAATTTAATATTAACTTTTAAATCAATAAAATTTATAGTAAATTAAAGCAAAAAAAAATCAAATCGTTTCATTACTGAAATAATTCTTGTACACATTGGTTTTTCAAACTCTTGGCAATCTGTATTTCTTTAACGATGAAACCATGGATGAGACCTTTACGTAAACAGCCATGTAGAAAACATCACCGAATGACCGGCAGTCGTTGAACGCTTGCACAAACAACGTACGTAAGGACGAGGGAACAATAATGTTACTGTTCATTTTTTTTCACTTAAAGCATGCATTGCCCACAAATAATATATCCTAAAAGACAAAATCTTTTTTCTATAATTGTTATAAAAAAAAAACAATAACAAAACAAGTAAGAAAATTATAGTCGCTCTAGACCGACTATACGATACCCTATACCATGCGTTTAGAAACCCTATCTCTTAGGCCCAACTAACTGGATATAGAAAATAAGCATAAACCAAATTTGAGTGGGATTTTTATTAATTTTTTTGGCTGCAGATGTGAAAAACATCATATCGGATGCTATATCTATATGCGGACTAGGTCCAAAAATGGACCAATCCTGATCATGTTTGGTAAAGTCTCTTGTATTTTGCAAAAATATATACAAACAAAATTTGAGAAGAATCAGTGCGTTATTTTTGTTTTTAATAGATTTAAGTGAAGATCGGGAAGCAGACTATATGGGGCCAAAGGGATCATTTTTGGACAACTCATTAGTAGATTTAATGAACGCATACAAACCCAATTTGAGTAAGATATATATGACAATTTGGATCTTATGGCAATTTATGTCGATTTCATAGGGGTAATTTGTATGGGGGCTAGGTCTCCACATGGACCGATTCTCACCAATTTCAATAGCGTTCATCCCATGGCAGATAAAAGCTTATATACCAAATTTTGTCAAAATATATTCATATTTGCGACCTGCAGTTTGATTACAAGGTTTACATGGACACACAGACGGACGGACGGACGGACATTCTTAATTCAACTCAAAAAGTTATTCTGATTCGATCGGTATAATTAAAGATGGGTCTAGGTCAAATATTTTTGGTTGTTACAAACAGCAGCACAAAGTCATTATACCCAAACCACATAGTGGTATAGGGTATAACCACATAGTCGTATAGGGTATAATGAATGACCACATAATTTGGAACATACCCAATCGTAGAAACTTCTTTAACGCAAATAATATACCAAAACTTTTCTAAAAAATTATAAATATAATTTTTAAGTATTTTTCTTTTATTTACTTTTTTTTCACAAATAAATGAAATATCGGTTAGGTTGTATACTACACTTCTTTTTGGTATTTATAACAGAATTTGATTTCCTTTCGGTTAGAAATATCAAACCTGGTTATTAGGTAGTTTTTCTTTTATTGCAACCGATAAATAATTCAAAACACCATTCTGATTTGATTATATTAACCAGCAATTTATTTAAATTAATTTTTATATAATTTCTATTTAAAATATGTTGTATTAATAGAATTAGTTACTCTAATCAAAAATATTTAAGATAGTAGTATCTTATACTGTTTTTAATTTTGTTGCCTCTACAGAATTAGTTCACTAATTTATATAAATAAATTGATTAGTAACCGGAACTTAATTTGCTTTAGTAGATACTTTAATTTTATAAGAAACTAGCTGACCCGGCATATAACTTATTCCTATACATCTCTGTATGGGAGCTGCCACGCCCACTGGTTTAATCGCTACAACTACTAACGCACTCCCGCTCGTTTTTTATACGACTACTCACATTAGCAACCTATTGACGTGCAGAGAGTTTCAATATTGTGGCCATCATAGTACTGTAGATATATGATTATATGTATTACCATGAATGGGAAGTGTCACACCCACTTGTTTGATCCCGCCCATTTTTCACATTACTTCTCATACTTATCACCTGTGAACTCGCACCTGGTTTCAAGACTGTCGGGTTTATAATAGTTCAGACAATATATTTTGTATGGAAGGTACCACGCCCACTGGATTGATCACGTACATTTTTAACCCGACTTCTCACATTACTAATATATGTACTGCCATAAAGTTTTAGGACTCTTGCTATCATAGAGCTCCAGATATATGATGGCACGCCCACTTGAAAAATTTAAAAAAATATAGCCATATATAAAAATTCGAGCGCAAATTCTAGGAAATTTTATTTTTTTTATTAAATAAAGACCCTAAAATTATGCTAATCAATTATAGCCAATTCAAAAATCAAAACAAAAACAAACTCATTTTTATTGCAAACACATTAACAAATTTAATAAACACACACATAGCATTGTATAATTTTATGTATGTGTTAGTAGCAACTTTAAATGCAATTTACTCAAAATAAAGGAAAAAATTTTAAAATCTGTAAATCTGCAAATCGGCTAAAAAGAAATACCTTTCAAATAATATACGTTTGGTCAAAATTGGGATAAAACGGTAGAACAAAACATCAGTCAAAAGAAGTCGCCTAGCCTATTAATATTATAGATAAGATAAGTTAATTAAGTTATTAACGAAGAAAATCTATTGCATATCAAAATAATTTAAAATTGCAATATAAATATTTGTTACTTAAGTAAATTGTTTTAATGGTAATCGAATTCCATTCATTGTTTTTCTGTGTGTATGCAATGAATGTATATGGGGGGTTTCATGTCAAGTGCACCAACTTTTGAAACCGATGTCTTCCGATCGGGATGAAATTTGCACTAAGGTTAGTCCTATTGGATAGTAGTTTAGACACAATTTTTCAATAAGATCGGTCCAGGTCTCTCTGAGTTAGAGGGGATCAGAATTTGACATTTTGGCCAAACAGGTGTTTTTTCTCATCCATGTAACTTATTACCTATTGTTCATAGAAAATTTTCTCCCAAATAGTTTAGATAGCTATTTCTTCAATATTTCGCAAAAAAATACTTAAAAAAAAAAATTTTTTTAGACACTTTTTTTTTGCTAAATTAAAGCGTTTTTGCCTTTTTTCAAAAAGGGAATTTTTTTTTTTTTTTCATAAAAAAGCTTAGGATTTTTCCTTTAAGAGCTTTTTGGTCGCTTAGTGGGATGGGAGTAGGATATCTATCAAAATAAATGTTTTGTAACTCAAGACAACGGTTTTCCAATTTTTCATAAATGCACTATTTTGAATTTTTTCCTATTTGTGTGTAAAACCTTACAAATAAAACTTATACTGAGAAACTAGACAAATTAACCTTTCCGAAGGTATGTAACATACCTTCATAACATAACAGAATAGAATGGTTATCTGTAACCTGAAAGAGTTATTTGCAACATTTCAATCTGAACACGAGGATGTTAGAATTGGCTTCACGAAATTAACCCAAATGAGGCCAAAACATTGCGTTTTGGCAGAAAGCAGCGGAACTCAGACAGTATGCGTTTGCACTTACCATGAAAATGTTAAACTGATGTTGAAGGAAATCAACTTAAAGTATTTAACAGATGATTCGGCAGAAGATTTACACGATTACCGCAATTGCCTTAAATTGACTATGTGTCCTAATGCAACAACTTCTTGCCACTTAGGTGAATGTACCAATTGCCCGAAAGCCACATTCATCAAAGAAAATTTAATCAACTCTTTAGATCGAGAATATATAGAGGAGGTCAAATTTGATTCTTGGATTCAGACTGACAGATGCACATTGAAAACAATAATTTTAAATGTGGATGATTTTCTGGAAGAAATGTGTACAGGATTGCTAAACTTGAGAAACCATGACTTTTTAGTCAAAGAGCAAGAAAACTATAAATATGTTCTTCAGGATGCCATACAAGCATTCCACTTCAATAACGACCAAGCAACTATATTTACAGTAGTTATTTACTACATGAAAGATGAAAAACTGGAACACAAAAGTATGACAATCATATCCGACGATTTAAAACATGATACCGTTGCAGTTTATGAGTATCAGAAGAGAATACTAACATTTCAAAAATCTAAATTTACAGTAAAGAAGGTATACTACGTTTCAGACGGATCTCGTCAACATTTTAAAAAGAAATCTTGGCAAATCTTATGGTCCATGAAAAAGATTTTGGAATGCCAGCTGAGTGGCATTTTCATCCTACTGCTAATGTTAAAGGAGCAAGTGATGGTATTGGAGCAAACCTTAAAAGAAATGCAGCGAAGTATAGCCTCCAGTGCTCTCATCAAGATCGCATCTTAGATGCGACTGCTTTATTCCAATGGGCAAATAGTTATTGTAAAGAAACTAAAATAGTTTTTAGTAGCAAAGGGGATCATCAGGAAACATTGAAAACACTGAAGAGCAGTTTCGATGTTGCGGTAACAATCGACGGCACCGCTCAATACCATGCTTTTATACCGCTTGTCGATGGAAGACTCAAGTTGAAAAAGTTTTCTGCCTCTATTCAATGCGATTTCTTTCCAAAGACAACACATAAACCAGCAGCGAAATCAACAGCTGAACCTAGCAACGCCAAGAAAGGATTGACAAAAAACGCAGTAAATAAAGGCGACAAAAAGCTGGATGAAAGGCTGGGTATTTAAAGATTTACAAGACTTAAATAAATTAATAAATTAAGTATAAAAATAGTTATGATATAAATGGATCTAGTGCAATTAAGATTAAATTTTAATATATTATTTATCTTTTTATTTTTAATATTATTATTATTATACATTAATTTAATTATTATTAAAAATAAATAAAAAATAATAATTTTTCAACATTTCTATAGAAAAAAAAACGATTTTTTTCCTGAGGTTAACATATTCTGGGTATTACAATATCGAGGGTATAAAATTTTAGTTAGGTATGTTATATACCTTCGGAAAGTTTAGTTTTTCTAGTTTCTCAGTATAAGTTTTATTTGTAAGGTTTTAGACACACAAATAGGAAAAAATTCAAAATAGTGCATTTGTGAAAAATTTAAAAACCGTTGTCTTGAGTTACAAAACATTTATTTTGATAGATATCCCACTCCCATCCCACTAAGCGACCAAAAAGTTCTTAAAGGAAAAATCCAAACCTTTCTTATGAAAAAAAAAATGCCCTTTTTGAAAAAAAAGGCAAAAAATGCTTTAATTTAGCAAAAAAAAAAAAGTCTACAGATTTTTTTTTTAAAGTATTTTTTTTCCGAAATATTGAAGAAATATCTATCTAAACTCTTTGGGAGAAAATTTTCTAAGAACAATAGGTAATAAGTTACATGGATGAGAAAAAACACCTGTTTGGCCAAAATGTCAAATTTTGGTCCCCTCTAACTCAGAGAGATCTGGACCGATCTTGTTGAAAAATTGTGTCTAAACTACTATCCAATAGGACTAACCTTGGTGCAAATTTCATCCCGATCGGAAGACATCGGTTTCAAAAGTTGGTGCACTTGACATGAAATCCCCCATATATGTATAATTACATATGTAATTATATGTAACTACACTGTGGAACAAATTCAGGTTAGAAAAAGTTAGGTCGTTTCTGAGAGTGAGCGGTGAAAACAGAGGCTAAATTAGAAGACCCGTATCGCGGCGTTTGTTTATGTTAGTTCGAATTTTTTTTTTAATCGACCTTCGAACTTTGCAGTCAATTGCCGATTTTCAGCATATTGTTTATATAGTTATTTGGCTATAACTCGTCGACTAATTGATATTTTTTCAATCTGTAAAAGCCAAATTATTGCTAAAGACCTGTGCAACAACCAAAGTTTTTTAAAAGATTGGTTTGGGACATTTTTGTGGTGCTTATGAAGCAAAATGTTGGAAAAATAATTTTTTTCATGCTTTTTGAAAATATTCTACAAAACTAAGTCTTTTTTGCTTTCTGTTTGATCTATAACATGATTCTCAGTTTCTTCAATAAATTTCATTTGCAAAGAAAACAATCATAATACAAAACTTGCGTTTTCCAGCTTAATACTAATTTACTTCTCATTTATTATGTACCAATTTTGTTCAGTGTTGGTTTTGAAGAAACTTTGAAAAAGAAATTAAAAAAATATGGAAAAAATATATTTTTGCAACTGATACTGGAACGAATTCTGAGTACGGTAATGGTAATTGGACACTTGGCGCTGCTACATAAGTTTTATTCTTTGCTTTCCTTCTATTCAAAGTTATATGGTAGTTGATACATCCATAGCAATATTCTTCTTGATGCGGGCTGTTGTCTAACCACATCATTGGTATACCAAAAGGCATAGCCTTCTTCTTTTCACTTTTCCATTGCATAAGAGTTGAATAGCAATTAAAGCAAACTTTTTTAAGGGGCATAGTTTACGTCAGTGATAAACTCTTGCGAGAAATAATGTTTATAAGCTTCCAAAAAAAATCACTCGCATTGCCACATTTTTCATCGCTTGCTATGAAACGTCCATAAACATTACAAAAATGGTCCATTTTACATTTTGGTTCCGACATTTTTAAAACAATACATATTATAAAATGTTTTTTTTTTTGTTATTTTTATGAAACCGATGCACTTAACTTAAATCACTCACAAAATGAAATATGTTCCAAAAAAATTAATAGCGAATTTTATCACGACCGAGCGAAAATTAAAAGACATCAGCTTCGGCTGAGTTTCGAGTCTTAACTGAATCTTCATTTTTGAAATTAGTTCGCTTGTACGAAATAAAAAAAAAATCGCTACCTGTGTAGTGCAAAGTGGCACCCATAGAGCAAACGAGGTTGCAAAACTCAAAATTTTCATGTGCGCCGACGAAGTTTTGAATAAACCCATGTTATAGGAAACTTTTCAACGATTTCAAATATGCTACTCTTAATAATATCACATTTTTTATCACAACAGTGGTTACTTGTTATTTATCATATTTATAGCAGAGCAAATAGTAGAATGGTATATGGTAAACAATTAACAATAGAAAACAATATATTTAACACTGATATTTTTTCTAAGGATAAAAACACATTTCCAAAATGTTAGTACTAATATATTCTAGTGGCTCACCGAATGATTAATTTCTCTTTTTTTTTCTTTACCCCTTTACCTTACTTTTAAGACTCGACAAAAAAAATACTTTTTTTTGTTTGCAAAGTAATGTTTTTCCAAAAAAATTTCATTACATTATAAAAAAAAATAGTAATAAATAATATTATTATATTATTATTAGTAATAAATATATTAATATTAGTGAAACATATTTGTGTTTAAACATTTATAAAATTTTATTACGATATTACTAATACTTGAGAGCCCATTCAGGGATAGTGTATTATTTACTTCATATAAACTATTTGTTTATTTATAGTTTATATATATATATTGGAATGAAAATATACATTAATAAAAAAATAAATAAATTTTGGCATATCTTCTCAAGTAAAGATATTTTAAAAAAAGTGTGTCTCAACAAACATCGATGTTGGATATTCCTAAAACGGCACACTTTCATAAAAATTACCTTTTCTGAAAAAAGTACATTTTCAAAATCTTGGTTGGTCAAAATATTTTTTTTAGATTTTATATACAAATTTTGGATGTGCAGCCGAATTACTTATTACTTCAAAATTACTTCTTATTAGATTTTCAAAATGCGTAAATTTAATTTAGAGTTCTTTTATTTCAAATTTGTTTCATCTCCATTCCAAAGCTTCAATCTCAAATAAAATTCATTATTTTTTTCAAAAAGTAGAGGAGTCCTTATGTCTCCTCTTTATTTGAATATCTGTGTAATAATGCAAGAAATTATTTAATTTTTGCAAGCTGACAAAAAAATCTTAACAACGAAGCCTATATAATATTATCCAGAGAATACAAATAAAAATAATAAACAAGCAGCAAACGAAAAAATAACATCATCATTTTAACACAATGACAACCATGGGGAGTGATTACAAAACAACATGGCAAAAAAAAAAAAACTCGCAAAATGATACAACAGCAGAAATATTGAGAAAAAAAAACAAAAATCTCCAACAGGTGCAAAAATAAATGTGAAAATTATAATGCCACTCACTGGTAGTGAAATAAACAGATACTTGCTACATTCAACCACAACAACAATAATAGCAGCCTGAAGGTGTCAAAATGAAAAATGATGTTAATGAAAAATACATGTTTTATTGGCTGATGATATTGTGGGAATGCACACAATAAACGCGTTTTTTCGTCCTTCTTTTAGATGATGAACAGGGCGAAGAAAGGTAATGAGGAGGAAGTGATAATGGAAATCTAGAGTATTTAGAGGCCAAGGTTTTTGCAATGATTACCAATTTGGGATTTGTGCGATTTTTTACATATTCTGGTTGATAAATGTAAAATCGTGTAATGTTACAATCATTAGGGAATTGCAAAAGGGAAGGAACTCTACAATGAAGATTTCTTTAAAAACAAAACTGGTTGATGTAATTTAGTCATTGCCTTATACGAGTAACTTGCTTTGATTTTGGTGGGAGAATATAATTAATATTCAATCGTATGATTAATATTTAACTCCAAGAAATTATCACTCATGCGTCTAAGTCCTTTTTATTAAAAGTGACATCGCATAAATTTTTCTTCTGTGGAAAATACATAAGAGTTGATTTGTTTCTTGGAATATTTAATTTAAAAACAATTAAAAATATATGAAAATTTTTAATTTACATTTAACAGAATATAACTTCTGTCTGTTTACAAAAGCAAAGAAAATAAGTCTGTGTAATGGATAACAGCGAATATAACCATAGCAGCATATTAATATTTTGTGTAGTATATACCCTTTATATTTTATGACTTCGACACATCTGAGTGATATTATGAGTTCGAAAAAAACTTTAATTGTAGTCCCCGGAATTTTTTCACTTGGATCTTAGATACCGTTTTATATTATGTTGCATACGCCTTGCAAATTCCTTTTATGTGATGTCCAATTTTTATACGGTTTATTTCTTGATGCTTTGAACGTGTTCAAGCATCTATATTTTTATAAAATTTTCCGAGGATCTCTTGAGCTTCTCCAATTAGCTAGGACTAATATTCAATTATATTTTTGTCATGCGCCAATATTATATAGACTGTCGAGGTTAATTTCTTCAGTGGGTGCAGTTTTCGGAGCAATTTCCCCATATTTAACCTTTTCTTTGCAGTTTAAAACATTCAGGATTTTTCCCAATCTTTTAATGATCTGATTATTAATTGCAGTGATTCGAGTTACTGACGCGTAATTTTTAAAAATTTTAGCTCATTCTGATTTTTTACTTATCCTTGTCTAATGATTTTGCATCAAACTGTTCCTACTTTTGTGGAAAGAATTTTAGCAACAACTCCATACACCTTATCCTTCCATGCAATGGTGAGATTCCATATTCATAATCGTTCAAATTTCCGAAGTTCTTTGCGTTTTTTCGCAAATTGGGCATGACAATGTTAAGGTTGTATTTGTCAGTTCATTTATTTTTTTGTTTTCCGTCAACCATTCAAGATATTTACCTTCTCTACTTTTCAGCACTGCGGGCATAGTCTTGGTCTTGAACGTCCTCTACCGTAATCCTTATAACACGTGGTCAAATGAGATTGCCTACCTGTGACGACCATCAGTCAATATTGTAACAATATTGTTGTTCTGTGATTGCATGGTTGCCTATATTTATATATACATATCTATATATATAATATACTGAATACACACATCAACAGAAATAAAAAAATACGATAAGTTATCTAGTTTTTTATATTCTACCTGAAACTGGACCCAATTGCCTAAAAATTCCGTGTTTGTTTTAAAACTGGAAGTCGGTCAACTTTAAAGGGTTATATCTTCTAAACTAAATTTCTTGTTTTATTGGAAGTAGCAAATTTGTAATCTTTGAACAATTTCGTATGAGTTTATTCAAAATATCGTAAGCGCACATGAAGTTTTTGATTTTTGCAACCTCAAATACTCTACGAAGAGTATCTTAGTTAAGTGCTGAAAAACTTCAACTTTGAAAAAAATAATTCAAAAAGTATATTTCAGGAATTTTTTATCTTCTTTTTAAACTGCAAAAATATTTTATGAGAAGACAGAAAGAAAAAAACGCATTTCATTATGCGGAATGAAAAGTGCGCGATGATAAAATTTTGCATGTAAATCGACGAAGAACTTCATTATTTCGCACCAAGAATACAAAACTATAGAAATATAAATTTATTTTTTAACACAACATAAGTTTTGAAAATGTACTAAAAAAATACCTTTTTTCATTTCAGTTAATAAAATTCGTATAGCGGCTACACCTGCATTCAGTTGAAATTTGCGACAAACAAACTTTAATTAAACATATGTTTACCAGCTTTATACTATTTCGAATTTCCTTAATTACACCTTAAAATAACGAGAGTCGTTTATCGTAATCAATGTTACAAATTTTTTAAAAATATGAACACAGGAAAAACCAACTTTATTTAATTTTTTATTATTTATTAAATTTTTCGCTGATTTCTAAGTACACCGACAAAAATTTATGCTAGCATTTGGATGATTGTTTGACGAGCGCGATAATTTTTTTAATCGTCCAGGATATTTTTTGAGTAGAATTATATTTTTCTATTGCAAATAATGCTTTTGCGAGTCTCTTTGACGAATGTTTGGCGAATGCATCATATCAGTTTATTTTATGTTACTTGAAAATTGCGTTTACTCATTTTATTTTATTTATTGGATTTGATCTCCGGTAAGCCCAACTAGAAGTATACATATCTAAAAACAAAATATTAAGTACTTAAAAATAAGTTATTTCTTAAACAAAGGTATTTTCAACAATTAAAATATCGTTAGAAAACGGCACTTCTTATAACACTACGTGACAGTTTTTTGACCAAACGTATCTGACACATATTCTTTATGTAGAATTGTCCGCTGAATCCGAATATGGAGTCATAATGAGCAAAAGTAGAACAGTTTTCGAGATATTCCAAAATAACCGTTATTCGTGTTTTTAAAGAAAAATGATTTCACTTAAAAATATTAGACGGATATTACGGATATTTCTTTTTTAACGAAAGCTAATAAAATTACTAAAATAACCATGGGTCGCTTGTAAAGATTATTCAAGAAATGACAGAGCTACATTGAACAAAAATTCAAACTTCATGAAAAATTTAATAATTTTCTGCAATTTTTCTCTTTTCAAGTTATTTTTTTTTTAAACCAAACAATTAAAAATTTAAACGTTTTATTACACACTAGATGTAACCCGGTATGCTTCAAAAGACTGTCGCTTTCGTAGTACTTCATATTTTTTACATAGGAGGTGCCACGCCCACTAATCCCATCCCGCTCAATTTTTATTGGACTACTCACATTAATATCTGATGGATTCGTGCAAAATGTCGAGTCTTTCCCTTTTATAGTACACCAGTTATATGATATTAGATACCTACTTTGCATGGCCGGTGCTACGCCTACTGCTTCCATCACGCCCATTTTTTTGTTCGACTAATCAAACAAAGAACCTATGGGCTCACGCAAAGCCAGAAAGCTCTCCCTTTTGTGTGAACCCACCAATTTTTTGTTCGACTACGCATACTAAGATCTGATAGGCTCGTGCAAAGTGTAAAAGCTTCCCTTTTTAGCACACCAGTTATATGATATCATGTATTTACTTTGTACGGGTGGTGCCACGCCCACTTCTCCGATCACGCCCATTTTTGTCTAACTAATCACATGAATAACTTATGAGCTCACACAAAGTTACAAAACCTTCACTATAACAGTACTCCAGACATATGACATTTTATACTTACTTTGTATGGCAGGTGCCACGCCTATTGGTTCGATACTGCCCATTTTGTGTCCGACTACTCATATTAATAATGGGTGACATCAGGCAAATTGGAAAAGCTCTCTATATCACAGTACTCGAGATATATAATATTGAATTATTACTTGTATGGCAGGTACCACGCCCATTTCCGGCGTAGCTACTAATATTAACAATAGGTGACCTCACACGAATTTGCAAATCTCTCCCTATAATAGTACTCAATATTTGTATATGATATTAAACATTTACTTTGTGTGGGAGGTGCCACGTCCACTAAAAATATTAACATAGTTATAGCCTGTAGTACTTCCCATATCCGCAGTAAGACTCTGTGAAAATTTCAGAAAGATCAGATGAGTAGTTACGGAGATTACCTCCTACAAACAAACAAACAAACAAACACACATTACCTCTTTATTATCTTCTTAAATATATTTACGCTGATCCCTGACTCACTGACTGACTGACTGATTCTGTAACGCTGAAATAATACACATAGCACTCCTTACAAAGCTATGCGAAATACACAAACAAAATTTAATCTTTCTCATTTTATACAAACCGACACACAATTTTCTCTCTTCTATGTTACCGACCAGTGCTGCTAATAAAATCTTCTGAAAATCGACAATTTTGGAAACTAAATCGCCAAAATCGTCATTTTTAAAACAAGAAATTGTCAAGAAAATAAAAATAAAACTCTACAAAATATTACAAAAGGAAACAATCAAATTTATTTATATCATTCATATTACGAATATTATTACAGCATTGCTTATCTGTAATGTATTAGTGGTGAAATTTCAACGAAAAAAATTTAACACAGCAATCAACTAAATAATTTTATTGACATGTATCTATAGCTGAAACATATAATATAGGTTTAAAGTATCGCCGTAATTAAAACTTAAATCTTAAATAGAGATGCTATCCAAGGTATTTCCGTTTTGAAACGACTTGACCCAGAATTAAATCTATACATACTTTGTAATTTCCATTTACACTGAACAAAAACTATAAATTTTCGATAAACAACCCACTAATTGTTAGCCCTTGAAATCGTAATTTTTATACTACTGAAAATTTTAAATCTTCAATCATCATTTTTACAAATTTAACAAATCATTTTAACAAATTGAAAAATCGTCGAAATAACAATAAGTTGTCAAAATTGGCAACACTGCTAACGATAATAGTTGAACGCAAAAAAATGCATCAAAAAAACTAATATATATTCAAATTCTTCTTTAAATTCCCATCGTTGGTCAATGAAAAAATTCTGCAAAAAGGTAATGAATGAAATTTTAAACATTTTTATTTTTCTCATTTAACGTCGTCCGATATGAATACATACTTCATTTATCGAACTAAACTTTTCCGTTTGTCTGTTTTGTTTTTCATCTCAAAATTGTTTTGTATTGTTAAGAGTGCTTTCGCTCAGGTTCTCTGATGGCCAGGACTTACCAAAGAGTATGCTTTTTTTGATAAATATTTGAGAAAAAAGAGATCTTCAATGTGGATTTTGTTGTTTTCCAACGTATGATTTCGTTTATAGCTCTGTATTGAAAAGCCTTTGAAAAAATAGTGCAATATTAAGTTTAAAATTTAAATTATTGTAACTTTGCATAATTAAATTACATTTTAATTTTAGAAGAGAGGTGGAAGAATATTTTTTTTTTCACTCACAATGTTAATTTTTGCATAATATGCTTTCAAAAAAATTTGAACAAACATAAATTACGTAAAAAGATATATTTAAGATTTTAATTTGAATAATTTATTGAAATTATCATGGAGGAATTAAAAGCGATGTTTTTTTTTTTAAAGTAAAACTAAAACGCGCTTATTTTTTATTTTTTCTTTTTGGATTTATAGATAACTTTGCAAAAAATGTAGTTCTCTTTTTTTCAGTTTATATGTATGATGAAATATAAAATATTTTTTTCTTTTTTGTGTACATAGGTGCATTGGTGTTTGCATTTCCTTAAGGGGTGGTAGGTTTTAAAACCTTTTTTTGCATTTCTCTTCCTGAATGCACAACATGTCGAGAGTGTTGTGTCAAAATTTTAAGTAAATCAGATCAAAACTTAAGAAGATACAGTGTTTCCAGCGACCGGCCTCATACGGTATATAGTATACAAATCAGTTTTTAAAAAACTTTAAACCGATTTTCTCGCAAATAAATGTTCGAAGTCCGTGAACATCTTCTTGACCGATTCTTTTGAAATTTTAGACACTGTATCTACACAAAAATCGTCAGGTAACCACGAAGTTTTTTTTTAATTCCATTTTCTTCCCCATTTTTTAACAACAAATGGCCGAAATTGTATAGCAAAAATCGTTTTTCACTTCAAAATGCTGTAAAAAAATTGAAAAACTCTTCGTCACTACTTCAGGAAACATGTCACCTTTTAAACGCATTTCGATTATTTTATTTCACATGGTCCGGTAACGAGTTATGATGTTCACCGCAAAACAACAGCGGCTCCGGATATTGGCTGTCACGGACTTATTTATTAAAATTCTTAGCTGAAAATTTTTTCAAAGATTCTTTAAATGTTATGCTATAACGTGTCTTCAAAAAAGAATTATGCAATTAATTATTATTATTAACTTTTAAAACCTTTTTTTTAAATCCTAATATTAAAAACTCCTTATGTATAGAAGCAGAAAATATAAAGCAAAGGTTGGCTACTGGCAAACTTATGCGAAAATATACATAAAAGGACCTTTTAGAAAACTTCATTGGAAAATCGAAGTTTTTGGTTTGTATTTTTTACAACTGTTTTCCGATTTTCTTCTTTTTAATTTTAAAAACATTAAAATTAATTTTTTTTAAATATATAAAATATAGGAAAATTTTGAAATGGGAAAAAAAATTGTTTGTTAAAGTCAAAATAAACGGGCGCCTAGGCGCCACACAATCCACTAGTATTAGTATAGATGACATTAGCTTGTTTTAATAGGAACATTTTGCCCAACAAGTCCCAGAGCGCTGCAAAAATGACAAATCTGCAGAAGATTTAGTGAATTAACCCACTTTTCGCTTTTTATCAAATCGAATACGTAGAATTTGAAAAACGACCTCTGGAAATATTAGAAACATAGAAATTTGTAAAAAAAAAAAAAAAAATCACTAAAACAGCTTATGTTAATAAAAATAACGCGAGAGAAAATATTTTTAAGAACGGAAAAGGGTAAAACGCTCTATTCATTAAAGATTTTTGGGAACAATGCTTTTGGGCTGACAGGTTTTTCTCTTGAAAAGTAGAATTCATATTAACAAGAACGAAATGCATAGTGCAAAACGTGCATTCATCTTCAAGAACAATCGAAAACAAGTTTTGCTATGCTTGTGTAGTTTATAGTTTTGCGCAATCACAAAATGCATTTTGGCTGTAGTTTAGAGTCAATCCGAAAAACTTTTTGAAATCTTGGACCCCAAATACTTTACGCAAATCATGCAAAACTCGTTTAACTATCTCGGGCGCAATGAAAATAAGCACTTCTTAATTTTGTGTTTAAAAAATATGCATACAGAATCTTAATCGATTTTGTCTGAAGATGAATCAAAGGCATGAAAGACATTGGGTTTGCGTATACCAAGTTTTCTGGGAAGTTTCAGGAGCCCAAATTATGAAGATATCGTTCAAGATTTGTTAAAAAACTATGAGAAAATTGGTACAGTTCTTAACAAGAATTTTTTTTTTTAATTTCATTTATTTTTATATCTTACTTAAAAAAGGAGTTAATATGTCTTTAAAAATACACCTTCTGCATTCGCACTTAAATTTATTTAAAAATAACCTTACCGATGAAAGTGACGAGCATGGTGAGCGTTTTCACCAACAAATACAAGAAAAGGAACGTTGGTATCAAGCGGCGTATGATGAGACGATATTGGACGAGTATTGCAGGTTCCATGTCCGGCACGCAGAAAATAATCGTAAGAGGCAAAGCAATTCAACAATTTTAAACCATTTTTTAATATTTATTGCTGGTAACATTTAGCTTTGTATATTTACCTGTTGTGTTTATTATACCTTATACCACTATGTGGTTTGGGTATAATGACTTTGTGCTGCTGTTTGTAACAACCAAAAATATTTGACCTAGACCCATCTTTTATTATACTAATCGAATCAGAATCACTAACTGATTCGATTTAACGATGTCCGTCCGTCCGTCTGTGTGTCCATGTAAACTTTGTTATCAAATTGCAGGTCGCAAAAATCAATATGTTTTGACGAAATTTGACATGTGAGCTTCTGTCGGCTATAGGATGAAATTTATTGAAATTGGTAAGAATCGGTCTATGTTCAGACCTAGACCACATACAAATGACCCCTATGAAATCGACATAAATTGCCATAAAATCCAAATTGTCATATAGATCTTACTCAAATTGGGTTTGTATGCATTTATTACTTCCCTTAATGAGTACTCCAAAAATGATCCCTATAGGACAACTCTTGCTCATAGGCCCCATACAGAGCTGCTTCCCGATCTTCACTTAACTCTATCAAAAAACAAAAATATTGCACTAATTCTTCTCAAATTTTGTTTGTAAATATTTTTGCAAAATACAAGAGACTTTACCAAACATAGTCAGGATCGGTCCATTTTTGGGCCTAGTCCCCCTATAGATATAGCATCCGACATGAACTTTTTCATATCTGCAGCCAAAAAAAATTAATAAAAATCCCACTCAAATTTGTTTTGTGCTTATTTTCTATATCCAGTTAGTTGGCCTATGAGACAGGGTCTCTAAACGCATGGTATAGGGTATCATATAATTTTCTTACTTGTTTTTTTTTTTTTTTTTGATTTGATAAAAAACGAAAAGTGGAATAATTCAATGAATCTTCTGTAACTTTATCATTTTTGCACCGATCTGTATTCTATTGGACACAAAATATTCGCATTGAAATAGACTTACGTAGTTAGTCACAAAACTAAAAAAAAATATATTGTTTGGTTTAAAAAGAAGAAGTTGAAAAGAGCAAAATTGCAAAAAAAAAAATTAAAATTTTTGTGAAATTTGAATTTTGGTCAGTCATTTCTTAACCAATTTTTTCTTGAGTTTTTTCACATATACAATGGCAAACCTTCCCCTCGTTATGTGTGGATTTCTTAAACATTCACCAGTAAATAGATCTGTTTGCGTAATTTTCCATAGTTTTCCTCCATCTTCAGTTAAGGGAATTAATGAAAATGCTAACTCATGGTAGATATTTTGTTTGTATGGAAAACGAACATGTTGTGTTAATTTTTTTTTTTTTTCTGTAAAAGTTTTGTTTTTCTGTGGAGCCATAAATGATTAATCTTAAGTAATTGTATTAAATATTATCAAAATGTAAAGGTCATTTGAGTCCTGTTAATTTCCATAAAACATGAAATGTGTAATGAAAGAAATCATAAAAAACGTATATAAATTAATTTATCATGTTCCATTTTTTTTTTTTTTTTTTTTTTTTTGACAGTGTTAAACATTGATTTTTACTTAACCCAACTAAATGTATTAGACAATATTTTGTTTGTGGTATTTTATATTTCGAAATTAAATTTTTGTGTTATCTAATACATCTTAGTAAAAATTACCTGTGTTTTAAGTTTGTTTTGAATGCGGCTACAAATTGTTTCTGTTTTTTCTATGGTTTTTGAAAACAATCTGTTTAATATTTTCATATTTTTTTGCTTATGTTAAAATTTTTATTAAGTGCGATTTTTTAAACATAGTTTTCAACAATGCAATAACATTTTGCTCATACAAAAAAAAGTTATTATGGTTTTTCCAAGGTTCCCTCCCAAATTTTGTTATAATATGAGACAATGCCTTGTTTAACTACAATAACAATGAGTACGTTAATATAATAAAAAATGTCTTGACAAATCTTCTTCAATCCAATTATTCATTCAAGATTATTTCTAAGCTAATAATCCATAACAATTAAAATGTTATTACAATTTACCGTAAAATTCTCAGTATCTAGGAAGCTAGATACTTTCTTCTGGTATAATGCTTATTCTTATTTCTCTGGTTTATTTTTTTGGTTATACTCGCTATTGTAGGAAGCGATATCGAATATATTTTTGTAACCAAAATATTTTGTATGACAATAAGGACATCATACTAGCCGTTACCCCGAAAACAACTTAAAAGTCAAAATCTAAATTATGCAGAAAAAAGTTTTTTATTTATCTTTAGCATGTAATCACATTATAAATATATACTTTGTAAATTAGGGAGGGTCGATTTAAAAATCGCCCAAGTGACAAGGAAAATCGTATTCTAGGGATCAAAATAAGAAACTTTGACCGAGGAACCATACCTCTAAAAGGAATTCTGATGTCCAGGCTTTTGATCTGTCTGTCTCACTTTGACCCATTTAGAGTGCCTCAATCGAGTCCAAATGTATGATCGACCCCCATTAACTTTGGAGGGCCGACCACCCATGCCAGTGGCACACCCCCTGGAATCCCCCTGGGGGGTTCATCATCAAACATTTCACTATGTTTCATTTAATATTAAAATTAACACCCATACTTATATGTACGTATCTTCTACTCTGGTAATAAATAATAATCTTACACCTTGACTATGTTATGTTATTCAAAAAGATCGATCGGATGAGGATAAATGCGTGACTCTGCGTGACTACCGCAAAATTAATCTGAAGACACAACAAGATTATGGGCCAATTCTCAGATAAATTGCATGAGGGGAAATGGGGTTGCCCCATGTCAGACAGACAGACAGACAGACAGACAGGTCAAAAGTCGGGACATCAGAATTCGTTTTAGAGGTACGGTTCCTTAGGCAAAGTTTCTTAATTTGATACCTAGAATATGATTTTCGTTGTCATTTGAGCGATTTTTTTGCCTCCCTACAAATCGAACCGCCCTATTGTACATGTACGACATGATCAACAATTTTATATTTCCATTTACAAAAAGGCTAGATAAGCTTTAACTGTGATCAGTCATTGATTTTTTAGCCAATAAATACAAAACTTTTGGCTAGAATTGTGTTTACAATTGGCTACTTTCACGACAAATTAATCAGTCATTCAAATCGACCAATTAAGATGTCAATGAAATTTAAGCAGTATTCTTTTCGGTGATTCTGATTTTGTTCATATTGTATTTTTTTTTTTTTTCAACTTAAAATTTTACAAATAAAATTAAAATATTAAAAAAAAATATTTTTTGAAATATGTATATTTTTTAAAATAAATTCCAAAACTGTAAATTCTTAGAGCAGGATTTCAATGGCATCAGGAATAATGACGGAAGGTTTGTAAATTTTTTTCTCTGCAAGTTTTAAGTAATAAATAATTTTGATTTATTATATTCAATTTAGTACCGAAAGCAACAACAAAAGATTTATAGGTTTTATAGTGGTATCTCAATGAATCAATAAAGAAGTAATGTGTGTTTGTTTGTTTGTTTGTTTGTGGGAGGTTATCTCCGTACCTACTCATCTGATCTTCCTGAAATTTTCACAGAGTCTCACTGCGGATATGGAACTGCTATAGGCTATAATTTTTTAAATATTTTTAGTGGACGTGGCACCTCCCACACAAAGTAAATTTTTTATGTGTAAAGATCTATACGCGCAGGGAGGTAAATTTCTATTTCACAATACAATCACAAAAATAGCGTAACATGTGAGCTCACATGTTACGCTGTGAGCAGTAAGATAAATCGGTGTGACTTATGATTGTATTGGTGAAAAAATTATGATATAAAATTGTTTCAGCTAATTCAACAACCCTTTGCTGTCAAACGACAAAAATTTCACAATATAAACGTGTAACATATACATAATTCAACAACCCCACAAGTATAACCAGAGTCCCTGCACTTCTTTGCTATAAGTGATACACAGATGACGCTTTCTGTTTGATTTTAAAAAAGAGACATAAAAAAATCTTTAATTACTAGATGTTTACAAATCTCCCCTGTAATCGGACTGACATGAATTTTTAATATCATATATATTGAGTATTATGATAGAGAGAGCTTTCCGAATTTGAGTAGGGTTAATATTAGTAGCTACGCAAGAACTGTGCATGATCGGAGCAGTGGGCGTGGCACCGCCCGTACAAAGTAAATATATGATAACATATTATTGATGTACTAAAAAAGGAAAGTTTTGACACTTTGCACGACCCCATCATATCTTAGTATCAGTATTCGGACAAAAAATTGGCGGTTTCACACCAATGGGCGTGGCACTCCCCATGCAAAGTAACTATATAGTGCCATATATCTGGTGTACTAAAAACGGGAAAGGCTCGATATTTTGCACGAGTCCATCAGATATTAATGTGCCATATGATATTTTAAGTCCAAGGCCAACAGTAAAGTGTTGCCAGATATAATTTGGAAAATCCAAGTTCTTCTCATGGGTAGCTACATGTAATTGTTGTACCGAATGAAAAAACAAAAAAACATTGTATTCTAATAATCTATACTAGCATAATAAAGAGGTAATGTGTATTTGTTTGTTTGTAGGAGGAAATCTCCGTAACTACTCATCTGATCTTCCTGAAATTTTCACAGAGTCTTACTACAGATATGAGAAGTGCTACAGGCTGTTTTTTAAAATATTTTTAGTAAGCGTGACACCTCCCATACAAAGTAAGTTTTTAATATCATATATATTAAGTACTATGATAGAGAGAGCTTTGCAAATTTGTCTCAGGTCATCTACTATTAACGTGAGTAGTCAGAAAAAAAAATGGGCGGGATTCGACAAATGCGCGTAGCACATCCATACAAACTTAATACTAAATGTGATATATCTGAATTACTGAAATAGTGAGAGCCTTGGGACTTTGGGTAGCGAAGCACACCGGGTTACATCTAGTAACAAATAAAAAAGGAGAAAAACATCAAGTTAGAAAACAATACCTAATCACTAACTGGACTATGTAACACCGTGTGATAAATATAATATGAAAGTGTCTTTTCTCAACAAGTGTCTTTTTATATGAGTGTGTTTTTCCTAGAGAGTTGTCATTTTCTAAAAAAGTACCTTTTCCAAAAAAGTACTTTTTATTACCTTTTCCTAAAAATTATCTTTTATATATATAATACCTTTCTTAAAGAAGTAAATTTAAAAAAAAAAAAGAAAGAAAATTATAGTCGGTCTAGACCGATACCCTATACCATGCGTTTAAAGACCTTATCTCTCAGGCCCAACTAACTGGATATAGAAAATAAGCATAAACCAAATTTGAGTGGGATTTTTATTAATTTTTTCGGCTGCAGATATGAAAAAGTTCATATCGGATGCTATATCTTTATGGGGACTAGGCCCAAAAATGGACCGATCCTGACCATGTTTGGTAAAGTCTCTTGTATTTTGCAAAAATATATACAAACACAATTTGAAAAGAATCAGTGCAAAATTTCTGTTTTTTGATAGATTTAAGTGAAGATCGGGAAGCAGCTCTATATGGGGCCTATGACTAAGACTGCTGATTAATGGATGTAATATATACATACAAACCCTATTTGACTAAGATTTGTATGATAATTTGGATCTTATGGCAATATATGTTGATTTCATAGAGGTCATTTGTATGGGGGCTAGGTCTGAACATGGATCGATTCTCACCAATTTCAATAGCGTTCATTCCATGGCCGATAGAAGATCAAATTCCAAATTTCGTCAAAATATATTCATATTTGCGACCTGCAGTTTGTTTACAAGCTTTACATGGACACACAGACGGACGGACGGACGGACGGACATCGTTAAATCGAATCAGATAGTGATTCTGATTCGATCGGTATAATTAAAGATGGGTGTAGGTCAAATATTTTTGGTTGTTACGAACAGCAGCACAAAGTCATTATACCCAAACCACATAGTGGTATAGGGTATAAAAACAAGTAAGAAGTAACAAGTCGGTCTAGACTGACTATACGATACCATATACCATGGTTTAGAGACCCTATCGCTTCGCTCCAACTAATTCGATACAAAAAATAAGCATAAACTAAATTTTAGGGGAATTGTTTTTAATTTTTTTGGCTGCAGATATGAAAAAGTTCATATCGGGTGCTATATTTATATGTGGACTAGGTCGAAAAATAACCCGATCCTGATCATATTTGGTAAAGTCAATTATACTTTGAAAAAATATATACAAACCAAATATGAGAAAAATCTGTGCAATATTTTTGTTTTTAATAGATTTAAGTGAAGATCGGGAAGCAGCTATATATGGGGCCTATGACTAAGAATTGTCCTATAGGTGTTATTTTTGGACTACTGATTAATGGATATAATAAATACATACAAACCCAATTTGACTGAGATCTATAAGATAATTTGGATCTTATGCAATTTATGTCGATTTCATAGGGGTCATTTGTATGTGGACTAGGTCTGAACATGGACCGAATTTCACCAATTTCAATAGCGTTCATCCTACGACCGATTAAAGTTTACATACCAAATTTCATCAAAACATATTCTTATTTGCGACCTGTAGTTTGATTACAAAGTTTACATGGACACACAGACGGACGGACGGATATCGCTAAATCGACTCAGAAAGTGATTTTGAGTCGATCGGTATAATAAAAGATGAGTCTAGGTCAAATATATTTGGTAGTTACAAACAGCAGCACAAAGTCATTATACCCAAACAACATAGTGGTATAGGGTATAAAAACTTTTTAAAAAAAAAAATTTTTTTCTAAGAAAGTGCCTTTTCATAAAAACATTCCTTTTTTAAAATACTTTTCTCTAAGAAGTATATTTTCTTAAAAAATTACCCTTTCTGAAAAAAGTGCCTCTTCTAAAAAAGTCCTATTCTTAAAGAATTCTCTTTTTAAGAAGTACCTTTTTTTACAAACAAAATTTAAAGAAATACTTTTTCTCAAAAAAATAAATTTTCATATAAAGGTGCAATCTTTTGAAATAGTGCCTTTTCTTAAAAAAATTACTTTTCTTAAAAACAGTTATTTTCTTAAAAAATAATAGCAACTTTTCCTAAAAAAGTACATTTTCTCAAAAAAGTACCTTATTTCAAAAATGTGCCTTTTAAAAAAAAAATACCATATCATAAAAAAGTAAATTGAAAAAAACTTTCTACAAAAAATACCTAATCTTAAAAAGTGCATTTACATAAATGTAGTAACGTTTAAAAAAAAAAAATACCTTTTCTTAAAGAAGTAACTTTTCCTAAAAAATTAACTTTTCATAAAGAAGTAACCTTTCATAAAAATTTCTCAAAAAAAAAATAAATTTGAAAAATACTATTTCTTATAAAAACATCTTTCTTAAAACAGTATATTTTCTTAAAAACTTACATTTTCCTAAAAAAGTTCCTTTTCAAAAAAAGTACCTTTTCATAAGAAATTACATCTTCTAAAAAGTACCTCTTCTTATAGAAGTGGGTTTTCAAAAAAGGGCCTTTTCATAAAACAGTACCAAGTACGTTTTTAAAAAATTACCAGTTCTTAAAAAGTAAATTTTGTTCAAAGCATCTTTTTTAAAGGTGCTATTCACTACAAAGCAACAGCTGTGCAGCTTGCAAAATATAGATCAATTTTTGAAAACAATGCGCCATTTTTTTTTTTTTTTTTTTTGCTTTATTTAAAGTAAAAACATGTGATATTGAGCCTGATTAATTTCTAACTCAATCATGAAAAAAATATAGTTGTCTAAAATTGTCCCCTTTCTTAAAATGTAGACAAAAATCGGTACATAATCACAAAATATTACTTTTCTTAAAAAAAGTAAAGAGTTCCCTTATCTAGTTAGATAAATACCAACTGAACAATTTTGTCTTTATATAAAATATTGATGCAACATTTTCAATTGTGCGTGGTAGAAAAGAAGAAATCATATATATCAAAAATTAATAACTACACTGTATTCTTAATCGGACTGGTTTCTGGCATTTCAGCCTTGATCAGCGATTTATATACACTGCATACGTCTTTGGAACTTGCTACCGCCAACATTACAATATTTAAGCAACGCAGGACATTTTAGGAAACAAGTTTTCCAATTTTTCAATACCATTTAAATATTGTTTAAACTTTGCTTTGTTTTGAATATATGTATGTAAAATAATTTTTGTCATCTTATTTTGTACAAATTATAAACTATGTTATATTTTCATTAAATACTGTATCACATTATACCGATCCTGTACTTTAATTATAAGACTTTTAGTCTTGTTGTGCAGGAAACCAAATAAATAAATAAATAAAATAAATAAATTGATCATTGTGATAATTGTTCTGTTATAATTGAATAGATTGTTTCTATATGAAATTTTTTCTTCTTAGGGCAGCCGTGAGGGTTGAACCATGAAAATGCACATACACTTGTACTTGCACTTTTTGGTCAGCGCTTTAACACATTCACCTCAAGTCAGGCTTACGAGCAGTGTGGTTAAGAATCAGTTTACATACCATACAGCTTTTACTTCATATTAATTTCAGAAGATACAACTCTGTCCAAACAAACAATAGTTATTTTTGAATTTTTTTAATATTTTTGCATTTATACTTCTAATTTCCACTATTCTCAGTTTCGTAAGAGTTGCCATATGTGATGTTCCGTTTGTACATACTACAATGCAATTTCAAAAACTTTTCAATCCATTGTGTTTTCTAAAAAAAAAATCAATTAAAACGATTAAAATCGATGACAACATAAATGAGACACAAGTACAGCGACTATACGATACCCTATGCCATGCGTTTAGGGACCCTATCTCTTAGGTCGAACTAATTTGATATAGAAAATAAGCATAAACCAAATTTGAGTGGCATTGTTATTAATTATTTTGCCTTCGGATATGAAAAAGTTTATATCAGATGCTATATATATTAGGCTGTAGCACAATTTCCAATTAATGAGAAAATGTAACTTTGCAGCACTGACTTTTTGTGCAAACGGGTTTCCTTATAAATAATGAATTACTAAATTGCTCCAAATCCACCGGCTCCATTTTAAGTAGGTTTTCATAAAAGTTATGTTTTTTGGTCAGTTTTTTTTTTATATAGCTTTTAAACCAAATACTTTACAGGGATATCAGAGCCAGCAACTTTTGAGAGATAAAATTCTCGACCCTTCTCTCCTCAAAGTCAAAATTCTGCAGCTAGACATTTGTTCTGCAGAAGGATTCGAAGGAGATGAAAACTGATCATTCCAAAAAAATTGGCTTTGTATAAATTTTCTTATGAATCTAAAAAAAACCCAGTTTTTGTTTACAAAAATACTAATCTTCGTTAGCATTTGCCCAGTTTTTAACGAAAATACTGGTTTTCTTTTTGTTGATTTCTCAACAGCAGTGGTCTCCTTTTCTCTCATTGTGAACTTTTGCCGTTACTGCTACCGTTTGCTATGAACTTTCTAGTCAATTATTAATGTCATCAAAGAAGGTATTACTTTTCTTAAAAACGTGTTCAAAAATGAGTAAAATTTTAAGGAAACATTCGATTCCTGCTAAGGAGCTGCAAACAAATAAACTTCAAACGTACCTTGCAGTGTTGCAATTGATACTATTTGAAAAATGTATATTGAATTCAAATAGCCTAATCCATAAAAACTTTGTGTAACTATTTACAAATTAATCTTTGGTCACAATAAGTCTATGGACAAAGTTTCAAATCGATCGGATGAGGGGAAATGGGGTTTAAATCACTCCGTGTCTGCGCGTGGCTTTGCGTGACTGTGCGTGCTTATGTCAAAGTTAATCTTTTTTCACAGCAAGTCTATCGACCAAGTTTCAGATGGATCGGATATGGTGAAATGGGTTTTAAATCACTTCGTGACTGTGCGTGACTATGTCGAAGTTGATGTTTCTTTACAGCAAGTATGTCGACCAAGTTTTAGATCGCTTGGATGAGGGTAAATTCGTTTTACATCTCTCCGTGACCGTGCATGACTGTGCGTGACTAAGTCAAAGTTAATCTTTTTTTACAGCAAGTGTATGTACTAAGTTTCAGATCGATCGGATGAGGGGAAATGACATTTAGATCACTCCGTGACTCTGCGTGCCCACGCGTGACTGTGCGCGACTAAGTCAAAATTAATCTTTAGTCAAAACAAGACTATGGACCAAGTTTCAGATCAATTGGATAAGGGGGAATTGGGATGACCCACGACAGACAGAAAGACATAGAGTACGAGTTAAAAGAAAGAGTTTAAAAAAGGAATAAATCCATTTGATTTCGTTGCTAATAAGATAATAAAATTTGGCATAATAACATAATAAAATTTGGCAGAAAACATCAATACCAATTATACGATGCCGAAGCATTGCCACACGGCTTGAGAAATTGTACAGTTCATACAAACCGCGAGAGAATATGCACTAATGAAGTATTTTAACGAAATTAAAATACATACTAAGGAACATCAGCTATTTGTATTATTTTTTGTGGAAGAAAAGACTTAACATTCAATATCGTAAAAAATACTGAAACAAATCAAAATCTTCGACAAAATTTCCATCTAAATCACTACAGCATCCTCTTTGAGCCTAGAAACAAGTTATATACTCATATTACGCCACACGATGTCCTTCTAAGAACACAGCTGATTGCATAATCTCAAAGTTTAGAGTAGACAAAATACCTATCGAAAAAGTTTATGTTATTGGATGTGATGGGACAGCTTTTAACACTGGTAATAAAAATGGTAGATAAAACATTTAGTATAAGCTAGTTATACTTATGATTTATTTTCTGATTTTATCTCTTTATACATAGGACCAATTCGGGAACTTGAAAAACATTTAACCCTTATATGAGTGATAAAAAAAACACCTTCTCCAGAGTGACAGGGGTACCTGGGTACCCACATACAAATTGTATGAAAATAGCATATCTTAACCCATCGAACTGTACGTAAAATTGACATAAAATGATTTTTTTTGTTCTAAGGATTCCCCTTATAATATTATATGCGTTTAGGGTTTTCCCTTCTATAAGATTTTAGCACAAAAATGTATTTAACAACCGCGAGCATTAAAATACGAAACAAAAATATTATTGTGGGAATCTCTGTAACTTGAATACGAATTTGGGTATTCCCCTTTTATGAATTTTAATATATTGCTCTCTAAATTGACGTCATAGTTTGTGAACAGAACTTCATATTAGTTTTGTTATTCCCCTTTTTATGTGTTTTAACACATAACACACATTGAAATTACAATTTCATTCCAAATTGTTTTGAGGCCCGGTATATGTAAGTGAATTGAGTTTGATAAAATGACAGACAGAGTCCGTTCTAATATATTAAATTTATCAGAAATTCAAAATATATTAAGCGAATGTGAAAGTGATGAGGACGAATTTATCGTTTCTGATGATGAATATATTCTGCCACTTGGCTTGGAAGCATCATATGCTGAGCTAGTGGCATGTGTAGAAGCTGAGGAGGACCCATACGAATCAGCGGTGGAATCGAATAGGGAGCTTTGTGGTAAAGATGCAACTCGTTGGTGTCTTGATCCATTTCCAGAATTTCAGTCAATAAATCGGAACATTTTACGGCAACGTGGTGGCGCAGCACCTAGCTTGAACACTTCTACACCAAAAGATATATTCAAGAGTATTTTTTCCAGCGAAATATGTGATATAATTTTACGTGAAACCAATAGAAAGGGAATACGATTGACTGAAGAATACAATAGAAATTTGCAGAACAGGTATCCAAACCCATACCATTTACTGAAAGTGAACTAGACGCGTTTTTTGATTTATTGATTTTTTGTGGTTTATTGATTTTCACAAATCTCATAAGGATCATTTGACCGAGTTACGGAAACTTAATCACTTACCCCTCATTCGGGCTGCAATGTCATATGATAGGTTTAAAATGTTTTCACGTTTCATACGATTTGATAACGAAGTTACTCGCCAGGCACGTGCGGCAAATGACAAAGCTGCTGCAATCCGAGATATATGGACTATGCTGAATTCAAATTTACATAAATATTATAAATCTGGCGAAAATATTTCCATTGATGAGCAATTGTATGGGCATCGAGGACGTACGCGCTTCACACAATATATGCCGTCGAAGCCAGAAAAATATGGAATAAAAATATTTTGGGCATGTGATTCAAAGAATCCATATCCTCTTCTAGGTCAGCTATACACAGGTAAGCCAACGGGAGGCGATCGTCAAACAAACGCTGGTGAAAGAACAGTTTTAGACCCTGAAAGATAATTTCTTCACTTCCTTACAATTGGCTCGGACATTGAATACATGGAACTTGACACTAGTTGGAACCGTACGAAAGAACAAACGGTTTCTGCCATCAAACATGCAACCGCATAGAGACAGGTAAATATATTCATATGTATGAATAATATTAGTTTATTTTTTGAAAAATATTATTTTAGGCAAATAAATTCGAGTAATTTCGTCTTCAGTAAAGAGGCAACTTTGTGTTCCTACGTTCCAAAAAAGAAAAAGGCTGTGATTGAAACAGAACCAAATTTGACTGTTAAAAGCTGAAATTTTAATGTATTACAACCAAACTAAAGGAGGCGTTGACAACATGGATAAGTTATTAGGAGAATATACTACTAAACGCTGAACAAGCCGATGGCCGTGAGCATTATTCTACAATGCTATCGATGTAGCACCATTGGCAGTACACATAATTTATATGGAACACAATCCACAATTTACCTCAAGTGACCATCGTAGGAAATTTTTGAAAGATTTAAGATTTGAACTGTGTAAAGAAAATATAGAAAAACGTATTCAAAATCCTAAGGTATGTGCAAAATTGTTCACTCGATCAGCAATACAAGAAGTTCTTGGACGAGAAATTGGGCGTAATGTAACAGAAGAAATATCCCACGTACAAAATTGCGACGCCAGTGGTCGTATTGCAGTTGTAGGAAGTTGCTATATTTGCAAACAACAAGATCAAAAGAGAAGAAAGACACGGAAAGCTTGTGCAAGTTACTCGAACGCTGTCTGTAGCGTTCACTCAATCAATCGTCCCATATGCGACACCTGCTTGCCAGATTACCAGTGATTTCTTTTTTCAACTTCCTTTTTTTCACATATATGTATCTTTCTTTGTTTAGTCTCAAATGAATTTTTCTTTCTATTATTTTATTTTTTATTGTAAAACTATTTTTTTTTTTGAAACTAATAAACAACATGAAATAACATAAAAAAGACAAAAGGGCTATGTATGTTGTTTCTAAGGGCTTTAAACCTAGAATTATTAGCGCACAAATTTATTTTTTTACGTTTCCAAAATAAATTTATACATTTTTTGAACATATGTGCTCCAGAAAATGTTATTCTAAAAAAAAATTATTATTTCATGCAATTCCATATATATTACTTTGGGGTAACCCGGGTACTCCTGTCATTCTCTTAAACGTGTAAAAAAAATATCGATATTCCACGCCCTTGCAAACCATCTGCAACCAAAAATTATTTCTACTTGAAAATGAAATGGGCACCCGGGTACCCTGTCATAAGGGTTAAAGAGGCCTGTACAATGGATAATATGCTTGC